>JANJGN010000007.1:89980368-90580368 GCA_026770705.1 Isurus oxyrinchus | reverse complement strand
CCACATTCTGCTGGTCTGTGTCCCCACATTCTGCTCATCTGAGTTCCCACATTCCGCTGGTCAGTGTGCCACATTTTGCTGCTCTAAGCGCCCACATCCTTCTGGACTGAGTCCCCACATTCTGCTGGTCTGATCCCCACATTCTGCTGGTTTGAGTCCCACATTCTGCTGGTAAATGTCTCCATTTTCTGCTGCTCTGAGTCCCACATTCTGCAGGTAAATGTCCCCATTTTCTGCTGGTCTGATTCCCACTTTCTGCTGGTCTGATTCCCACATTCTGTTGGTTGGAGTCCCACATTCTGCTGCTCTGAGTCCCACATTACACTGGTCTGATTCCCCACGTTCTCCTTGGCTGAGTCCCACATTCTGCTGGTCGGTGTACGCACTTGCTGCTGGTCTGATTCCTAACATCTGCTGGCCTGATTCCCACATTCCGATTATCTGAGACCCACATTCTGCTGGTCTGAGACACACATTCTGCTGGTGTGTGTCCCCACTTTCTGCTCGTCTTATTCCCACATTCTGCTGGTCTGAGTCCCCACATTCTGCTAGTCGGAGTCTCCACATTCTGCTGGTCTGAGTTGCACCTTCTGCTGTCCTGAGCCCCCCATATTCTGCTGGTCTGAGCTCCCACATCCTGCATTTCTGATCCAAACATTCTGCTGCTCTGAGTCCCACATTCTGCTGCTCTGAGTCCCATATTCTGCTGGTCTGAGTCGCCACATTCTGCTGGTCTGAGTCCCCACATTCCGCTGCATGAGTCCTACATGCTGCGGGTCAATGTCCCACATTCTCCTCGTCTGGGTCCCTCCTTCTGCTGGTCTGATCCGCTCATTCTGCTGGTCTGAGAACCCACATTCTGCTGGTCTGAGATCCCACATTCTGCTGGTCTGAGTCCACACATTATGTTAATCTGAGTCTCCACATTCTGCTGGTCAGTGTTCCACATTTTGCTGCTCTGAGGCCCCACATCCTGCTGGTCTGAGTCCCACATTCTCCTGGTCTGAGTCCCACTTTCTGCTGGTCTGTGTCCCCACTTTTGCTGGTTTGATTCCCACCTTCTGCTGGTGTGATTCCCACATTCTGCTGGTCTGAGTCCCACATCCTGCTGGTCTGAGTCCCCACATTCTGCTAGTCGGAGTCCCCACATTCTGCTGGTCTGAGTTGCAACTTCTGCTGGTCTGAGCCCCCACATTCTAATGGCCTGAGTCCCACATTCTGCTGGTCTGAGTCCCTCATTCTGCTGGTCTCATCCCCACATTCTGCTGCTCTGAGTCCCACATTCTGCTGGTAAATGTCCCCATTTTATGCTGGTCTGATTCCCAATTTCTGCTGGTCTGATTCCCACATTCTGCTGGTCTGATTCCCCACATTCTGCTAATCGGAGTCTCCACATTCTGCTGGTCTGAGTTGCACCTTCTGCTGTCCTGAGCCCCCCATATTCTGCTGGTCTGAGCTCCCACATCCTGCATTTCTGATCCAAACATTCTGCTGCTCTGAGTCCCACATTCTGCTGCTCTGAGTCCCATATTCTGCTGGTCTGAGTCGCCACATTCTGCTGGTCTGAGTCCCCACATTCCGCTGCATGAGTCCTACATGCTGCGGGTCAATGTCCCACATTCTCCTTGTCTGGGTCCCTCATTCTGCTGGTCTGATCCGCTCATTCTGCTGGTCTGAGTCCACACATTATGTTAATCTGAGTCTCCACATTCTGCTGGTCTGAGCCACCACATTCTAATGGCCTGAGTCCCACATTCTGCTTGTCTGAGTCCCTCATTCTGCTGGTCTAATCCCCACATTCTGCTTGTCTGAGTTCCTCATTCTGCTGGTCTGATCCCCACATTCTGCTGGTCTGAGTCCCCACATTCTGCTGGTTTGAGTCCCCACATTCTGCTGGTCTGATCCCCACATTCTGCTGGTCTGTGTCCCCACATTCTGCTCATCTGAGTTCCCACATTCCGCTGGTCAGTGTGCCACATTTTGCTGCTCTAAGCGCCCACATCCTTCTGGACTGAGTCCCCACATTCTGCTGGTCTGATCCCCACATTCTGCTGGTTTGAGTCCCACATTCTGCTGGTAAATGTCCCCATTTTCTGCTGCTCTGAGTCCCACATTCTGCAGGTAAATGTCCCCATTTTCTGCTGGTCTGATTCCCAACTTTCTGCTGGTCTGATTCCCACATTCTGTTGGTCGGAGTCCCACATTCTGCTGCTCTGAGTCACACATTGTGCGGGTGTGTGTCCCAACTTTCTGCTCGTCTGAGTTCCCACATTCCACTGCTCTGATCTCCACATTTTGCTGCTCTGAATCCCACATTCTGCTGGACTGAGTCCCCACATTCTGCTGGTCTGATCCCCACATTCTCCTGGTCTGAGTCCCACACTGTGCTGGACTGAGTCTCCACGTTCTGCTGCTCTGAGTCCCACAATCTGCTCGTCTGAGTCCCCACATTCTGCTGGTCTGAGTCCCACATTCTGCTGGTCTGATCCCCACATTCTGCTGGTCTGACTCCCACATTCTGCTGGGCTGAGATCCCACATTCTGCTGGTCTGAGTCCCACATTACACTGGTCTGAGTCCCCACATTCTCCTGGTCTGAGTCCCACAATCAACTGGTCGGTGTACCCACTTGCTGCTGGTCTGATTCCCACCTTCTGCTGGCCTGATTCCCACATTCCGATTGTCTGAGACCCACATTCTGCTGGTCTGAGACACACATTTTGTTGGTCGGAGTCCCACATTCTGCTGGTCTAAGTTGCACCTTCTGCTGTCCTGAGCCCCCCATATTCTGCTGGTCTGAGCTCCCACATCATGCATTTCTGATCCAAACATTCTGCTGCTCTGAGTCCCACATTCTGCTGCTCTGAGTCCCATATTCTGCTGGTCTGAGTCGCCACATTCTGCTGGTCTGAGTCCCCACATTCCGCTGCGTGAGTCCTACATGCTGCAGGTCAATGGCCCACATTCTCCTAGTCTGGGTCCCTCCTTCTGCTGGTCTGATCCGCTCATTCTGCTGGTCTGAGATCCCACATTCTGCTGGTCTGAGATCCCACATTCTGCTGGTCTGAGATCCCACATTCTGCTGGTCTGAGTCCACACATTATGTTAATCTGAGTCTCCACATTCTGCTGGTCTGAGTTGCACCTTCTGCTGGTCTGAGCCACCACATTCTAATGGCTTGAGTCCCACATGGTGCTTGTCTGAGTCCCTCATTCTGCTGGTCTGATCCCCACATTCTGCTGGTCTGGGTCCCCACATTCTGCTGGTCTGAGTCCCCACATTCTGCTGGTCTGATCCCCACATTCTGCTGGTAAATGTCCCCATTTTCTGCTGCTCTGAGTCCCACATTCTGCAGGTAAATGTCCCCATTTTCTGCTGGTCTGATTCCCAACTTTCTGCTGGTCTGATTCCCACATTCTGTTGGTCGGAGTCCCACTGCTCTGAGTCACACATTGTGCGGGTGTGTGTCCCAACTTTCTGCTCGTCTGAGTTCCCACACTCCGCTGCTCTGATCTCCACATTTTGCTGCTCTGAATCCCACATTCTGCTGGACTGAGTCCCCACATTCTGCTGGTCTGATCCCCACATTCTCCTGGTCTGAGTCCCACACTGTGCTGGACTGAGTCTCCACGTTCTGCTGCTCTGAGTCCCACAATCTGCTCGTCTGAGTCCCCACATTCTGCTGGTCTGAGTCCCTGATTCTGCTGGTCTGATCCCCACATTCTGCTGTTCTGAGTCCCACATTCTGCTGGTCTGACTCCCACATTCTGCTGGGCTGAGATCCCACATTCTGTTGGTCGGAGTCCCACATTCTGCTGCTCTGAGTCCCACATTACACTGGTCTGATTCCCCACGTTCTCCTGGTCTGAGTCCCACATTCTGCTGGTCGGTGTACGCACTTGCTGCTGGTCTGATTCCCAACATCTGCTGGCCTGATTCCCACATTCCGAATGTCTGAGACCCACATTCTGCTGGTCTGAGACACAAATTCTGCTGGTGTGTGTCCCCACTTTCTGCTCGTCTGATTCCCACATTCTGCTGGTCTGAGTCCCCACATTCTGCTAGTCAGAGTCTCCACATTCTGCTGGTCTGAGTTGCACCTTCTGCTGTCCTGAGCCCCCCATTTTCTGCTGGTCTGAGCTCCCACATCCTGCATTTCTGATCCAAACATTCTGCTGCTCTGAGTCCCACATTCTGCTGCTCTGAGTCCCATATTCTGCTGGTCTGAGTCACCACATTCTGCTGGTCTGAGTCCCCACATTCCGCTGCGTGAGTCCTACATGCTGCGGGTCAATGTCCCACATTCTCCTCGTCTGGGTCCCTCCTTCTGCTGGTCTGATCCGCTCATTCTGCTGGTCTGAGATCCCACATTCTGCTGGTCTGAGATCCCACATTCTGCTGGTCTGAGTCCACACATTATGTTAATCTGAGTCTCCACATTCTGCTGGTCAGTGTTCCACATTTTGCTGCTCTGAGGCCCCACATCCTACTGGTCTGAGTCCCACATTCTCCTGGTCTGAGTCCCACTTTCTGCTGGTCTGTGTCCCCACTTTTGCTGGTCTGATTCCCACCTTCTGCTGGTGTGATTCCCACATTCTGCTGGTCTGAGTCCCATATCCTGCTGGTCTGAGTCCCCACAATCTGCTAGTCGGAGTCCCCACATTCTGCTGGTCTGAGTTGCAACTTCTGCTGGTCTGATCCCCACATTCTGCTGTCCTGAGCCCCCCATATTCTGCTGGTCTGAGCTCCCACATCCTGCATTTCTGATTCAAACATTCTGCTGCTCTGAGTCCCACATTCTGCTGGCCTGAGCCTCCCCATTCTGCTGCTCTGAGTCCCACATTCTGCTGCTCTGAGTCCCATATTCTGCTGGTCTGAGTCGCCACATTCTGCTGGTCTGAGTCCCCACATTCCGCTGCGTGAGTCCTACATGCTGCGGGTCAATGTCCCACATTCTCCTCGTCTGGGTCCCTCCTTCTGCTGGTCTGATCCGCTCATTCTGCTGGTCTGAGATCCCACATTCTGCTGGTCTGAGATCCCACATTCTGCTGGTCTGAGTCCACACATTATGTTAATCTGAGTCTCCACATTCTGCTGGTCAGTGTTCCACATTTTGCTGCTCTGAGGCCCCACATCCTACTGGTCTGAGTCCCACATTCTCCTGGTCTGAGTCCCACTTTCTGCTGGTCTGTGTCCCCACTTTTGCTGGTCTGATTCCCACCTTCTGCTGGTGTGATTCCCACATTCTGCTGGTCTGAGTCCCACATCCTGCTGGTCTGAGTCCCCACATTCTGCTAGTCGGAGTCCCCACATTCTGCTGGTCTGAGTTGCAACTTCTGCTGGTCTGATCCCCACATTCTGCTGTCCTGAGCCCCCCATATTCTGCTGGTCTGAGCTCCCACATCCTGCATTTCTGATTCAAACATTCTGCTGCTCTGAGTCCCACATTCTGCTGGCCTGAGCCTCCCCATTCTGCTGCTCTGAGTCCCCACATTCCGCTGCATGAGTCCTACATGCTGCGGGTCAATGTCCCACATTCTCCTCGTCTGGGTCCCTCCTTCTGCTGGTCTGATCCGCTCATTCTGCTGGTCTGAGAACCCACATTCTGCTGGTCTGAGATCCCACATTCTGCTGGTCTGAGTCCACACATTATGTTAATCTGAGTCTCCACATTCTGCTGGTCAGTGTTCCACATTTTGCTGCTCTGAGGCCCCACATCCTGCTGGTCTGAGTCCCACATTCTCCTGGTCTGAGTCCCACTTTCTGCTGGTCTGTGTCCCCACTTTTGCTGGTCTGATTCCCACCTTCTGCTGGTGTGATTCCCACATTCTGCTGGTCTGAGTCCCACATCCTGCTGGTCTGAGTCCCCACATTCTGCTAGTCGGAGTCCCCACATTCTGCTGGTCTGAGTTGCAACTTCTGCTGGTCTGATCCCCACATTCTGCTGTCCTGAGCCCCCCATATTCTGCTGGTCTGAGCTCCCACATCCTGCATTTCTGATTCAAACATTCTGCTGCTCTGAGTCCCACATTCTGCTGGTAAATGTCCCCATTTTATGCTGTTCTGATTCCCAATTTCTCCTGGTCTGAGTCCCACATTCTGCTGGTCTGTGTCCCCACATTCTGCTCATCTGAGTTCCCACATTCCGCTGGTCAGTGTGCCACATTTTGCTGCTCTAAGCGCCCACATCCTTCTGGACTGAGTCCCCACATTCTGCTGGTCTGAGTCCCCACATTCTGCTGGTTTGAGTCCCACATTCTGCTGGTAAATGTCTCCATTTTCTGCTGCTCTGAGTCCCACATTCTGCAGGTAAATGTCCCCATTTTCTGCTGGTCTGATTCCCACTTTCTGCTGGTCTGATTCCCACATTCTGTTGGTTGGAGTCCCACATTCTGCTGCTCTGAGTCCCACATTACACTGGTCTGATTCCCCACGTTCTCCTTGGCTGAGTCCCACATTCTGCTGGTCGGTGTACGCACTTGCTGCTGGTCTGATTCCTAACATCTGCTGGCCTGATTCCCACATTCCGATTATCTGAGACCCACATTCTGCTGGTCTGAGACACACATTCTGCTGGTGTGTGTCCCCACTTTCTGCTCGTCTTATTCCCACATTCTGCTGGTCTGAGTCCCCACATTCTGCTAGTCGGAGTCTCCACATTCTGCTGGTCTGAGTTGCACCTTCTGCTGTCCTGAGCCCCCCATATTCTGCTGGTCTGAGCTCCCACATCCTGCATTTCTGATCCAAACATTCTGCTGCTCTGAGTCCCACATTCTGCTGCTCTGAGTCCCATATTCTGCTGGTCTGAGTCGCCACATTCTGCTGGTCTGAGTCCCCACATTCCGCTGCATGAGTCCTACATGCTGCGGGTCAATGTCCCACATTCTCCTCGTCTGGGTCCCTCCTTCTGCTGGTCTGATCCGCTCATTCTGCTGGTCTGAGAACCCACATTCTGCTGGTCTGAGATCCCACATTCTGCTGGTCTGAGTCCACACATTATGTTAATCTGAGTCTCCACATTCTGCTGGTCAGTGTTCCACATTTTGCTGCTCTGAGGCCCCACATCCTGCTGGTCTGAGTCCCACATTCTCCTGGTCTGAGTCCCACTTTCTGCTGGTCTGTGTCCCCACTTTTGCTGGTTTGATTCCCACCTTCTGCTGGTGTGATTCCCACATTCTGCTGGTCTGAGTCCCACATCCTGCTGGTCTGAGTCCCCACATTCTGCTAGTCGGAGTCCCCACATTCTGCTGGTCTGAGTTGCAACTTCTGCTGGTCTGAGCCCCCACATTCTAATGGCCTGAGTCCCACATTCTGCTGGTCTGAGTCCCTCATTCTGCTGGTCTCATCCCCACATTCTGCTGCTCTGAGTCCCACATTCTGCTGGTAAATGTCCCCATTTTATGCTGGTCTGATTCCCAATTTCTGCTGGTCTGATTCCCACATTCTGCTGGTCTGATTCCCCACATTCTGCTAATCGGAGTCTCCACATTCTGCTGGTCTGAGTTGCACCTTCTGCTGTCCTGAGCCCCCCATATTCTGCTGGTCTGAGCTCCCACATCCTGCATTTCTGATCCAAACATTCTGCTGCTCTGAGTCCCACATTCTGCTGCTCTGAGTCCCATATTCTGCTGGTCTGAGTCGCCACATTCTGCTGGTCTGAGTCCCCACATTCCGCTGCATGAGTCCTACATGCTGCGGGTCAATGTCCCACATTCTCCTTGTCTGGGTCCCTCATTCTGCTGGTCTGATCCGCTCATTCTGCTGGTCTGAGTCCACACATTATGTTAATCTGAGTCTCCACATTCTGCTGGTCTGAGCCACCACATTCTAATGGCCTGAGTCCCACATTCTGCTTGTCTGAGTCCCTCATTCTGCTGGTCTGATCCCCACATTCTGCTGGTCTGAGTCCCCACATTCTGCTGGTTTGAGTCCCCACATTCTGCTGGTCTGATCCCCACATTCTGCTGGTTTGAGTCCCACATTCTGCTGGTAAATGTCCCCATTTTCTGCTGCTCTGAGTCCCACATTCTGCAGGTAAATGTCCCCATTTTCTGCTGGTCTGATTCCCAACTTTCTGCTGGTCTGATTCCCACATTCTGTTGGTCGGAGTCCCACATTCTGCTGCTCTGAGTCACACATTGTGCGGGTGTGTGTCCCAACTTTCTGCTCGTCTGAGTTCCCACATTCCACTGCTCTGATCTCCACATTTTGCTGCTCTGAATCCCACATTCTGCTGGACTGAGTCCCCACATTCTGCTGGTCTGATCCCCACATTCTCCTGGTCTGAGTCCCACACTGTGCTGGACTGAGTCTCCACGTTCTGCTGCTCTGAGTCCCACAATCTGCTCGTCTGAGTCCCCACATTCTGCTGGTCTGAGTCCCACATTCTGCTGGTCTGAGTCCCACATTCTGCTGGTCTGATCCCCACATTCTGCTGGTCTGACTCCCACATTCTGCTGGGCTGAGATCCCACATTCTGCTGGTCTGAGTCCCACATTACACTGGTCTGAGTCCCCACATTCTCCTGGTCTGAGTCCCACAATCAACTGGTCGGTGTACCCACTTGCTGCTGGTCTGATTCCCACCTTCTGCTGGCCTGATTCCCACATTCCGATTGTCTGAGACCCACATTCTGCTGGTCTGAGACACACATTTTGTTGGTCGGAGTCCCACATTCTGCTGGTCTAAGTTGCACCTTCTGCTGTCCTGAGCCCCCCATATTCTGCTGGTCTGAGCTCCCACATCATGCATTTCTGATCCAAACATTCTGCTGCTCTGAGTCCCACATTCTGCTGCTCTGAGTCCCATATTCTGCTGGTCTGAGTCGCCACATTCTGCTGGTCTGAGTCCCCACATTCTGCTGCGTGAGTCCTACATGCTGCAGGTCAATGGCCCACATTCTCCTAGTCTGGGTCCCTCCTTCTGCTGGTCTGATCCGCTCATTCTGCTGGTCTGAGATCCCACATTCTGCTGGTCTGAGATCCCACATTCTGCTGGTCTGAGATCCCACATTCTGCTGGTCTGAGTCCACACATTATGTTAATCTGAGTCTCCACATTCTGCTGGTCTGAGTTGCACCTTCTGCTGGTCTGAGCCACCACATTCTAATGGCTTGAGTCCCACATGGTGCTTGTCTGAGTCCCTCATTCTGCTGGTCTGATCCCCACATTCTGCTGGTCTGGGTCCCCACATTCTGCTGGTCTGAGTCCCCACATTCTGCTGGTCTGATCCCCACATTCTGCTGGTAAATGTCCCCATTTTCTGCTGCTCTGAGTCCCACATTCTGCAGGTAAATGTCCCCATTTTCTGCTGGTCTGATTCCCAACTTTCTGCTGGTCTGATTCCCACATTCTGTTGGTCGGAGTCCCACTGCTCTGAGTCACACATTGTGCGGGTGTGTGTCCCAACTTTCTGCTCGTCTGAGTTCCCACACTCCGCTGCTCTGATCTCCACATTTTGCTGCTCTGAATCCCACATTCTGCTGGACTGAGTCCCCACATTCTGCTGGTCTGATCCCCACATTCTCCTGGTCTGAGTCCCACACTGTGCTGGACTGAGTCTCCACGTTCTGCTGCTCTGAGTCCCACAATCTGCTCGTCTGAGTCCCCACATTCTGCTGGTCTGAGTCCCTCATTCTGCTGGTCTGATCCCCACATTCTGCTGTTCTGAGTCCCACATTCTGCTGGTCTGACTCCCACATTCTGCTGGGCTGAGATCCCACATTCTGTTGGTTGGAGTCCCACATTCTGCTGCTCTGAGTCCCACATTACACTGGTCTGATTCCCCACGTTCTCCTGGTCTGAGTCCCACATTCTGCTGGTCGGTGTACGCACTTGCTGCTGGTCTGATTCCCAACATCTGCTGGCCTGATTCCCACATTCCGAATGTCTGAGACCCACATTCTGCTGGTCTGAGACACAAATTCTGCTGGTGTGTGTCCCCACTTTCTGCTCGTCTGATTCCCACATTCTGCTGGTCTGAGTCCCCACATTCTGCTAGTCAGAGTCTCCACATTCTGCTGGTCTGAGTTGCACCTTCTGCTGTCCTGAGCCCCCCATTTTCTGCTGGTCTGAGCTCCCACATCCTGCATTTCTGATCCAAACATTCTGCTGCTCTGAGTCCCACATTCTGCTGCTCTGAGTCCCATATTCTGCTGGTCTGAGTCACCACATTCTGCTGGTCTGAGTCCCCACATTCCGCTGCGTGAGTCCTACATGCTGCGGGTCAATGTCCCACATTCTCCTCGTCTGGGTCCCTCCTTCTGCTGGTCTGATCCGCTCATTCTGCTGGTCTGAGATCCCACATTCTGCTGGTCTGAGATCCCACATTCTGCTGGTCTGAGTCCACACATTATGTTAATCTGAGTCTCCACATTCTGCTGGTCAGTGTTCCACATTTTGCTGCTCTGAGGCCCCACATCCTACTGGTCTGAGTCCCACATTCTCCTGGTCTGAGTCCCACTTTCTGCTGGTCTGTGTCCCCACTTTTGCTGGTCTGATTCCCACCTTCTGCTGGTGTGATTCCCACATTCTGCTGGTCTGAGTCCCACATCCTGCTGGTCTGAGTCCCCACATTCTGCTAGTCGGAGTCCCCACATTCTGCTGGTCTGAGTTGCAACTTCTGCTGGTCTGATCCCCACATTCTGCTGTCCTGAGCCCCCCATATTCTGCTGGTCTGAGCTCCCACATCCTGCATTTCTGATTCAAACATTCTGCTGCTCTGAGTCCCACATTCTGCTGGCCTGAGCCTCCCCATTCTGCTGCTCTGAGTCCCACATTCTGCTGCTCTGAGTCCCATATTCTGCTGGTCTGAGTCGCCACATTCTGCTGGTCTGAGTCCCCACATTCCGCTGCGTGAGTCCTACATGCTGCGGGTCAATGTCCCACATTCTCCTCGTCTGGGTCCCTCCTTCTGCTGGTCTGATCCGCTCATTCTGCTGGTCTGAGATCCCACGTTCTGCTGGTCTGAGATCCCACATTCTGCTGGTCTGAGTCCACACATTATGTTAATCTGAGTCTCCACATTCTGCTGGTCAGTGTTCCACATTTTGCTGCTCTGAGGCCCCACATCCTACTGGTCTGAGTCCCACATTCTCCTGGTCTGAGTCCCACTTTCTGCTGGTCTGTGTCCCCACTTTTGCTGGTCTGATTCCCACCTTCTGCTGGTGTGATTCCCACATTCTGCTGGTCTGAGTCCCACATCCTGCTGGTCTGAGTCCCCACATTCTGCTAGTCGGAGTCCCCACATTCTGCTGGTCTGAGTTGCAACTTCTGCTGGTCTGATCCCCACATTCTGCTGTCCTGAGCCCCCCATATTCTGCTGGTCTGAGCTCCCACATCCTGCATTTCTGATTCAAACATTCTGCTGCTCTGAGTCCCACATTCTGCTGGCCTGAGCCTCCCCATTCTGCTGCTCTGAGTCCCCACATTCTGCTGCGTGAGTCCTACATGCTGCGGGTCAATGTCCCACATTCTCCTAGTCTGGGTCCCTCCTTCTGCTGGTCTGAGATCCCACATTCTGCTGCTCTGAGCCCCCACATTCTAATGGCCTGAGTCCCACATTCCGCTGGTCTGATCCCCACATTCTGCTGCTCTGAGTCCCACATTCTGCTGCTCTGAGTCCCACATTCTGCTGGTAAATGTCCCCATTTTCTGCTGGTCTGATTCCCACTTTCTGCTTGTCTGATTCCCACATTCTGCTAGTCTGATTCCCACATTCTGCTGGTCTGTGTCCCACATTACACTGGTCTGAGTCTCTACATTCTCCTGGTCCGAGTCCCACATTCTGATGGTTGGTGTCCCCACTTTCTGCTGGTCTGATTCCCACCTTCTGCTGGTCTGATTCCACCTTCTGCTGGGCTGATTCCCACAATCTGCTTGTCTGAGTCCGACATCCTGCTGCTCTGAGGCCCCACATCCTGCTGGTCTGAGTCCCCACAGTCTGCTGGTCGGAGTTGCACCTTCTGCTGGCCTGAGCCCCCCATATTCTGCAGGTCTGAGCCCCACATCCTGCATTTCTGAACCCACATTCTGCTGCTCTGAGTCCCACATTCTGCAGGTAAATGTTCTCATTTTCTGCTGGCCTGATTCCCACTTTTTGCTGGTCTGAGTCCCACATTACACTGGTCTGAGTCCCCATATTCTCTGGTCTGAGACGCACATTCTGCTGGTCTGAGTCCCACATTCTGCTGTTCTGAGTCTTCACATTCTTCTGGCCTGAGTCTCCACATTCTGCTGGTCAGAGTCCCACATTCTGCTGGTCTGATCCCTCATTCTGCTGGTCTGAGTCCCACATTCTGCTGGTCTGAGATCCCACATTCTGCTGGTCTGAGTCCCCACATTCTGTTAATCTGAGTCTCCGCATTTTGCTGGTCTGAGTTGCACCTTCTGCTGTGCTGAGCCTTCACATTCTAATGGCCTGAGTTCCACATCCTGCTTGTCTGAGTCCCTCATTCTGCTGGGCTGATTCCCACATTCTGCTGCTCTGAGTCCCACATTCTGCTGGTAAATGTCCCCATTTTCTGCTGGTCTGAGTTCCCACATTCTCCTGGTCTGAGTCCCACATTCTGCTGGTCTGTGTCCCCAATTTCTGCTTAACTGAGACCCACATTCTGCTGCTCTGAGTTGCACATTCTCCTGGCCTGAGCCCCCATATTCTGCTTGTCTGAGCCCCCACATTCTACTGGCCTGAGTCCCACATTCTGCTGGTCTGTGTCCCCACATTCTCTTGGTATGAGTCCCACTTTCTGCTGGGCTGTGTCCCCACTTTCTGCTGGTCTGATTCCCACCTTCTGCTGGTGTGATTCCCACATTCTGCTGGTCTGAGCCCCCACATCCTGCTGGTCTGAGTTCCCAAATTCTGCTAGTCTGAGTCCCCACATTCTGCTGGTCTGAGTTGCATCTTCTGTTGGCCTGAGCCCCCCATTTTCTGCTGGTCTGAGCCCCCACATCCTGCATTTCTGCTCCCCACATTCAGATGCTCTGAGTCCCACATTCTGCTAGTCTGAGTCTCCACATTCTGCTGGTCTGAGTTGCACATTCTTCTGGCCCTAGCCCCCACAATCTACTGGCCTGAGTCTCCACATTCCGCTGTCTGTGTCCTACATGCTGCTGGTCTAAGTCCCACAATCTGCTAGTCTGGGTCCCCACTTCTGCTGGTCTGATCCCCACATTCTGCTGGTCTGAGATACCTCCTTCTGCTGGTCTGATCCCCACATTCTGCTGGTCTGAGATCCCTCCTTCTGCTGGTCTGATCCCCACATTCTGCTGGTCTGACTCCCACATTCTGCTGGTAAATGGCCCCATTTTCTGCTGGCCTGATTCCCACTTTCTGCTGGTCTGATTCCCACATTCTGCTAGTCTGATTCCCACATTCTGCTGGTCTGAGTCCCCCATCTAATGGTCGGTGTCCCCACTTTCTGCTGTTCTGAGTCCCACCTTCTGCTGGCCTGAGTCCCACATTATGCTGGTAAGTATCCCCATTTTCTTCTGCTCTGATTCCCACCTTCTGCTGGTCTGAGTCCCCACATTCTGCTGGTCTGAGTTGCACCTTCTGCTGGTCTGAGCCCCAACATTCTACTGGCCTGAGTCCCACATTCTGCTGGTCTGTGTCCCTCATTCTGCTGGTCTGATCCCCACATTCTGCTCATCTGAGTCCCACATTCTGCTGGTAAATATCCCCATTTTCTGCTGGTCTCATTCCCACATTCTGCTGGTCTGAGTCCCACTTTCTGCTGGTCTGAGATCCCACATTCTGCTGGTCTGAGTCCACACATTCTGTTAATCTGAGTCTCCACATTCTGCTGGTCTGATCCCCTCATTCTGCTGCTCTGAGTCCCACATTCTGTTGGTAAATATCCCCATTTTCTGCTGGTCTGATTCCCACCTTCTGCTGGCCTGAGTTCCACATTCTACTGGCCTGGATCCCCACATTCCGCTGTCTGAGTCCTACATGCTGCTGGTCTGAGTCCCAAATTCTGCTGGCCTGACTCCCTCCTTCTGCTGGTCCGATCCCCTCATTCTGCTGCTCTGACTCCCACATTCTGCTGGTAAATATCCCCATTTTCTACTGGTCTGATTCCCACCTTCTGCTGGTCTGCGTCCCAAAATCTGCTAGTCTGAGTCTCCACATTCTGCTGGTCTGAGTCCCAAAATCTGCTGGTCTGAGTCCCCACATTCTGCTAGTCTGAGCCCCCACATTCTACTGGTCTGAGTCCCACATTCTGATGGTCGGTGTCCCCACTTTCTGCTTGTCTAATTCCCACCTTTTGCAGGCCTGATTCCCACATTCTGCTTGTCTGAATGCGACATCCTGCTGCTCTGAGCCCCCACATCCTGCTGGTCTGAGTCCCCACATTCTGCTGGCCTGAGTTGCACCTTCTACTGGCCTGAGCCCCCTATATTCTGCTGGTCTGAGCCCCCACATCCTGCATTTCTGAACCCACATTCTGCTTCTCTGAGTCCCACATTCTGCTGGTAAATGTCCCCGTTTTCTGTAGGTCTGATTCCCACTTTCTTCTGGTCTGAGTCCCACATTCTGCTGGTCGGTGTCCCCACTTTCTGCTGGTCTGATTCCCACCTTCTGCTGGCCTGATTCCCACATTCTGCTTGTCTGAGACGCACAATCTGCTGGTCTGAGTCCCATATTCTGCTGGTCTGATTCCTACATTCTGCTGGTCGCAGTCTCACATTCTGCTGGTGTGAGTCCCCACATTACACTGGTCTGAGTCACCAAATTCTCCTGGCCTGAGCCCCCCATGTTCTGCTGGCCTGAGTCCCTCATTCTGCTGGTCTGATTCCCACATTCTGCTGGTCTGAGTCCTACATTCTGATGGTCGGTGTCCCCACTTTCTGCTGTTCTGATTCCCACTTTCTGCTGGCCTGATTCCCACATCCTGCTAGTCTGAGCCCCCACATTCTGCTGGTCTGAGCCCCCACATCCTGCATTTCTGATCCCCACGTTCTGCTGCTCTGAGTCCCATTTTCTGCTGGTCCAATTCCCACTTTCTGCTGGTCTGAATTCCACATTCTGTTTGTTGGAGTCCCACATTCTTCAGGTCTGAGTCCCACGTTACACTGGTCTGAGTCCCACATTCTGCTGGTCGGTGTACCCACTTTCTGCTGGTATGATTCCCAAATTCTGCTGGCCTGAATTCCACATTCCGCTCGTCTGAGACCCACATTCTGCTGGTCTGAGTCCCACATTCTGCTGGTATGTGTCCCCACTTTCTGCTCGTATGAGTTCCCACATTCTGCTGGTCAGTGTTCCACATTTTGCTGCTCTGAGCCCCCTCATCCTTCTGGTCTGAGTCCCCACATTCTGCTGTTCTGAGTGCCACATTTTGCTGGTCTGAGTTGCACCTTCTGCTGGTCTGAGCCCCCACATTCTACTGGCATGAGTCCCACATTACACCGGTCTGTCTCCGTACATTCTCCTGGTCTGAGTCCAACATTCTGATGGTCGGTGTCCCCACTTTCTGCTGGTCTAATTCCCACCTTTTGCAGGCCTGATTCCCACATTCTGCTTGTCTGAGTGCGACATCCTGCTGCTCTGAGCCCCCACATCCTGCTGGTCTGAGTCCTCAAATTCTGCTGGCCTGAGTTGCACCTTCTACTGGCCTGAGCCCCCCATATTCTGCTGGTCTGAGCCCCCACATCCTGCATTTCTGAACCCACATTCTGCTTCTCTGAGTCCCACATTCTGCTGGTAAATGTCCCCGTTTTCTGTAGGTCTGATTCCCACTTTCTGCTGGTCTGAGTCCCACATTCTGCTGGTCAGTGTCTCCACTTTCTGCTGGTCTGATTCCCACCTTCTGCTGGCCTGATTCCCACATTCTGCTTGTCTGAGATGCACATTCTGCTGGTCTGATTCCCACATTCTGCTGGTCTGATACCCACATTCTGCTGGTCTGATTCCTACATTCTGCTGGCCGCAGTCTCACATTCTGCTGCTGTGTGTCCCCACATTACATTGGTCTGAGTCACCACATTCTCCTGGCCTGAGCCCCCCATGTTCTGCTGGCCTGAGTCCCTCATTCTGCTGGTCTGAGTCCCACATTCTGCTGGTCTGATCCCCACATTCTGCTGGTCTGTGTCCCCACATTCTGCTGGTCTGAGTCGCACATTCCGCTGTTCTGAGATCCCACATTCTGCTGGTCTGAGTTCCCACATTCTGCTGGCCTGAGTCCCTCATTCTGCTGCTCTGAGTCCCACATTCTGCTGGCCTGAGTCCCTCATTCTGCTGCTCTGAGTCCCACATTCTGCTGGCCTGAGTCCCACATTCTGCTGGTCTGAGTCCCACATTCTGCTGGTCTGAGTCCCACATTCTGCTGGTCTGAGTCGCACATTCCGCTGTTCTGAGATCCTACATTCTGCTGGTCTGAGTCCCAACATTCTGATCGTCTGAGTTCCCACATTCTGTTGGTCAGTGTTCCACATTTTGCTGCTCTGAGCCCCCACATCCTGCTGGACTGAGTCCCCACATTCTACTGGCCTGAGTCCCCACATACCGCTGGTCTGAGTCCTACATGCTGCTGGTATGAGTCCCTCATTTTGCTCGTCTGATCCCCACATTCTGCTGGTCTGATTCCCACATTCTGCTGGTCTGAGCCTCCACCTTCTGCTTGCCTGTGTCCCCAATTTCTCCTGGTCAGAGTCCCATTTTCTGCTGGTCTGAGTCCCCACATTCTACTGGCCTGAGTCCCCACATTCCGCTGGTCTGAGTCCTACATGCTGCTGGTATGAGTCCCTCATTTTGCTCGTCTGATCCCCACATTCTGCTGGTCTGATTCCCACATTCTGCTGGTCTGAGTCTCCACCTTCTACTTGCCTGTGTCCCCAATTTCTCCTGGTCAGAGTCCCATTTTCTGCTGGTCTGTGTCCCCACATTCTGGTGGTCTGATTCCCACTTTCTGCTAGTCTGATTCCCACCTTCTGCTGGTGTGATTCCCACATTCTGCTGGTCTGAGTCCCACATTCTGCTGGTCTGAGTCCCCACATTCTGCTGGTCTGAGTCCCCACATTCTGCTGGTCTGAGTCCCCACATTCTGCTGGTCTGAGCTCCCACATCTTGCATTTCTGATCCAAACATTCTGCTGCTCTGAGTCCCATAATCTGCTGGTCTGAGTCCCCACATTCTGCTGGTCTGAGTTGCACATTCTTCTGGAATGAGCCTCCTCATTCCACTGGCCTGAGTCTCCACATTCCGCTGTCTGAGTCCTACATGCTGCTGGTCTAAGTCCCATATTCTGCTAGTCTGGGTCCCTCCTTCTGCTGGTCTGATCCCACATTCTGCTGGTCTGAGATCCACATTCTGTTGGTCTGAATCCACACATTATGTTAATCTGAGTCTCCACATTCTGCTGGTCTGAGCCCCCACATTCTAATGGCCTGAGTCCTACATGCTGCTGGTATGAGTCCCTCATTTTGCTCATCTGATTCCCACATTCTGCTGGTCTGAATCTCCACCTTCTGCTTGTCTGTGTCCCCAGTTCTCCTGGTCTGAGTCCCACATTTTGCTGGTCTGTGTCCCCACTTTCTGGTGGTCTGATTCCCACTTTCTGCTAGTGTGATTCCCATATTCTGCTGGTCTGACTCCCACATTCTGCTGGTCTGATTCCCACATTCTGCTGGTCTGACTCCCACATTCTGCTGGTCTGAGTCCCACATTACACTGGTCTGTGTTCCCACATTCTCCTGGTCTGAGTCCCACTTTTTGTTGGGCTGTGTCCCCACATTCTGCTGGTCTGATTCCCATCTTCTGCTGGTGTGATTCCCAAATTCTGCTGGTCTGAGCCACCACATCCTGCTAGTCAGAGTCCCAAATTCTGCTGGTCGGTGTCCCCAATTTCTGCTTGTCTGAGACCCACATTCTGCTGGCCTGAGTCCCTCCTTCTGCTAGTCAGATCCCCACATTCTGCTGGTCTGAGATCCCACATTCTGCTGGTCTGAGTCCACACATTCTGTTAATCTGAGTCTCAACATTCTGCTGGTCTGAGTTGCACCTTCTGCTGGTCTGAGCCCCCACAGTCTAATGGGCTGATTCCCACATTCTGCTAGCCTGGGTCCCGACATTCTGCTGGTCTGATCTCCACATTCTGCTAGTCTGAGATCCTACATTCTGCTGGTCTGAGATCCCACCTTCTGCTGGTCTGAGTCCACACATTCTGTTAATCTGAGTCTCCACATTCTGCAGGTCTGAGTCCCTCATTCTGCTGGTCTGATCCTCACATTCTGCTGCTCTGAGTCCTACATTCTGCTAGTCTGAGTCTCCACCTTCTACTTGCCTGTGTCCCCAATTTCTCCTGGTCAGAGTCCCATTTTCTGCCGGTCTGTGTCCCCACATTCTGGTGGTCTGATTCCCACTTTCTGCTAGTCTGATTCCCACCTTCTGCTGGTGTGATTCCCACATTCTGCTGGTCTGAGTCCCACGTTCTGCTGGTCTGAGTCCCCACATTCTGCTAGTCGGAGTCCCCACGTTCTGCTGGTCTGAGTCCCCACATTCTGCTGGTCTGAGCTCCCACATCCTGCATTTCTGATCCAAACATTCTGCTGCTCTGAGTCCCATAATCTGCTGGTCTGAGTCCCCACATTCTGCTGGTCTGAGTTGCACATTCTTCTGGAATGAGCCTCCCCATTCCACTGGCCTGAGTCTCCACATTCCGCTGTCTGAGTCCTACATGCTGCTGGTCTAAGTCCCATATTCTGCTAGTCTGGGTCCCTCCTTCTGCTGGTCTGATCCCACATTCTGCTGGTCTGAGATCCCACATTCTGTTGGTCTGAATCCACACATTATGTTAATCTGAGTCTCCACATTCTGCTGGTCTGAGCCCCCACATTCTAATGGCCTGAGTCCTACATGCTGCTGGTATGAGTCCCTCATTTTGCTCATCTGATTCCCACATTCTGCTGGTCTGAATCTCCACCTTCTGTTTGTCTGTGTCCCCAATTCTCCTGGTCTGAGTCCCACATTTTGCTGGTCTGTGTCCCCACTTTCTGGTGGTCTGATTCCCACTTTCTGCTAGTCTGATTCCCACATTCTGCTGGTCTGATTCCCACATTCTGCTGGTCTGACTCCCACATTCTGCTGGTCTGAGTCCCACATTACACTGGTCTGTGTTCCCACATTCTCCTGGTCTGAGTCCCACTTTTTGTTGGGCTGTGTCCCCACATTCTGCTGGTCTGATTCCCATCTTCTGCTGGTGTGATTCCCAAATTCTGCTGGTCTGAGCCACCACATCCTGCTAGTCTGAGTCCCAACATTTTGCTGGTCTGACTTGCACCTTCTGCTGGCCTGAGCCCCCATATTCTGCTGGTCTGAGCCCCCACATCCTGCATTTCTGATCCCCACATTCTGCTGGTCTGAGTCCACATTCTGCTGCTCTGAGTCCCCACATTCTGCTGGTCTGAGTTGCACATTCTTCTGGCCTGAGTCCCACAATCTACTGGCCTGAGTCCCTACATTCCGCTGTCTGAGTCCTACATGCTGCTGGTCTAAATCCCACATTCTGCTAGTCTGGGCCCCCACTTCTGCTGGTCTGATCCCCACATTCTGCTGGCTTGAGCCCCACATTCTGCTGGTCTGAGTTGCACATTCGTCTGGCCTGAGTCCCACAATCTACTGGCCTGAGTCCCCACATTCCGCTGTCTGAGTCCTACATGCTGCTGGTCTAAGTCCCACATTCTGCTAGTCTGGGTCCCCACTTCTGCTGGTCTGATCCCTACATTCTGCTGGTCTGAGTCCACACATTCTGTTAATCTGAGTCTCCACATTCTGCTGTTCTGAGTTGCATCTTCTGCTGGTCTGAGCCTTCACATTCTAATGGCCTGAGGTCCACATTCTGCTTGTCTGAGTCCCTCATTCTGCTGGTCTAATCCCCACATTGTGCGGCTCTGAGTCCCACATTCTGCTGGTAAATGTCCCCATTTTCTGCTGGTCTGATTCCCAATTTCTGCTGGCCTGATTCCCACATTCTGCTGGTCGCAGTCCCACATTCTGCTGGTCTGGGTCCCCACATTACACTGGTCTGAGTCCTCACATTCTCCTGGTCAGAGTCCCAAATTCTGCTGGTCGGTGTCCCCAATTTCTGCTTGTCTGAGACCCACATTCTGCTGGCCTGAGTCCCTCCTTCTGCTAGTCAGATCCCCACATTCTGCTGGTCTGAGATCCCACATTCTGCTGGTCTGAGTCCACACATTCTGTTAATCTGAGTCTCAACATTCTGCTGGTCTGAGTTGCACCTTCTGCTGGTCTGAGCCCCCACAGTCTAATGGGCTGATTCCCACATTCTGCTAGCCTGGGTCCCGACATTCTGCTGGTCTGATCTCCACATTCTGCTAGTCTGAGATCCTACATTCTGCTGGTCTGAGATCCCACCTTCTGCTGGTCTGAGTCCACACATTCTGTTAATCTGAGTCTCCACATTCTGCAGGTCTGAGTCCCTCATTCTGCTGGTCTGATCCCCACATTCTGCTGCTCTGAGTCCTACATTCTGCTAGTCTGATTCCCACTTTCTGCTGGTGTGAGTCCCACATTACACTGGTCTGAGGCCCCACATTCTCCTGGTATGTGTCCCACATTCTGATGGTCGGTGTCCCCACTTTCTGCTGGTCTGATTCCCACCTTCTGCTGGTCTGAATCCCACATTCTGCTGGTCTGAGTCCCTCATTCTGCAGGTCTGATCCCCACATTCTGGTGGTCTGAGTCCCACATTCTGCTGGTAAATGTCCCCATTTTCTGCTGGTCTGATTCCCACAATCTGCTAGTCTGATTACAACATTCTGATGGTCTGAGTCCCCACATTACACTGGTCTGAGTGCCCACATTCTCCTGGTCTGAGTCCCACATTCTGATGGTCGGTGTCCCCACTTTCTGCTGTTCTGATTCCCACTTTCTGCTGGCCTGATTCCCACATCCTGCTAGTCTGAGTCCCCACATTCTGCTGGTCTGAGTTGCACCTTCTGCTGGCCTGAGCCCCCAAATTCTGCTGGTCTGAGCCCCCACATCCTGCATTTCTGATCCCCACGTTCTGCTGCTCTGCGTCCCACATTCTGCTGGTAAATGTCCCCATTTTCTGCTGGTCCGATTCCCACTTTCTGCTGGTCTGAATCCCACATTCTTCAGGTCTGAGTCCCACGTTACACTGGTCTGAGTCCCACATTCT
Source organism: Isurus oxyrinchus (assembly GCA_026770705.1). NCBI lineage: Eukaryota > Metazoa > Chordata > Chondrichthyes > Lamniformes > Lamnidae > Isurus > Isurus oxyrinchus. Next base: position 90,559,209 of record JANJGN010000007.1, on the reverse strand, counting down.
CCTTGTCTGAGTCCCACATTCTGCTGGTCGGTGTACGCATTTTCTGCTGGTTTGATTCCCAACTTCTGCTGGCCTGATTCCCACATTCCACTCGTCTGAGACCCACATTCTGCTGGTCTGAGTCCCACGTTCTGCTGGTCTGTGTCCCCACTTTCTGCTCGTATGAGTTCCCACATTCTGCTGGTCAGTGTTCCACATTTTGCTGCTCTGAGCCCCCTCATCCTTCTGGTCTGAGTCCCCAAATTCTGCTGGTCTGATCCCCACATTCTGCTGCTCTGAGTGCCACATTCTGCTGGTTTGAGTTGCACCTTCTGCTGGTCTGAGCCCCCACATTCTACTGGCCTGAGTCCCACATTCCTCTGGTCTGATCCTCACATTCTGCTGCTCTGAGTCCCACATTCTGCTGGTAAATGTCCCCATTTTCTGCTGGTCTGTTCCAACATTCTGCTGGTCAGAGTCCCACATTCTGCTGGTCTGAGTCCACACATTCTGTTAATCTGAGTCTCCACATTCTGCTGGTCTGAGTTGCACCTTCTGCTGGTCTGAGCCTTCACATTCTAATGGCCTGAGTCCCACATTCTGATGGTCGGTGTCCCCACTTTCTGCTGGTCTGATTCCCACCTTCTGACGACCTGATTCCCACAATCTGCTTGCCTGAGTCCGACATCCTGCTGCTCTGAGTCCCCACATCCTGCTGGTCTGAGTCCCCAAATTCTGCTGGTCTGAGTTGCACCTTCTGCTGGCTTGAGCCCCTCATATTCTGCTGGTCTGAGCCCCCACATTCTACTGGCCTGAATCCCCACATTCCGCTTTCTGAGTCCCACATTCTGCTGGTCTGAATCCCTCCTTCTGCTGGTCTGATCCCCTCATTCTGCTGCTCTGAGTCCCACAATCTGCTGGTAAACATCCCCATTTTCTGCTGGTCTGATTCCCACGTTCTGCTGCTCTGAGATCCCACATTCTGCTGCTCTGAGTCCACACATTCTGTTAATCTGAGTCTCCAAATTCTGCTGGTCTGAGCCTTCACATTCTAATGGCCTGAGCTCCACATTCTGCTTGTCTGAGTCCCTCATTCTGCTGGGCTGATCCCCACATTCTGCTGCTCTGAGTCCCACATTCTGCTGGTAAATGTCCCCATTTTCTGCTTGTCTGATTCCCACTTTCTGCTGGTCTGATTCCCACATTCTGCTGGTCACAGTGCCACATTCAGCTGGTCTAATCCCCACATTACACTGGTCTGAGTCCCCACATTCTCCCGGTCTGAGTCCCACATTCTGTTGGTTGGTGTCCCCAATTTCTGCTTATCTGAGATCCACATTCTGCTGCTCTGAGTTGCACATTCTCCTGGCCTGAGCCCCCATATTCTGCTTGTCTGTGTCCCCACTTTCTGGTGGTCTGATTCCGAAATTCTGCTGTTCTGACTCCCACATTCTACTGGTCTGTGTCCCCACATTCTCCTGGTCTGAGTCCCACTTTCTGCTTGTCTGTGTCCCCACTTTCTGGTGGTCTGATTCCGAAATTCTGCTGTTCTGACTCCCACATTCTACTGGTCTGTGTCCCCACATTCTCCTGGTCTGAGTCCCACTTTCTGCTGGGCTGTGTCCCCACTTTCTGCTGGTCTGATTCCCACCTTCTGCTGGTGTGATTCCCACATTCTGCTGGTCTGAGCCCCCACATCCTGCTGGTCTGAGTTCCCAAATTCTGCTAGTCTGAGTCCCCACATTCTGCTGGTCTGAGTTGCATCTTCTGCTGGCCTGAGCCCCCCATATTCTGCTGGTCTGAGCCCCCACATCCTGCATTTCTGATCCCCACATTCTGATGCTCTGAGTCCCACATTCTGCTAGTCTGAGTTGCACATTCTTCTGGCCCTAGCCCCCACAATCTACTGGCCTGAGTCCCCACATTCCGCTGTCCAAGTCCTACATGCTGCTGGTCTAAGTCCCACAATCTGCTAGTCTGGGTCCCCCTTCTGCTGGTCTGATCCCCACATTCTGCTGGCTTGAGCCCCACATTCTGCTGGCCTGAGATCCCTCATTCTGCTGGTCTGATCCCTACATTCTGCTGGTCTGACTCCCACATTCTGCAAGTAAATGACCCCATTTTCTGCTGGCCTGATTCCCACTTTCTGCTGGTCTGATTCTCACATTCTGCTGGTCTGAGTCCCACATTCTGCTGGTCTGAGTCTCCACATTCTGCTGGTCTGAGATGCACCTTCTGCTGGTCTGAGCCCCACATTCTACTGGCCTGAGCCCCCACATTCTACTGGCCTGAGTCCCAACATTCCGCTGTCTGAGTCCTACACGCTGCTGGTCTGAGATCCCACATTCTGCTGCCTGATCCCCACATTCTGCTGCTCTGAGTCCCACATTCTGCTGGTAAATGTCCCCATTTTCTGCTGGTCTGATTCCCACATTCTGCTGGCTTGAGCCCCACATTCTGCTGGCCTGAGATCCCTCATTCTGCTGAACTGATCCCTATATTCTGCTGGTCTGACTCCCACATTCTGCAGGTAAATGACCCCATTTTCTGCTGGCCTGATTCCCACTTTCTGCTGGTCTGATTCGCATATTCTGCTGGTCTGAGTCCCACATTCTACTGGTCTGAGTCCCCCATCTGATGGTCGGTGTCCCCATTTTCTTCTGCTCTGATTCCCACATTATGCTGGTCTGAGATCCCACATTCTGCTGGTCTGAGATCCCACATTCTGCTGGTCTGAGTCCCTCATTCTGCTGGTCTGATCCCCACATTCTGCTGCTCTGAGTCCCACATTCTGCTGGTAAATGTCCCCATTTTCTGCTGGTCTGATTCCACTTTCTGCTGGTCTGATTCCCACATTCTGCTGGTCTGAGTCCCACATTCTACTGGTCTGAGTCCCCCATCTGATGGTCGGTGTCCCCATTTTCTTCTGCTCTGATTCCCACATTATGCTGGTCTGAGATCCCACATTCTGCTGGTCTGAGATCCCACATTCTGCTGGCTTTAGTCCCTCATTCTGCTGGTCTGATCCCCACATTCTGCTGCTCTGAGTCCCACATTCTGTTGGCCTTAGTCCCTCATTCTGCTGGTCTGATCCCCACATTCTGCTGCTCTGAGTCCCACATTCTGCTGGTCTGATCCCCACATTCTGCTGCTCTGAGTCCCACATTCTGCTGGCCTTAGTCCCTCATTCTGCTGGTCTGATCCCCACATTCTGCTGCTCTGAGTCCCACATTCTGCTGGTCTGAGTCCCAACATTCCGCTGTCTGAGTCCTACACGCTGCTGGTCTGAGTCCCACATTCTGCTATTCTGGGTCGTTCCTTCTGCTGGTCTGATCCCCACATTCTGCTGGTCTGAGATCCCACATTCTGCTGGTCTGAGTCCCACATTCTGCTGCTCTGAGTCCCACATTCTGCTGGTAAATGTCCCCATTTTCTGCTGGTCTGATTCCCACTTTCTGCTGGTCTGATTCCCACATTCTGCTAGTCTGATTCCCACATTCTGCTGCTCTGAGTCCCACATTCTGCTGGTCTGAGTCCCACATTCTGCTGCTCTGAGTCCCACATTCTGCTGGTAAATGTCCCCATTTTCTGCTGGTCTGATCCCCACATTCTGCTGGTCTGAGATCCCACATTCTGCTGGTCTGAGTCCCACATTCTGCTGCTCTGAGTCCCACATTCTGCTGGTAAATGTCCCCATTTTCTGCTGGTCTGATTCCCACTTTCTGCTGGTCTGATTCCCACATTCTGCTAGTCTGAGTCCCACATTACACTGGTCTGAGTTCCCACATTCTCCTGATCTGAGTCCCACATTCTGCTGGTCGGTGTCCGCACTTTCTGCTGGTCTGATTCCCACCTTCTGCAGGCCTGATTCGCACATTCTGCTTGTCTGAGTCCCACATTCTGCTAGTCTGAGTCCCCACATTCTGCTGGTCTGAGTTGCACCTTCTGCTGGCCTGAGCCCCCCATATTCTGCTGGTCTGAGCCCCCACATCCTGCATTTCTGATCCCCACATTCTGCTGCTCTGAGTCCCACATTCTGCTGGTAAATGTCCCCATTTTCTGTTGGTCTGATTCCACTTTCTGCTCGTCTGAATCCCACATTCTGTTGGTCGGAGTCCCACATTCTGCTGGTATGAGTCCCACGTTACACTGGTCTGAGTCACAACATTCTCCTTGATGAGTCCCACATTCTGCTGGTCGGTGTACCCACTTTCTGCTGGTCTGATTCACACCTTCTGCTGGCCTGATTCCCACATTCTGCTTGTCTGAGTCCCCACATTCTGCTGGTCTGAGTCCCTCATTCTGCTGCTCTGAGTCCCACATTCTGCTGGTAAATGTCCCCATTTTCTGCTGGTCTGATTCCCACATTCTACTGGTCGGAGTCCCACTTTCTGCTGGTCTGATTCCCACCTTCTGCTGCTCTGATCCCACATTCTGCTGGTCGGTGTCCCCACTTTCTGCTGGTCTGATTCCCACTTTCTGCTGGTCTGAATCCCACATTCTGTTGGTCTGAGTCCACATTCTGCTGGTCTGTGTAACCACTTTCTGCTGGTATTATTCCCATCTTCTGCTGGCCTGATTCCTACATTCTGCTTGTCTGAGACCCACATTCTGCTGGTCTGAGTCCCACATTCTGCTGGTCAGTGTTCCACATTTTGCTGCTCTGAGCCCCCACATCCTTCTGGTCTGAGTCCCCACATTCTGCTGCTCTGATCCCCACATTCGGCTGCTCTGAGTCCCACATTCTGCTGGTCTGAGTCTCCACATTCTGCTGGTCTGATCCCCACATTCTGCTGCTCTGAGTCCCACATTCTGCTGATAAATGTCCCCATTTTCTGCTGGTCTGATTCTCACATTCTGCTGGTCGGAGTCCCACATTCTGCTGGTCTGAGTCCCACATTCTGCTTGTCTGAGACTCACATTCTGCTTGTCTGAGTCCCACATTCTGCCGGTCTGATCCTGCATTTCTGATCCCCACAATCTGCTGGTCGCGGTCCCACATTCTGCTGGTGTGAGTCCCCACATTACACTGGTCTGAATCCCCACAATCTCCTGGTCCGAGTCCCACATTCTGCTGGTCGGTGTCCCTACTTTCTGCCTGTCTGAGACCCACATTCTGCTGCTCTGTGTTGCACATTCTCCTGGCCTGAGTCCCCCATGTTCTGCTGGTCTGAGACTCCACATTCTACTTGCCTGAGTCCCACATTCTGCTGGTTTGAGTCCCTCATTCTGCTGCTCTGAGTCCCACATTACACTGATCTGTGTCCCGAGATTCTCCTGGTCTGAGTCCCACATTCTTCTGGTCGGTGTCCCCACTTTCTGCTTGTCTGATTCCCACCATTTGCTGCTCTGAGTCCCACATTCTGCTTGTAAATGTCTCCATTTTCTGCTGGTCTGATTTCCACTTTCTGCTGGTCTGAATCCCACATTCTCTTGGTCGGAGTCCCATATTCCGCTGGTCTGAGTTCCACGTTACACTGGTCTGAGTCACAAAATTCTCCTTGTCTGAGTCCCAGACTCCATCATTCTGCTGGTCTGATTCCCACCTTCTGCTGGTCTGAGTCCCACATTCTGTTAATCTGAGTCTCCACATTCTGCTGGTCTGAGCCTTCACATTCTAATGGCCTGAGATCCACATTCTGCTGGTCTGAGTCCCTCATTCTGCTGGTCCGATCCCCACATTCTGCTGCTTTGAGTCCCACATTCTGCTGGTAACTGTCCCCATTTTCTGCTGGTCTGATTTCCACTTTCTGCTGGTCTGATTCCACATTCTGCTGGTCTGAGACCCCACATTCTGCTGGTCTGAGTCCCACATTACACTGGTCTGTGTACCGACATTCTTCTGGTCTGAGTCCCACATTCTGCTGGTCGGTGTCTCCACTTCCTGCTGGTCTGATTCCCACCTTCTGTTGGCCTGATTCCCACATTCTGCTTGTCTGAGACTCACATTCTGCTTGTCTGAGTCCCACATTCTGCTGGTCTGATCCTGCATTTCTGATCCCCACAATCTGCTGGTCGCAGTCCCACATTCTGCTGGTGTGAGTCCCCACATTACACTGGTCTGAGTCCCACATTCTGCTGGTCGGTGTCCCTACTTTCTGCCTGTCTGGGACCCACATTCTGCTGCTCTGTGTTGCACATTCTCCTGGCCTGAGCCCCCCATGTTCTGCTGGTCGGAGACCCCACATTCTACTTGCCTGATTCCCCACATTCTGCTGGTCTGAGTCCCATATTCTGCTGGTCTGAGTCCCTCATTTTGCTCGTCTGATCCCCACATTCTGCTGGTCTGAGTCTCCACTTTCTGCTTGTCTGTGTCCCCACATTCTCCTGGTCTCATTCCCAAATTCTGCTGGTCTGCGTCCCCACTTTCTGGTGGTCTGATTCCCACTTTCTGCTGATCTGAGTCCTACATTCCACTGGTCTGTGTCCCCACTTTCTGCTGGTGTGATTCCCACATTCTGCTGGTCTGAGCCCCCACATCCTGCTGCTCTGAGACCCCACATTCTGCTAGTCTGTGTCCCCACATTCTGCTGGTCTGAGTTGCACCTTCTGCTGGCCTGTGCCCCCCATATGCTGCTGGTCTGAGCCCCCACATCCTGCATTTCTGATCCCCACATTCTGCTGCTCTGAGTCCCACATTCTGCTGGTAAATATCCCCATTTTCTGCTGGTCTGATTCCCACATTCTGTTGGTCGAAGTCCAACATTCTGCTGGTCTGAGTCCCATGTTACACTGGTCGGAGTCCCCACATTCTCCTTGTCTGAGTCCCACATTCTGCTGGTCTGAGTCCCACATCCTTCTGATCTGAGTCCCCACATTCTGCTGGCCTGATCCCCACATTCTGCTGCTCTGAGTCCCACATTCTGCTGGTAAATGTCCCCATTTTCTGCTGGTCTGATTCCCACCTTCTGCTGGTCTGAGATCCCACATTCTGCTGGCCTGAGTCCCCACATTCTGTTAATCTGAGTCTCCGCATTCTGCTGGTCTGAGTTGCATCTTCTGCTGGTCTGAGGCTTCACATTCTAATGGCCTGAGATCCACATTCTGCTGGTCTGAGGCCCTCATTCTGCTGGTCTGAGTCCCAAATCTTGCTGGTCTAAGTCCCCACTTTCTGCTGGTCTGATTCCCACTTTCTGCTAGTCTGATTCTCACCTTCTGCTGGTCTGAGCCCCCACATCTTTCTGGCTTAATTCCCCATATTCCGCTGGTCCGAGTCCCACATTCTGCTGGTTTGAGTCCACACATTCTGCCGTTCAGTGTCCCACATTCTGCTGGTCTGCATCCCCACATTCTGCTGGCCTGAGCCCCCTCATTCTGCTGGCCTTAGCCCCCACATTCTGCTGCTCTGAGTCCCACAATTTGCTGGTCTGCGTCCCCCTATTCTGCTCTTCTGAGTCCCACATTCTTCTGGACACTATTTTCTCATTGACGTTTCCACTAAACTGCAGATCTGCCTATTCGTGGGAAAATCCAGACTGTGTTCAATGTTCCCTGAAAATCTTGGCGCTCCACCAAAATTCAAAGGAAGCAGGCAGTAAACAGATCATCAAAAATCCTGGGTCTCTCTCAGCCTGCCTTAAAACAAGATGTCCACGGCCGCTGTGAATGCAGCAGATTGGAATGATTGCCTGCCTGGAACTGAGCCAGGGGCAGTGAGTCAGTTCTGAGAGGCAGCTGGGGCTGTTGGTTAGGGGAGAGCCGAGACACACTCACCCAGTCAGAGAGCACGGCTCACTAAAGCTCAAGGAACTGACAGCAGCCAATCTAGCAGCAGAGCTAGAGTGGAGAGAGGGGGAAATTATCTATCAGCTGAACAAAGCCATGGTTCGACCTCATCAACTCCAGATCTGCTCTAGGTTCTGGGCACCTAAGAGAGGCCATTTTGACTGTGGAGAGAGTAGGGGATGCAGATTCACCAGGATGTTAACAGGTCTCCATAGGTTAGATCATGAGGAGAGATGATACAGACTGGGCTTCTGGGATAAGTAAGATGAAGGGTTGATTTGATCGCGTGTTTTAGAGTTTTGACAAGGATAGAGAGAGAGAGAGAGAGAGAAATGTTTTTGTCAAAGGCACAAATTGAGTTGTTAACCAGACAATCGTTAGTACAACCTGTCATTGTTCTCCCTGTGCAGCATGGGTGCGTGGCCAGGGGACATTCCAGAATCCACCAAGCAGGGCAACAAACAGATTACGGAAAAAAGAGAGAAACTTGAGGGGGCCTCTCTGCCGGGGCTGTCAATGTCTCAATGAGCCTCAGTTTGAGGCCACAAGCTGCTTTCACATGGCAAAAGCTGTCAGTAACCTCTCCCAGTCCGGTGTACTGCAGGATGCTCAGTGAGACTCTCTGAATGTATTGCCATGGACAGAGTGAAGCAGCGACAGAGCACTGCACCTCTTCCTCATTGCAGGCTTCCTCAAAGTGCAGGTTCCCATAGACCACACCCACCATACTTCAGTTACTTCTCATGAGAAATAGGGTAATCTTTATCAATTTAGAAAGATTCCACTCCCTCAAAGTACAGCTACTGTAGATTCACAAGAAGCACATCCTGATCTGACCTCCCTGTCTCAGCAGCAGACAGTGCTCTCCCATCCTGGATCAAGTCTCCCTGTCACCTTCACTGCAGTCAGCCCGCCAAATTCCAGCTTGGGTACTGGGCAACAAAAGTTGTTCCCTCTAGACAGAGCTCACAACTGCAGCCAGGAACACATTCCCAGCTGTACAGCAGCCTCACAACAAGAGCCAAGCTGCCTTAAGAAACCACTGAGTAAACAATTGTTATCAACACTCCACTGCTTGCACTGTTCCAGGGAGTTTGGAAGTACAGCCCTGACTGGGAATACAGATTGTAGTCATCTGCTGAACAGATTCAACAGTCAGGCAAAAACTACAGGTGGAGGAGGTAGGGGAAGAGTATGTGTGTATTGTGTATGTCAGTGTGTGTATTGTGAGTGTGTGAGTGTGCATTGTGTGTGTATTGTATGTGTCAGCATGTGTATTTTGAGTGTGTCAGTGTGCATTGTGTGTATCAGTGTGTGTATTGTGAGTGTGTCAATGTGTGTATTTTGAGTGTGTCTGGGTGTGTATTGTGAGTGTGTCTGGGTGTGTGCCAGTGTCAGTGTGAATATTATGATTGTGCCAGTGTGAGTGTGCCAGTGAGTGTCAGTCTATGTACTGCGAGTGTATCAATGTCCAATTAATGGCCAGCCAGCATGAATCACCCACTGAAACTCTCAGTGCTGCCTGGATGGCGGGGACTGGGGCAGGTGGGTGGGGGGGAGGGCGAGCACTGAGGTCTGCGCATGTATGCGGGCGTGCGCACTGATAGCTCCCTGAAGGCACGAAGCTGCCTCAGGGAACTGCAGATTTATAACAATAGAAATAAAGATTTCAAAAATAAAGTGTGTTAATGAATCTGTCTGTGCGTGACCCTCATGGGATTCTGTCACATGAGCAGGCACATGTTATAAATGAGATTTAAATATTTTTATTTTATATTTAATTCTTGTTGGAAACTTCATTCCGCCCATGTCGGTCTGTGTATCAGTGTAAGTGTGTTAGAGAGTGTCAGTCCGAGTGTGTCAGTGAGCGCTCAGTATGACTGTGTCAGTGTGTGTCATTGTGAGTGTATTAGTGAGTGTGTCAGTGTGCATGTGGCAGGGGTGTGTCAGTGTGTGCGTGTCATTATGAGTGTGTATGTCAGTGTTAATGCATCAGTAGGTATGTCAGTGAGTGTGTGTCAGTATGTGTATTAGTATGAGCATGTCAGTGTGTGTGTGTGTGTCAGTGAGTGTGTAAGTATGTGTCAGTGTGAGTGTGTCAGTGTGAGTAGTCAGTGTGTGTTGTCAGTGTGTGTGTCATTGAGTGCATTAGTGTGAGTGCATCAGTGAGTATGTCATTGTGAGTGCGCCAGTGTGTGTGTCAGTGTTTGTATGTCAGTATGCATGTGTCAGGGTGAGTGTGACAGTGTTAGCATGAGTGCATCAGTGCATGTGTCAGTGTGAGTGTGTCAGTGAGAGTGTCAATGTGTGTGCGTCCGTTTGTGTATCAGTGAGTGTGTCAGTTTGTGTGCCAGTGTGTGTCAGTGAGTTTGTCAGTGTGTGTGTCAATGTGAATGTGTCAGTGCTTGTCTGTCAGTGTGTGTGTGTGTGTCAGTGTGTGTCTGTCAGTGTATGTTTCAGTGAGTATGTCAGTGTGTGTGAGAGTGTGGGCGCCAGTGTGTGTGTGTGCGTCAGTATGAGTGCGTCAGCAAGTGTGTCATTGTCTGTGTTAATGAGTGTGTCAGTGTGAGTGTACCAGTCTCAATGCATCCGTGAGTGTGACAGTGTGAGTGTGACAGTGTGTGTCAGTATGAGTGTGTCAGTGTGAGAGTGTCAGTGAATGTGTGTCAGTGTGTGTGTCAGTGTGTATCAGTGTGCATGTGTCAGTGTGTGTGTGTTAGTGTGAGCGTGTCAGTGAGTGTTAGTGTTTATATCAGTGTGAGTGTGTCAGCATGTATGTTAGTGCGAGTGTGTCAGTGAGTGTCAGTGTGTGTGCCAGTGTGTGTCATTGTGTGTGTCAGTGCGGGTGTGTCCATGAGTGTGTCAATGTCTGCGTGTTAGTGTGTGTGTCCGTGCATGTGCCAGTGTGTGCATGTTCATGTGAGTGTGTCAGTGAGTGTGTCAGTTTGTGTGCCAGTGTGTCAGTGAGTGTGTCAGTGTGCATCAATGTGATTATGTCAGTGTGTGTCTGTCAGTGTGAGTGTGTTTGTGTGTGTATATCAGTGTGTGTGTCAGTGAGTCTGTGTGTGTGTGTGTCAGTGTGTGTCTGTCAGTGTATGTTTCAGTGAGTATGTTAGTGTGTGTGTGTCAGTGTGGGTGCCAGTGTGTGTGTGTGTGTGTGTGTGTGTGTGTGTGTGTGTGTGTGTGCGTGCGTGTGTGTGCGTGTGTGTGTGTGTGTGTGTGTGTCAGTGTGAGGGTGCCAGTGTGTGTCAGTATGAGTCTGTCAGTGAGTGTGTCAGTGTCTGTGTTAATGAGTGTGTCAGTGTGAGTGTGCCAGTGTCAGTGCATCAGTGAGTTTGACAGTGAGTGTGACAGTGCATGTCAGTATGAGTGTGTCAGTGAGTGTCAGTGTGTGTGCCAGTGTGTATCAGTGTGCATATGTCAGTGTGTGTGTTAGTCTGAGTGTGTCAGTGAGTGTGTTAGTGTTTGTATCAGTGTGTGTGTCAGTGAAAGTGTGTCCGTATGTATGTCAGTGTGAGTGTGTCAGTGAGTGTCAGTGTGTGTGCCAGTGTGTATAAATGTGCATGTGTCTGTGTGTCAGTGTGTATGTGTTAGTGTAAGTGTGTCAGTGTGTCAGTGTGTGTGACAGTGTGAGTGTGACAGTGTGTGTCAGTATGAGTGTGTTAGTGTTTGTATCAGTGAATGTGTATTTGTATGTATGTTGGTGTGTGTCAGTATGTGTGTCAGTGCGAGTGTGTCAGTGTGTGTACCAGTGTGTGTCATTGTGCGTATCAGTGTGAGTGTCAGTGAGTGTCTCGATGGGTGTGTGTTAGTGTGTGTCCATGAGTGTGTCAGTGTGTGTATGTCCATGTAAGTGTGTCAGTGAGTGTTGTCAGTGTGTGTTGTCAGTTTGTGTGTCTCAGTGTGTGCGCCTGTGTGTGTGTTAGTGTGAGTGTGTCAGTGTGTGTGTGTGTCAGTATGTGCGTGATAGTGTGTGCATGTTAGTGTGTACATGTCAGTGAGTATGTCAGTGTGTGCGTGTCAGTGTGAGTGTGTCAATGTGACTGTATCAGTGTGAGCGTCAGTGGGCTGAATTTTGTCCTTATTCGGCGGGCGGGCCCAGGAGTGGCCATGAAACTGACCGAGGAGGCCACCACACCTCACCAAGAGGGCATGGGAGGAGGTGGCAGCACTGACCTGCTGCACTCAGGAAGGGTGAGTACCGTGTCGGCATGGGTCAGTGCGCAGAAGCGTTAAGGTCTGGCTGTCCCCCTGTGGACGATCCTTAATGCCACTGTCAATAACGCTGGAGCTGGGGAAGGGGCTGAGCCCTGGCTGCTTAGACTGAGTGCCTTGCGGCTCGAGGGTCACAATTCGGATGTGCTCTGCCAGGTGCTCCTCAGGTAGGGTTGGCAGGCTGCAACGGCGCTGCAGGTAGAGAGTGGACTAATCGATGCTCCTCTGTCCTTTCAGGAGAAGACGGCCCACAACCAATTGGAGAGGACACGTACAGGCGGAGGGGAACCCAACCTCGTGCTGCTCAGCAGGTTTGAGCAACGCCCTGGAGCTGGAGAGTTGGACACTCCCTGTGCAACCGGGCGTGGAGAGGCAGGGGTGCCAGATGAAGGTAAGAGCGCAGTGCACAAAGGTGAGGGTTTTGGATTGTGCAGCCATTCCAGTGTAGTCTCTTCACTGATGTAAACTTCAAACCTGGAGTCCCCATTGATCATTGAAAGACGATGGCACCGTGATACAGATCTCCACTGTCCCACCAGGGTGTCTGGTATGCACAGTGACAGTGTGATGACTTTAACTAATGACATGTCCTTATTCTCCTTTAGATTCACCAGCAGCCATTCACTCTGCGGACCCCGAAGAGCCACCCCTGACCCCAGAGGACCACCGGGCTCCATCTGCACCTGTGTCATACCCACTGTCTGAACCAGGCATCAACACAGATACCAGCACCCCAGTGGGCATTGGATCATTGGATAGTATCTCGGTGCACAACGGTGAGGCCATGTCACATTCGTTTGAGGTGCAGGCGGAGGCAGAGAGTGCCCAGGGCGCCGGCAGTCGGAGGACTTCTGGGGACCAGGAACGTGCTCAGTCGGTGGCTGTTGATGAGCCTCTGGAGTCGCCCCTGAGGCAGCAGCTGCTGGAAGTCCAGCAGGGTGTGCAGGAGGCTCTAGCGGAGATACATGAGGGAATGCATGCCATGGTCTCCATTGTGGAGGAGTCCATGTGGAGCATAAACACTCCGTTGACCCTCATGGCCGAGCACACTGCCTCCTCCATTGAGAGAGTGGTGACTGTCATGGAGAGGCAGATCCAGGGACAGAATCAGGGGTTCCTGGGGTTGCACTCGGACCTGCAGCCCTCACATAGGCAATGACCTCAGGTGGTTATTGTCAGTGTGGGAGATGGATTGGGCACCCAGTATCCCAGCTAGGTGCCCGTCCATCAATGTTAAGCAGGGAGGTCCAAAGTGACCTCACGTTGGTGCACAACCTGCTTGCCGTCCCTGCGGGCTCCTCTCAGGATGCTCCAGATGACGGCAGCAGCTCCTCCGCCCTCTGCCAGTGACCGTGGCATCTGATGAGGCTGCGGAGATGCCATGGCACTGGCCACTCTCTCCCAGGTGGGGCCAGCACAGGCTCCACTGGCCAGAGGACACCCGCCAAGGTCATCAAGGCCAACAAGACAGCAGAGTGAGCAGGCTGTCTCCAATGCCAGTGCCAGCGAGAAGCATGATTTTATGTTCATTTATGTTTAGTTAATGTATACTGATCTGGGACTTAAGACCAGAGGGGTTGATGTAAATATTCTGTACATATCAAAATGATCTAAACCTGGTTTTGTCATCATGGCCTGAGTATGCTTCACCTCGTTATGTCATTGGTGCAGAGTACACCAGTATATAATGCAGGATGTGAATGGTTCTAAACTTTATCACACAGGCACTGAGTGGACTTTGGGTTTAAAGGAAAGGGTCAGTTCAGACATCCAGGATGGAGGCAGCAGCCCTGGAATGTGGTTGAAGCTGATCTTTGGCAGCTTGGCTGCAGAAGCGTTGGATCAAGGTGTCCCTGGTGTCCCTGCCTCTCTGTGGGTTACGAAGGCCCACCTCCACATCCTCACTGTGCTCGTCCTCAGACTCACTACTGGACTCATCAGCTGTGGCCTGTGGAGCTGTGTCAACATCCTCTTCCTCCATTGTGACCTCCCTTGCCAGAGCCAGATTGTGGAGAGTGCAGCATGCAACAATGAACAGTGACACTGGCTCTGGGAGCATTGCAGTGCTCCCACTGAATGGTCCAGACATCGGAAGCGCATCTTGAGAAGACCGGTGGCTCTCTGGATCACAGACCTTGTGGTGCTGTGGCTCCTATTATAAAACTGTTCAGCTTCAGTTCTTGGACAGTGGAGAGGCGACATGAGCCACCTGCTGAGGGGATAGCCCTTATCACCCAGCAACCATCCATCAAGCCGGACTAAAGAGCCCCGGCACCTGGGAGTGTCTGAGGATGTAGACGTCGTGGGAGCTGCCTGTGTACCATGCACAGACTTGTAGAATCAGCACCGTGTGTTCACACACTATCTGTACGTTCATGGAGTGGAAGCCCTTCCTGCTGGTGCCTTGATGGACACATGTGTACTGTCTATTGCAACCTGGACACGGGGGAAGCCAGCAATGGCTGCGAAGCCTCTGGCTCACTGTGTCTGGCTGGCCTCGTCCATACGGTAAAGAATAAAGGTCAGTATCTGCCTGAACAGAGCTTCTGTCATCAGCTTGACACAACTCTGGACAGCTGATTGGGACACTCTGTAAAAGATATCCCGCAGAACCCTGGAAAGAGCCGGAGGCATAGAAGTTGAGGGCCACTGTGACCTTCAGAGCCACTGGCATGGGATGTCCACCCACACAATCAGAGCTGGTCTCAGGGCCGATCATCTGACAGATGGAGGTCACTGTCTCTCTTGAGAGCCAAAGCCTCCTTCGGCATTGCACCTCGGACGTATTGAGGTAGCTGCATCGTCACCTGTAAACCCTGGCAGCAGGATAGTGGCGTCTTCTGCAGCCCCTTCCACCTTGGACCACCTGCTGGCCCTGGGCCCCTTGTGCCTGTGCCTCTCCTCCCACAGGTCCCTCTCCTGGAAGCTGCATTGGGACACCTGGCCTCCTCTCCCTTCTGCCCCTCTCTTCCCCCTCAGAGGAGGTGCCACCAGCAGAGACCACAATCCCCATTACCAGGGTAAGGGAAGGCTGTCTGATACCTGGAAGGGCCCACACCGTCTGAATCCTCCAGGGGCCTGGCAGACACCGATGAAGCCTGGAAATGCCAAGAATGAAGCCCCGAGCAGAGATGAAGCTGCCAAGTACCAATAAGCAACCAGCAGCAAACTGTCTCCAAAACCCCTCACCACTCACAGCGGCAATGCTGCTGACCCTTTTTATCCTGCCCTTGGATGAGGTTTGAGGAAATGCCGGCTGGGCCATCTGCCTGTTTTGCCTGTGCAATGGGCAAAAAACCGCATGGGTGATGAAAAATCTCAAACAATTGGACTGTTAAGGGCCTTAAGTGGTCTGTTAATTAATAGTGGGCGATGCTCTGGCACCCATGCGTGCCCGCCAGGCTAAAGATTGCAGAGTGCACGATGACTTCGGGACGCTTGCCCGACATCATTGTTCAGGTCGGCTGCGTGCCTGCCCAACAAGGGAAAAATTCTGTCCAGTGTGTGTGTGTGCGTGTGAGTGTGTTTGTCAGTGTGTGTGTCAGTGCGTGTCTGTCATTGTGAGTGTGTCAGTGTGAGTGCCAGTGAGTGTATGTCATTGTGAGTGTGTCAATGTGTGTATGTCATTGTGAGTGTATCAATGCATGTGCCAGTGTGTGTATGTCAATGTGAGTGTGTCAGTGAGCGTGTCAGTATGTGCGTGACAGTGCGAGTGTGACAGTGTGTGCATCAGTGTGAATGTGTTAATGTATGTGCCAGTGAGTGTGTCAGTGAGTGTGTCAGTGTGTCTGTCAGTGTGTGTATGTCATTGTGACTGTGTCAGCGTGTGTGTGTCAGTGTGTGTTTGTCAGTGTGTGTCTGTCATTGTGTGTCTGTCATTGTGACTGTGTCAGTGTGTGTCTTTCAGTGTGTGTCAGTGAATGTGTCAGTGTGTGTCTGTCAGTGTGTTTATGTCATTGTGAGTGTGTTAATGTCATTGTGAGTGTGTTAGTGAGTGTGTCATTGTGTGTGTCAGTTTGGGTGTATCAGTGTATATGTGTGTGTGTCAGTGGAGTGTGTCAATGTGTGTCTTTCAGTGAGTGTGTCAGTGTCTGTGTTAATGAGTGTGTCAGTGTGAGTGTGCCAGTGTCAGTGCATCAGTGAGCTTGACAGTGTGAGTGTGACAGTGCATGTCTGTATGAGTGTGTCAGTGAGTGTCAGTGTGTGTGCCAGTGTGTATCAGTGTGCATATGTCAGTGTGTGTGTTAGTCTGAGTGTGTCAGTGAGTGTGTTAGTGTTTGTATCAGTGTGAGTGTGTCAGTGAAAGTGTGTCCGTATGTATGTCAGTGTGAGTGTGTCAGTGAGTGTCAGTGTGTGTGCCAGTGTGTGTCATTGTGCATATCAGTGTGAGTGTCAGTGAGTATCTCGATGTGTGTGTGTTAGTGTGAGTGTGTCCATGAGTGTGTCAGTATGTGTGTCCATGTAAGTGTGTCAGTGAGTGTTGTCAGTGTGTGTGTGTCAGTTTGTGTGTCTCAGTGTGTGTGTCTGTGTGTGTGTTAGTGTAAGTGTGTCAGTGTGCATATGTCAATGTGCGTGTGTCAGTGTGAGTGTGTCACTTTCTGTAGGTCAGTGTGTGTGTGTTGGTGTGAGTGTGTCAGTGTGCGTGTGTCAGTGTGTGTGTGTTAGTGTTAGTGTGTCACTGGGTGTGTGTCAGTGTGTGTGTGTTAGTGTTAGTGTGTCACTGGGTGTGTGTCAGTGTGAGTGTGTCAGTGTGTGCATCAGTGTGAGTGTGTCAGTGTGTGTGTGTTAGTGTTAGTGTGTCAGTGTGTATGTGTGTGTCAGTGTCTGTGTCAGTGGGTGGTTGTCAGTGTGTGTGCCAGTGTGAGTGTGTCAGAGTGTGTTTCAGTGTGTATGTGTGTCAATGTGTGTGTGTCAGTGTGCGTCAGTGTGAGTGTGTTAGTGTGCGTGTCAGTGTGCGTGTCAGTATGTGTGTCAGTATGTGCGTCAGTGTGAGTGTGTCAGTGTGTGTGTGTGCCAGTGTGAGTGAGTTAGTGTGTGTTTCAGTGTATGTCTGTTTGTGTGTCTGTGTGAGTGTGTCTGTGTGTGTCAGTGTGTGTGTGTTTCAGTGTGTGTGTGTCAGTGTGTGTATCAGTGTGAGTGTGTCAGTGTGTGTGTGTCAGTGTGTGCGTGTCAGTGTGAGTGTGTCAGTGTGAGTGTCAGTGTGTGTGTCAGTGTGTGTTTGTGTGTGTGTCTGTGTGTGTCAGTGTGTGTGTCAGTGTGAGTGTGTCATGGTGAGTGTTTCAATGTGTGTGTGTCTGTGTGTGTGTGTCAGTGTGTGTGTGCCAGTATGTGTGTCAGTGTATGTGTCTGTCAGTGTGGGTGTGTCTGTGTGTGTCAGTGTGTGTGTGTCAGTGTGAATGTGTCACTGTGTGAGTGTCAGTGTGAATGTGTCACTGTGTGTGTTGGTGTGTGTGTCAGTGTGAGTGTGTCAATGTGTGTGTGTCAGTGTGTGTTGGCATTTGTGTGTCATTGTGTGTCAGTGTGAGTGTGTCTGTGTGAGTGCCAGCGTGAGTGTGTCAGTTTGTGTGTGTCAGTGTGTGTGTGTTGGTGTGAGTATGTCAGTGTGCATATGTCAGTGTGTGTCTCAGTGTGAGCATGTCAGTTTCTGTGTGTGAGTGTGTCTGTGTGCATGTGTCAGTGTGTGTGTCAGTGTGAGTGTATCAGTGTGTGAAAGAGTGTGAGTGTGTCAGTGTGTATGTATGCGTCAGTGTGTGTGTCACTGGGTGTGTGTCTGTTTGTGTACCATTGTGAGTGTGTCAGTGTGTGTTTCAGTGTGTATGTGTGTCAGTGTGATTTTGTCTGTGTGTGTCAGTGTGTGTGTGTCAGTGTGCATGTGCCAGTGTGAGTGTGTGTTTCAGTGTGAGTATGTATGTGTGTGTCAGTGTGTGTGTGTGTCAGTGTGAGTGTGTCAGTGTGTGAGTGTCAGTGTGTGTCAGTGTGAGCGTGTCAGTGTGTGTGTGCCAGTGTGAGTTTGTGTTTCAGTGTGTAAGTGTGCCAGTGTAAGTGTGTAAGTGTGCCCGTGTAAGTGTGTCAGTGTGAGTGTTTCAATGTGTGTGTGTCAGTGTGTGTGTGTCAGTGTGTGTGTCAATGGGTGTGTGTCAGCATGTGTGTGCTAGTGTGTGTGTCTGTCAGTGTGTGTGTGTGTGTCAGTGTGCGTGTGTGTCAGTGTGTGTGTGCCAGTGTGTGTGTGCCAGTGTGTGTGTGTCAGTGTGTGTGTCAATGGGTGTGTGTCAGTGTGTGTCAGTGTGAATGTGTCAGAGTGTCTGTTGGTGTGTGTGTCAGCGTGTGTGTCAATGTGTGTGTGTCAGTGTATGTGTGTGTCAGTGTGAGTGTGTCAATGTGTGTGTGTCAGTGTTTGTCAATGTGTGTGTGACAGTGTGTGTCAGTGTTTCTGTGTCAGTGTGTGTCAGTGTGAGTGTGTCATTGTGTGTCTTAGTGTGAGTGTGTCAATGGGTGTGTCAGCGTGTGTGTGTCAGTGTGAGTTTGTCAGTGTGTGTGTCAGTGTGTGTGTGTCAGCTTGTGTGTGTCAGCGTGTGTGTCAGCGTATGTGTGTCAGTGTGTGTGTTTGTTTGTCAGTGTATGTGTGTTAGTGTGAGTGTGTCAGTGTGTGTGTGTCAGTGTACATGTGTGTCAGTGTGTGTGTGTCAGTGTGTGTGTGTCAGTATGTGTGTCAGTGTGAGTGTGTCAATGTGTGTGTGACAGTGTGTGTCAGTGTGTGTGTTAGTGTGAGTGTGTCAGTGTGAGTGTGTCAGTGGGCTGTATCTTCTGGTTTTCAAGCAGAGGCAGGGCCCACTCACTGATGTGTAAATGATGCGGGGTGATGCCGGGCATGCTTCCCGAAGTCATCCTGCATCATTCAGTCTTCCAGTTCAGCGGGCGCTTACCCGAGTCAGCTGTGTGCCCACCGTACAGTCAATGGCCTATTAAGGCCTTTAACAAAGTAGTTGATGTCATTAATGGACCTGCCCATCCAACCTTAAGGTTGGCGAGTGGACATGTCCCAACTCATGTGACAGTGTCACATGGGGGGCCATGGCAGGGAAATTTTTCTCTCATCTTTATTTGAAGTTTCAAATCTGAGCCAATCTTCCTGAGGTGGCACTTTTCCTCAGGGAGACACATGCGTTCTTCCGCGTGCATGAAAGTGTGCACTCCCGGCTCAAGGAATCCCCCTCCACCGCCCGCACAGGGAGCGCACAACTCTTCCTGGCACACGACATGCTTGGCGGGCCCTAATTGGCCCACCCACATAAAATGAAGGCACGCCCCCAACTAGGGGCACCAATCGGAAGCCGGCCCACCCGCACCCGCTCCTGAACATGCCCCCCAATGGTGGGAGGGGAGGGAGCGGGGAAATGTGGCCCAGCGTGTCTGTGTCAGTGTGATTGTGTCAGTTTGTGTGTGTCAGTGTGAGTGTGTGAGTGTGTGTGTCAGTGTAAGTGTGTCAGTGTGAGTGTTTCAATGTGCGTGTGTCTGTGTGTGTCTGTGTCAGTGGGTGTGTGCCAGCATGTGTGTGCCAGTATGTGTGTCAATCTATGTGTCTGTCAGTGTGAGTGTGCCTGTGTGTCAGTGTGAATGTGTCACTGTGTGTGTATCAGTGTAAGTGTGTCAATGTGTGTCTGTCAGTTTGTGTCAGTGTTTGTGTGTCAGTGTGAGCGTGTCAGTGTGAGTGTGTCAGTGTGTGTGTCAGTGTGTGTGTCAGTGTGTGTGTGTCAGTGTGTGTCAATGTGTGTGTGTCAGTGTGTGTTAGTCTTTGCGTGTCAGTGTGTGTCAGTGTGAGTGTGTGTCAGTGTGTGTGTGTCAGTGTGAGTGTGTCAGTTTCTGTGTGTCAGTGTGTGTGTGTTGGTGTGAGTGTGTCAGTGTGCATATGTCAGTGTGTGTGTGTCAGCATGAGCGTGTCAGTTTCTGTGTGTCAGTGTGTATGTGTCAGTGTGTGTGTGTGTCAGTGTGTGTGTCGGTGTGTGTCAGTGTGACTGTGTCAGTGTGTGTGTGTCAGTGTGTGTGTGTGTCGGTGTGTGTCAGTGTGTGTCAGTGTAAGTATGTCAGTGTGAGTGTGTCAGTGTGTGTGTGTCAGTATGTGTGTCAGTGTGAGTGTGTCAGTGTGAGTGTGTCAGTGTGCATGTGCCAGTGTGCATGTGCCAGTGTGAGTGCGTCTGTGTGTGTCAGTGTGTGTGTGTCAGTGTGTGTTAGTCTTTGCGTGTCAGTGTGTGTCAGTGTGAGTGTGTGTCAGTGTGTGTGTGTCAGTGTGAGTGTGTCAGTTTCTGTGTGTCAGTGTGTGTGTGTTGGTGTGAGTGTGTCAGTGTGCATATGTCAGTGTGTGTGTGTCAGCATGAGCGTGTCAGTTTCTGTGTGTCAGTGTGTATGTGTCAGTGTGTGTGTGTCAGTGTGTGTGTCGGTGTGTGTCAGTGTGAGTGTGTCAGTGTGTGTGTGTCAGTGTGTGTGTGTCGGTGTGTGTCGGTGTGTGTCAGTGTAAGTATGTCAGTGTGAGTGTGTCGGTGTGTGTGTGTCAGTATGTGTGTCAGTGTGAGTGTGTCAGTGTGAGTGTGTCAGTGTGCATGTGCCAGTGTGCATGTGCCAGTGTGAGTGCGTCTGTGTGTGTCAGTGTGTGTGTGTCGTAGTGTGTCAGTGTGAGTGTGTCAGTGTGTGTGTGTCAGTGTGTGTGTCAATGTGTGTGTCAGTATGTGTGTCAATGTGAGTGTGTCAATGTGAGTGTGACAGTGTGTGTGTTTGGTGGTGTGTGTGTCAGTATGTGTGTCAGTGTGAGTGTGTCAGTGTGAGTGTGTCAATGTGCATGTGCCAGTGTGTGTGTGTCAGTGTGAATGTGTCTGTGTGTGTCAGTGTGTGTGTGTCGGTGTGTGTCAGTATGAGTGTGTCAGTGTGTGTGTGAGTGTGTGTGTCAGTGTGTGTTTACCAGTGTGAGTACGTCAGTGTGAATGTGTCAGAGTGTCTTTTGGTGTTTGTGTCAGTGTGAGTGTGTCAATGTGTGTGTGTGTCAGTGTGTGTGTGTGTCAGTGTGAGTGTGTCAGTGTGTGTGTGTCAGTTTTTGTGTGTCAGTGTGTGTGTGTCGGTGTGAGTGTGTGTCAGTGTGAGGGTGAGTGTGTTTGTGTGTGTCAGTGTGTGTGTCAGTGTGTGTGTGTCAGTGTGTGTGTCAGTGTGTGTGTGTCAATGTGTGTGTGTCAGTGTGTGTCAATGTGTGTGTGTGTCAGTGTGTGTTAGTCTTTGCGTGTCAGTGTGTGTCAGTGTGAGTGTGTGTCAGTGTGTGTGTCAGTGTGAGTGTGTCAGTTTTTGTGTGTCAGTGTGTGTGTGTCGGTGTGAGTGTGTGTTAGTCTTTGCGTGTCAGTGTGTGTCAGTGTGAGTGTGTGTCAGTGTGTGTGTCAGTGTGAGTGTGTCAGTTTTTGTGTGTCAGTGTGTGTGTGTCGGTGTGAGTGTGTCAGTGTGCATATGTCAGTGTGTGTGTGTCAGCATGAGCATGTCAGTTTCTGTGTGTCAGTGTGCATGTGTCAGTGTGTGTGTGTCAGTGTGACTGTGTCAGTGTAAGTGTGTCAGTGTGAGTGTTTCAATGTGTGTGCATCTGTGTGTGTCAGCGTGTGTGTGTGCCAGTATGTGTGTCAGTGTGTGTGTCTGTCAGTGTGAGTGTGTCTGTTTGTGTCAGTGTGAATGCGTCACTGTGTGTGTTGTTGCTTGTCAGTGTGAGTGTGTCAATGTGTGTCTGTCAGTGTGTGTCAGTGTTTGTGTGTCAGTGTTTGCATGTCAGTGTGAGTGTGTCAGTATGTGTGTCAGTGTGCGTGTGTCAATGTGTGTGTGCCAGTGTGTGTCAATGAGTGTGTGTCATTGTATGTTAGTATTTGTGTGTCAGTGTGAGTGTGTCAGTGTGTGTGTGTCAGTGTGTGTGTGTCAGTATGTATCAGTGTGAGTGTGTCAGTGTGTGTGTCAGTGTGTGTCAGTGTGAGTGTGCCAGTGTGTGTGTGTCAGTGTGTGTGTGTCGGTGTGAATGCGTCACTGTGTGTGTTGTTGCATGTCAGTGTGAGTGTGTCAATGTGTGTCTGTCAGTGTGTGTCAGTGTTTGTGTGTCAGTGTTTGCATGTCAGTGTGAGTGTGTCAGTATGTGTGTCAGTGTGTGTGTGTGTGTCAATGTGTGTGTGTCAGTGTGTGTCAATGAGTGTGTGTCAGTGTATGTTAGTATTTGTGTGTCAGTGTGAGTGTGTCAGTGTGTGTGTGTCAGTATGTATCAGTGTGAGTGTGTCAGTGTATGTGTCAGTGTGTGCGTCAGTGTGTGTCAGTGTGAGTGTGTCAGTGTGTGTGTGTCAGTGTGTGTGTGTGGGTGTGTGTCAGTGTAAGTATGTCAGTGTGTGTGTGTCAGTGTGTGTGTCAGTATGAGTGTCAGTGTGAGTGTGTCAGTGTGAGTGTGTCAGGGTGCATGTGCCAGGGTGAGTGTGTCTGTGTGTGTCAGTGTGTGTGTCAGTGTGTGTGTGTCAGTGTGAGTGTGTCAGTGTGTGTGTGTGTCAGTGTGTGTGTCAGTGTGTGTGTCAGTATGTGTGTCAATGTGAGTGTGTCAATGTGAGTGTGACAGTGTGTGTGTGTGTGTCGGTGTTTGTGTCAGTATGTGTGTCAGTGTGAGTGTGTCAGTGTGAGTGTGTCAGTGTGCATGTGCCAGTGTGAGCGTGTCAGTGTGAGTGTGTCTGGGTGTGTCATTGTGTGTGTGTCGGTGTGTGACAGTGTGAGTGTGTAAGTGTGTGTGTGAGTGTGTGTGTCAGTATGTGTGTCAATGTGAGTGTGTCAATGTGAGTGTGAGAGTGTGTGTGTGTGTGTTGGTGTGTGTGTCGGCATGAGTGTGTCAGTTTGTGTGTCAGTGTGACTGTGTCAATGTGTGTGTGTGTCAGTGTCAGTGTGTCAGTGTAAGTGTGTCAGTGTGAGTGTTTCAATGTGTGTGCATCTGTGTGTGTCAGCATGTGTGTGTGCCAGTATGTGTGTCAGTGTGTGAGTCTGTCAGTGTGATTGTGTTTGTTTTTGTCAGTGTGAATGTGTCACTGTGTGTTGGTGCGTGTGTCAGTGTGAGTGTGTCAATGTGTGTCTGTCAGTGTGTGTCAGTGCTTGTGTGTCAGTGTTTGCATGTCAGTGTGAATGTGTCAGTATGTGTGTCAGTGTGTGTGTGTGTCAATGTGTGTGTGTCAGTGTGTGTCAATGTGTGTGTGTCAGTGTATGTTAGTATTTGTGTGACAGTGTGTGTGTCAGTGTGTGTGTGTCAGTGTGAGTGTGTCAGTGTGTATCAGTGTGAGTTTGTCAGTGTGTGTGTGTCAGTGTGAGTGTGTCTGTGTGCATGTGCCAGTGTGAGTGTGTCAGTGTGAGTGTGTCTGTGTGTGTCAGTGTGTGTGTGTGTCAGCGTGTGTGTGTCAGTGTGTTTGTGCCAGTGTGTCAGTGTCTGTGTGTCAGAGTGTATATGTCAGTGTGGATGCTTCAGTGTGTGTGTCAGTGTGTGTGTCATTGTGTGTGTCAGTATGAGTGTGTCAGTGTGTCAGTGTGTGTGTGTCAGTGTGTGTGTGTCAGTGTGAGTGTGTCAGTTTCTGTGTGTCAGTGTGTGTTTGTCGATGTGAGTGTGTCAGTGTGCATATGTCAGTGTGTGTGTGTCAGCATGAGCGTGTCAGTTTCTATGTGTCAGTGTGTGTGTGTGTCAGTGTGTGTCAGTCAGTGTGTGTGTGTCAGTATGTGTGTGTCAGTGTGTGTCAGTATGTGTGTCAGTGTGAGTGTGTCAGTGTGCATGTGCCAGTGTGCATGTGCCAGTGTGAGTGTGTCAGTGTGAGTGTGTCAGTGTGTATCAGTGTGAGTTTGTCAGTGTGTGTGTGTCAGTGTGATTGTGTCAGTGGGAGTGTGTCAGTTTCTGTGTGTCAGTGTATGTGTGTCAATGTGTGTGTGTCAGTGTGTGTCAATGTGTGTGTGTGTCAGTGTGTGTTAGTCTTTGCGTGTCAGTGTGTGTCAGTGTGAGTGTGTGTCAGTGTGTGTGTGTCAGTGTGAGTGTGTCAGTTTCTGTGTGTCAGTGTGTGTGTGTCGGTGTGAGTGTGTCAGTGTGCATATGTCAGTGGGTGTGTGTCAGCATGAGCATATCAGTTTCTGTGTGTCAGTGTGCATGTGTCAGTGTGTGTGTGTCAGTGTGAGTGTGTCAGTGTGAGTGTGTCAGTGTAAGTGTGTCAGTGTGAGTGTTTCAATGTGTGTGTGTCTGTGTGTATCAGCGTGTGTGTGTGCCAGTATGTGTGTCAGTGTGTGTGTCTGTCAGTGTGAGTGTGTCTGTTTGTGTCAGTGTGAATGCGTCACTGTGTGTGTTGTTGCATGTCAGTGTGAGTGTGTCAATGTGTGTCTGTCAGTGTGTGTCAGTGTGAGTGTGTCAGTGTGTGTGTCAGTGTGTGTGTGTGGGTGTGTGTCAGTGTAAGTATGTCAGCGTGTGTGTGTCAGTGTGTGTGTCAGTATGAGTGTCAGTGTGAGTGTGTCAGTGTGAGTGTGTCAGTGTGCATGTGCCAGGGTGAGTGTGTCTGTGTGTGTCAGTGTGTGTGTCAGTCTGTGTGTGTCAGTGTGAGTGTGTCAGTGTGTGTGTGTCAGTGTGTGTGTCAGTGTGTGTGTCAGTATGTGTGTCAACGTGAGTGTGTCAATGTGAGTGTGACAGTGTGTGTGTGTGTGTGTGTGTCGGTGTTTGTGTCAGTATGTGTGTCAGTGTGAGTGTGTCAGTGTGAGTGTGTCTGTTTGTGTCATTGTGTGTGTGTCGGTGTGTGTCAGTGTGAGTGTGTGAGTGTGTGTGTGTGTGTGAGTCAGTATGTGTGTCAATGTGAGTGTGTCAATGTGAGTGTGAGAGTGTGTGTGTGTGTGTTGGTGTGTGTGTCGGCATGAGTGTGTCAGTTTGTGTGTCAGTGTGTGTTTGCCAGTGTGAGAATGTCAGTGTGAATGTGTCAGAGTGTCTTTAGGTGTGTGTGTCAGTGTGACTGTGTCAATGTGTGTGTGTGTCAGTGTCAGTGTGTCAGTGTAAGTGTGTCAGTGTGAGTGTTTCAATGTGTGTGCATCTGTGTGTGTCAGCATGTGTGTGTGCCAGTATGTGTGTCAGTGTGTGAGTCTGTCAGTGTGATTGTGTTTGATTGTGTCAGTGTGAATGTGTCACTGTGTGTGTTGGTGCGTGTGTCAGTGTGAGTGTGTCAAAGTGTGTCTGTCAGTGTGTGTCAGTGTTTGTGTGTCAGTGTTTGCATGTCAGTGTGAATGTGTCAGTATGTGTGTCAGTGTGTGTGTGTGTCAATGTGTGTGTGTCAGTGTGTGTCAATGTGTGTGTGTCAGTGTGTGTCAGTGTTTGTGTGTCAGTGTTTGCATGTCAGTGTGAATGTGTCAGTATGTGTGTCAGTGTGTGTGTGTGTCAATGTGTGTGTGTCAGTGTGTGTCAATGTGTGTGTGTCAGTGTATGTTAGTATCTGTGTGTCAGTGTGTGTGTCAGTGTTTGTGTGTCAGTGTGATTGTGTCAGTGTGTATCAGTGTGAGTTTGTCAGTGTGTGTGTGTCAGTGTGTGTGTGTCAGTGTGAGTGTGTCAGTGTGAGTGTGTCTGTGTGCATGTGCCAGTGTGAGTGTGTCAGTGTGAGTGTGTCTGTGTGTGTCAGTGTGTGTGTGTGTCAGTGTGTGTGTGTCAGTGTGTTTGTGCCAGTGTGTCAGTGTCTGTGTGTCAGAGTGTATATGTCAGTGTGGATGCTTCAGTGTGTGTGTCAGTGTGTGTGTCATTGTGTGTGTCAGTATGAGTGTGTCAGTGTGTGTGTGTCAGTGTGAGTGTGTCAGTGTGTGTGTGTCAGTGTGAGTGTGTCAGTTCCTGTGTGTCAGTGTGTGTGTGTCGATGTGAGTGTGTCAGTGTGCATATGTCAGTGTGTGTGTGTCAGCATGAGCGTGTCAGTTTCTATGTGTCAGTGTGTGTGTGTGTGTGTCAGGGTGTGTGTGTCAGTGTGTGTCAGTCAGTGTGTGTGTGTCAGTATGTGTGTGTCAGTTTGTGTCAGTATGTGTGTCAGTGTGAGTGTGTCAGTGTGCATGTGCCAGTGTGCATGTGCCAGTGTGAGTGTGTCAGTGTGAGTATGTCAGTGTGTATCAGTGTGAGTTTGTCAGTGTGTGTGTGTGTCAGTGTGCATGTGCCAGTGTGAGTGTGTCAGTGTGAGTGTGTCTGTGTGTGTGTCAGTGTGATTGTGTCAGTGTGTTTGTGCCAGTGTGTCAGTGTCCGTGTGTCAGAGTGTATAGGTCAGTGTGGATGCTTCAGTGTGTGTGTGTTAGAGTGTGTGTCATTGTGTGTCTCAGTATGAGTGTGTCAGTGTGTGTGTGTCAGTGTGAGTGTGTCAGTGGGAGTGTGTCAGTTTCTGTGTGTCAGTGTGTGTGTGTCGAAGTGAGTGTGTCAGTGTGCATATGTCAGTGTGTGTGTGTCAGCATGAGCGTGTCAGTTTCTATGTGTCAGTGTGTGTGTGTCAGTGTGTGTGTGTCAGTCAGTGTGTGTGTGTCAGTGTGTGTCAGTGTGAGTGTGTCAGTGTGCATGTGCCAGTGTGCATGTGCCAATGTGTGTGTGTCAGTGAGTGTGTCAGTGTGTGTCAGTGTGTGTGTGTGTCAGTGTGTGTGTGCCAGTGTGAGTGTGTCAGCGTGAGTGTGTCAGTGTGCATGTGCCAGTGTGAGTGTGTCAGTGTGTGTGTGTCTCTGTGTGTCAGTGTGTGTGTGTCGGTGTGTGTCAGTGTGAGTGTGTCAGTGTGTGTGTGTGTGTGTGTGTCAGTATGTGTGTCAATGTGAGTGTGTCAATGTGAGTGTGACAGTGTGTGTGTTTGTCGGCATGACTGTGTCAGCGTGTGTGTCAGTGTGTGTTTGCCAGTGTGAGTACGTCAGTGTGAATGTGTCAGAGTGTCTTTTGGTGTGTGTGTCAGTGTGAGTGTGTCAATGTGTGTGTGTCAGTGTGTGTGTATCAGCGTGAGTGTGTCAGTGTAAGTGTGTCAGTGTAAGTGTGTCAGTGTGACTGTTTCAATGTGTGTGTGTCTGTGTGTGTCAGTGTGTGTGTGTGCCAGTATGTGTGTCAGTGTGTGTGTCTGTCAGTGTGAGTGTGTCTGTTTGTGTCAGTGTGAATGCGTCACTGTGTGTGTTGTTGCATGTCAGTGTGAGTGTGTCAATGTGTGTCTGTCAGTGTGTGGCAGTGTTTGTGTGTCAGTGTTTGCATGTCAGTGTGAGTGTGTCTGTGTGTGTGTGTCAATGTGTGTGTGTCAGTGTGTGTCAATGTGTGTGTGTCAGTGTAAGTTAGTATTTGTGTGTCAGTGTGAGTGTGTCAGTGTGTGTGTGTCAGTGTGTGTGTGTGTCAGTGTGTATCAGTGTGAGTGTGCCAGTGTGTGTGTGTCAGTGTGTGTGTCAGTGTGAGTGTGTCTGTGTCAGTGCGTGTGTGTCAATGTGTGTGTGTGTCAGTATGTGTGTCAATGTGTGTGTCAATGTGAGTGTGACAGTGTGTGTGTGTGTCGGTGTGTGTGACATCATGAATGTGTCAGTGTGTATGTCATGTGTGTTTGCCAGTGCGAGTATGTCAGTGTGAATGTGTCAGAGTGTCTGTTGGTGTGTGTGTCAGTGTGAGTGTGTCAATGTGTGTGTGTCAGTGTGTGTGTGTCAGTGTGAGTGTGTCAGTGTAAGTGTGTCAGTGTGAGTGTTTCAATGTGTGTGTGTCTGTGTGTATCAGCGTGTGTGTGTGCCAGTATGTGTGTCAGTGTGTGTGTCTGTCAGTGTGAGTGTGTCTGTTTGTGTCAGTGTGAATGCGTCACTGTGTGTGTTGTTGTGTCAGTGTGAGTGTGTCAATGTGTGTCTGTCAGTGTGTGTCAGTGTTTGTGTGTCAGTGTTTGCATGTCAGTGTGAGTGTGTCAGTATGTGTGTCAGTGTGTGTGTGTGTCAATGTGTGTGTGTCAGTGTGTGTCAATGTGTGTGTGTCAGTGTATGTTAGTATTTGTGTGTCAGTGTGAGTGTGTCAGTGTGTGTGTGTCAGTGTGTGTGTGTGTCAGTGTGTATCAGTGTGAGTGTGTCAGTGTGTGTGTGTCAGTGTGTGTGTCAGTGTGTGTCAGTGTGTCAGTGTGAGTGTGTCTGTTTGTGTCAGTGTGTGTGTGTCAATGCGTGTGTCTCAGTATGTGTGTCAATGTGTGTGTGTCAATGTGAGTGTGACAGTGTGTGTGTGTGTCGGTGTGTGTGTCAGCATGAATGTGTCAGTGTGTATGTCATGTGTGTTTGCCAGTGCAAGTATGTCAGTGTGAATGTGTCTGTTGGTGTGTGTGTCAGTGTGTGTCTGTCAGTGTGTGTGTGTGTCAGTGTGTGTGTCTGTCAGTGTGAGTGTGTCTGTTTGTGTCAGTGTGAATGTGTCACTGTGTGTGTTGTTGCGTGTCAGTGTGAGTGTGTCAATGTGTGTCTGTCAGTGTTTGTGTGTCAGTGTTTGCATGTCAGTGTGAGTGTGTCAGTATGTGTGTCAGTGTGTGTGTGTGTGTCAATGTGTGTGTGTCAGTGTGTGTCAATGTGTGTGTGTCAGTGTATGTTAGTATTTGTGTGTCAGTGTGAGTGTGTCAGTGTGTGTGTGTCAGTGTGTGTGTGTGTGTCAGTGTGTATCAGTGTGAGTGTGTCAGTGTGTGTGTGTCAGTGTGTGTGTCAGTATGTGTGTCAGTGTGAGTGTGTCAGTGTGTGTGTGTCAGTGTGTGTGTCAGTATGTGTGTCAGTGTGAGTGTGTCAGTGTGAGTGTGTCTGTCTGTGTCAGTTGTGTGTGTGTCAATTTGTGTGTGTCAGTATGTCTGTCAATGTGAGTGTGTCAATATGAGTGTGACAGTGTGTGTGTGTGTTGGTGTGTGTGTCATCATGAATGTGTCAGTGTGTATGTCATGTGTGTTTGCCAGTGCGAGTATGTCAGTGTGAATGTGTCAGAGTGTCTGTTGGTGTGTGTTTCAGTGTGAGTGTGTCAATGTGTGTGTGTCAGTGTGTGTGTGTCAGTGTGAGTGTGTCAGTGTAAGTGTGTCAGTGTGAGTGTTTCAATGTGTGTGTGTCTGTGTGCGTCAGTGTGCGTTTGTGTGTCAGTGTGTGTGTGTGTCAGTGGGTGTGTGTCAGCGTGTGTGTGTGCCAGTATGTGTGTCAGTGTGCATGTGCCACTGTGCATGTGCCAGTGTGAGTGTGTCAGTGTGAGTGTGTCAGTGTGTATCAGTGTGAGTTTGTCAGTGTTTGTGTGTCAGTGTGTGTGTGTCAGTGTGAATGTGTCAGTGTGAGTGTGTCTGTGTGCATGTGCCAGTGTGAGTGTGACAGTGTGAGTGTGTCTGTGTGTGTCAGTGTGTGTGTGTGTGTCAGTGTGTGTGTGTCAGTGTGTTTGTGCCAGTGTGTCAGTGTCCATGTGTCAGAGTGTATATGTCAGTGTGGATGCTTCAGTGTGTGTGTGTCAGAGTGCGTGTCATTGTGTGTGTCAGTATGAGTGTGTCAGTGTGTGTGTGTCAGTGTGAGTGTGTCAGTTTCTGTGTGTCAGTGTGTGTGTGTCGATGTGAGTGTGTCAGTGTGCATATGTCAGTGTGTGTGTGTCAGCATGAGCGTGTCAGTTTCTATGTGTCAGTGTGTGTGTGTCAGTGTGTGTGTGTCAGTGCGTGTCAGCCAGTGTGTGTGTGTCAGTGTGTGTGTGTCAGTGTGTGTCAGTATGTGTGTCAGTGTGAGTGTGTCAGTGTGCATGTGCCAGTGTGCATGTGCCAGTGTGAGTGTGTCAGTGTCCGTGTGTGTGTGTCTGTGTGAGTGTGTCAGTGTGTCTGTGTCAGTGTGAGTGTGTCAGTGTCAGTGTGTCAGTGTCAGTGTGTGTGCCAGTGTGTATAAGTGTGCATGTGTCTGTGTGTCAGTGTGTGTGTGTTAGTGTAAGTGTCAGTGTGTGTGACAGTGTGAGTGTGACAGTGTGTGTCAGTATGAGTGTGTTAGTGTTTGTATCAGTGAATGTGTGTTTGTATGTATGTCGATGTGTGTCAGTATGTGTGTCAGTGCGAGTGTGTCAGTGATTGTCAGTGTGTGTACCAGTGTGTGTCATTGTGCATATCAGTGTGAGTGTCAGTGAGTATCTCGATGTGTGTGTGTTAGTGTGAGTGTGTCCATGAGTGTGTCAGTATGTGTGTCCATGTAAGTGTGTCAGTGAGTGTTGTCAGTGTGTGTGTGTCAGTTTGTGTGTCTCAGTGTGTGTGTCTGTGTGTGTGTTAGTGTAAGTGTGTCAGTGTGCATATGTCAATGTGTGTGTGTCAGCGTGAGTGTGTCACTTTCTGTATGTCGGTGTGTGTGTGTTGGTGTGAGTGTGTCAGTGTGTGTGTGTCAGTGTGTCTGTGTTAGTGTTAGTGTGTCACTGGGTGTGTGTCAGTGTGAGTGTGTCAGTGTGTGCATCAGTGTGAGTGTGTCAGTGTGTGTGTGTTAGTGTTAGTGTGTCAGTGTGTATGTGTGTTTCAGTGTCTGTGTCAGTGGGTGGTTGTCAGTGTGTGTGCCAGTGTGAGTGTGTCAGAGTGTGTCAGTGTGAGTGTGTTAGTGTGCGTGTCAGTATGTGTGTCAGTATGTGCGTCAGTGTGAGTGTGTCAGTGTGTGTGTGTCAGTGTGAGTGAGTTAGTGTGTGTTTCAGTGTATGTCTGTTTGTGTGTCTGTGTGAGTGTGCCTGTGTGTGTCAGTGTGTGTGTGTTTCAGTGTGAGTGTGTCAGTGTGTGTGTGTCAGTGTGTGCGTGTCAGTGTGAGTGTGTCAGTGTGAGTGTCAGTGTGTGTGTCAGTGTGTGTCGATGTGTGTGTGTCAGTGTATGTTAGTATATGTGTGTCAGTGTGAGAGTGTCAGTGTGTGTGTGTCAGTGTGTGTGTGTCGGTGTGTATCAGTGTGTGTGTCAGTATGTGTGTCAGTGTGAGTGTGTCAGTGTGAGTGTGTCAGTGTGCATGTGCCAGTGTGAGTGTGTCAGTGCGTGTCAGTGTGTGTGTCAGTGTGAGTGTGTCAGTGTGAGTGTGTCAGTGTGCATGTGCCAGTGTGAGTGTGTCAGTGTGAGTGAGTCAGTGTGTGTCAGTGTGTGTGTGTCAGTGTGAGTGTGTCAGTGTGAGTGTGTCAGTGTGCATGTGCCAGTGTGTGTGTCAGTGTGTGTGTCTGTGTGTGTCAGTGTGTGTGTGTCGGTGTGTGTCAGTGTGAGTGTGTCAGTGTGTTTGTGAGTGTGTGTGTCAGTATGTGTGTCAATGTGAGTGTGTCAATGTGAGTGTGACAGTGTGTGTGTGTGACGGCGTGACTCTGTCAGTGTGTGTGTCAGTGTGTGTTTGCCAGTGTGAGAACATCAGTGTGAATGTGTCAGAGTGTCATTTGGTGTGTGTGTCAGTGTGAGTGTGTCAACGTGTGTGTGTGTCAGTGTGTGTGTCAGCGTGAGTGTGTCAGTGTAAGTGTGTCAGTGTAAGTGTGTCAGTGTGACTGTTTCAATGTGTGTGTGTCTGTGTGTGTCAGCGTGTGTGTGTGCCAGTATGTGTGTCAGTGTGTGTGTCTGTCAGTGTGAGTGTGTCTGTTTGTGTCAGTGTGAATGCGTCACTGTGTGTGTTGTTGCGTGTCAGTGTGTGTCAATGTGTGTCTGTCAGTGTGTGTCAATGTTTGTGTGTCAGTGTTTGCATGTCAGTGTGAGTGTGTCAGTATGTGTGTCAGTGTGCGTGTGTGTCAATGTGTGTGTGTCAGTGCATGTCAATGTGTGTGTGTCAGTGTATGTTAGTATTTGTGTGTCAGTGTGAGTGTGTCAGTGTGTGTGTGTCAGTGTGTGTGTGTCAGTGTGGATCAGTGTGAGTGTGTCAGTGTGTGTGTGTCAGTGTGTGTGTCAGTATGTGTGTCAGTGTGAGTGCGTCAGTGTGAGTGTGTCTGTTTGTGTCAGTGCGTGTGTGTCAATGTGTGTGTGTCAGTATGTGTGTCAATGTGAGTGTGTCAATGTGAGTGTGACAGTGTGTGTGTGTGTCGGTGTGTGTGTCAGCATGAATGTGTCAGTGTGTATGACATGTGTGTTTGCCAGTGCAATTATGTCAGTGTGAATGTGTCAGAGTGTCTGTTGGAGTGTGTGTCAGTGTGAGTGTGTCAATGTGTGTGTGTCAGTGTGAGTGTGTCAGTGTGTGTCAGTGTGAGTGTGTCAGTGTGTGTGTGTGTCAGTGTGAGTGTGTCAGTGTGAGTGTCAGTGTGTGTCGATGTGTGTGTGTCAGTGTATGTTAGTATATGTGTGTCAGTGTGAGTGTGTCAGTGTGTGTGTGTCAGTGTGTGTGTGTCAGTGTGTGTCAGTGTGTGTCAGTGTGAGTGTGTCAGTGTGTGTGTGTCAGTGTGAGTGTGTCAGTGTGAGTGTCAGTGTGTGTCGATGTGTGTGTGTCAGTGTATGTTAGTATATGTGTGTCAGTGTGAGAGTGTCAGTGTGTGTGTGTCAGTGTGTGTGTGTGTCGGTGTGTATCAGTGTGTGTGTCAGTGTGTGTGTCAGTATGTGTGTCAGTGTGAGTGTGTCAGTGTGAGTGTGTCAGTGTGCATGTGCCAGTGTGAGTGTGTCAGTGTGTGTCAGTGTGAGTGTGTCAGTGTGAGTGTGTCAGTGTGCATGTGCCAGTGTGCATGTGCCAGTGTGAGTGTGTCAGTGTGAGTGAGTCAGTGTGTGTCAGTGTGTGTGTGTCAGTGCGAGTGTGTCAGTGTGAGTGTGTCAGTGTGCATGTGCCAGTGTGTGTGTCAGTGTGTGTGTCTGTGTGTGTCAGTGTGTGTGTGTCAGTGTGTTTGTGAGTGTGTCAGTGTGTTTGTGAGTGTGTGTGTCAGTATGTGTGTCAATGTGAGTGTGTCAATGTGAGTGTGACAGTGTGTGTGTGTGACGGCGTGACTCTGTCAGTGTGTGTGTCAGTGTGTGTTTGCCAGTGTGAGAACATCAGTGTGAATGTGTCAGAGTGTCATTTGGTGTGTGTGTCAGTGTGAGTGTGTCAATGTGTGTTGTGTCAGTGTGTGTGTGTCAGCGTGAGTGTGTCAGTGTAAGTGTGTCAGTGCAAGTGTGTCAGTGTGACTGTTTCAATGTGTGTGTGTCTGTGTGTGTCAGTGTGTGTGTGTGCCAGTATGTGTGTCAGTGTGTGTGTCTGTCAGTGTGAGTGTGTCTGTTTGTGTCAGTGTGAATGCGTCACTGTGTGTGTTGTTGCGTGTCAGTGTGTGTCAATGTGTGTCTGTCAGTGTGTGTCAATGTTTGTGTGTCAGTGTTTGCATGTCAGTGTGAGTGTGTCAGTATGTGTGTCAGTGTGTGTGTGTGTATCAATGTGTGTGTGTCAGTGCGTGTCAATGTGTGTGTGTCAGTGTATGTTAGTATTTTTGTGTCAGTGTGAGTGTGTCAGTGTGTGTGTGTCAGTGTGTGTGTGTCAGTGTGGATCAGTTTGAGTGTGTCAGTGTGTGTGTGTCAGTGTGTGTGTCAGTATGTGTGTCAGTGTGAGTGTGTCAGTGTGAGTGTGTCTGTTTGTGTCAGTGCGTGTGTGTCAATGTGTGTGTGTGTCAGTATGAATGTGTCAGTGTGTATGTCACGTGTGTTTGCCAGTGCAAGTATGTCAGTGTGAATGTGTCAGAGTGTCTGTTGGTGTGTGTGTCAGTGTGAGTGTGTCAATGTCTGTGTGTCAGTGTGTGTGTGTCAGTGTAAGTGTGTCAGTGTAAGTGTGTCAGTGTGAGTGTTTCAATGTGTGTGTCTTTGTGTGTCAGTGTGTGTTTGTGTGTCAGTGTGTGTGTGTCAGTGGGTGTGTGTCAGCGTGTGTGTGTGTGCCAGTATGTTTGTCAGTGTGTGTGTCTGTCGGTGTGAGTGTGTCTGTTTGTGTCAGTGTGAATGTGTCAGTGTGAATGTGTCACTGTGTATGTTGATGCATGTGTCAGTGTGAGTGTGTCAATGTGTGTCTGTCAGTGTGTGTCAGTGTTTGTGTGTCAGTGTTTGTGTGTCAGTGTGAGTGTGTCAGTATGTGTGTCAATGTGTGTGTGTCAGTGTGTGTTAGTATTTGTGTGTCAGTGTGAGTGTGTCAGTGTGTGAGTGTGTCTGTGTGTGTCAGTGTGAGTGTGTTAGTGTGTGTGCCAGCATGTGTGTGCCAGTGTGTGTCAGTGTGTGTCTGTTAGTGTGTGTATGTCTCTGTGTGTCAGTGTGTGTGTGCCAGTGTGTGTGCATCAGTGTGTTTGTCAATGGGTGTGTGTCAGCATGTGTGTACCAGTGTGTGTGTCAGTGTGTGTGTCTGTCAGTGTGTGTGTCTGTGTGTGTTTGTGTCAGTTTGTGTGTGTCAGTGCGAATGTGTCAGAGTGTCTGTTGGTGTGTGTGTCAGTGTGAGTGTGTCAATGTGTGTGTCAGTGTGAGTGTGTCAGTGTGTGTGTATGTCAGTGTACATGTGTGTTAGTGTGAATGTGTCAGCATGAGTGTGTCAGTGTGCATGTGCCAGTGTGAGTGTGTCAGTGTGAGTGTGTCTGTGTGTGTCAGTGTGTGTGTGTGTCAGTGTGTGTCAGTGTGAGTGTGTCAGTGTGTATGTGAGTGTGTGTGTGTCAGTATGTGTGTCAATGTGAGTGTGTTATTGTGAGTGTGACAGTGTGTGTGTGTGTGTCGGTGTGTGTGTCGGCATGAGTGTGTCAGTACATGTGTCAGTGTGTGTTTGCCAGTGTGAGTACATCAGTGTGAATGTGTCAGAGTGTCTTTTGGTGTGTGTGTCAGTGTGAGTGTGTCAATGTGTGTGTGTGTCAGTGTGTGTGTCAGTGTGAGTGTGTCAGTGTGAGTGTGTCAGAGTAAGTGTGTCAGTGTAAGTGTGTCAAAGTGTGTCAGTGTGAGTGTTTCAATGTGTGTGTGTCTGTGTGTGTCAACGTGTGTGTGTGCCAGTATGTGTGTCAGTGTGTGTGTCTGTCAGTGTGAGTAGATCTGTTTGTGTCAGTGTGAATGTGTCACTGTGTGTGTTGTTGCGTGTGTCAGTGTGAGTGTGTCAATGTGTATGTTGATGCGTGTGTCAGTGTGAGTGTGTCAGTGTGTGTGTGAGTGTGTGTGTCAGTATGTGTGTCAATGTGAGTGTGACAGTGTGTGTGTGTTGGTGTGTGTGTCGGCATGAGTGTGTCAGTACGTGTGTCAGTGTGTGTTTGCCAGTGTGAGTACATCAGTGTGAATGTGTCAGAGTGTCATTTGGTGTGTGTGTCAGTGTGTGTGTCAATGTGTGTGTGTGTCAGTGTGTGTGTCAGTGTGAGTGTGTCAGTGTGAGTGTGTCAGTGTAAGTGTGTCAGTGTAAGTGTGAGTGTTTCAATGTGTGTGTGTCTGTGTGTGTCAACGTGTGTGTGTGCAAGTATGTGTGTCAGTGTTTGTGTCTGTCAGTGTGAGTAGATCTCTTTGTGTCAGTGTGAATGTGTCACTGTGTGTTGTTGCGTGTGTCAGTGTGAGTGTGTCAATGTGTGTCTGTCAGTGTGTGTCAGTGTTTGCATGTCAGTGTGAGTGTGTCAGTATGTGTGTCAGTGTGTGTGTGTGTCAATGTGTGTGTGTTGGTGTATGTCAATGTGTGTGTGTCAGTGTACGTTAGTATTTGTGTGTCAGTGTGTGTCAGTGTGTGTGTGTCAGTGTGTATCAGTGTGAGTGTGTCAGTGTGTGTGTCAGTGTGTGTGTCAGTATGTGTGTCAGTATGTGTGTCAGTGTGACTGTGTCAGTTTGAGTGTGTTAGTGTGCATGTGCCAGTGTGAGTGTGTCAGTGTGAGTGTGTGCATGTGTGTCAGTGTGTGTGTGTGTGTCAGTGTGTGTGCCAGTGTGTCAGTGTCTGTGCATCAGAGTGTATGTGTCAGTGTGGATGCTTCAGTGTCTGTGTGTCAGAGTGTGTGTCAGTGTGTGTGTCAGTATGAGTGTGTCGGTGTGAGTGTGTGTGTGTCAGTGTGAGCGTGCCAGTTTCTGTGTGTCAGTGTGCATGTGTCAGTGTGAGTGTGTCAGTGTGTGTGTCGGTGTGTGTCAGTGTGAGTATGTCAGTGTGTGTGTGTCAGTGTGTGTGTGTCGGTGTGTGTCAGTGTGAGTATGTCAGTGTGTGTGTCAGTGTGTGTGTCAGTATGTGTGTCAGTGTGCGTGTGTCAGTGTGAGTGTGTCAGTGTGAGTGTGTCAGTGTGCATGTGCCAGTGTCAGTTTGAGTGTGTCTGTGTGTGTCAGTGTGTGTTTGTCAGTGTGCGTGTGTCGGTGTGTGTCAGTGTGAGTGTGTCAGTGTGAGTGTGTCAGTGTGCATGTGCCAGTGTCAGTGTGAGTGTGTCTGTGTGTGTCAGTGTGTGTGGGTCAGTGTGTGTGTGTTGGTGTGTGTCAGTGTGAGTGTGTCAGTGTGTGTGTGTCAGTGTATGTGTGTCGGTGTGTGTCAGTGTGATTGTGTCAGTGTGTGTGTCAGTATGTGTGTCAGTGTGCGTGTGTCAGTGTGAGTGTGTCAGTGTGAGTGTGTCAGTGTGCATGTGCCAGTGTCAGTTTGAGTGTGTCTGTGTGTGTCAGTGTGTGTTTGTCAGTGTGTGTGTGTCGGTGTGTGTCAGTGTGAGTGTGTCAGTGTGCATGTGCCAGTGTCAGTGTGAGTGTGTCTGTGTGTGTCAGTGTGTGTGGGTCAGTGTGTGTGTGTTGGTGTGTGTCAGTGTGAGTGTGTCAGTGTGTGTGTGTCAGTGTATGTGTGTCGGTGTGTGTCAGTGTGATTGTGTCAGTGTGTGTGTCAGTGTGTGTGTGTGAGTGTGTGTGTCAGTATGTGTGTCAATGTGAGTGTGTCAATGTGAATGTGACAGTGTGTGTGTGTGTCAGTGTGTGTGTTGGCATGACTGTGTCAGTGTGTGTGTCAGTGTGTGTTTGCCAGTGTGAGTACATCAGTCTGAATGTGTCAGATTGTCTTTTGCTGTGTGTGTCAGTGTGTGTGTGTCAGTGTAAGTGTGTCAGTGTAAGTGTGTCAGTGTAAGTGTGTCAGTGTGAGTGTTTCAGTGTGTGTGTGTCTGTGGGTGTCAGCGTGTGCGTTTGTGCCAGTATATGTGTCAGTTTGTGTGAGTCTGTCAGTGTGAGTGTGTCTGTTTGTGTCAGTGTGAATGTGTCACTGTTTGTGTTGGTGCGTGTGTCAGTGTATGTGTGTCAATGTGTGTCTGTCAGTGTGTGTCAGTGTTTGTGTGTCAGTGTTTGCTTGTCAGTGTGAGTGTGTCAGTATGTGTGTCAGTGTGTGTGTGTGTCAATGTGTGTGTGTCAGTGTGTGTGTGTCAGTGTATGTTAGTATTTGTGTGTCAGTGTGAGTGTGTCAGTGTGTGTGTCAGTATGTGTGCCAGTGTGAATGTGTCAGTGTGAGTGTGTCTGTGTGTCAGTGTGTGTGTGTCAGTGTGTGTGTGTCGATGTGTGTCAGTGTGTGTGTCAGTGTGTGTGTCGATGTGAGTGTGTCAATGTGAGTGTGACAGTGTGTGTGTGTGTGTAGGTGTGTGTGTCAGCATGAGTGTGTCAGCGTGTATGTCATGTGTGTTTGCCAGTGTGGGTATGTCAGTGTGAATGTGTCAGAGTGTCTGTTGGTGTGTGTGTGTCAGTGTGAGTGTGTCAATGTCTGTGTGTCAGTGTGTGTTTCAGTGTGAGTGTGTCATTGTAAGTGTATCAGTGTGAGTGTTTCAATGTCTGTGTGTCTGTGTGTGTCAGTGTGTGTTTGTGTGTCAGTGTGTGTGTCAGTGGGTGTGTGTCAGCGTGTGTGTGTGCCAGTATGTGTGTCAGTGTGTGTGTCTGTCGGTGTGAGTGTGTCTGTTTGTGTCAGTGTGAATGTGTCAGTGTGTGTTGGTGCGTGTGTCAGTGTGAGTGTGTCAATGTGTGTCTGTCAGTGTGTGTCAGTGTTTGTGTGTCAGTGTTTGTGTGTCAGTGTGAGTGTGTCAGTATGTGTGTCAGTGTGTGTATGCCAATGTGTGTGTATCAGTGTGTGTCAATGTGTGTGCGTCAGTGTGTGTTAGTATTTGTGTGTCAGTGTGAGTGTGTCAGTGTGTGTGTGTGTCTGTGTGTGTGTCAGTGTGAGTGTGTCAGTGTGTGTGTCAGCATGTGTGTGCCAGTGTGTGTCAGTGTGTGTCTGTCAGTGTGTGTGTGTCCCTGTGTGTCAGTGTGCATGTGCCAGTGTGTGTGCATCAGTGTGTTTGTCAATGGGTGTGTGCCAGCATGTGTGTGCCAGTGTGTGTGTCTGTCAGTGTGTGTGTCTGTGTGTGTCAGTGTGTGTGTGTGTCAGTTTGTGTGTGTCAGTGCGAATGTGTCAGAGTGTCTGTTGGAGTGTGTGTCAGTGTGAGTGTGTCAATGTGTGTGTGTCAGTGTGAGTGTGTCAGTGTGTGTCAGTGTGAGTGTGTCAGTGTGTGTGTGTGTCAGTGTGAGTGTGTCAGTGTGAGTGTCAGTGTGTGTCGATGTGTGTGTGTCAGTGTATGTTAGTATATGTGTGTCAGTGTGTGTGTGTCTGTGTGTGTGTGTCAGTGTGTGTGTGTCAGTGTGTGTCAGTGTGAGTGTGTCAGTGTGTGTGTGTCAGTGTGAGTGTGTCAGTGTGAGTGTCAGTGTGTGTCGGTGTGTGTGTGTCAGTGTATGTTAGTATATGTGTGTCAGTGTGAGAGTGTCAGTGTGTGTGTGTGTGTGTCAGTGTGTGTGTGTCGGTGTGTATCAGTGTGTGTGTGAGTGTGTGTGTCAGTATGTGTGTCAATGTGAGTGTGTCAGTGTGAGTGTGTCAGTGTGCATGTGCCAGTGTGAGTGTGTCAGTGTGCATGTGCCAGTGTGAGTGTATCAGTGTGAGTGTGTCTGTATGTGTCAGTGTGTGCGTGTCAGTGTGTGTGTGTTGGTGTGTGTCAGTGTGTGTGTCAGTATGTGTGTCAATGTGAGTGTGACAGTGTGTGTGTGTGTCGGTGTGTGTGACATCATGAATGTGTCAGTGTGTATGTCATGTGTGTTTGCCAGTGTATTTCAGTGTGAATGTGTCAGAGTGTCTGTTGGTGTGTGTGTCAGTGAGTGTGTCAATGTGTGTGTGTCAGTGTGTGTGTCAGTGTGAGTGTGTCAGTGTAAGTGTGTCAGTGTGAGTTTTTCAATGTGTGTGTGTCTGTGTGTGTCAGTGTGTGTGTGTGTTTCAGTGTGTGTGTGTCAATGTGTGTATGTCAGCGTATCAGTGTCTGTGCATCAGATTGTATGTGTCAGTGTGGATGATTCAGTGTGTGTGTGTCAGAGTGTGTGTCAGAGTGTGTTTCAGTGTGAATGTGTCAGTGTGTGTGTCAGTGTGTGCGTCTCAGTGTGTGTGTGTCAGTGTGGACGCTTCGGTGTGTCTGTGTCAGAGTGTGTGTGTGTGTCAGTGTGAGTGTGTCAGTGTGAGTGTGTCACTGTGAGTGTGTGTGTGCCAGTGAATCAGTGTGTGTGTGTATCAGTGACTGTGCGTCAGAATGTATGTGTCAGTGTGGATGCTTCAGTGTGTGTGTGTCAGAGTGTGTGTGTCAGTGTGAATGTGTCTGTGTGTGTGTCAGTGTGAGTGTGTCAGCGTGTGTGTGTCAGTATGGATTCTTCAGTGTGTCTGTGTCAGAGTGTGTGTGTGTCAGTGTGAGTGTGTCAGTATGTGTGTCAGTGTGAGTGTCAGTGTGTGAGTGTCAGTGTGTGTGTGTCAGTGTGTGTGCCAGTGTGTGTGTGTCAGTGTGCGTGTATCAGTTTGCGTGTCAGTGTGTGTGTGTTTCAGTGTGTGTGTGTGTCAGTGTGTGTGTCAGTGTGAGTGTGTGTGCGTCAGTGTGTGTGTCAGTGTGTGTATGTGTGTCAGTGTGGATGCTTCAGTGTGATTGTGTCAGAGTGTGTGTGTCAGTGTGAGTGTCAGTGTGAGTGTCAGTGTGTGAGGTGTCAGTGTGTGTGTGTCAGTGTGTGTGTGTCAGTGTGCGTGTGTCAGTGTGCATGTCAGTATGAGAGTGTGTGTGTTTCAGTGTGTGTGTGTCAGTGTATGTGTGTGTGTCAGTGTGGATGCTTCAGTCTGTGTGTGTCAGAGTGTGTGTGTGTGTGTGTCAGTGTGAGTGTGTCAGTGTGTGTGCCAGCATGTGTGTGCCAGTGTGTGTCAGTGTGTCTCTGTGTGTCAGTGTGCATGTGCCAGTGTGTGTGCATCAATGTGTTTGTCAATGGGTGTGTGCCAGCATGTGTGTGCCAGTGTGTGTGTCTGTCAGTGTGTGTGTCTGTGTGTGTCAGTGTGTGTGTGTGTCAGTTTGTGTGTGTCAGTGCGAATGTGTCAGAGTGTCTGTTGGAGTGTGTGTCAGTGTGAGTGTGTCAATGTGTGTGTGTCAGTGTGTGTATCTGTCAGTGTACGTGTGTGTTAGTGTGTGTGTGTCATTGTGAGTTTGTCAGTGTGTGTGTCAGCATGTGTGTGTCATTGTGTGCGTGTCAGCGTGTGTGTGTCAGCATGTGTGTGTCAATGTGAGTGTGTCAGTGTGCATGTGCCAGTGTGAGTGTGTCAGTGTGAGTGTGTCTGTGTGTGTCAGTGTGTGTGTGTGTGTCAGTGTGTGTGTGCCATTGTGTCAGGGTCTGTGCATCAGAGTGTATGTGTCAGTGTGGATGCTTCAGTGTGTGTGTGTCAAAGTGTGTGTCAGTATGAGTGTGTCAGTGTGTGTGTGTCAGTGTGAGTGTGTCAGTGTGTGTCAGTGTGAGTGTGTCAGTGTGTGTGCGTCAGTGTGAGTGTGTCAGTGTGAGTGTGTCAGTGTGAGTGTCAGTGTGTGTCGATGTGTGTGTGTCAGTGTATGTCAGTATATGTGTGTCAGTGTGAGAGTGTCAGTGTGTGTGTGTCAGTGTGTGTGTGTCGGTGTGTATCAGTGTGTGTGTCAGTGTGTGTGTCAGTATGTGTGTCAGTGTGAGTGTGTCAGTGTGAGTGTGTCAGTGTGCATGTGCCAGTGTGAGTGTGTCAGTGTGCATGTGCCAGTGTGAGTGTATCAGTGTGAGTGTGTCTGTATGTGTCAGTGTGTGCGTGTCAGTGTGTGTGTGTTGGTGTGTGTCAGTGCGTGTGTCAGTATGTGTGTCAATGTGAGTGTGACAGTGTGTGTGTGTCGGTGTGTGTGTCAGCATGAGTGTGTCAGTGTGTGTGTCATGTGTGTTTGCCAGTGTATGTCAGTGTGAATGTGTCAGAGTGTCTGTTGGTTTGTGTGTCAGTGAGTGTGTCAATGTGTGTGTGTCTGTGTGAGTGTGTCAGTGTAAGTGTGTCAGTGTGAGTTTTTCAATGTGTGTGTGTCAGTGTGTGCGTGTTTCAGTGTGTGTGTGTCAATGTGTGTGTGTCAGTGTGTCAGTGTCTGTGCGTCAGAGTGTATGTGTCAGTGTGGATGATTCAGTGTGTGTGTGTCAGAGTGTGTGTCAGAGTGTGTTTCAGTGTGAATGTGTCAGTGTGTGTGTCAGTGTGAGCGTCTCAGTGTGTGTGTGTCAGTGTGGATGCTTCGGCGTGTCTGTGTCAGAGTGTGTGTGTGTGTCAGTGTGAGTGTGTCAGTGTGAGTGTGTCACTGTGAGTGTGTGTGTGCCAGTGAATCAGTGTGTGTGTGTATCAGTGACTGTGCATCAGAGTGTATGTGTCAGTGTGAATGCTTCAGTGTGTGTGTGTCAGAGTGTGTGTCAGTGTGTGTGTCAGTGTGTGTATGTGTGTCAGTGTGGATGCTTCAGTGTGATTATGTCAGAGTGTGTGTGTGTCAGTGTGAGTGTCAGTGTGAGTGTCAGTGTGAGTGTCAGTGTGTGAGGTGTCAGTGTGTGTGTGTCAGTGTGTGTGTGTCAGTGTGCATGTGTCAGTGTGCATGTCAGTATGAGTGTGTGTGTGTTTCAGTGTGTGTGTGTCAGTGTATGTGTGTGTGTCAGTGTGGATGCTTCAGTGTGTGTGTGTCAGAGTGTGTGTGTGTGTGTGTCAGTGTGAGTGTGTCAGTGTGAGTGTGTCAGTGTGAGTGTGTCAGTGTGAGTCGATGTGTGTGTGTCAGTGTATGTTAGTACATGTGTGTCAGTGTGAGAGTGTCAGTGTGTGTGTGTCAGTGTGTTTGTGTCAGTGTGTATCAGTGTGAGTGTGTCAGTGTGTGTGTCAGTGTGTGTCAGTGTGAGTGTGTCAGTGTGAGTGTGTCAGTGTGAGTGTCAGTGTGTGTCGATGTGTGTGTGTCAGTGTATGTTAGTATATGTGTGTCAGTGTGAGAGTGTCAGTGTGTGTGTGTCAGTGTGTGTGTGTCGGTGTGTATCAGTGTGAGTGTGTCAGTGTGTGTGTCAGTATGTTTGTCAGTGTGAGTGTGTCAGTGTGAGTGTGTCAGTGTGCATGTGCCAGTGTGAGTGTGTCAGTGTGCATGTGCCAGTGTGAGTGTATCAGTGTGAGTGTGTCTGTATGTGTCAGTGTGTGCGTGTCAGTGTGTGTGTGTGTTGGTGTGTGTCAGTGTGTGTGTCAGTATGTGTGTCAATGTGAGTGTGACAGTGTGTGTGTGTGTCGGTGTGTGTGTCAGCATG
The DNA here is from genome assembly GCA_026770705.1 of Isurus oxyrinchus. NCBI lineage: Eukaryota > Metazoa > Chordata > Chondrichthyes > Lamniformes > Lamnidae > Isurus > Isurus oxyrinchus. The sequence continues at coordinate 90,516,862 of JANJGN010000007.1, read as the reverse complement.
AGTGTGTCAGTGTGTGTGTCATGTGTGTTTGCCAGTGTATGTCAGTGTGAATGTGTCAGAGTGTCTGTTGGTGTGTGTGTCAGTGAGTGTGTCAATGTGTGTGTGTCAGTGTGTGTGTGTCAGTGTGTGTGTGTCAGTGTAAGTGTGTCAGTGTGAGTTTTTCAATGTGTGTGTGTCAGTGTGTGTGTGTGTGTTTCAGTGTGTGTGTGTGTCAGTGGGTGTATATGTCAGTGTGAGTGTGTCAGTTTGTGTCAGTGTGAATGTGTCACTGTGTGTGTTGGTGCATGTGTCAGTGTGAGTGTGTCAATATGTGTCTGTCAGTGTGTGTCAGTGTGAGTGTGTCAGTGTGTGTGTCAGTTTGTGTTAGTATGTGTGTGTCAGTGTGAGTGTGTCAGTGTGTGTGTGCGTCTGTGTGTGTGTCAGCATGAATGTGTCAGCATGTGTGCGCCAGTGTGTGTCAGTGTGTGTCTGTCAGTGTGTGTGTGTCTCCGTGTGTCAGTGTGCATGTGCCAGTGTGTGTGCATCAGTGTGTTTGTCAATGGGTGTGTGTCAGCATGTGTGTTCCAGTGTGTGTGTCTGTCAGTGTGTGTGTCTGTGTGTGTCAATGTGTGTGTGTGTCAGTTTGTGTGTGTCAGTGCGAATGTGTCAGAGTGTCTGTTGGTGTGTGTGTCAGTGTGAGTGTGTCAGTGTGTGTGTGTCAGTGTACGTGTGTGTTAGTGTGAGTGTGTCAATGGGTGTGTCAGCGTGTGTGTCAGCGTGTGTGTCAGTGTGCGTTTGTCAGTGTGTGTGTCAGCGTGTGTGTTTGTGTGTTTGTCATTCTATGTGTGTCAAGTGTGAGTGTGTCATTGTGTGTTTTAGTGTGAGTGTGTCAGTGTGTGCGTGTCAGTGTGTGTGTCAGTGTGTGTGTGTGTCAGTGTGTGTGTGTCAGTGTGGATGCTTCGGTGTGTCTGTGTCAGAGTGTGTTGGTGTGTGTCAGTGTGTGTGTGTCAGTGTGATTGTGTCAGTGTGTGTGTGTCAGTGTGTGTGTGTCAGTGTGAGTGTCAGTGTGTGAGTGTCAGTGTGTGTGTGTGTGTCAGTGTGAGTGTGTCAGTGTGTGTCAGTGTGGATGCTTCAGTGTGTGTGTGTCAGTGTGAATGTGTCAGTGTGAGTGTGTGTATCAGTGTGAGTGTGTCAGTGTGTGTGTCAGTGTAGATGCTTCAGTGTGTGTGTGTCAGAGTGTGTGTGTGTGTGTCAGTGTCTGTGTCAGTGTGGGTGTGTCAGTGTGTGTGTGTCAATGTGTGTGTGTCAGTGTGTCAGTGTCTGTGCGTCAGAGTGTATGTGTCAGTGTGGATGATTCAGTGTGTGTGTGTCAGAGTGTGTGTCAGAGTGTGTTTCAGTGTGAATGTGTCAGTGTGTGTGTCAGTGTGAGTGTGTCAGTGTGAGTGTGTCACTGTGAGTGTGTGTGTGCCAGTGAATCAGTGTGTGTGTGTGTCAGTGTCTGTGCGTCAGAGTGTATGTGTCAGTGTGGATGCTTCAGTGTGTGTGTGTCAGAGTGTGTGTGTCAGTGTGAATGTGTCTGTGTGTGTGTCAGTGTGAGTGTGTCAGCGTGTGTGTGTCAGTGTGGATTCTTCAGTGTGTCTGTGTCAGAGTGTGTGTGTGTCAGTGTGAGTGTGTCAGTGTGAGTGTGTCAGTATGTGTGTCAGTGTGAGTGTCAGTGTGTGAGTGTCAGTGTGAGTGTGTCAGTGTGAGTTTCAGTGTGAGTGTCAATGTGAGTGTCACTGTGAGTGTGTCAGTGTGAGTGTGTGTCTTGTGAATGTGTCAGTGTGAATATACCAATGTGTTTGTCAGTGTGTGTGTCAGTGTTTGTGTGTGTCAGTGTGTGTGTGTGTCAGTGTGTGTGTGCCAGTGTGTCACTGTGAGTGTGTAACTGTGTGTGTCAGTGTGTGTGTGTCAGTGTGTGTATGTCAGTGTGAGTCAGTGTAAGCGTGTCAGTGTGTGTGTGTGTTTGTGTGTGTGAGTGTGTGTGTGTCAGTGTGTGTATCTGTGTGTCAATGTGTGTGTGAGTGTGTCAGTGTGTGTGTCAGTGTGAGCATGTCAGTGTGTGTGTGTCAGTGTGAGTGTGTCAGTGTGTGTGTGTGTCAGTGTGGATGCTTCGGTGTGTCTGTGTCAGTGTGTGTGTATGTGTGTGTCAGTGTGAGTGTCAGTGTGAGTGCGTCAGTGTGAGTGTGTCAGTGTGAGTGTGTGTGTGTGTCAGTGTATGTGTGTGTCAGTGTGAATATACCAATGTGTTTGTCAGTGTATGTGTCAGTGTGTGTGTGTGTCAGTGTGTGTGTGCCAGTGTGTGTGTGCCAGTGTGTGTCTATGTGTGTCACTGTGAGTGTGTAACTGTGTGTGTGTCAGTGTGTGTGTGTGTTTTTGTGTGTGTCAGTGCGTGTGTCAGTGTGAGTGTGTCAGTGTGAATATGCCAATGTGTGTGTCTGTGTGTGTGTCAGTGTGAGGGTCAGTGTGTGTGTGCCAGTGTGAGTGTGTGTGTGTCACTATGAGTGCGTAACTGTGTGTGTGTGTCGGTGTATGTGTCAGTGTGTGTGTGTGTCAGTGTGTGTGCCAGCATGTGTATATCAGTGTGAGTGTCAGTGTGTGTGTCAGCGTGAGTGTGTCAGTGTCTGTGTGTCAATGTCTGTGTGTCAGTGTGTGTGTCCGTGTGTGTGTGTTTTTGTGTGTGTCAGTGTGTGTGTCAGTGTGAGTGTGTCAGTGTGAATATGCCAGTGTGTGTGTCTATGTGTGTGTCAGTGTGAGGGTCAGTGTGTGTGTGCCAGTGTGTGTGTGTGTGTGTGTGTGTGTCACTATGAGTGCGTAACTGTGTGTGTGTGTCGGTGTATGTGTCAGTGTGTGTCAGTGTGTGTGCCAGCATGTGTATATCAGTGTGAGTGTCAGTGTGTGTGTCAGCGTGAGTGTGTCAGTGTCTGTGTGTCAATGTCTGTGTGTCAGTGTGTGTGTCAGTGTGTGTGTCAGCGTGTGTGTGTCAGCGTATGTGTTTCAGTGTTTGTGTCAGTGTGTGTATGTCTGTGTGTCTGTCTGTGTGTGTGCCAGTGTGTGTGTGTGTGTGTGTGTGTGTGTCAGTGTGTGTATGTCAGTGGGTGAGTGTGTCTGAGTGTGTGTCAGTGTGTGTGTCAGTTTGTGGTTCAGTGTTTGTGTGTCAGTGTGTGCGCATCAGTGTGTGTGTCAGTGTGAGTTTCAGTGTGAATTTATCAGTGTGACTGTGTCAGTGTCAGTGTGTCAGTGTGAGTGTGTCAATGTGTGGGTCAGCATGTGTGTGAGTGAGCGTGTGTCAGTGTGTGCATGTCAGTGTGTGCGTTTCAGTGTTTCTGTCAATGTGTGTGCCAGTGTTTGTGTGTGTGTGTCAGTGTGTGTGTGTCAGTGGGTGTGTTTCAGTGTTTGTGTGTCAGTGGGTGTGTTTCAGTGTGTGTGTCAGTGGATGTGTCACTGTGTGTGTGTGTCAGTGTGTGTATCTGTGTGTGTGACAGTGTGAGTGTGTCAGTGTGTCTGTCAGTTTGTGGGTCAGTGTTTGTGTGTCAGTGTGTGCGCTTCAGTGCGAGTGTGTCAGTGTGAGTTTATCAGTTTGACTGTGTCAGTGTGTATGTGTCAGTGTGAGTGTGTCAGTGTGAGTGTGTCAGTGTGAGTGTGTCAGTGTGTGTGTGTGTCAGTCAGTGTGTCTCAGTGTTTGTATGTCTGTGAGTTTATCAGTGTGACTGTGTCAGTGTGTTTGTGTCAGTGTGTGTGTGTCAGTGTGTGTGCCAGCGTATGTATATCAGTGTGTCAGTGTGTGTGTGTCAGTGTGTGTGTCAGTGTGTGTGTGTGTGTCAGCGTGTGCGTTTCAGTGTTTGTATCAGTGTGTGTGTCTGTGAGTCTGTCTGTGTGTGTGCCAGTGTGTGTGTGTGTGTCAGTGTGTGTCAGTGTGTGTGTGTGTGTTAGTGTGTGTGTGCCAGTGATGGTCTATGTGTGTCAGTGTGAGTGTGTAACTGTGTGTGTGTCAGTGTGTGTGTGTCAGTGTGTGTGTGTGTCAGTGTGAGTGTGTCAGTGTGAGTGTGTCAGTGTGTGTGTGTTTTTGTGTGTGTCAGTGTGTGTGTGTGTGTCAGTGTATGTGTCAGTGTGAGTGTGTGTGTGTCAGTGTGAGTGTGTCCGTGTGAATATGCCAATGTGTGTGTCTGTGTGTGTGTCAGTGTGAGGGTCAGTGTGTGTGTGCCAGTGTGAGTGTGTGTGTGTCAGTGTGAGTGTGTTGGCGTGTGTCACTGTGAGTGCGTAACTGTGTGTGTGTGTCGGTGTATGTGTCAGTGTGTGTGTGTGTGTGTCAGTGTGTGTGCCAGCATTGGTATATCAGTGTGTGTGTCAGTGTGTGTGTCAGCGTGAGTGTGTCAATGTCTGTGTGTCAATGTCTGTGCGTCAGTGTGTGTGTCAGTGTATGTGTGTCAGCGTGTGTGTGTCAGCGTGTGCGCTTCAGTGTTTGTGTCAGTGTGTGTCTGTGTGTCTGTCTGTGTGTGTGCCAGTGTGTGTGTGTGTGTGTCAGTGTGTGTGTCAGTTTGTGGTTCAGTGTTTGTGTGTCAGTGTGTGCGCATCAGTGTGAGTGTGTCAGTATGAGTTTCAGTGTGAGTTTATCAGTGTGACTGTGTCAGTGTGAGTGTGTCAGTGGGAGTGTGTCAATGTGTGTCAGTGTGTGTGTGAGTGAGCGTGTGTCAGTGAGTGTGTGTCAGTGTGTGCGTTTCAGTGTTTATGTCAATGTGTGTGCCAGTGTGTGTGTGTGTGTGTCAGTGTGTGTGTGTCAGTGGGTGTGTTTCAGTGTTTGTGTGTCAGTGGGTGTGTTTCAGTGTGTGTGTCAGTGGATGTGTCAGTGTGTGTGTGTCAGTGTGTGTGTCTGTGTGTGTGTCAGTGTGAGTGTGTCAGTGTGTCTGTCAGTTTGTGGGTCAGTGTTTGTGTGTCAGTGTGTGTGCTTCAGTGCGAGTGTGTCAGTGTGAGTTTATCAGTTTGACTGTGTCAGTGTGTATGTGTCAGTGTGAGTGTGTCAGTGTGAGTGTGTCAGTGTGTGTGTGTCAGTCAATGTGTCTCAGTGTTTGTATGTCTATAAGTTTATCAGTGTGACTGTGTCAGTGTGTGTGTGTCAGTGTGTGTGTGTCAGTGTGTGTGTCAGTGTGTGTGTGTCAGTGTGGATGCTTCGGTGTGTCTGTGTCAGTGTGTGTGTGTGTCAGTGTGTCTGTGTCAGTGGGTGTGTTTCAATGTTTGTGTGTCAGTGGCTGTGTTTCAGTGTGTGTGTCAGTGGATGTGTCAGTGGATGTGTCAGTGTGTGTGTGTCAGTGTGTGTGTCTGTGTGTGTGTCAGTGTGAGTGTATCAGTGTGTCTGTCAGTTTGTGGGTCAGTGTTTGTGTGTCAGTGTGTGCGCTTCAGTGCGAGTGTGCCAATGTGAGTTTATCAGTTTGACTGTGTCAGTGTGAGTGTGTCAGTGTGAGTGCGTCAGTGTGTGTGTGTCAGTCAGTGTGTCTCAATGTTTGTATGTCTGTGAGTTTATCAGTGTGACTGTGTCAGTGTGCATGTGTCAGTGTATGTGTGTCAGTGTGTGTGTCAGTGTGTGTGTGTCAGTGTGTGTGTCAGTGAGTGTGTGTCAGTGTGTGTGTCAGTGAGTGTGTCTCAGTGTTTGCATGTCTGTGTGTGTGTCAGTGTGTGTGTCTCAGTGTGTGTGTCTGTGTGTTTCGGTGTGTGTGTCAGTGTGTGTGTGTCAGTGTGTGTGTGTCAGTGTGTCTGTCGGTTTGTGGGTCAGTGTTTGTGTGTCAGTGTGAGCCCTTCAGTGCGAGTGTGTCAGTGTGAGTTTATCAGTTTGACAGTGTCAGTGTGTATGTGTCAGTGTGACTGTGTCAGTGTGAGTGTGTCAGTGTGTGTTCAGTTAGTGTGTCTCAGTGTTTGTATGTCTGTGAGTTTATCAGTGTGACTGTGTCAGTGTGTATGTGTCAGTGTGTGTGTGTCAGAGTGTGTCAGTGAGTGTGTGTCAGTGAGTGTGTGTCAGTGTCTGTGTCAGTGTTTGTGTCAGTGAGTGTGTCTCAGTGTTTGTATGTCTGTGTGTGTGCCAGTGTGTGTGTGTGTGTGTGTGTGTGTCAGTGTGTGTATGTCAGTGGGTGAGTGTGTCTGAGTGTGTGTCAGTGTGTGTGTCAGTGTGTGTGTGTCAGTGTTTGTGTGTCAGTGTGTGCGCATCAGTGTGTGTGTCAGTGTGAGTTTCAGTGTGAATTTATCAGTGTGACTGTGTCAGTGTCAGTGTGTCAGTGTGAGTGTGTCAATGTGTGGGTCAGCGTGTGTGTGAGTGAGCGTGTGTCAGTGTGTGCATGTCAGTGTGTGCGTTTCAGTGTTTATGTCAATGTGTGTGCCAGTGTTTGTGTGTGTGTGTCAGTGTGTGTGTGTCAGTGGGTGTGTTTCAGTGTTTGTGTGTCAGTGGGTGTGTTTCAGTGTGTGTGTCAGTGGATGTGTCACTGTGTGTGTGTGTCAGTGTGTGTATCTGTGTGTGTGTCAGTGTGAGTGTGTCAGTGTGTCTGTCAGTTTGTGGGTCAGTGTTTGTGTGTCAGTGTGTGCGCTTCAGTGCGAGTGTGTCAGTGTGAGTTTATCAGTTTGACTGTGTCAGTGTGTATGTGTCAGTGTGAGTGTGTCAGTGTGAGTGTGTCAGTGTGTGTGTCAGTGTGTGTGTGTGTCAGTCAGTGTGTCTCAGTGTTTGTATGTCTGTGAGTTTATCAGTGTGACTGTGTCAGTGTGTATGTGTCAGTGTGTGTGTGTCAGTGTGTGTGCCAGCGTATGTATATCAGTGTGTCAGTGTGTGTGTCAGCGTGAGTGTGTCAGTGTGTGTGTGTCAGTGTGTGTGTCAGTGTGTGTGTGTGTGTCAGCGTGTGCGTTTCAGTGTTTGTATCAGTGTGTGTGTCTGTGAGTCTGTCTGTGTGTGTGCCAGTGTGTGTGTGTGTGTGTCAGTGTGTGTCAGTGTGTGTGTGTCAGTGTGTGTGTGTGTGTCAGTGTGTGTGTGCCAGTGTGTGTCTATGTGTGTCAGTGTGAGTGTGTAACTGTGTGTGTGTCAGTGTGTGTGTGTCAGTGTGTGTGTGTGTCAGTGTGAGTGTGTCAGTGTGAGTGTGTCAGTGTGTGTGTGTTTTTGTGTGTGTCAGTGTGTGTGTGTGTGTGTCAGTGTATGTGTCAGTGTGAGTGTGTGTGTGTCAGTGTGAGTGTGTCCGTGTGAATACGCCAATGTGTGTGTCTGTGTGTGTGTCAGTGTGAGGGTCAGTGTGTGTGTGCCAGTGTGAGTGTGTGTGTGTCAGTGTGAGTGTGTTGGTGTGTGTCACTGTGACTGCGTAACTGTGTGTGTGTGTCGGTGTATGTGTCAGTGTGTGAGTGTGTGTCAGTGTGTGTGCCAGCATTGGTATATCAGTGTGTGTGTCAGTGTGTGTGTCAGCGTGAGTGTGTCAATGTCTGTGTGTCAATGTCTGTGTGTCAGTGTGTGTGTCAGTGTATGTGTGTCAGCGTGTGTGTGTCAGCGTGTGCGCTTCAGTGTTTGTGTCAGTGTGTGTCTGTGTGTCTGTCTGTGTGTGTGCCAGTGTGTGTGTGTGTGTCAGTGTGTGTCAGTGTGTGTGTGTCAGTGAGTGTGTGTGTCTGAGTGTGTGTCAGTGTGTGTGTCAGTGTGTGTGTCAGTTTGTGGTTCAGTGTTTGTGTGTCAGTGTGTGCGCATCAGTGTGAGTGTGTCAGTATGAGTTTCAGTGTGAGTTTATCAGTGTGACTGTGTCAGTGTGAGTGTGTCAGTGGGAGTGTGTCAATGTGTGTGTCAGTGTGCGTGTGAGTGAGCGTGTGTCAGTGAGTGTGTGTCAGTGTGTGCGTTTCAGTGTTTATGTCAATGTGTATGCCAGTGTGTGTGTGTGTGTGTCAGTGTGTGTGTGTCAGTGGGTGTGTTTCAGTGTTTGTGTGTCAGTGGGTGTGTTTCAGTGTGTGTGTCAGTGGATGTGTCAGTGTGTGTGTGTCAGTGTGTGTGTCTGTGTGTGTGTCAGTGTGAGTGTGTCAGTGTGTCTGTCAGTTTGTGGGTCAGTGTTTGTGTGTCAGTGTGTGCGCTTCAGTGCGAGTGTGTCAGTGTGAGTTTATCAGTTTGACTGTGTCAGTGTGAGTGTGTCAGTGTGAGTGTGTCAGTGTGAGTGTGTCAGTGTGTGTGTGTGTCAGTCAATGTGTCTCAGTGTTTGTATGTCTATAAGTTTATCAGTGTGACTGTGTCAGTGTGTGTGTGTCAGTGTGTGTGTGTCAGTGTGTGTGTGTCAGTGTGTGTGTGTCAGTGTGGATGCTTCGGTGTGTCTGTGTCAGTGTGTGTGTGTGTCAGTGTGTGTGTGTCAGTGGGTGTGTTTCAATGTTTGTGTGTCAGTGGCTGTGTTTCAGTGTGTGTGTCAGTGGATGTGTCAGTGGATGTGTCAGTGTGTGTGTGTCAGTGTGTGTGTCTGTGTGTGTGTCAGTGTGAGTGTATCAGTGTGTCTGTCAGTTTGTGGGTCAGTGTTTGTGTGTCAGTATGTGCGCTTCAGTGCGAGTGTGCCAATGTGAGTTTATCAGTTTGACTGTGTCAGTGTGAGTGTGTCAGTGTGAGTGCGTCAGTGTGTGTGTGTCAGTCAGTGTGTCTCAATGTTTGTATGGCTGTGAGTTTATCAGTGTGACTGTGTCAGTGTGCATGTGTCAGTGTGTGTGTGTCAGTGTGTGTGTCAGTGTGTGTGTGTCAGTGTGTGTGTCAGTGAGTGTGTGTCAGTGTGTGTGTGTCAGTGTGTGTGTCAGTGAGTGTGTGTCAGTGTGTGTGTCAGTGAGTGTGTCTCAGTGTTTGCATGTCTGTGTGTGTGTCAGTGTGTGTGTCTCAGTGTGTGTGTCTGTGTGTGTCGGTGTGTGTGTCAGTGTGTGTGTGTCAGTGTGTGTGTGTCAGTGTGTCTGTCAGTTTGTGGGTCAGTGTTTGTGTGTCAGTGTGAGCCCTTCAGTGCGAGTGTGTCAGTGTGAGTTTATCAGTTTGACTGTGTCAGTGTGTATGTGTCAGTGTGACTGTGTCAGTGTGAGTGTGTCAGTGTGTGTTCAGTTAGTGTGTCTCAGTGTTTGTATGTCTGTGAGTTTATCAGTGTGACTGTGTCAGTGTGTATGTGTCAGTGTGTGTGTGTCAGAGTGTGTCAGTGAGTGTGTGTCAGTGAGTGTGTGTCAGTGTCTGTGTCAGTGTTTGTGTCAGTGAGTGTGTCTCAGTGTTTGTATGTCTGTGTGTGTGTCTGTGTGTGTGTGTGTCAGTGTGTGTGTCGGTGTGTGTGTCAGTGTGTTTGTGTCAGTGTGTTTGTGTCAGTGTGTGTGTCGGTGGGAGTGTCTGTGTGTGTGTGTCAGTGTGTGTGTGCCAGTTTGTGTGTCAGTGTGTGTATGGGTGGGTGAGTCAGTGTCTGTGTGTCCGTGTGTCAGTGTGTGTGTGGGTGGGTGTGTCAGTTTGTGTCAGTGTGAGTGTGTCGGTGGGTGAGACAGTGTGTTAAATTTAAATAAGGGCAGTTAGGAGGGCATGAAAGCAGAGAAAGAGAAAATGAACTTGCAAATGAGGTTAAGGGATATGTCAACAGAAGTTCAGTGGTAGACATTTAAAGACTTATTTCAGAATACTCAGAATATATACATTCCAATGAGGAAGAAAAATTCCAAGAGGAGAGCCCCCCATGCGTGGTTAACTAAAAAAGTTAAAGACAGTATCAAACTTACCGAAAAAAAACATAATTATGGATAGAAGATTGGCTAGCTAACAGAAGCAGAGAATTGGCATAACAAAAGCAGAGAATTGGCATAAATAGGTCTTTTTCTGGTTTGCTGGATGTGATGAGTGGTGTGCCACAGGGATCAGTGCTGGGGCCTCAACTTTTAACAGTTTATATAAATGACTTGGATGAAGGGACCAAAGGAATGGTGGCTAAATTTGCTGATGCCACAAAGATAAGTAGGAAAGTAAATAATGAAGAGGACATGAGGCTACAAAGTGACATAGATAGATTAAGTGAGTGGGCAAAGATCTGGCAAATGGATTATAATGTGGGCAAATGTGAAATTGTTCATTTTGGCAGGAAGAATAAAAACAAAGCTTATTATCTAAATGGTGAGAGGTTGCAGAGCTCTGAGGTTCAGAGGAATCTGGGTGGCCTAGTGCATGAATCACAAAGGGTTAATATGCGGGTACAGCAGGTAATTTGAAAAGCTAATAGAATGTTATCATTTATTGGGAGGGGAATTGATTACAAAGGTAGGAAAGTTATGCTTCAGTTGTGCAGGAAATTGGTGAGATCACATCCCGAGGACTGCATACAGTACTGAGTCCCCTTCCGAAGGAAAGATTTTTTTTTTATTCATACATGTGATATGGGCGTCACTGGCTAGGCCTGCATTTATTGCCCATCCCTAGTTGCCCTTGAGAAGGTGGTGGTGAGCTGCCTTCTTGGAACTGTGGTCCATGTGGTGTCGGTACACCCATAGTGCTGTTAGGAAGGGAGTTCCAGGATCTTGACCCAGCAACAGTGAAGGAACGCTGATATATTTCCAAGTCAGGATGGTGAGTTACTTGGAGGGGAACTTCAAGGTGATGGTGTTCCCAGATATCTGCTGCACTTGTCCTTCTAGATGGTAGTGGTCATGGGTTTGGAAGGTGCTGTTGAAGGAGCCTTGGTGAATTCCTGCAGTGCATCTTCTAGATGGTACACACTGCTGCTACTGTGTGTCGATGATGGAGGGCGTGAATGTTTGTGGATGTGGTGCCAATCAAGCGGGCTGCTTTGTCCTGGATGGTGTTGAGCTTCTTGAGTGTTGTTGGAGCTGCACTCATCCAGGCAAGTGGGGAGTATTCCATCACACTCCTGACTTGTGCCTTGTAGATGGTGGACAGGCTTTGGGGAGTCAGGAGGTGAGTTACTCGTCGCAGGATTCCCAGCCTCTGACCTGCTCTTGTAGATACAGTCTTTACATGGCTAGTCCAGTTCAGTTCCTGGTCAATGATAACCCCAGGATGTTGATGATGGGGGATTCAATGATGTTAATGTCATTGAATGTCATGGGGTGATGGTTAGAATCTCTCTTGTTGGAGATGGTCATTGCCTGGCACTTGTGTGGCGCAAATGTTACTTGCCACTTGTCAGCCCAAGCCTGGATATTGTCCATGTCTTGAGCATTTGGACATGGACTGCTTCAGTATCTGAGGTGTCTTGACAGGGTGGATGTGGAGAGAATGTTTCCGCTTGTAGGGGATTCTAGAACTTGGGGTCACAGTTTAAAAGTAAGGAGTCGCTCATTTAAGCCAGAGATGAGGAGAAATTTTTTCTCTGATGGGTTGTGAATCTTTGGAGCTCTCTCCCTCAAAAAGCGGTGGAGGCAGAGTCTTTGAATATTTTTAAGGCAGAGTGAGATAGATTCTTGATTAACAAGAGGGTGAAAGGTTATCGGGGGTGGACAGGAATGTGGGGTTGAGGTTACAATCAGATCAACAATGATCTTATTGAATAGCGGAGCAGCATCGAGGGGCCACATGTGCTACTCCTGCTTCTAAATCGTATGTTCATACGTTTAAATAGATGGAGCAGTTTGCACAATCACTATCAGCCAACTTGGGCTTGAGTGATGGGATGAGGCCAAATATCCCTCCAAAAACCATAGGACATTGTGATCCACACATCAGGGGAATTCATTCCCAAGGCTGATAGAGCATCCGCAAAAAAAAAGGATTCTGTTTTTAGACAATTGCTATGTAATGGGTTTTGCTCAGACTGATAGAAGCCTGGACTGTGGTCAGGCAGACAGCAATATGCTGATGAACAAGGCTTGTAGTGTTGGTTAATAACCTCAGGCAACTTTCTCATTAGACTGTTCCAGATTTCCAGTCCCCTAGAGTTCCTTTTTCTCTGTGTGGGTGAGTGTTTTTCTGTCTGTATGGGGTTTTTTTTTTTTGGCTGTTCTTGATCTAATGATAGCTTCGTGACTGCAGCTCTCTCTCTCCTGCCTGGCCTGGGAAGATTTATCCTGTGCTTTCCCTGCTGTCCTCTGAACAATGTGATCTGCACTCAGTGAGGATGTGAGTGGAGATTAGTCTGTGGTAAGTGTGAAAAGCAAGGCAATGCTTACAACTGCACACAGCCTGAGATGTGTCTTAGGGCACAGCTTGGAAAAGGGGAGGGAGGGAGTGAAGATATTGCTTGCTGTGCTAAAGAATATAACTGCGGAAATACAGACTAGAAATAGAATTAATTAGTTGGGAAGTGTTACACTGTTTTTAGTTTTACTACTGTCTCTGTTAATGATAGACAGAGCCCAAAATGTTTGAGCTGCCAGAGACATCAGGCACTTACCTGAGCAGAAATACTGGGTGTGGTGAGCGGTAGTGGTGGTGGTGTGGGGGGTGGTGCGGGGGAGTTGGATTTTAACCCTTAAAAGCAAACAGATTTGGCTCAGGTGGAATGTTAAAATCTTAAGAATTGGAATTCCACCTTCAATCTGCCCACCGCTGGTTTTACTGCTGGCAGGAAAGCAGTTGGGTAGCCAATTAATCCACTTCCAGAAACCAAGTTGAACATTTTACTTAAAGAAATATTATAATGAGGCTGCATTATCATAATTAAACACCATTTTAAATTTAAACCTGTCTAACCAAGTATTCCGATCTTGGGAAATGGGGATGCTATCGAAAGCCTGGTATTCTTGGCCAGAAGCCAGTTAGTGAAGGGTGACACCAGAGCCAATCTTTATGCAGTGTTACATTTATCTACAGAATTAATCATTACAAGAACAGACCTCTGGACTCAACCCCAGACAGTATTGATAAGAACCTCTTTCTATCTTCTCATCTGAAGCCCGCATCACCTTGCGGAAAGACCGGCTCGCCAGTCTCGAACAACCCCCAGTGATGGAAATTCTACCGGATGAAAGCCTTCCCCCAGGAGCTAATTGCAACTGGGCAACCTGGAAGTGCCTTAACAGACTTAGGACTGGTGTAGGTCGTTCAAAGGTGTCACTAAGCAAATGGGAATATACAACCAGCCCGACAACTTTTGAATGTGGAACTGAGCCACAGACTATGCAACATCTCCTGCAATGCCTATCACTAGAGGAACCCTGCACTGTTACAGATCTTGCCGAATTCAACAACAAGGCACAAAAGTGTCTTCAGTCCTGGCTGGGCCGTGTATAGACTGTCCGTGGACACGATAAGAAGAATGTAAAAACCCAACTCATGCCCTCCACCTGCATATAATTAAACACAATTGATGTACAATTAACACTGAGGGCTGCTGGATCTGGGGTGTAACTCTTACCTCTGGATCAACTGTACCTGCTTCACCAGCCCGCCACAATCCAAAACCCCCAACCCTTCCCATCTCCCCTGGCCTCTATCAAATATCTTCTTAGACTTCCCTGCTCTAAAGGAAATGATCCCAGCTTCTCTGGATAATCCATGGAGCTGTAACCTCTCATTCCTGGAAACATTATAGTAAATCTCCGATGTACCCAGTCCAAAAGCCTCATAAGCTTCTGAAGTGCAAAGCCCTAGATCGGGCACCTTACTCCAGCAGGGCGGAGCTAGAGTTTATCCTTTGGCAGCACCTACCAAACCCACAACCACTACCATCTAGAAGCAAATAGATGGGAACACCACCACCTGGAGTTTCCCCTCCAAGTAACTCACCATCCTGACTTGGAAATATATCACTGTTCCTTCACTGTCACTGGGTCAAATTCCTGGAACTCCCTTCCTAACAGCACTGTGGGTGTACCTACACCACAGGGACTGCAATGGTTCAAGGAGGCAGCTCACCACCACCTTCTCAAGGGCAACTATGGATGGGCAATAAATGCTGGCCCAGCCAGTGAAGCCCAGATCCCATGAATGAATAAAAGTGAATCCAGTTTTAACATAACTTGTGTGCTTTTGCACTCTCTGCCTCTATTTACAAAGCTCAGAATCCTGCTCACAAACACTCAGCAGGTCAGGCGGATTATCAGTCTGAAATGTTAACTCTGCTCTCAAACATCCCCAGGTCTCTATTCCTGCACCCTCTTTAAAATTTTGCCCTTTATTATACAATGCCTTTCCTCACTCTTTCTAACAAAATGAATCACTTCCCACTTCCCTGCAAAAATTTTCATTTGTGATATATGTGTGCCTATCCCACTTGAAGTCTCACTATCCTCCACAATGTTTACTACACTGCTATGTTCTGTGTCATCTGCAATTTTGAAACTGTATGCTCTACCCCCAAGTCCATGTTTACTGGAGCTGTGCTGCAAGGCCAGACATAAAGCCAGTCCCCAGGTGCCTGTTGAGAAGGTGATGGTGGGTCCTCTTCTTGAGCAGAGAGTCAGGAGCAGGATCAAGCTAGGGGTGGAGTCAGGAGGGGGCAGAGATCGAGGCAGAATCGGGCGGAAGGGGGATCTGGGACAGAATCAGGAGGGAGAGGCGTCTGGGGAGGAGTTGGGAAGGGGAGCAGCCTGGGTGGAGTTGGGAGGGGGAAGGGATTGGGGTGGAGTTGGTGAGTCTTTCTTTTTTTAATAAGAGTTATTAGTAAGGGTTATTAACAAAGGTTTATTAAATAAAGGAATGGCAGGGCAGAGTCGACCTCTCGAATGCATATCCTGTACTATGTGGGAACTATGGGTCGTTTCCAATGTCCTGGATAACCATTTGTGCAGGATGTGTCATCAGTTGCAGCAGCTTTGAGCAGCAGCTGGTGTCACTGTGGTGCATCAGTGAGGCTGAGATCTTCGTGAATAGCACTCCTTAGGAGCATGTAGGGAAAGAGGCAGTCAAGAAGAAACAAGGCTGCCTGAACTATACAGGGAGGGCACAAAGACTGCAGGAGCAATAGTGATAGGAGATTCAATAGTGGGGTACAGACAGGTTTATCTGCAGCCACAGACGTGAATCCAGGATGATGTGTTGCTTCCCTGGTGCCAGGTTCAAGGATGTCACTGATGGGCTGCAGAGCGCCCTGGGAGGTGGGGGGAGGGTGGACAGCTAGTGGTCAGGGTCCACATCAGTATCAATGACATAGGTAGAAAGTGAGATGTGGTCTTGCAGTGAGAATTTAGGAATGTAGGTAGAAAATTAGCAAGCAGGTCCTCAAAGGTAGTAATCTCCAGATTACTTCCAGCACCACACACAAGTGATTATAAAAGTAGGAGGGTAAAGCATGTGTGAATATGTGGCTGGAAAGATAGTGCAGGAAGGAGGGCTTTAGCTTCCTGGGACACTGGGACAGCTCTGGGGGAGATGGACCTGCACAGGCCGGACGGGGTGTACCCAAACAGAGCAGGGAGCAATTCCCCTGTGGGGTAATTAGCTAGTGCCATTGGGGAGTGTTTAAACTAACTTGGCAGGAGTGTGGGAATGAGGAGATAATATTAGAGAGGAAAACCAAGGAGCACAGAATGCTAGGAGAGACAGATCGCACCAGAGTAGGAAACAATACATTTGGTGGAGTCACAGGAAGGGAGAAGACAATAGAGTCTAAATGAGGGTTACAGTGTCTGGAAGTGAATATGTGGAGTGTGGTAAATAAGATTGGTGAGTTACAGGTGCAGATGTGGAAATATGATGTTGTGGCAGGTAACAGGCTCAAAGAAGGGCAGGAATGAGGTGGGTCAAATCGATCAAGTGTCAGTCGGGGAACATTTCAAGGACAGTGATCATTGTACCATAAGGTTTAGGTTAGTTATGGAAAGGGCAGGGAACAATTCAGAATTTGAATAATTAACTGAGGGGAAGCCAACTTCAGCGGGGTAAGAATGGTTCTGGTCCAGATCAATTGGAATCAATTGGCAGGCAAATGGTAGCTGAATAATGGGCTGCCTTTGGAGACAAGGTATGTTCCCATAAAGTGGATAGACAGAACAAACAAATCCAGAGCTCCCAGGATGACAAGAGATAGAGATTAAGATGAAGAAGAAAGAGTGTATTTATGACAGATGTCAGGTGGATAATATAACCAGGAACCAGGCTAAATATAGAGAGTTCATAGGGGAAGTGAAAAAGCAAATAAGAGAAGCAAAGAGAGAATATGAAAAGAGACTGGAAGCTAATATGAAAGGGAATCTACAAGTCTTCTATAGGCATATAATTAGTAAAAGGGTGGTAAAAGGAGGACTGAGGCTGATTAAGAACCAAAAGGAGGCAAGGGGCATGGCTGAGGTATTGAATTAATATATTACATCTGCCTGTACCAAGAAGAAGATGCTACCCAGGCCATGGTGAAAGAGGAGGTAATTCAGACACTAGAAGGGTTTGAAATTGATAAGGAGGAGGGATTGACTAGGCTGTCTGCACTTAAAGTTGATAAGGAATCAGGACTGGATGGAATGTATCCAAGGATACTGAAGGAAATCAGAGTGGAAATTGCGGAGACACTGGCCATAATTTTCCAATCATCCTTAGACTCAGGGGTAGTGCTAGAGGATTGGAAGATTGCAAGTGTTATACCCCTGTTCACAAAAGCCCAGCAAATGCAAGCCAGTCAGGTTAACCTCAGTGCTGGGGAAGCTTCTGGAAATGGTAATTTGGAACAAAATTAATAGTCACTTGGGCAAACATGAGTTAATTAAGGAAAGCCAGCATTGATTTGTTATGTAAAAATCATGCTTAACTAACATGCTGGAGTTTTTTGATGAAGTAACAGAGAGGGTCGATGAGGGGAATGCTGTTGATGTGGTGTACACGGACTTCCAATAACATTTGATAAAGTGTTACACAACAGCAAAGTTAGAGCTCATGAAATAAAAGGGAAAGTAGCAACATGGGTCCAAAATTGGCTGATTGAGGGGAAACAGAAAGTAGTGGTGAATGGTTGTTTTTGGGACTGGAGGTAGGTTTATAGTGGAGTTCCTCAGTGGTCAGTGTTAGGACCCCTGCTAGTCCTGATATATATTAATGACCTAGACCTTGGTGCAAAGGGCACAATTTCAAAACTTGCAAACAATACAAAACTTAGAAGTATTGTGAACTGTGAGGAGGAGAGTGTAGAAGGTCAAAAGGACATAGACTTGTTGGTGGAATGGCAGACAAGTGGCAGGTGAAATTGAATCCAGACAATGTGAAGTGATTCATTTATGTAGGAAGAACACAGAGAGACAATATAAAATAAAGGGCACAATTCTAAAGGGGGTGCATGAGCAGAGAGACCTGGGTGTATATGTCCATTAATCATTGAAGGTGGCAGGTGTTGTATGTTGGTT
This sequence comes from Isurus oxyrinchus, assembly GCA_026770705.1. Taxonomy (NCBI): domain Eukaryota; kingdom Metazoa; phylum Chordata; class Chondrichthyes; order Lamniformes; family Lamnidae; genus Isurus; species Isurus oxyrinchus. The sequence goes on along the minus strand of JANJGN010000007.1, from coordinate 90,499,636 downwards.
AGTTTAGTTTCAGATTGATTAGGTTGGTATATTCAAACAAGAGATTTATTTTATACAACTGAACTATGTGCACTTATCCATGTCTACGTGTTACACTGCTGAAGCCATGAATATTCTCCCTCTTGACTCCTAGTCATGTGTTCTATTACATCATCATTATGGAAAGTACTATTTACATAGTCCCACACATTAACTTTTACAAACCCTAATACTACAGCAGGACACAGAGTGCAGTTAATAAAGCAACCATCATTCTAGGCTTTATTAATAGTAACATAGAGTATAAAAGGGAGAAAGTTATATTAAATCTATATAAACACTGGTTCAATTTCAACTGCAGTATCACGTCCAGTTCTGGGCACCACACTATAGGAAGGATGTGAAGACATTAGAGAGGGTGCAGAAAAGATGGACGAGAATGGTTAGAGGAATGAAGAACTTGAGTTACTTAGAAGGATCAGGGAAGTTGGGACCATTATCCTTGGAGAAGAGAAGTTTGAGAGGAGATTTGAGAGAGGCATTCAAAATCATGAGGGGTCTGGACAGAGCAGATGGGGAGAAACTGTTCCTATTGGTGGAAGGATTGAGAACCAGAGGATAGAGATTTAAGATAATCAGTAAAAGAAGCAATGGCGACATGAGGATAAACCATTTCACCAGCGAGTGGTTAGGATCCGGAATGTGCTGCCTGAGATTGTGGTGGAGACACAATTGAGTCTTTCATAAAGGAATTGGATCATTATCTGAAAAGGAAGAACGTGCAGGGTTACATGGAGAAGGCGGGAGAATATGTCTAGGTGAGTTGCTCCTTTATACGGCCAGTGCAGACACAATGAGCTGAATGGCCTCTTTGTGCTGTAACCATTCTATCATTCTATAGTCCTAGTACAGAACCTCACTGTATACTTCCTGCCAATCCAAAAACCAACCATTCACCACAACTCTCTGCGTTTGTCCCTTACCATTTTTCTCTCCAGGCTGACGCTGTACCTTTAATCCAATTTGTTGCAATATTGGTCAAAATGAGAAACCCATAGGCACATTATCAACTGGAAAGCCCTCAGCCTCCGTCTCTTTACCACTTCAAAGAAACTCAGATTAATCGTGGGGCTGTGTATTGTCCCTGACAATCTGCCCTCCTTTATTTGCTTATGCTTGCCAAACTGCCTGTTAATTTTTTCCTGGATTATCATTTTAAAAGCTGCTCCACCACCATCATTCAACTGATTGGCCTGTACTTGCCAGGTTTATCCCCCTGAACCTTTTTAGATCCAGGTCATTTAACTACTTTTGTACCACCAGCCTTTCTCGTACCTCTTCTTTATATCTTATCCAGTATCTCGAAAACCTCCTCATTTACCTGTAGCTTTAGCAAAGTCCTCTTGCTTGGTAAACATGAATGCAAAGTATTCATGTAATGCTTCAGCCATGCCTCCTGCCTCCACCAGCAGATCTCCATTTCAGTCTCTAATTAAGCCCTTCGCTTCTCTGATAACCCCTGTAGTGTTAATAGACCGAGAGAAGACCTGTTCCTGAATTAGTGCCATCACTGGTGGGGGTGGGGGGGAAAAACAGGGCGGCAGATACCTCAGGCTCACTTGATGCATTTGGGAAGAACTGTGTGAAGGTTTAAGACATCTTTGTGACACAATTTTACCAAGATAAGCAAGAGAAACAAGAAGATGGGGACATAGGTGAGAGTGACAGTGCCCTTGATAACAAGGCAGCATTTGACCAAGTGTGGCATCAAGGAGCCTTAGCAAAACCGGAGTCAATGGGAATCAGGGGGAAAACTCTCAGCTGGTTGGAGTCACACCTAGCACAAAGGAAGATGGTTGTGTATATTAGAGGTCAAACACCTCAGTTTCAGGACATCACTGCAGGAGGGCCTCAGGGTAGTGTCCTCAGCCCAACCATCTTCAGCTGCTTCATCAATGATCTTCCTTCCATCATAAGGTCAGAAGTGAGGATGTTCGCTGATGATTGCACAATGTTCAGCACCATTCGTGACTCCTCAGATACTGAAACAGTCCATGTCCAAATGCAGCAAGACCTGGACAACATCCAGGCTTGGGCTGACAAGTGGCAAGTAACATTTGTGCCAGGCAATGACCATCTTGAGCAAGAAAGAATCCAACCATCGCCCCTTGATGTTCAATGACATTACCATCACTGAGTCCCTCACTATCAACAGCCAGGAGTTACCATTGACCAGAAACTGAACTGGACTAGCCATATAAATACTGTGGCTACAAGAACAGGTCAGAGGCTAGGAATCTTGCAACGAGTAATTCACCTCCTGACTTCCCAAATTCTATCCACCATCTACAAGGCACAAGTCAGGAGTGTGATGGAATACTCCCCACTTGCCTGGATCAGTGCAGCTTGACACCATCCAGGACAAAGCAGTCCACTTGATTGGTACCCCATCCACAAACATTCACTCCCTCCACCACCAACGCACAGTGGCAGCAGTGCGTACCATCTATAAGATGCACTGCACGAATTCACCAAGGCTCTTTTGACAGCACCTTCCAAACCTACGACCACTACCATCTGGAAGGACAAGGGCAGCAGATACATAGGAACACCACCACCTGGAGGTTTCCCTCCAAGCCACACACCATCTTGACTTGGAAATATATCGCCGTTCCTTCACTGTCGCTGGGTAAAAATCCTGGAACTCCTTCCTTAACAGCACTGTGGGTGTCCCTACACCACATGCACTGCAGTGGTTCAAGAAGGCAGCTCACCACCACCTTCTCAAGGACAATTAGGGATGGGGAATAAATGCTGGCCCAGCCAGTGACACCCACATCTCATGAACAAATGTAAGCAAACGAAGGGTTTGATGTTGCAGGCTAATGAGATCATGTTTGAGTGGCCAATGTGATGGAACATCAGACAGTCTGTCAAAATAATCTGTGCTCTCCTTGACCGTATTCTGCAGAGTTTGGATGTCAATATGTCTGCTACCTTAAATAGTGTGACATATCTTAACCTTGGCCTTACAAAGCCACCTTAAGGAGGAAATACCTTCATTGCCTTCACATAAGTGGCCCCTAACTAATTAACCCTAACCCTACCTAACTTAATGATTTCCAATTTATTGACCCACTTGTCCTGAAAGGCCTTTAATTCTTTAACATTTTATTAATCTTGTCTAGGACTTCCTTGATTTTGTACTATATCTAGTGTTGATTTTAGTGCCTCCCACAATTCTTCATTTTCATTGGATCTTTGCTTATTTATTTTAGTCAAAGTTCCCTGCTCAGCTGTCAATGATGAGAATCTGCAGCTTATGTGTAGCTCAGTAAAAATGATGAGTAGAATGAGTAGATAACAAACATCCTGCATAGGCAATCTCCAGCTGCAAATTATCTCACAATAATATTCCTATCTGTTTGCAGGATTGCTGCTAATTCTAAATTATTAGCACATAAATACATATAATTCAAGGGACCGAACATGTAAGGACATAAAGTTCAACACCCTCCAGCCCTTTGTTCACCAGACCCATCTGTGGATAATTCTTACTAAGTATTACTTTTTCCTAGCCCTCAATTTTCTTAATCCAGATTCCATTTCATTCTTTTGCTGAGTATTGGGTCTATATTCTCTGGAGTTTAAAAGAATGAGAGGTGATGTCATTAAAAACACACAAGATTCTGAAGGGGCTTGACAGGCTATACACTGAGAGATTGTTTCCCCTGGATGGGGGCACAGTCTCAGGTTAGGGGGATGATCATTCAGGACTGAGATGAGGAGAAATTTCTTTGAATGTTTGGAATTCTCCACCCCAGAGGGTTGTGGATGCTCCAACATTGAATATATTTAAAGCTGGGAGAGAAATTTTCAGTTTCTCAAGGCATCAAGGGATATGGGGAGTGGGCAGAAAACTAGAGTTGAAGACCAAGATCAGCCATGATCGTATTGAATGGTGGGGCAGGCTCGAGGAGCTGTACGGTCTACTCCTGCTCCTATGTTTTATGGTCTTGTGTTCTTTAATTCAATTTTACTCTCTCTGACAGGTTCCTGTGGCCTGAACTTTACAGTCCGAGCTCGGGTCCGCACCTGACCTGAACACATGTGAAATTGCACGAAATGACATCGTGCACGTGAGCAATATTGAGGTTGGTGGGTGCACACGGGTGCCAGAGACATGCCTGCCAATAATTAAAGGGCCAGTTAAGGCCATTAAAAAGCCTATTGTCAATGATTGTATGTTACTCGTATGGTTTCACACTCATCGCACGGGCAAAATGGGCAGGTGGGCAGCCCACTTTTAATGAAACCTCATCCAAGGGTGGGATATAAAGTGTCAGCAGCATTGCCAGTGTGAGTAGTGAGGAGTTTAGGACATAGTTTGCTGCTGGTTGCTTAGTGAAACTTGACAGTTCTGAGCTTCAGTCTTAGCATTTCCAGGAACAAAAACAGAAAATGCTGGTAAAACTCAGCAGGTCTGACAGCATCTGTGGAGAGAGAGGCAGAGTTGATGTTTCGTGTCCATATGACTCTTCTTCAGAGCTAGCATTTCCAGGCTTCATTCCAGGACTCATTGGTGTCTCCAAGGACCCTTCCAGTCACCAGACAATCTTCCTGTGCCCTGGATTGTGGTCTCCACTGGAGGCAGCTCCTCTGAGGAGGAAGAGAGGGGCAGAAGGGAGAGGAGGCCAGGTGTCCCAATGCAGCTTCCAGGGGAGGGACCTGTGGGAGGAGAGGCGCAGGCACAAGGGGCACGGGGCCAGCAGGAAGTCCAAGGTGGAAGGGGCCACAGAAGACACCACTATCCTGCTGCCAGGGTTTATAGGCACCGATGCAGCTACCTCAATATGTCCGAGGTGCAATGCCAAAGGAGGCATTGCCTCTCCATGAAGACCATGACCTCCATCTGTCAGATGATCGGCCCTGAGATCAGCTCCGACTGTGTGGGTAGACACCCCATGCACATCTCACTGGACATCCTGCATCTGCTGCCTAATGGATAACTCCAGAAGCTCAGCGTCTGCCTCAGACTCAGCAACATCCTGGTCACTAGCAGTCCTCTGACTGCCAGCACCCTGGGCACTCTCTGCCTCCACCTGCTCCTCATGCAAGCATGAAGTGCCCTTCCTGCTGTGCTCCGACATTGTAGCTGATGATCTAACACCCACTAAGGTGTTGGTATCTGCGCTGGTGCCTGGTGCAGAGAGGGGGTGTGATGCAAGTGCAAAGGATGGGCACTGACCCTCTGGTGTCAAGCGTGGCTCCTCAAAGTCCTGCAATCATTTACTGGATAGCAATTCTAGGGGAGAAAAATGACATGTCAGCAGGAAAAGTCATCACACCATCACACCAGGCAGGCTGGTGAGACAATGGAGATCTGCATCTTGGTGCCCTCATCTTTCAATGAACAATGGGGACTCCAGGTTTGAGGCTTCCTTTTCAGATGAAACTACACAACAATGTTTACATACAACATATCCTCACCTCTGTGCACTGCACTCTTAGCTTTGTTAGAGACCCCTGCCTCTCCATGACCAGTGGACCGAGCTGGGTGCTGGGGCTCCATGTCTAAGGCATCCATCTTGTACCTCGTCAATATGAGCAGGTTTGGGGGGCCTCTGCCTGCCCATGGCCTCTCGATGGTGTTATGGTTTGTCTTCTCCTGAAAGGACAGAGGAGCATTGATTAGTCCGCTCTCTACCTGCAGCGTCATTGGAGCCTGGCCAATCCCACCTGAGGAACACCTGGCAGGGCACATCCAAGTTGTGGCTGCAAAGCAATCAGTCCAAGCAACCAGCACTCACCCCCTTGGCTGGCGCCGATGTCATTGACAGTTGGCACTCAGACTCTTACACTCCTGACCATCATGGGGGGATGGCCAGCTGCTAACACTTCTCCATACCGATCCAACTCGGTACTCACTCCTGCTGAGTGCAGCAGATTGTTGAATGTTTTGCGGCACTGCACCCATGTCGCTGACCTGGGCTGCCAGCTCCGCCATGCTTTCTTGGTGAGGTGCAGCAGCCTCCTCTTGCCACCCATGGGGCTGAGCATGTCCCTGCTGGCACTGACCACCTCCATGGGGATTCCCAGGCACTCATCCATGAACCAGGGGACAGCATGCCCACAGGACTTGCCATCCTGCCTGGTGTGCCCAGCAGGCACAGATGCCATTGCAGCTGCAAAAAAAATGTTTTGTCAAACAATTCCAAAATGCCCCCGGCAGCCTTCAGGGAGCTGCCTCTGCTGCTTTTAAATCTCCCAGTGGGTCACCATTGGACCCGGTGCTTGACAGCTCCTGCCTCTGCCTGGCCCTTTTAGACCATAAGACCATAAGACATAGGAGCAGAAATTAGGCCATTCGGTCCATCGAGTCTGCTTTGCCATTCAATCATGGCTGATAAGTTTCTCAACCCCATTCTCCCGCCTTCTCCTTTGATCCCCTTACTAATCAAGAACCTAAAGATGGTTCTCCTCATCTCTGTTCTAAAAGGTCTTCCCTTTACTCTGAGGCTGTGCTCTTGGGTCCTAGTCTCTCCTACTAATGGAAACATCTTCCCCACATCCACTCTATCCAGGCCTTTCAGTATTCTGTAAGTTTCAATCAGATCCCCCCTCATCCTTCTAAACTCCATCGAGTATAGACCCAGAGTCCTCAAATATTCCTCATATGTTAAGCCTTTCATTCCTGGGATCATTCTCTTGAACCTCCAAAATTACTCACAATATTCTAAATGTGGTCTGACCAGAGCCTTATAAAGCCTCAGTAGCACATCCCTGCTTTTATATTCTAGTCCTCTCGAAATAAATGCCAACATTGCATTTGCCTTCCTAACTACTGACTCAACCTGCAAGTTAACCTTAAGAGAGTCCTGGACTAGGACTCCCAAGTCCCTTTGCAGTCCAGATTTCTGAATTCTCTCCCCATTTAGAAAATAGTCCATGCCTCTATTCTTCCTACCAAAGTGCATGACCTCACACTTCCCCACGTTGTATTCCATCTGCCATTTCTTTGCCCTTTCTCCTAACCTGTCCAAGTCCTTCTGCAGCCTCCTCAATACTACCTGTTCCTCCACCTATCTTTGTATCATCTGCAAACTTAGCCAGAGTGCCCTCAGTTCCTTCATCTAGATCATTAATGTATAAAGTGAAAAGTTGTGGTCCCAACACTGACCCCCGGCGGAACTCCACTAGTCACTGGCCGCCATCCTGAGAAGGACCCCCTTATCCCCACTCTCTGCCTCCTGCCAGACAGCCAATCTTCTATCCATGCTAGTTCCTTGCCTCTAACACCATGGGCTCTTATCTTACTGATCAGCCTCCTGTGTGGCACCTTGTCAAAGGCCTTCTGGAAGTCCAAGTAGATAACATCCATTGGCTCTCCTTTGTCTAACCTACTCGTTACCTCCTCAAAGAATTCTAACAGATTTGTCAGATATGACCTCCCCTTGATGAAACCATGCTGACTTTGCCCTGTTTTACCATGCACTTCCAAGTATTCTGAAATCTTATACTTAATCATGGACTCTAAAATCTTACCAACGACCGAGGTCAGGTTAATCGACCTGTAATTTCCCGTCTTTTGCCTCACTCCCTTCTTAAATAGGGGGGTTACATTAGCGATTTTCCAGTTTTATATTGTCAGGTAGCTGAGCATCCTGGGGACCTGTTCTTCATTGCAGGTGCACCATGCATTTCCATACATTAGTTGCTTTACTCACATCTACACACTCACACTGGTATCCCAATTTCATGCCACACATTCCAATTGATACAAGCTATTCTTGGTTTATCTCTCCTGCATAATCCCAATGCCTTGGGTAGTGGCCAGTCTATATGAACATACATACCAAGATACGAAATAGGAGCAGGAGTAGACCATTCAGCCCCTCAAGCCTGCTTTGCTATTCAATAAGATCATGGCTGATCTGATTGTAATCTCAATTCCACATTCCACCTACTCCCAATAAGTTGTCACCCCCTTGTTAGTCAAGAATCTATCTACCTCTGCCTTAGAAATATTCAATGACCCTGCCTCCACCAGTCCTTTGGGAAGAGAGTTCCAAAGTTTCACAATTCCATCAAATACAGTTTTCTTAAAAAGTTCACAAGGAAGGATATAAACAACTCCAAGAGAAAATTATTAAGTTACTAGCCTCACCTATACTTTCATTATACATTGATATTCTAACACCGGGGCGATTCATTCAACGAAGAAGATTATTTTAGAATAACTTCCTGTTTGGTGTGAATTTTTCTACCTATACCCTCTTCTCTCAATCACTTCTCCTCATTCTCTTTTACATATCCGGTTAGTCACTATTCTATTTCATTCAAGATACATGGGAGAATTTTACTATCCAATGCAAGATTCTCATAGTATCTTTAAAATATTAATCAAATATTGCCACATGGTATCAGATATTAACATATTCCTCTTTTTCTTGACTTTAGATACACTTTCATTTCCCAAAAACGAACCTGTTAAGCCTGGCATTTTACTACTTCAAAATTATCCCAAATTCAAATAGCTTTTTTGTTGGACTGCCAGCTTTTGTCAACGTTTGAGTTTTTTTCCCGCCGGAGGACACTTTCTTTCTTGATAGGCAGCAACCAACTGGACTGTTTCTCATTGGTTTCTTTTAAATGGAAAATTTGATTATCCCTTAAACGTCATGTATATTTTCCATCACAACAATTCAGATCAATTTATTTTATCGATTCCAATTTCAGACAGATGTCCAGATGTACTTTGGAAGCAAGGTTTAGAGGTAGTTTCTATGTCTCTCCTTCTCAAATATTTTGTCTTGAAAGATAACAGATGGGAAGCCTTTTAGTCCAGGTCATTATCATGTGTAATATGAGATGTCTGCAGATATGTCCTTAAACTCTTTAGGCTGCTGGATCCTTGCTGCATTATCAGTATTCATATGGAGCTGGAAACCACTGTCACCTGGTTAAAAATACAAAGGCAGGAATTTTCTCACAGAGTGAGATGTCCTGCTTCTCGGATTGAAAACGTGATCTGACTGCACACGAGTGGGCTGCAGGAACCTGGGCTGCATTATTCTACTGGTGGCCAGCAAAGTGGCTGCTGTTGGGCCTCCATCCATATGGTCCAACTGAAGATGGAGCTCCGCCTCCTAGAGATGCCAGCCCCAATCAGAAAGCTGGGAACATGGCAGCCTCAGCAGTGCCCCTGTTAGAGGCATCCACTGCTGGGGCTGCCGGGTGGAGGGTGGAGGAAGGGGGCTGAGGCACATTTGAAGACAAGGTAAGGTTTTTTGCGGTATCATTCCAGGGTCAGGCAGGCAGGCCCATGTGATTGGGGTGGGACAGCAGGTGGTGGGGGTGCACCCTCCAGTGCAGCAGCACTGTAGCTACGGGGGTGGTCGTTTCCACCCAGGAGCCTCTCCATGGGTTATGGAGCAACCAGAAAGGAGGGCCCCATCCCTGAGAACCTGCTGGGAAAGGCCATCAGAACTTAGCTGGCAGTCTGCCCACACAGTGGCAGTTCCTCTGACACTGGTAAATTGCTGGTGAGGGGCAGGCAGTGGCCTTTAATTGGCACTTAACTGGTTTAATTGGCTACATGGTGAATGGCCACTTTGCTCAGGTTCCTGCAACTGGTAATGCCTCATGGCAGGGGATGCTGATTTAGGCTCTCCTCCCAATGTCATTAACCGACCTGCTGCCTCTCTGGCCATTTCCAGGGAGCCGGTCATATCCAGCCCAAAGAATCCAGCATGGCTCTGCCCAAGAGCCCAATGGGTTAATTTTCAAATCCTATCTGGCAATAAATACATGTACATTCAGCAATGCAAATAGGGTTGCCAACTATGATTAAATGTATCCCTGGAGGTTTCATCACATGACCTGCCCCCACACTCCAGCATTCATCGGCCAACAGATCCATCTTTGTGACGCGCTGTCTCGTTATAGCAATTGGAAAGCAAAAAGACTCATTGCCCAATTGGATGAAGCTTAACTGTCAGCCAAGCAAGCAGCCTTCCCCCCACTTCCCCCCAACATTTTCAATATTTTTATATCTGAAGAGAAATGTTCAAAGAAAATGACAAAAAAAATCTTTTTATAACGTACTGATGATTTTTCTCCAGGGTCGCACACAGGGTCCTGGAGATTAATCTTAAATTCCTGGAGACTCCAGGCCAATCTTGGAAGGTTGCCAACCCTAAATACAAAAGTTCTTGCTTGGTGAAATAAAAAGCAGCTGTCAGAAAGGGTTAACTTCTCGGCTTGTTTGAAAAGAGCTGGAGTAAAACATTCCCAGACGCATCCAATTGTATCACTTAACATAAATGTTTTTTTAAAAAAAGATTTGAAAAAGAGCCAAACTCCATTTTCAGTATTTTTCCCAAGTCTTGGTGCTTTTTTAAACTGACACACATTTTATTCTTAAGAATTAATAACATCAGAAATCATTATTAAAATTATCACCTTCAAAAGTTCTCATCAGGGAAGAGAGCATTTTAAATTAAACTGCTATTATTTTCAAACTTTTTAGCATTTTCCTCAAAGGGATTTTTCACATTCTGATGATTGTGAGCCTGCTTGCTGCCTGGCACAATGGTGTACTCTCAGGTATGTAAGAGTACTGCTCACAGCAGCCTGGGTCAATGTGTCAATCTCCTCAGGTCCTGTCACCTTCGCACAATCAGAGGTTGTGAATACACTTGGCATCAACACAGAGTTGCCTATATCTCAGGGCCATCCAAGGTGGACACTTCAAGAAGGCAGCTCACCACCACCTTCTCAAGGGCAATTAGGGATGGGCAATAAATGCTGGCCCAGCCAGTGAAGTCCACATCCCATGAATGAATAAAAAAAAATCTTCCTCTTCTTTATCCTCATCCTCCCTTTCCTCACCCTCCTTTTCCTCATCCTCTTCCACACTTTCTTCATCCCCCTCTTCCTCATGCTTCCTTTCCTCATCCTCTTCTTCCTCATCGAATCCCGGCTTCTCCAGTCTCTCCCCATACCTGAATCTCCTCATACCTGAAATCATTCTACTAAACCATCTTAAAACACTTTCCAAGATCTCAGTATCTGCCCTGAATTCAGATGAACAGAATTAAATGCAGTATAAAAGCTGAGACCAAACTATTGTTAAATAAAGGCTTAAAATACCTTCCATCATGCTCTGGTAAATTCTGCCACTATTTATAAAGCTATGGTGTCTGTGGGTGACAGTGTGTTTGTGCTTATGGCCAGAATTTTTCCCTCATTGGGCAAACTTGGCAGGAGTGGGTGGGTCCAGTCAGGAAGCCGATTTAGGCCTGTCCTGCATGGATCGCAAGCCTCAGTGCTGAGTGCTACCTGCGCGGGTGGGGGGAGGATTGAGACCGGGCTTGGAAAGCAGTTCACCCATGTACACAAAAGAGCGCTTCAATCTCCCTGAGGCACAGAGCTGCTTCAGGGAGATTGAAGTGCTTGATAACAAAAATCAATGAAGACAGTAACAACTTTTTAAAAACGTGTCCCCTCATGTGATTCTGTCACATGAGCTGGGACATGTTTTTAAATCAAAACTTAAGTTTTCAGATAATGTTTATTAGCTTTAGGAAACCTCATCCTGCTCGTGGATGAGATTTCCTAAAAATCGTAAAGGCTGCTTGGCCTTTTCGCCTTCCCTCCAACCATCAGGTTGGAAGGGCAGCATAAAATTAAGATTAATTACCTAGTTAATGGCCTCAATAGGCCTTTCAATTATCAGCAAACGCGTAGCTGACTTCAACACACGCCCGCCGAACAAAATATCGTATGACTGCACAATGACATTGGGACACACACACACCATCATCATGTGTCCATATTATGCTTGGCATGTAGGGCATGTACCCAGACACTAAACATAAAATACTGGCCTGTGTGAGTGTGAGCTGTGTGTGTTTGTGTGATTTGTCTGTCTGCGTGAGTATGTGTGATTTGTGTCTGTTTGAGTGTGTGTGTGATTTGTGTCTGTTTGAGTGTGTGTGTGATTTGTGTCTGTCTGTGTGTGTGTGATTTGTGTCTGTCTGTATGTGTGTGTGATTTGTGTCTGCCTGCGTGTGTGTGTGTGATTTGTGTCTGTCTGCGTGTGTGTATGTGATTTGTGTCTGACTGCGTGTGTGTATGAGATTTGTGTCTGTCTGCATGTGTGTGATTTGTGTCTATCTGCATGTGAGTGTGATTTGTGTTTGTCTGCATGTGTGTGATTTGTGTCTGCCTGCGTGTGTGTGTGTGATTTGTGTCTGTCTGCGTGTGTGTATGTGATTTGTGTCTGACTGCGTGTGTGTATGAGATTTGTGTCTGTCTGCATGTGTGTGTGATTTTTGTCTGTCTGCATGTGTGTGTGTCATTTGTGTCTGTCTGCATGTGCGTGTGTGAGTTGTGTCTGTCTGCATTTGTGTGTGCGTGATTTGTGTCTGTCTGCGTGACAGCATGTGATTTGTGTCTGTCTGTATATGTGTGATTTGTGTCTGTGTATGTGTGTGTGATGTGTGTCTGTGTGTGTGATTTGTGTCTCTCTGTGCGTGTGTGTGTGTGACTTGTGTCTGTCTGTGAGTCTGTATGAGATTTGTGTCTATGTGTGTGTGTGTGATTTCTGTCTGTCTGTGTGTGGGATTTGTGTCTGTATGTGCATGTGATTTCTGTCTGTCTGGGTGTGTAATTTGTCTCTGTCTGTGTGAGTGTGATTTGTGTCTATGTGTATGTGTGTGTGTGATTTGTGTCTGTCTGCATGTGTGTGATTTGTGTCTGTCTGTGTGTGTGTGTGATTTGTTTCTGTGTGTGTGTGATTTGTGTTTGTGTGTGTGTGTGTGTGTGTGTGTGTGTGTGTGTGTGTGTGTTTGTGTGTTTGTGTGTGATATGTATCTGTTTGCGTGACTGTGTGTGATTTGTGTCTGTCTGCATGAGTGTGTGTGATTTGTGTTTGTCTGTATGTGTGTGTGAATTGTGTCTGTGTGTGCATGATTTGTGTCTGTCTGTGTGTTTTCTGTGTGTGTGTGTGTGTGTGTGTCTGTGTGTGTGTGTGTGTAATTTGTGTCTGTGTGTGTGAGATTTGTGTCTGTCTGTGTGTGAGATTTGTGTCTATGTGTGTGTATGTGATTTGTGTCAGTGTGTGTGTGTGTGATTTGTGTCTATGTGTGTGTGTGTGTGATTTATATCCGTCTGTGTGTGTGAGATTTGTGTCTGTCTGTGTGTGTGATTTGTGTCTATGTGTGTGTACGTGATTTGTGTCTATGTCTGTGTGTGTGTGTGTGATTTGTGTCTGTCTGCGCATGTCTGTGTGTGTATGATTTGTGTCTGTCTGCATGAGTGTGTGTGATTTGTGTTTGTCTGTATGTTTGTGCGATTTGTGTCTCTGTGTGCATGTTTTCTGTCTGTCTGTGTGTGTGTGTGTGTGTGTGTGTGTGTGTGTGTGTGTGTATAATTTGTGTATGTGTGTGTGAGATTTGTGTCTGTCTGTGTGTGTGATTTGTGTCTATGTGTGTGTACGTGATTTGTGTCTATGTGTGTGTGTGTGTGATTTATATCCGTCTGTGTGTGTGAGATTTGTGTCTGTCTGTGTGTGTGATTTGTGTCTATGTGTGTGTACGTGATTTGTGTCTATGTCTGTGTGTGTGTGTGTGATTTGTGTCTGTCTGCGCGTGTCTGTGTGTGTATGATTTGTGTCTGTCTGCATGAGTGTGTGTGATTTGTGTTTGTCTGTATGTTTGTGCGATTTGTGTCTCTGTGTGCATGTTTTCTGTCTGTCTGTGTGTGTGTGTGTGTGTGTGTGTGTGTGTGTGTGTGTGTGTGTGTGTGTGTGTGTGTGTATAATTTGTGTATGTGTGTGTGTGACTTGTGTCTGTCTGTGAGTCTGTATGAGATTTGTGTCTATGTGTGGGTGTGTGTGATTTCTGTCTGTCTGTGTGTGGGATTTGTGTCTGTATGTGCATGTGATTTCTGTCTGGGTGTGTAATTTGTGTCTGTCTGTGTGAGTGTGATTTGTGTCTATGTGTGTGTGATTTGTGTTTGTGTGTGTGTGTGTGTGTGTGTGTGTGTGTGTGATTTGTGTCTGTCTGTGTGTGAGATTTGTGTCTATGTGTGTGTATGTGATTTGTGTCAGTGTGTGTGTGTGTGATTTGTGTCTATGTGTGTGTGTGTGATTTATATCCACCTGTGTGTGTGAGATTTGTGTCTGTCTGTGTGTGTGTGTGATTTGTGTCTATGTGTGTGTACGTGATTTGTGTCTATGTCTGTGTGTGTGTGTGTGATTTGTGTCTGTCTGCGCGTGTCTGTGTGTGTATGATTTGTGTCTGTCTGCATGAGTGTGTGTGATTTGTGTTTGTCTGTATGTTTGTGCGATTTGTGTCTCTGTGTGCATGTTTTCTGTCTGTGTGTGTGTGTGTGTGTGTGTGTGTGTGTGTGTGTGTGTGTGTATAATGTGTGTGTGAGATTTGTGTCTGTCTGTGTGTGTGATTTGTGTCTGTGTGTGTGTAAGAGATTTGTGTCTATGTGTGTGTGTGATTTGTGTCAGTGTGTGTGTAAGAGATTTGTGTCTGTATGTGTGTGTGATTTGTGTCTATCTGCATGTGAGTGTGATTTGTGTTTGTCTGCATGTGTGTGATTTGTGTCTGCCTGCGTGTGTGTGTGTGATTTGTGTCTGTCTGCGTGTGTGTATGTGATTTGTGTCTGACTGCGTGTGTGTATGAGATTTGTGTCTGTCTGCATGTGTGTGTGATTTGTGTCTGTCTGCGTGTGTGTGTGTCATTTGTGTCTGTCTGCATGTGCGTGTGTGAGTTGTGTCTGTCTGCATTTGTGTGTGCGTGATTTGTGTCTGTCTGCGTGACAGCATGTGATTTGTGTCTGTCTGTATATGTGTGATTTGTGTCTGTGTATGTGTGTGTGATGTGTGTCTGTGTGTGTGATTTGTGTCTCTCTGTGCGTGTGTGTGTGTGTGTGTGACTTGTGTCTGTCTGTGAGTCTGTATGAGATTTGTGTCTATGTGTGTGTGTGTGATTTCTGTCTGTCTGCGTGTGGGATTTGTGTCTGTATGTGCATGTGATTTCTGTCTGTCTGGATGTGTAATTTGTCTCTGTCTGTGTGAGTGTGATTTGTGTCTATGTGTGTGTGTGTGTGTGATTTGTGTCTGTCTGCATGTGTGTGATTTGTGTCTGTCTGTGTGTGTGTGTGATTTGTGTCTGTGTGTGTGTGATTTGTGTTTGTGTGTGTGTGTGTGTGTGTGTGTGATATGTATCTGTTTGCGTGACTGTGTGTGATTTGTGTCTGTCTGCATGAGTGTGTGTGATTTGTGTTTGTCTGTGTGTGTGTGTGAATTGTGTCTCTGTGTGTGCATGATTTGTGTCTGTCTGTGTGTTTTCTGTGTGTCTGTGGGTGTGTGTGTGTAATTTGTGTCTGTGTGTGTGAGATTTGTGTCTGTCTGTGTGTGAGATTTGTGTCTATGTGTGTGTATGTGATTTGTGTCAGTGTGTGTGTGTGTGATTTGTGTCTATGTGTGTGTGTGTGTGTGATTTATATCCACCTGTGTGTGTGAGATTTGTGTCTGTCTATGTGTGTGATTTGTGTCTATGTGTGTGTACGTGATTTGTGTCTATGTCTGTGTGTGTGTGTGATTTGTGTCTGTCTGCGCGTGTCTGTGTGTGTATGATTTGTGTCTGTCTGCATGAGTGTGTGTGATTTGTGTTTGTCTGTGTGTTTGTATGATTTGTGTCTCTGTGTGCATGTTTTCTGTCTGTCTGTGTGTGTGTGTGTGTGTGTGTGTGTAATTTGTGTATGTGTGTGTGAGATTTGTGTCTGTCTGTGTGTGTGATTTGTGTCTGTGTGTGTGTAAGAGATTTGTGTCTATGTGTGTGTGTGATTTGTGTCAGTGTGTGTGTAAGAGATTTGTGTCTGTATGTGTGTGTGATTTGTGTCTATCTGCATGTGAGTGTGATTTGTGTTTGTCTGCATGTGTGTGATTTGTGTCTGCCTGCGTGTGTGTGTGTGATTTGTGTCTGTCTGCGTGTGTGTATGTGATTTGTGTCTGACTGCGTGTGTGTATGAGATTTGTGTCTGTCTGCATGTGTGTGTGATTTGTGTCTGTCTGCGTGTGTGTGTGTCATTTGTGTCTGTCTGCATGTGCGTGTGTGAGTTGTGTCTGTCTGCATTTGTGTGTGCGTGATTTGTGTCTGTCTGCGTGACAGCATGTGATTTGTGTCTGTCTGTATATGTGTGATTTTTGTCTGTGTATGTGTGTGTGATGTGTGTCTGTGTGTGTGATTTGTGTCTCTCTGTGCGTGTGTGTGTGTGTGACTTGTGTCTGTCTGTGAGTCTGTATGAGATTTGTGTCTATGTGTGGGTGTGTGTGATTTCTGTCTGTCTGTGTGTGGGATTTGTGTCTGTATGTGCATGTGATTTCTGTCTGTCTGGGTGTGTAATTTGTCTCTGTCTGTGTGAGTGTGATCTGTGTCTCTGTGTGTGTGTGTGATTTGTGTCTGTCTGCATGTGTGTGATTTGTGTCTATCTGTGTGTGTGATTTGTTTCTGTCTGCGTGTGTGTGATTTGTATCTGTCTGCGTATGTGTGTGTGGTTTGAGTCTGTCTGCATGTGTGTGTGTGATTTGTGTCCATCTGCATGATTTTGTGTGATTTGTGTCTGTCTGTATGTGCATGTGATTTTGTGTGTGTGTGTGTGTGTATGTGATTTGTGTCTATGTGCATGTGTATGATTTCAGTCTATCTGCGTGTGTGTGTGTGATTTGTGTCTGTCTGCATGTGTGTGATTTGTGTCTGTCTGTGTGTGTGTGTGATTTGTGTCTGTGTGTGTGTGATTTGTGTTTGTGTGTGTGTGTGTGTGTGTGTGTGATATGTATCTGTTTGAGTGACTGTGTGTGATTTGTGTCTGTCTGCATGTGGGTAATTTGTGTCTGTCTGTGTGTGTGTGATTTGTGTCTGTGTGTGTGTGATTTGTGTGTCTGTGTGTGTGTGTGTGTGTGTGTGTGTGTGTGTGTGTGTGATATGTATCTGTTTGAGTGACTGTGTGTGATTTGTGTCTGTCTGCATGAGTGTGTGTGATTTGTGTTTGTCTGTATGTGTGTGTGAATTGTGTCTCTGTGTGTGCATGATTTGTGTCTGTCTGTGTGTTTTCTGTGTGTGTGTGTGTGTGTGTGTGTGTGTGTGTGTGTAATTTGTGTCTGTGTGTGTGAGATTTGTGTCTGTCTGTGTGTGAGATTTGTGTCTATGTGTGTGTATGTGATTTGTGTCAGTGTGTGTGTGTGTGATTTATATCCGTCTGTGTGTGTGAGATTTGTGTCTGTCTGTGTGTGTGATTTGTGTTTATGTACGTGATTTGTGTCTATGTCTGTGTGTGTGTGATTTGTGTCTGTCTGCACGTGTGTGTGTGTATGATTTGTGTTTGTCTGCATGAGTGTGTGTGATTTGTGTTTGTCTGTATGTTTGTGCGATTTGTGTCTCTGTGTGCATGTTTTCTGTCTGTCTGTGTGTGTGTGTGTGTGTGTGTGTATAATTTGTGTATGTGTATGTGAGATTTGTGTCTGTCTGTGTGTGTGATTTGTGTCTGTGTGTGTGTGTAAGAGATTTGTGTCTGTGTGTGTTTGTGATTTGTGTCTACGTGTGTGTATGTGATTTGTGTCAGTCTGCCTGTGTGTGATTTGTGTTTGTGTGTGTGTGTGATTTGTGTCTGTGTGCATGTGTGTATGTGTGATTTATGCCTTTCTGTGTGTGTGTTTGTGTGATTTGTGTCTGTCTGCGTCTGTGTGTGTGATTTGTCTCTGTCTGCATGTGTGTGTGAGAGTTGTGTCTGTCTGCGTGTGCATGTGTGTGAGATTTGTGTCTGTCTGCATGTGTGCATGTGTGTGTGTGTGTGTGTGTGTGTGTGTGTGTGATTTATGTCTGTCTGCATGAGTGTTTGTGATCTGTCTCTGTCTTTGTACGGGTGTGTGTGATTTGTGTCTGTCTGTGTGTGATTTGTATGTTTCTGTGATTGTGTGATTTGTGTCTGTGTGTGTGAGTTATGTCTGTTTGCATGTGTGTGTGTATTGTATCTGTCATGGTGTGTGTGTGTGATTTGTTTCTGTCTCTGTGTGTGTGATTTGTCTCCATGTGTGTGTGTGTTTTGTTTCTATCTGCATGTGTGTGTGTGATTTGTGTCTATCTGTGTGTGTGATTTGTTTCTGTCTGCGTGTGTGTGATTTGTATCTGTCTGCGTATGTGTGTGTGGTTTGATTCTGTCTGCATGTGTGTGTGTGATTTGTGTCCATCTGCATGATTTTGTGTGATTTGTGTCTGTCTGTATGTGCATGTGATTTTGTGTGTGTGTGTGTGTGTGTGTATGTGATTTGTGTCTATGTGCATGTGTATGATTTCAGTCTATCTGCATGTGTGTGTGTGATTTACGCCTGTCTGCGTGAGTGTTTGTGATTTGTCTCTGTCTTCGTGTGTGTGTGTGATTTGTGTCCGTCTGCGTGCGTCTGTGTGATTTGTGTCTGTCTGCGAGTGTGTGAGAGATTTGTATCTTTCTGTTAGTGTGTGTGATTTGTGTCTGTCTGTATTTGTGTGTGATTTGCATCTGTCCGTATGTGTGTGATTTGTGTCTATGTGTGTGTGTATGATTTGTGTCTATCTGTATGTGTGTGTGATTTGTGTCTGTCTGTGTGTGTGTGATTTGTGTCTGTGTGCGTGTGTGTGTGAAATTTGTGTCTGTCTGTAAGTGTGTGTGATTTGTTTCTGTCTCTGTGTGTGTGATTTGTCTCGATGTGTGTGTGTGTGTGCTTTGTGTCTTTCTGTGTGTGTGATTTGCGTCTATGTGTTTGAGTGATTTGTGACTTTCTGCGTATATGTCATTTGTTTCTATCTGCATGTGTATGTGTGATTTGTGTCTGTCTGCATGTGTGTGATTTGTGTCTGTCTGCATTTGTGTGTGTGATTTGTGTCTGTCTGCATGCGTGGGTGTTTCTGTCTGTCTGCAAGAGTGTATGAGATTAGTGTCTGTCTGGGTGCATGTGTGTGATTTGTATCTGTCTGTGTGTGTGTGTGTGATTTGTGTCTATCTGCACGAGTGCGTGATTTGTGTCTGTCTGCATGTGAGTGTGAGATTTATGTCTGTCTGTGAGTTTGTGTGTATTTTGTGTCTGTCTGCATGTGTGTGTGTGATTTGTGTCTGTCTGCGTGCATGCGTGTGTGTGTGTGTGTGTGTGTGTGTGATGTTTGCCTGTCTGCGTGAGTGTGTGTGATTTGTGACTGTCTGCGTGAGTGTTTGTGATTTGTGTCTGTCTGTATGTGTGTGTGATTTGTGTCTCTCTGTGTGTGATTTGAGTCTATGTGTGTGAGTGTGATTTGTTTTTGTCTGTGTGTGTATTAGTTTTGTGTCTGCATGTGTTTGTGAGATTTGTGATTTGTGTCTGTCTGTGTGTTTGTGATTTTTGTTCCTCTGCATGTGTGTGTGATTTGTGTCTGACTGTGTGAGTGATTTGTCTGTCTGTGGGTCTGTGTGTATAATTTGTGTCTGTCTGTGTGAGTGTTTGTGATTTGTCTGTGTGTGTGTGTGTTTTGTGTCTGTCTGTGTGTGTGTGATTTATGTCTGTCTGCATGTCTTTATGTGATTGCTGTCTGTATGAGTGTGTGATTTGTGTCTGTCTGTCGTGTGTGATTTGTATCTTTCTGTGATTGTGTGATTTGTCTCTGTGTGTGTGAGTTACGTCAGTTTGAATGTGTATGTGTATTGTATCTGTCTGTGTGTGTGAGTGTGTATTGTAACTGTCTGCGTACGTGGGTGTGATTTGGATCTGTCTGCAAGTGTATGTGCTTGATTTGTGTCGGTCTGCGTGAGTGTGTTTGATTTCTGTCTGCATGAGAGTGTAATTTGTGTCTGTGTGCATGTGTGTGTGATTTTTTTCTATCTGTGTGTGTGTGATTTGTGTCTATGTGTGTGTGATTTGTGTCTGTCTGCACATGTGTCATTTGTTTCTATCTGCAAGTGTGTGTTTGGTTTGTGTCTATCTGTGTTTGTGATTTGTTTCTGTCTGCGTGTGTGTGATTTGTGTCTGTGTGTGTATGTGTGTGTGTGTGTGTGTGTGTGTGTGTGTGTGTGTGATTTGTGTCTGTCTGCACATGTGTCATTTGTTTCTATCTGCAAGTGTGTGTTTGGTTTGTGTCCATCTGTGTTTGTGATTTGTTTCTGTCTGCGTGTGTGTGATTTGTGTCTGTGTGTGTGTGTGTGTGTGTGTGTGTGTGTGTGTGTGTGTGTGTGTGTGTGTGTGTGTGTGTGTGATTTGAGTCTGTCTGCGTGAGTGTGTGTGAGGTGTGTCTGTCTGCATGAGTGTGTGTGATTTGTGTCTGTCTGTATGTGTGCGTGATTTGTATCTGTGTGTGCATGTGTGTGTCATTTGTTTCAGTCTGCATGTCTGTGTGTGATTTGTTTCTATCTATGTCTGTGATTTGTGTCTGTCTGCATGTGTGTGATTGGTCTGTCAGCGTATGTGTGTGTGATTTGTGTCTGTCTGCGTGGGTGTGTGTGTGTGATGTGTGACTGTCTGTATGTGTGTGTGATTTGTGTCTATGTGTGTGTGTATGATTTATGTCTGTGTATGTGTGTGATTTGTTTGTGTGTGTGTGTATTAGATTTGTGTGTGTGTGTGTGTGTGTGTGTGTGAGATTTGTGTCTGTCTGTGTGTGTGTGATTTGTATCTGTCTGCATGTGTGTGTGATTTGTGTCTGTCTGTGTGTGTGATTTGTCTGTCTGTGTGTCTGTGTGTATAATTTGTGTCTGTCTATGTGAGTGTTTGTGATTTGTGTTGTGTGTGTGTGTATTTTGTGTCTGTCTCTCTGTGCGTGATTTATGTCCGTCTGTGATTTGTGTCTGTCTGTAAGCGTGTGTGATTTGTGCCTGTCTGTATTTGTGTGTGTAATTTGCATCTGTCCTTATGTGTGTGATTTGTGTCTATGTGTCTGTGTGTGATTTGTGTCTGTCTGTGGGTGTGTGTGAAATTTGTGTCTGACTGTATGTGTGTTTGATTTGTTTCTGTTTCTGTGTGTGTGATTTGTTTCTATGTGTGTGTGTGTGTGTGTGTGTATATGAGTGTGTGTGTGTGTGTGTGTGTGTTTTGTGTCTTTCTGTGTGTGTGATTTGTGTCCAAGTGTGTGCGTGATTTGTGTCTGTCTGCATGCGTGGGTGTTTCTGTCTGTCTGCGAGAGTGTGTGAGAGTAGTATCTGTCTGTGTGCATGTGTGTGGTTTGTATCTGTCTGTGTGTGTGTGATTTGTGTCTATCTGCATGAATGCGTGATTTGTGTCTGTCTGCGTGTGTGTGTGTGCGATTTGTGTCTGTCTGCGTGTGTGTGTGTGTGTGTGTGTGTGTGTTTGATTTGTGTCTGTCTGCATTAGTGTTTGTGATCTGTCTCTGTCTGCATGCGTGTGTGTGTGTGTGTGTGTGTGTGTGTGGTTTGTATCTGTGTGTGCGTGTGATTTGTGTCTATCTGCATGAATGCATGATTTGTGTCTGTCTGCGTGTGTGTGTGAGTGTTATTTATGTCTGTCTGCGTGTGTGTGTGTGATCTGTGTCTGACTTTATATGTGTTTGATTTGTGTCTGTCTGTGTGTGTGTGATTTGTGTCTGTTTGTCTGTGTGTGTGTGTTTTGTATCTGTTTGCGTGTGTGTGTGTATTGTATATGTCTGCGTGTGTGTGTATTGTGTCTGTCTGCGTGTGTGTGTGTGTGTGTGTGATTTGTATCTGCGTGAGTGTGTGATTTGTGTCTGTCTGCGTGTGTGTGTGTGTGATTTGTATCTTTCTGTGATTGTCTGATTTGTGTCTGTGTGTGTGTGTGAGTTGTGTCTGTTGGCAAGTGTGTGTATTGTATCTGTCTATGTGTGAGTGTCTTTATTGTGTCTGTGTGCGTCTGTGTGATTTGTGTCTGTCTGCATGTGTGTGCGATTTGTGTCTATCTGTGAGTGTGATTTGTTTCTGTCTGCGTGCGTGATTTGTATCCATCTGCATATGTGTGTGTGATTTGTGTCTGTCTGCATTTGTGTGCATGATTTGTGCCTGTCTGCATGCGTGATTGTTTCTGTCTGTCTGCAAGAGAGTGTGAGATTAGTGTCTGTCTGGGTGCGTGTGTGTGATTTGTATCTGTCTATGTGTGTGTGTGATTTGTGTCTATCTGCATGAGCGCGTGATTTGTGTCTGTGTGTGTGTGTGTGTGTGTGATTTGTGTCTGTGTATGAGTTTGTGTGTATTTCGTATCTGTCTGCATGTGAGTGTGAGATTTGTGTCTGTCTGTGAGTTTGTGTGTATTTTGTGTCTGTCTGTATGTGTGTGTGATTTGTGTCTGTCTGCGTGAGTGTGTGTGATTTGTGACTGCATGAGTGTGTGTGATTTGTGTCTGTATGTGTGTGTGATTTGTGTCTGTGTGTGTATGTGATTTGTGTGTATGTCTGTGTGTGATATGTGTCTCTCTGCGTTTGTGTGCATGAATTGTGTCTGTCTGCATGCATGGGTGTTTCTGTCTGTCTGTGAGAGTGTGTGAGGTTAGTGTCTGTCTGTGTGCGTGTGTGTGATTTGTATCTGTCTGCATATATGTGAGAGATTTGTGTCAGTCTGCGAGAGTGTGTGTGTTTGTGTGTCTGCATGTGTGTGTGATTTGTGCCTGTCTGTGTGTGCATGATTTGTGTCTGTCTGTGTGTGTGCATGTGTGTGTGTGTATGTGTGTGTGTGTGTGTGTATGTGTGTGATTTATGTCTGTCAGCATGAGTGTTTGTGATCTGTCTCTGTCTTTGTGCGAGTGTGTGTGATTTGTGTCTGTCTGTGGGTGTGTGTGATTTGTATCTTTCTGTGATTGTGTGATTTGTGTCTGTGTGTGTGAGTTATGTCTGTTTGCATGTGTGTGTCTATTGTATCTGTCATGGTGTGTGTGTGATTTGTTTCTGTCTGTGTGTGTGTGATTTGTCTCCATGTGTGTGTGTGTGTGTGTTATTTCTATCTGCATGTGCGTGTGTGTGATTTGTTTCTATCTGTGTGTGTGATTTGTTTCTGTCTGCGTGTGTGAGATTTGTATCTGTCTGCATATGTGTGTGTGATTTGTGTCCATCTGCATGATTGTGTGTGATTTGTGTCTGTCTGTATGTGCATGTGATTTGTGTGTGTGTGTGTATGCGATTTGTGTCTATGTGCATGTGTATGATTTCAGTCTGTCTGCGTGTGTGTGCGTGATTTATGTCTGTCTGCGTGAGTGTTTGTGATTTGTCTCTGTCTTCGTGTGTGTGTGTGATTTGTGTCTGTCTGTGTGTGTGAGCGTGTGATTTCTGTCCGTCTGCGAGTGTATGTGTGATATGTGTCTGTCTGCATGTGTATGTGTGATTTGTGTCTGTCTGTATGTGTGTGTGATTTGTGTCCATCTGCATGCGTCTGTGTGATTTGTGTCTGTCTGCGAGTGTTTGAGAGATTTGAGTCTGTCAGTAAGTGTGTGTGATTTGTGTCTGTCTGTATTTGTGTGTGTGATTTGCATCTGTCCGTATGTATGTGATTTGTGTCTATGTGTGTGTATGATTTGTGTCTGCCTGTATGTGTGTGTGATTTGTGTCTGCCTGTATGTGTGTGTGATTTGTGTCTGTCTGCTTGTGTGTGCGATTTGTGTCTGTCTGTGTGTGTGATTTGTCTGTCTGTGGGTCTGTGTGTATAATTTGTGTCTGTCTATGTGAGTGTTTGTGATTTGTCTTGTGTGTGTGTGTTTTGTGTCTGTCTCTCTGTGTGTGATTTATGTCTGTCTGTGATTTGTGTCTGTCTGTAAGTGTGTGTGATTTGTGTCTGTCTGTATTTGTGTGTGTGATTTGCATCTGTCCGTATGTATGTGATTTGTGTCTATGTGTGTGTTTGTGATTTGTGTCTGTCTGTGGGTGTGTGTGAAATTCGTGTCTGTGTGTGTGTGTGTGATTTGTTTCTTTCTCTGTGTGTGTGATTTGTCTCTATGTGTGTGTGTGTGTGTGTGTGTGTGTGTGTGTGTGTGTATGTGTGTGTGTGTGTGTGTGTTTTGTGTCTTTCTGTGTGTGTGATTTGTGTCTACGTGTGTGCGTGATTTATGTCTGTCTGCATGCGTGGGTGTTTCTGTCTGTCTGTGAGAGTGTATGAGAGTAGTATCTGCCTGTGAGAATGTGTGTGGTTTGTATCTCTGTGTGTGTGTGTGTGTGTGTGATTTGTGTCTATCTTCATGAATGCGTGATTTGTGTCTGTGTGTGTGTTTGTGAGATTTGTGATTTGTGTCTGTCTGTGTGTTTGTGATTTTTGTTCCTCTGCGTGTGTGTGTGATTTGTGTCTGTCTGTGTGTGTGATTTGTCTGTCTGTGGGTCTGTGTGTATAATTTGTGTCTGTGTGAGTTTTTGTGATTTGTCTGTATGTGTGTGTTTTGTGTCTGTCTGTGTGTCTGTGATTTATGTCTGTCTGCATGTCTCTATGTGATTGCTGTCTGTATGAGTGTGTGATTTTTGTCTGTCTGTTGTGTGTGATTTGTAACTTTCTGTGATCGTGTGATTTGTCTCTGTGTGTGTGAGTTATGTCAGTTTGAATGTGTGTGTGTATTGTATCTGTCTGTGTGTGTAAGTGTGTATTGTAACTGTCTGCGTACGTGGGTGTGATTTGGATCTGTCTGCATGTGTATGTGCTTGATTTGAGTCGGTCTGCGTGAGTGTGTTTGATTTCTGTCTGCATGAGTGTGTAATTTGTGTCTGTGTGCGTGTGTGTGTGATTTTTTTCTATCTGTGTGTGTGTGATTTGTGTCTATGTGTGTGTGATTTGTGTCTGTCTGCACATGTGTCATTTGTTTCTATCTGCAAGTGTGTGTTTGGTTTGTGTCTATCTGTGTTTGTGATTTGTTTCTGTCTGCGTGTGTGTGAAATGTGTCTGTCTGTGTGTGTGTGTGTGAGGTGTGTCTGTCTGCATGAGTGTGTGTGATTTGTGTCTGTCTGCGTGAGTGTGTGTGATTTGTGTCTGTCTATGTGTGCATGATTTGTATCTGTGTGTGCATGTGTGTGTCATTTGTTTCAGTCTGTATGTCTGTGTGTGATTTGTTTCTATTTATGTCTGTGATTTGTGTCTGTCTGCATGTGTGTGATTGGTCTGTCAGCGTATGTGTGTGTGATTTGTGTCTGTGTGTGTGTGTGTGTGTGTGTGTGTGTGATGTGTGACTGTCTGTATGTGTGTGTGATTTGTGTCTATGTGTGAGTGTATGATTTATGTCTGTGTGTGTGTGATTTGTTTGTGTGTGTGTGTGTGTATTAGATTTGTGTGTGTGTGTGTGTGTGTGAGAAATTTGTGTCTGTCTGTGTGTGTGTGATTTGTGTCTGTCTGCATGTGTGTGTGATTTGTGTCTGTCTCTGTGTGTGATTTATCTGTCTGTGGGTCTGTGTGTATAATTTGTGTCTGTCTACGTGAGTGTTTGTGATTTGTCTTGTGTGTGTGTGTGTGTGTTTTGTGTCTGTCTTTCTGTGTGTGATTTATGTCCGTCTGCGATTTGTGTCTGTCTGTAAGTGTGTGTGATTTGTGCCTGTCTGTATTTGTGTGTGTAATTTGCATCTGTCCTTATGTGTGTGATTTGTGTCTATGTCTGTGTGTGTGATTTGTGTCTGTCTGTGGGTGCGTGTGAAATTTGTGTCTGTCTGTATGTGTTTTTGAATTGTTTCTGTTTCTGTGTGTGTGATTTGTCTCTATGAGTGTGTGTGTATGTGTGTGTGTGTATATGTGTGTGTGTGTGTGTTTTGTGTCTTTCTGTGTGTGTGATTTGTGTCTACGTGTGTGCGTGATTTGTGTCTGTCCGCATGCGTGGGTGTTTCTGTCTGTCTGCGAGAGTGTGTGAGAGTAGTATCTGTCTGTGTGCATGTGTGGTGGTTTGTATCTGTCTGTGTGTGTGTGATTTGTGTCTATCTTCATGAATGCGTGATTTGTGTCTGTCTGCGTGTGTGTGTGTGTGTGTGTGTGATTTGTGTCTGTCTGCGTGTGTGTGTGTGTGTGTGTGTGTGTGTGTGTGTTTGATTTGTGTCTGTCTGCATGAGTGTTTGTGATCTGTCTCTGTCTGCATGTGTGTGTGTGTGTGGTTTGTATCTGTCTGTGCGTGTGTGTGATTTGTGTCTATCAGCATGAATGCCTGATTTATGTCTGTCTGCGTGTGTGTGTGTGATCTGTGTCTGACTTTATATATGTTTGATTTGTGTCTGTCTGTGTGTGTGTGTGATTTGTGTCTGTTTGTCTGTGTGTGTGTTTTGTATCTGTTTGCGTGTGTGTGTGTGTATTGTATATGTCTGCGTGTGTGTGTATTGTGTCTGTCTGCGTGTGTGTGTGTGTGTGTGTGTGATTTGTGTCTGCATGTGTGTGTGATTTGTATCTGTCTGCGTGTGTGTGTGTGATTTGTATCTTTCTGTGATTGTCTGATTTGTGTCTGTGTGTGTGTGTGAGTTGTGTCTGTTGGCAAGTGTGTGCATTGTATCTGTCTATGTGTGAGTGTGTTTATTGTGTCTGTGTGATTTGTGTCTGTCTGCATGTGTGTGCGATTTGTGTCTATCTGTGAGTGTGATTTGTTTCTGTCTGCGTGCGTGATTTGTATCCATCTGCGTATGTGTGTGTGATTTGAGTCTGTCTGCATGTGTGATTTGTTTCTGTCTGCATGTGTGTGATTTGTGTCTGTCTGCATTTGTGTGCATGATTTGTGCCTGTCTGCATGCATGATTGTTTCTGTCTGTCTGCAAGAGAGTGTGAGATTAGTGTCTGTCTGGGTGCGTGTGCTCCATTTGTATCTGTCTATGTGTGTGTGTGATTTGTGTCTATCTGCATGAGCGCGTGATTTGTGTCTGTCTGTGTGTGTGTGTGTGATTTGTGTCCGTGTGTGAGTTTGTGTGTATTTTGTATCTGTCTGCATGTGAGTGTGAGATTTGTGTCTGTCTGTGAGTTTGTGTGTATTTTGTGTCTGTCTGCATGTGTGTGTGATTTGTGTCTTTCTGCGTGAGTGTGTGTGATTTGTGTCTGTATGTGTGTGTGATTTGTGTCTGTGTGTGTATGTGATTTGTGTGTATGTCTGTGTGTGATATGTGTCTCTCTGCATTTGTGTGCGTGAGTTGTGTCTGTCTGCATGCGTGGGTGTTTCTGTCTGTCTATGAGAGTGTGTGAGGTTAGTGTCTGTCTGTGTGCGTGTGTGTGATTTGTATCTGTCTGCATGTATGTGAGAGTTTGTGTGTGTTTGTGTGTCTGCATGTGTGTGTGATTTGTGCCTGTCTGTGTGTGCATGATTTGTGTCTGTCTGCGTGTGTGCATGTGTATGTGTGTGTGTGTGTATGTGTGTGATTTATGTCTGTCTGCATGAGTGTTTGTGATCTGTCTCTGTCTTTGTGCGTGTGTGTG
This sequence comes from Isurus oxyrinchus, assembly GCA_026770705.1. Classification (NCBI taxonomy): domain Eukaryota; kingdom Metazoa; phylum Chordata; class Chondrichthyes; order Lamniformes; family Lamnidae; genus Isurus; species Isurus oxyrinchus. The sequence continues at coordinate 90,472,276 of JANJGN010000007.1, read as the reverse complement.
TGATTTGTGTCTGTCTGTGGGTGTGTGTGATTTGTATCTTTCTGTGATTGTGTGATTTGTGTCTGTGTGTGTGAGTTATGTCTGTTTGCATGTGTGTGTGTATTGTATCTGTCATGGTCTGTGTGTGATTTGTTTCTGTCTGTGTGTGTGTGAATTGTCTCCATGTGTGTGTGTGTGTGTGTTTTATTTCTATCCGCATGTGCATGTGTGTGATTTGTTTCTATCTGTGTGTGTGATTTGTTTCTGTCTGCGTGTGTGAGATTTGTATCTGTCTGCATATGTGTGTGTGGTTTGAGTCAGTCTGCATGTGTGTGTGTGATTTGTGTCCATCTGCATGATTGTGTGTGATTTGTGTCTGTCTGTATGTGCATGTGATTTGTGTGTGTGTGTGTGTATGCAATTTGTGTCTATGTGCATGTGTATGATTTCAGTCTGTCTGCGTGTGTGTGTGTGATTTACGTCTGTCTGCGTGAGTGTTTGTGATTTGTCTCTGTCTTCGTGTGTGTGTGTGTGATTTGTGTCTGTCTGTGTGTGTGAGTGTGTGATTTCTGTCCATCTGCGAGTGTATGTGTGATTTGTGTCTGTCTGTATGTGTGAGTGATTTGTGTCCATCTGTGTGCGTCTGTGTGATTTGTGTCTGTCTGCGAGTGTGTGAGAGATTTGATTCTGTCAGTAAGTGTGTGTGATTTGTGTCTGTCTGTATTTGTGTGTGTGATTTGCATCTGTCCGTATATATGTGATTTGTGTCTATGTGTGTGTATGATTTGTGTCTGCCTGTATGTGTGTGTGATTTGTGTCTGTCTGTGTGTGTGTGATTTGTGTCTGTCTGCTTGTGTGTGTGATTTGTGTCTGTCTGTTTGTGTGATTTGTCTGTCTGTGGGTCTGTGTGTATAATTTATGTCTGTCTATGTGAGTGTTTGTGATTTGTCTTGTGTGTGTGTGTTTTGTGTCTGTCTCTCTGTGTGTGATTTATGTCTGTCTGCGATTTGTGTCTGTCTGTAAGTGTGTGTGATTTGTGTCTGTCTGTATTTGTGTGTGTGATTTGCATCTGTCCTTATGTGTGTGCTTTGTGTCTATGTGTGTGTGTGTGATTTGTGTCTGTCTGTGGGTGTGTGTGAAATTCGTGTTTGTCTGTATGTGTGTGTGATTTGTTTCTTTCTCTGTGTGTGTGATTTGTCTCTATGTGTGTGTGTGTGTGTGTGTCTGTGTATGTGTGTGTGTGCGTGTTTTGTGTCTTTCTGTGTGTGTGATTTGTGTCTACGTGTGTGCGTGATTTATGTCTGTCTGCATGCGTGGGTGTTTCTGTCTGTCTGCGAGAGTGTATGAGAGTAGTATCTGCCTGTGAGAATGTGTGTGGTTTGTATCTGTGTGTGTGTGTGTGTGTGATTTGTGTCTATCTTCATGAATGCGTGATTTGTGTCTGTCTGTGTGTGTGTGTGTGTGTGATTTGTGTGTGTGTGTGTGTGTGTGTGTGTGTGTGAGTGATTTATGTCTGTCTGCGTGAGTGTTTGTGATCTGTCTCTGTCTGCGTGTGTGTGTGGTTTGTATCTATCTGTGTGTGTGTGTGATTTGTGTCTATCTGCATGAATGCATGATTTGTGTCTGTCTGTATGTGTGTGTGTGTTATTTATGTTTGTCTGCGTGTCTGTGTGTGATTTTTGTCTGTCTGCTTGAGTGTGTGTGATTTTTGTCTGACTTTATGTGTGATTGATTTGTGTCTGTCTGTGTGTGTGTGTGATTTGTGTCTGTCTGTGTGTGTGTGATTTGTATCTGTTTGCGTGTGTGTGTTTTGTATATGTCTGTCGTGTGTGTGTATTGTGTCTGTCTGTGTGTGTGTGTGATTTGTGTCTGTGTGTGAGTTTGTGTGTATTTTGTATCTGTCTGCATGTGAGTGTGAGATTTGTGTCTGTCTGTGAGTTTGTGTGTATTTTGTGTCTGTCTGCATGTGTGTGTGATTTGTGTCTTTCTGCGTGAGTGTGTGTGATTTGTGTCTGTATGTGTGTGTGATTTGTGTCTGTGTGTGTATGTGATTTGTGTGTATGTCTGTGTGTGATATGTGTCTCTCTGCATTTGTGTGCGTGAGTTGTGTCTGTCTGCATGCGTGGGTGTTTCTGTCTGTCTATGAGAGTGTGTGAGGTTAGTGTCTGTCTGTGTGCGTGTGTGTGATTTGTATCTGTCTGCATGTATGTGAGAGTTTGTGTGTGTTTGTGTGTCTGCATGTGTGTGTGATTTGTGCCTGTCTGTGTGTGCATGATTTGTGTCTGTCTGCGTGTGTGCATGTGTGTGTGTGTGTGTGTGTGTGTGTATGTGTGTGATTTATGTCTGTCTGCATGAGTGTTTGTGATCTGTCTCTGTCTTTGTGCGTGTGTGTGTGATTTGTGTCTGTCTGTGGGTGTGTGTGATTTGTATCTTTCTGTGATTGTGTGATTTGTGTCTGTGTGTGTGAGTTATGTCTGTTTGCATGGGTGTGTGTATTGTATCTGTCATGGTGTGTGTGTGATTTGTTTCTGTCTGTGTGTGTGTGAATTGTCTCCATGTGTGTGTGTGTGTGTGTGTGTGTGTTTTATTTCTATCCGCATGTGCATGTGTGTGATTTGTTTCTATCTGTGTGTGTGATTTGTTTCTGTCTGCGTGTGTGAGATTTGTATCTGTCTGCATATGTGTGTGTGGTTTGAGTCAGTCTGCATGTGTGTGTGTGATTTGTGTCCATCTGCATGATTGTGTGTGATTTGTGTCTGTCTGTATGTGCATGTGATTTGTGTGTGTGTGTGTGTATGCAATTTGTGTCTATGTGCATGTGTATGATTTCAGTCTGTCTGCGTGTGTGTGTGTGTGATTTACGTCTGTCTGCGTGAGTGTTTGTGATTTGTCTCTGTCTTCGTGTGTGTGTGTGATTTGTGTCTGTCTGTGTGTGTGAGTGTGTGATTTCTGTCCATCTGCGAGTGTATGTGTGATTTGTGTCTGTCTGTATGTGTGTGTGATTTGTGTCCATCTGTGTGCGTCTGTGTGATTTGTGTCTGTCTGCGAGTGTGTGAGAGATTTGATTCTGTCAGTAAGTGTGTGTGATTTGTGTCTGTCTGTATTTGTGTGTGTGATTTGCATCTGTCTGTATATATGTGATTTGTGTCTATGTGTGTGTATGATTTGTGTCTGCCTGTATGTGTGTGTGATTTGTGTCTGTCTGTGTGTGTGTGATTTGTGTCTGTCTGCTTGTGTGTGTGATTTGTGTCTGTCTGTTTGTGTGATTTGTCTGTCTGTGGGTCTGTGTGTATAATTTATGTCTGTCTATGTGAGTGTTTGTGATTTGTCTTGTGTGTGTGTGTTTTGTGTCTGTCTCTCTGTGTGTGATTTATGTCTGTCTGCGATTTGTGTCTGTCTGTAAGTGTGTGTGATTTGTGTCTGTCTGTATTTGTGTGTGTGATTTGCATCTGTCCTTATGTGTGTGCTTTGTGTCTATGTGTGTGTGTGTGATTTGTGTCTGTCTGTGGGTGTGTGTGAAATTCGTGTTTGTCTGTATGTGTGTGTGATTTGTTTCTTTCTCTGTGTGTGTGATTTGTCTCTATGTGTGTGTGTGTGTGTGTGTCTGTGTATGTGTGTGTGTGCGTGTTTTGTGTCTTTCTGTGTGTGTGATTTGTGTCTACGTGTGTGCGTGATTTATGTCTGTCTGCATGCGTGGGTGTTTCTGTCTGTCTGCGAGAGTGTATGAGAGTAGTATCTGCCTGTGAGAATGTGTGTGGTTTGTATCTGTGTGTGTGTGTGTGTGATTTGTGTCTATCTTCATGAATGCGTGATTTGTGTCTGTCTGTGTGTGTGTGTGTGTGATTTGTGTGTGTGTGTGTGTGTGTGTGTGTGTGTGTGTGTGTGTGTGTGTGTGAGTGATTTGTGTCTGTCTGCGTGAGTGTTTGTGATCTGTCTCTGTCTGCGTGTGTGTGTGGTTTGTATCTATCTGTGTGTGTGTGTGATTTGTGTCTATCTGCATGAATGCATGATTTGTGTCTGTCTGTATGTGTGTGTGTGTTATTTATGTTTGTCTGCGTGTCTGTGTGTGATTTTTGTCTGTCTGCTTGAGTGTGTGTGATTTTTGTCTGACTTTATGTGTGATTGATTTGTGTCTGTCTGTGTGTGTGTGTGATTTGTGTCTGTTTGTCTGTGTGTGTGTGATTTGTATCTGTTTGCGTGTGTGTGTATTGTATATGTCTGTCGTGTGTGTGTATTGTGTCTGTCTGTGTGTGTGTGTGATTTGTGTCTGTGTGTGAGTTTGTGTGTATTTTGTATCTGTCTGCATGTGAGTGTGAGATTTGTGTCTGTCTGTGAGTTTGTGTGTATTTTGTGTCTGTCTGCATGTGTGTGTGATTTGTGTCTTTCTGCGTGAGTGTGTGTGATTTGTGTCTGTATGTGTGTGTGATTTGTGTCTGTGTGTGTATGTGATTTGTGTGTATGTCTGTGTGTGATATGTGTCTCTCTGCATTTGTGTGCGTGAGTTGTGTCTGTCTGCATGCGTGGGTGTTTCTGTCTGTCTATGAGAGTGTGTGAGGTTAGTGTCTGTCTGTGTGCGTGTGTGTGATTTGTATCTGTCTGCATGTATGTGAGAGTTTGTGTGTGTTTGTGTGTCTGCATGTGTGTGTGATTTGTGCCTGTCTGTGTGTGCATGATTTGTGTCTGTCTGCGTGTGTGCATGTGTGTGTGTGTGTGTGTGTGTGTGTGTATGTGTGTGATTTATGTCTGTCTGCATGAGTGTTTGTGATCTGTCTCTGTCTTTGTGCATGTGTGTGTGATTTGTGTCTGTCTGTGGGTGTGTGTGATTTGTATCTTTCTGTGATTGTGTGATTTGTGTCTGTGTGTGTGAGTTATGTCTGTTTGCATGGGTGTGTGTATTGTATCTGTCATGGTGTGTGTGTGATTTGTTTCTGTCTGTGTGTGTGTGAATTGTCTCCATGTGTGTGTGTGTGTGTGTGTGTGTTTTATTTCTATCCACATGTGCATGTGTGTGATTTGTTTCTATCTGTGTGTGTGATTTGTTTCTGTCTGCGTGTGTGAGATTTGTATCTGTCTGCATATGTGTGTGTGGTTTGAGTCAGTCTGCATGTGTGTGTGTGATTTGTGTCCATCTGCATGATTGTGTGTGATTTGTGTCTGTCTGTATGTGCATGTGATTTGTGTGTGTGTGTGTGTGTGTATGCAATTTGTGTCTATGTGCATGTGTATGATTTCAGTCTGTCTGCGTGTGTGTGTGTGTGATTTACGTCTTCTTCTGCGTGAGTGTTTGTGATTTGTCTCTGTCTTCGTGTGTGTGTGTGATTTGTGTCTGTCTGTGTGTGTGAGTGTGTGATTTCTGTCCATCTGCGAGTGTATGTGTGATTTGTGTCTGTCTGTATGTGTGTGTGATTTGTGTCCATCTGTGTGCGTCTGTGTGATTTGTGTCTGTCTGCGAGTGTGTGAGAGATTTGATTCTGTCAGTAAGTGTGTGTGATTTGTGTCTGTCTGTATTTGTGTGTGTGATTTGCATCTGTCTGTATATATGTGATTTGTGTCTATGTGTGTGTATGATTTGTGTCTGCCTGTATGTGTGTGTGATTTGTGTCTGTCTGTGTGTGTGTGATTTGTGTCTGTCTGCTTGTGTGTGTGATTTGTGTCTGTCTGTTTGTGTGATTTGTCTGTCTGTGGGTCTGTGTGTATAATTTATGTCTGTCTATGTGAGTGTTTGTGATTTGTCTTGTGTGTGTGTGTTTTGTGTCTGTCTCTCTGTGTGTGATTTATGTCTGTCTGCGATTTGTGTCTGTCTGTAAGTGTGTGTGATTTGTGTCTGTCTGTATTTGTGTGTGTGATTTGCATCTGTCCTTATGTGTGTGCTTTGTGTCTATGTGTGTGTGTGTGATTTGTGTCTGTCTGTGGGTGTGTGTGAAATTCATGTTTGTCTGTATGTGTGTGTGATTTGTTTCTTTCTCTGTGTGTGTGATTTGTCTCTATGTGTGTGTGTGTGTGTGTCTGTGTATGTGTGTGTGTGCGTGTTTTGTGTCTTTCTGTGTGTGTGATTTGTGTCTACGTGTGTGCGTGATTTATGTCTGTCTGCATGCGTGGGTGTTTCTGTCTGTCTGCGAGAGTGTATGAGAGTAGTATCTGCCTGTGAGAATGTGTGTGGTTTGTATCTGTGTGTGTGTGTGTGTGATTTGTGTCTATCTTCATGAATGCGTGATTTGTGTCTGTCTGTGTGTGTGTGTGTGTGATTTGTGTGTGTGTGTGTGTGTGTGTGTGTGTGTGTGTGTGTGTGTGAGTGATTTGTGTCTGTCTGCGTGAGTGTTTGTGATCTGTCTCTGTCTGCGTGTGTGTGTGGTTTGTATCTATCTGTGTGTGTGTGTGATTTGTGTCTATCTGCATGAATGCATGATTTGTGTCTGTCTGTATGTGTGTGTGTGTTATTTATGTTTGTCTGCGTGTCTGTGTGTGATTTTTGTCTGTCTGCTTGAGTGTGTGTGATTTTTGTCTGACTTTATGTGTGATTGATTTGTGTCTGTCTGTGTGTGTGTGTGATTTGTGTCTGTTTGTCTGTGTGTGTGTGATTTGTATCTGTTTGCGTGTGTGTGTATTGTATATGTCTGTCGTGTGTGTGTATTGTGTCTGTCTGCGTGTGTGTGTGATTTGTGTCTGCATGAGTGTGTGATTTGTGTCTGTCTGCGTGTGTGTGTGTGATTTGTATCTTTCTGTGATTGTCTGATTTGTGTCTGTGTGTGTGAGTTGTGTCTGTTTGCAAGTGTATGTGTATTGTATCTGTCTGTGTGTGAGTGTGTTTATTGTGTCTGTGTGCGTCTGTGTGATTTGTGTCTGTCTGCATGTGTGTGATTTGTATCCATCTGCGTATGTGTGTGTGATTTGAGTCTGTCTGCATGTGTGTGATTTGTGTCTGTCGGCATTTGTGTGCATGATTTGTGCCTGTCTGCATGACGGATTGTTTCTGTCTGTCTGCAAGAGTGTGTGAGATTAGTGTCTCTCTGGGTGCGTGTGTGTGATTTGTATCTGTCTGTGTGTGTGTGTGATTTGTGTCTATCTGCATGAGTGCGTGATTTGTGTCTGTCTGCATGTGAGTGTGACATTTGTGTCTGTCTGTGAGTTTGTGTGTATTTTGTGTCTGTATGTGTGTGTGATTTGTGTCTGTCTGCGTGTCTGTGTGTGCGATGTGTATCTGTCTGTGTGTCTGTGTGTGATATGTGTCTCTCTGTGTTTGTGTGCGTGATTTGTGTCTGTCTGCATGCATGGGTGTTTCTGTCTGTCTGTGAGTGTGTGTGAGGTTAGTGTCTTTGTGCATGTGTGTGATTTGTATCTGTCTGCATGTGTGTGAGAGATTTGTGTCTGTCTGCATTTGTGTGCATGTTTTGTGCCTGTCTGCATGTGTGATTTTTTCTGTCTGTCTGCAATAGTGTGTGAGATTAGTGTCTCTCTGGGTGCGTGTGTGTGATTTGTATCTGTCTGTGTGTGTGTGTGATTTGTTTCTGTCTGCATGTGTGTGATTTGTGTCTGTCTGCGTTTGTGTGCATGATTTGTGCCTGTCTGCATGTGTGATTGTTTCTGTCTGCATGTGTGTGATTGGTGTCTGTCTGCATTTGTGTGCATGATTTGTGCCTGTCTGCACGTGTGATTTTTTCTGTCTGTCTGCAATAGTGTGTGAGATTAGTGTCTCTCTGGGTGCGTGTGTGTGATTTGTATCTGTCTGTGTGTGTGTGTGATTTGTGTCTATCTGCATGAGTGCGTGATTTGTGTCTGTCTGTATGTGAGTGTGACATTTGTGTCTGTCTGTGAGTTTGTGTGTATTTTGTGTCTGTCTGTATGTGTGTGTGATTTGTGTCTGTCTGCGTGTCTGTGTGTGCGATGTGTGTCTGTCTGTGTGAGTGTGTGTGATTTTTGACTGCGTGAGTGTGTGTGATTTGTGTCTGTCTGTATGTGTGTGTGATTTGTGTCTGTGTGTGTATGTGTGTGTGATTTGAGGCTGTCTGCATATGTGTGTGTGATTTGTGTCCATCTGCATGATTGTGTGTGATTTGTGTCTGTCTGTATGTGCATGTGATTTGTGTGTGGGTGTGTATGCGATTTGTGTCTATGTGCATGTGTATGATTTCAGTCTGTCTGCGTGTGTGTGTGTGATTTACGTCTGTCTGTGTGAGTGTTTGTGATTTGTCTCTGTCTTTGTGTGTGTGTGATTTGTGTCTGTCTGTGTGTGTGTGTGTGATTTCTGTCCGTCTGCGAGTGTATGTGTGATATGTATCTGCGTGTGTATGTGTGATTTGTGTCTGTCTGTATGTGTGTGTGATTTGTGTCCGTCTGCGTGCGTCTGTGTGATTTGTGTCTGTTTGCGAGTGTGTGAGAGATTTGTGTCTGTCAGTAAGTGTGTGTGATTTGTGTCTGTCTGTATTTGTGTGTGTGATTTGCATCTGTCCGTATGTGTGTGATTTGTGTCTATGTGTGTGTGTATGATTTGTGTCTGTTCTTTATGTATGTGTGATTTGTGTGTGATTTGCATCTGTCTGTATTTGTGTGTGTGATTTGCATCTGTCCGTATGTGTGTGATTTGTGTCTATGTGTGTGTGTGTATGATTTATGTCTGTGTGTGTGTGTGATTTGTTTTTGTGTGTGTGTGTATTAGATTTGTGTGTGTGTGTGTGTGTGTGTTTGTGTGTGTGATTTGTGTCTGTCTGTGTTTGTGATTTGTCTGTCTGTGGGTCTGTGTGTATAATTTGTGTCTGCCTCTGTGAGTGTTTGTGATTTGTCTTGTGTGTGTGTGTTTTGTGTCTGTCTCTGTGTGTGTGATTTATGTCTGTCTGCGATTTGTGTCTGTCTGTAACTGTGTGTGATTTGTGCCTGTCTGTATTTGTGTGTGTGATTTGTGTCTGTCCTTATGTGTGTGATTTGTGGCTATGTGTGTGTGTGATTTGTGTCTGTCTGCGGGTGTATGTGAAATTTGTGTCTGTCTGTATGTGTGTGTGATTTGTTTCTCTCTGTGTGTGTGATTTGTCTGTGTGTGTGTGTGTGTGTGTGTGTATGTGTGTGTGTATGTGTGTGTGTGTGTGTGTGTGTGTGTTTGTGTGTGTGTGTGCCTTTGGTCTTTCTGTGTGTGTGATTTGTGTCTACATGTGTGAGTGATTTGTGTCTGCGTATGTGTGATTTGTGCCTCTCTGCATTTGTGTGTGAGAGTAGTATCTGTCTGTGTGCATGCGTGGGTGTTTCTGTCCATGTGCGAGTGTGTGAGAGTAGTATCTGTCTGTGTGCATGTGTGTGGGTTGTATCTGTCTGTGTGTGTGTGATTTGTGTCTATCTGCATGAATGCGTGATTTGTGTCTGTTTGCGTGTGTGTTTGTGTGATTTGTGTCTGTCTGCTTGTGTGTGTGTGTGTGTGTGTGTGTGTATGTGTGTGTGAGTGAGTGACTTGTGTCTGTCTGCATGAGTGTTTGTGATCTCTCTGTCTTTGTGCATGTGTGTGTTATTTATGTCTGTCTGCGTGTCTGTGTGTGATTTGTGTCTGTCTGCGTGAGTGTGTGTGATTTGTGTCTGACTGTGTGTGTGTGTGATTTGTGTCTATTTGTCTGTGTGTGTGTGTTTTGTGTCTGTTTGTCTGTGTGTGTGTGTTTTGTGTCTGTCTGCGTGTGTGTGTTTTGTATCTGTGTGTGTGTGTTTGTATTGTATCTGTCTGCATGTGTGTGTGTGTATTGTGTCTGTCTGCATGTTTGTGTGTGATTTGTGTCCGCATGAGTGTGTGATTTGTGTCTGACTGCGTGTGCGTGTGTGTGTGTGATTTGTATCTTTCTGTGTATGAGTGTGTTTATTGTTGTGCGTGCGTCTGTGTGATTTGTGTCTGTCTGCATGTGTACGTGATTGGTGTCTGTGTATGTGATTTGTTTCTGTCTGCGTGTGTGTGTGTGATTAGAGTCTGTCTGCATGTGTGTGTATGATTTGTGTCCGTCTGCATGATTGTGTGTGATTTGTCTGTCTGTATGTACATGTGACTTTTGTCTGTGTGTGTGTATGTGTTTTGTGTCTATGTGCATGTTTATGATTTCAGAATGTCTGCGTGTGTGTGTGTGATTTATGTCTATCTGCGTGAACTTTTGTGATTTGTCTCTGTCTTCGTGTGTGTGTGTGATTTGTGTCTGTATGTGTGTGTTTTGTGTCTGTTGTCTGTGTGCGTGTTTTGTGTCTGTCTGCGTGTGTGTGTGTGATTTGTGTCCGCATGAGTGTGTGATTTGTGCCTGTCTGTGTGTGTGTGTGTGATTTGTATCTTTCTGTGATTGTCTGATCTGTGTCTGTGTGTGCGTGAGTTGTGTCTGTTTGCAAGTGTGTGTGTATTGTATCTGTCTGTGTGTGAGTGTGTTTATTGTGTCTGCGTGCGTCTGTGTGATATGTGTCTGTCTGCATGTGTCTGCGATTTGTGTCTGTGTGTGTGATTTGTTTCTGTCTGCGTGTGTGTAATTTGTATCTGTCTGCATATGTGTGTGTGTTTTGAGTCTGTCTGGATGTGTGTGTATGATTTGTGTCCGTCTGCATGATTGTGTGTGATTTGTCTGTCTCTATGTGCATGTGATTAGTGTCTCTGTGTGTGTATGTGTTTTGTGTCTATGTGCAAGTTTATGATTTCAGAATGTCTGTGTGTGTGTGTGTGATTTATGTCTATCTGCGTGAGTGTGTGTGATTTGTGTCTGACTGTGTGTGTGTGTGATTTGTGTCTGTTTGTCTGTGTGTGTGTGTGTTTTGTGTCTGTTTGTCTGTGTGTGTGTTTTGTGTCTGTTTCTCTGTGTTTGTGTGTTTTGTGTCTGCGTGTGTGTGTGTGATTTGTGTCTGTCTGCGTGTGTGTGTGTGATTTGTGTCTGCATGAGTGTGTGATTTGTGTCTGTGCATGTGTGTGTGTGATTTGTATCTTTCTGTGATTGTCTGATTTGTGTCTGTGTGTGTGTGAGTTGTGTCTGTTTGCAAGTGTGTGTGTATTGTATCTGTCTGTGTGTGAGTGTGTTTATTGTGTCTGTGTGTGTCTGTATGATATGTGTCTGTCTGCATGTGTCTGCGATTTGTGTCTGATTTGTATCTGTCTGCGTATGTGTGTGTGATTTGAGTCTGTCTGCATGTGTGTGTATGATTTGTGTCCGTCTGCATGATTGTGTGTGATTTGTCTGTCTGTATGTGCATGTGACTTGTGTCTGTGTGTGTGTGTATGTGTTTTGTGTCTATGTGCATGTTTATGATTTCAGAATGTCTGTGTGTGTGTGTGATTTATGTCTATCTGCATGAATGTTTGTGATTTGTCTCTGTCGTCATGTGTGTGTGTGATTTGTGTCTGTCTGTGTGTGTGCGTGTGTGATTTCTGTCTGTCTGCGAGTGTATATGTGATATGTGTCTGTCTGCGTGTGTATGTGTGATTTGTGTCTATCTGTATGTGTGTGTGATTTGTGTCCATTTGTGTGCATCTGTGTGATTTGTGTCTGTCTGCATGTGTGATTTGTTTCTGTCTGCATGTGTGTGATTTGTGTCTGTCTGCGTTTGTGTGCATGATTTGTGCCTGTCTGCATGTGTGATTTGTTTCTGTCTGCATGTGTGTGATTTGTGTCTGTCTGCATTTGTGTGCATGATTTGTGCCTATCTGCATGTGTGATTTTTTCTGTCTGTCTGCAATAGTGTGTGAGATTAGTGTCTCTCTGGGTGCGTGTGTGTGATTTGTATCTGTCTGTGTGTGTGTGTGATTTGTGTCTATCTGCATGAGTGCGTGATTTGTGTCTGTCTGCATGTGAGTGTGACATTTGTGTCTGTCTGTGAGTTTGTGTGTATTTTGTGTCTGTCTGTATGTGTGTGTGATTTGTGTCTGTCTGCGTGTCTGTGTGTGCGATGTGTGTCTGTCTGTGTGAGTGTGTGTGATTTTTGACTGCGTGAGTGTGTGTGATTTGTGTCTGTCTGTATGTGTGTGTGATTTGTGTCTGTGTGTATGTGTGTGTGATTTGAGGCTGTCTGCATGTGTGTGTGTGATTTGTGTCCATCTGCATGATTGTGTGTGATTTGTGTCTGTCTGTATGTGCATGTGATTTGTGTGTGGGTGTGTATGCGATTTGTGTCTATGTGCATGAGTATGATTTCAGTCTGTCTGCGTGTGTGTGTGTGATTTACGTCTGTCTGTGTGAGTGTTTGTGATTTGTCTCTGTCTTTGTGTGTGTGTGATTTGTGTCTGTCTGTGTGTGTGAGTGTGTGATTTCTGTCCGTCTGCGAGTGTATGTGTGATATGTGTCTGCGTGTGTATGTGTGATTTGTGTCTGTCTGTATGTGTGTGTGATTTGTGTCCGTCTGCGTGCGTCTGTGTGATTTGTGTCTGTTTGCGAGTGTGTGAGAGATTTGTGTCTGTCAGTAAGTGTGTGTGATTTGTGTCTGTCTGTATTTGTGTGTGTGATTTGCATCTGTCCGTATGTGTGTGATTTGTGTCTATGTGTGTGTGTATGATTTGTGTCTGTTCTTTATGTATGTGTGATTTGTGTCTGTCTGTATGTGTGTGTGATTTGTGTCTGTCTGCGTGCGTCTGTGTGATTTGTGTCTGTCTGCATGTGTGTGAAATTTGTGTCTGTCTGTATGTATGTGTGATTTGTGTCTGTCTCTGTGTGTGAGATTTGCCTCTATTTGTGTGTGTTTTTGTTTTGTGTCTCTCTGTGTGAGTGATTTGTGTCTATGTGTGTGAGTGATTTGTGACTTTCTGCGTATATGTCATTTGTTTCTATCTGCATGTGTGTTTGTGATTTGTGTCTATTAGTGTGTGTGATTTGTTTCTGTCTGCGTGTGTGTGATTTGTGTCTGTCTGCGTTTGTGTGTGTGATTTGTGTCTGTCTGCATGCGTGGGTGTTTCTGTCTGTCTGCAAGAGTGTGTGAGATTAGTGTCTGTCTGTGAGCATGTGTGTGATTTGTATCTGTCTGTGTGTGTGTGTGATTTGTGTCTTTCTGCATGAGTGCATGATTTGTGTCTGTCTGCATGTGAGTGTAAGATTTGTGTCTGTTTGCGAGTTTGTGTGTATTTTGTGTCTGTCTGTATGTGTGTGTGATTTGTGTGTGTGTGATTTGTGTCTGTCTGCGTGTGTGTTTGTGATGTTTGCCTGTCTGTGTATGTGATTTGTGACTGTCTGTGTGAGTGTGTGTGATTTGTGTCTGTCTGTATGTGTCTGTGTGTGATGTGTGACTGTCTGTATGCGTCTGTGATTTGTGTCTATGTGTGTGTGTGTATGATTTATGTCTGTGTGTATGTGTGTGTGTGTGTGTGTGATTTGTTTGTGTGTGTGTGTGTATTAGATTTGTGTGTGTGTGTGTGTGTGTGTGTGTGTGTGTGTGTTTGTGTGTGTGATTTGTGTCTGTCTGTGTTTGTGATTTGTCTGTCTGTGGGTCTGTGTGTATAATTTGTGTCTGCCTCTGTGAGTGTTTGTGATTTGTCTTGTGTGTGTGTGTTTTGTGTCTGTCTCTGTGTGTGTGATTTATGTCTGTCTGCGATTTGTGTCTGTCTGTAACTGTGTGTGATTTGTGCCTGTCTGTATTTGTGTGTGTGATTTGTGTCTGTCCTTATGTGTGTGATTTGTGTCTATGTGTGTGTGTGATTTGTGTCTGTCTGCGGGTATATGTGAAATTTGTGTCTGTCTGTATGTGTGTGTGATTTGTTTCTCTGTGTGTGTGTGTGATTTGTCTCTATGTGTGTGTGCGTGTGTGTGTGTGTGTGTGTGTGTGTCTGTGTGTGTGTATGTGTGTGTGTGTGTGTGTGTGTGTGTGTGTGCCTTTGGTCTTTCTGTGTGTGTGATTTGTGTCTCTCTGCGTTTGTGTGCGTGATTTATGTCTGTCTGCATGCATGGGTGTTTCTGTCAATCTGCGAGTGTGTGAGAGTAGTATCTGTCTGTGTGCATGTGTGTGGGTTGTATCTAACTGTGTGTGTGTGTGTGTGATTTGTGTATATCTGCATGAATGCGTGATTTGTGTCTGTCTGCTTGTGTGTGTGTGTGTGTGTGTGTGTGTGAGTGATTTGTGTCTGTCTGCATGAATGTTTGTGATCTCTCTGTCTTTGTGCATGTGTGTGTTATTTATGTCTGTCTGCGTGTCTGTGTGTGATTTGTGTCTGTCTGCATGAGTGTGTGTGATTTGTGTCTGACTGTGTGTGTGTGATTTGTGTCTGTTTGTCTGTGTGTGTGTGTTTTGTGTCTGTTTATCTGTGTGTGTGTGTTTTGTGTCTGTTTGTCTGTGTGTGTGTGTTTTTTATCTGTTTGCATGTGTGTGTTTGTATTGTATCTGTCTGCATGTGCGTGCTTGTATTGTGTCTGTCTGCATGTGTGTGTGTGATTTGTGTCCGCATGAGTGTGTGATTTGTGTCTGACTGCGTGTGCGTGTGTGTGATTTGTATCTTTCTGTGTATGAGTGTGTTTATTGTTGTGCGTGCGTCTGTGTGATTTGTGTCTGCCTGCATGTGTACGTGATTGGTGTCTGTGTGTGTGATTTGTTTCTGTCTGCATGTGTGTGTGTGATTTGTGTCTGTCTGTGTGAGTGTGAGTGATTTGTGTCTGTCTGTGTGTGTGTGTGTTTTGTGTCTGTTTGTCTGTGTGTGTGTGTTTTGTGTCTGTTTGTCTGTGTGTGTGTGTTTTGTGTCTGTCTGCGTGTGTGTGTGATTTGTGTCCACATGAGTGTGTGATTTGTGCCTGTCTGCGTGTGTGTGTGTGATTTGTATCTTTCTGTGATTGTCTGATTTGTGTCTGTGTGTGTGTGAGTTGTGTCTGTTTGCAAGTGTGTGCGTATTGTATCTGTCTGTGTGTGAGTGTGTTTATTGTGTCTGCATGCGTCTGTGTGATATGTGTCTGTCTGCATGTGTCTGCGATTTGTGTCTGTGTGTGTGATTTGTTTCTGTCTGCGTGTGTGTAATTTGTATCTGTCTGCATATGTGCGTGTATTTTGAGTCTGTCTGCATGTGTGTGTATGATTTGTGTCCGTCTACATGATTGTGTGTGATTTGTCTGTCTGTATGTGCGTGTGAATAGTGTCTCTGTGTGTGTATGTGTTTTGTGTCTATGTGCATGTTTATGATTTCAGAATGTCTGTGTGTGTGTGAGATTTATGTCTATCTGCGTGAGTGTGTGTTATTTGTGTCTGACTGTGTGTGTGCGTGATTTGTGTCTGTTTGTCTGTGTGTGTGTCTTTTGTGTCTGTTTGTCTGTGTGTGTGTTTTGTGTCTGTTTGTCTGTGTGTGTGTGTTTTGTGTCTGTCTGCGTGTGTGTGTGATTTGTGTCTGTCTGCGTGTGTGTGTGTGATTTGTGTCTGCATGAGTGTGTGATCTGTGTCTGTTTGCGTGTGTGTGTGTGATTTGTATCTTTCTGTGATTGTCTGATTTGTGTCTGTGTGTGTGTGAGTTGTGTCTGTTTGCAAGTGTGTGTGTATTGTATCTGTCTGTGTGTGAGTGTGTTTATTGTGTCTGTGTGTGTCTGTATGATATGTGTCTGTCTGCATGTGTATGCGATTTGTGTCTGTGTGTGTGATTTGTTTCTGTCTGCGTGTGTGTGATTTGTATCTGTCTGCGTATGTGTGTGTGATTTGAGTCTGTCTGCATGTGTGTGTATGATTTGTGTCCGTCTGCATGATTGTGTGTGATTTGTCTGTCTGTATGTGCATGTGACTTGTGTCTGTGTGTGTGTATGTGTTTTGTGTCTATGTGCATGTTTATGATTTCAGAATGTCTGTGTGTGTGTGTGATTTATGTCTATCTGCGTGAATGTTTGTGATTTGTCTCTATCTTCATGTGTGTGTGTGTGATTTGTGTCTGTCTGTGTGTGTGCGTGTGTGATTTCTGTCTGTCTGCGAGTGTATGTGTGATATGTGTCTGTCTGCGTGTGTATGTGTGATTTGTGTCTATCTGTATGTGTATGTGATTTGTGTCCATCTGCGTGCATCTGTGTGATTTGTGTTTGTCTGCATGTGTGATTTGTTTCTGTCTGCATGTGTGTGATTTGTGTCTGTCTGCGTTTGTGTGCATAATTTGTGCCTTTCTGCATGCGTGGTTGTTTCTGTCTGTCCGCAAGAGTGTGTGAGATTAGTGTCTGTCTGGGTGCATGTGTGTGATTTGTATCTATCTGCATGTGAGTGTGAGATGTGTGTCTGTCTGTGAGTTTGTGTGTATTTTGTGTCTGTCTGTATGTGTGTGTGATTTGTGTCTGTCTGCGTGTCTGTGTGTGTGATGTGTGTCTGTCTGCGTGAGTGTGTGTGGTTTGTGTCTGTCTGTATGTGTGTGTGATTTGTGTCTGTGTGTGCGATTTGTGTCTATGTGTGTGTATGATTTATGTCTGTGTGTGTGTGTGATTTGTTTTTGTCTGTGTGTGTATTACATTTGCGTCTGTGTGTGTTTGTGAAATTTGTGATTTATGTCTGTCTGTGTGTTTGTGATTTGTGTCTGACTGCATCTGTGTGTGATTTGTGTCTGTGTGTGTGTGATTTCTGCCTGTGTGTGTGTGTGATTTGGCTGTCTGTGGGTCTGTGTGTATAATTTGTGTCTGTCTATAAGTGTTTGTGATTTGTCTCTGTATGTGCCTGTTTTGTGTCTCTCTCTGTGTGTGTCATTTATGTCTGTCTCCGATTTGTGTCTGTGTGTAAGTGTGTGTGATTTGTGTCTGTGTATATTTGTGTGTGTGATTTACATCTGTCCTTATGTGTGAGATTTGTGTCTACGTGTGTGTGTGTGATTTGTGTCTGTCTGTGTGTGTGTGTGATTTGTGTCTGTGTGTGTGTGTGATTTGTTTTTGTCTGTATGTGTATTAGATTTGTGTCTGTCTGTGTGTGTGATTTGTCTGTCTGTGGGTCGGTATGTATAATTTGTGTCTGTCTGTGTGAGTGTTTGTGATTTGTCTGTGTGTGTGTGTGTGTGTGTGTGTGTGTGTGTGTGTGTGATTTGTCTCTATATGTGTGAGTGAGTGTGTGTGTGTGTGTGTTTTGTGTCTTTCTGTGGGTGTGATTTTTGTCTGTCTGCCTATGTGTGATTTGTGTCTCTCTGCGTTTGTGTGTGTGATTTGTGCCTGTCTGCATGCGTGGTTGTTTCTGTCTGTCTGCGAGAGTGTGTGAGATTAGTGTCTGTCTGTGTGCATGTGTGTGATTTGTATCTGCCTGTGTGTGTGTGTGATTTGCGTCTTTCTGCATGAGTGCATGATTAGTGTCTGTCTGCATGTGTGTGTGAGATTTGTGCCTTTCTGCGAGTTTGTGTGTGTTTTGTGTCTGTCTGCGTGTGTGTGTGTGATTTGTGTCTGTCTGTGTGTGTGCGTGTGTGTGTGTGTCTGTGATTTATGTCTCTCTGCGTGTGTGTGTGTGATTTATATCTGTCTGCGTGTGTGTGTGTGATTTGTGTCTGTCTGCGTGTGTGTGTGGGTGTGTGTGTGTGTGTGTGATTTGTGTGTGTTTGCGTGAGTGTTTGTGATCTGTCTCTGTCTTTGTGCGTGTGTGTGTGATTTGTGTCTTTCTGTGTGTGTGTGTGTAATTTGTATCTGTGTGTGTGTGATTTGTCTGTCTGTGTGTGTGTGTATAATTTGTGTCTGTCTGTGTGAGTGTTAATTATGTCTGTCTGTGTGTCTGTGTGTGATTTGTGTCTGCGTGATTGTGTGTGATTTGTGTCTGACTGTATGTGTGTTTGATTTGTGTCCGTGTTTGTGTGTGATTTGTGTCTGTTTGTGAGTGTGTGGGTGCTTTGCATCTGTTTGCGTATGTGTGTATTGTTTCTGTGTGTGTGTGTGTGTGTGTGTCTTGTGTCTGTCTGCGTGTGTGTGTGTGATTTGTGTCTGCATGAGTGTGTGATTTGTGTCTGTCTGCGTGTGTGTGATTTGTATCTTTCTGTGATTGACTGATTTGTGTCTGTGTGAGTGTGAGTTGTGTCTGTTTGCAAGTGTGTGCATATTGTATCTGTCTGTGTGTGAGTGTGTGTATTGTGCCTGCGTGCGTCTGTGTGATTTCTGTCTGTCTGCATGTGTGTGCGATTTGTGTATGTGTGTGTGATTTGAGTCTGTCTGCATGTGTGTGTGTGATTTGTGTTTGTCTGTATGTGCATGTGACTTGTGTCTGTGTATGTGATTTGTGTCTATGTGCATGTGCATGATTTCAGTCTGTCTGCGTGTGTGTGTGATTTATGTCTGTCTGCATGAGTGTTTGTGATTTGTCTCTGTCTTCGTGTGTGTGTGTCATTTGTGTCTGTGTGTGTGCATGTGTGATTTCTGTCTGTCTGCGAGTGTATGTGTGATATGTGTCTGTCTGTATGTGTATGTGCGATTTGTGTCTGTCTGTATGTGTGCGTGATCAGTGTCCATCTGCGTGCATCTGTGTGATTTGTGTCTGTCTGTGTGTGATTTGTGTCTGTCTGCATGTGTGTGATTTGTGTCTGTCTGCATTTGTGTGAAATTTTTGTCTGTCTGTATGTGTGTGTGATTTGTTTCTGTCTCTGTGTGTGTGATTTGTCTCTATGTATGTGTGTGTGTGTGTTTTGTGACTTTCTGTGTGTGTGATTTGTGTCTATGTGTGTGAGTGATTTGTGTCTGTCTGTGTATGTGTCATTTGTTTCTATCTGCATGTGTGTGTGTGTGTGATTTGTGTCTGTATGTGTGTGTGATTTGTTTCTGTCTGCATGTGTTTGATTTGTGTCTGTCTGCATTTGTGTGCATGATTTGTCCCTGTCTGCATGCGTGGGTGTTTCTGTCTGTCCGCGAGAGTGTGTGAGATTAGTGTCTGTCTGGGTGCGTGTGTGTGATTTGTATCTGTCTGTCTGTGTATTAGATTTGAGTCTGTGTGTGTTTGTGAGATTTGTGATTTGTGACTGACTGTGTGTTTGTGATTTGTGTTTGTCTGCGTGTGTGTGTGATTTGTGTCTGTGTGTGTGTGATTTCAGTCTGTCTGTGGGTGTGATTTGTCTGCCTGTGGGTCTGTGTGTATAATTTGTGTCTGTCTGTATGTGTGTGTGATCAGTGTCCATCTGCGTGCGTCTGTGTGATTTGTGTCTGTCTGTGTGTGTGTTTTGTTTCTCTCTGCATGTGTGTGATTTGTGTCTGTCTGCGTTTGTGTGCATGATTTGTGCGTGTCTGCATGCGTGTGTGTATCTGTCTGTCTTTGAGAATGTGTGAGATTAGTGTCTGTCTGTGTGTGTGTGTGTGTGTGTGTGATTTGTATCTGTCTGTGTCTGTGTGTGATTTGTGTCTATCCGAATGAGTGCGTGATTTGTGTCTTTATGTGTGTGTGATTTGTTTCTGTCTGCATGTGTTTGATTTGTGTCTGTCTGCATTTGTGTGCATGATTTGTCCCTGTCTGCATGCGTGGGTGTTTCTGTCTGTCCGCGAGAGTGTTTGAGATTAGTGTCTGTCTGGGTGCGTGTGTGTGATTTGTATCTGTGTGTCTGTGTATTAGATTTGAGTCTGTGTGTGTTTGTGAGATTTGTAATTTGTGACTGACTGTGTGTTTGTGATTTGTGTCTGTCTGCTTCTGTGTGTGATTTGTGTCTGTGTGTGTGTGTGTGATTTCGGTCTGTCTGTGTGTGATTTGTCTGTCTGTGGGTCTGTGTGTATAATTTGTGTCTGTCTTTGTGAGTGTTTGTGATTTGTCTGTGTGTGTGTGTTTTGTGTCTGTCTCAGTGTGCGTGATTTATGTCTGTCTTCAATTTGTGTCTGTGTGTAAGTGTGTATGATTTTTGTCTGTCTATATTTGTGTGTGTGATTTGTGTCTGACTTTATGTGTGTGATGTGTGTCTATGTGTGTGTGTGTGATTTGTGTCTGTCTGTGTGTGTGTGTGATTTGTGTCTGTCTGTGCTTGTGTGATTTGTGTCTATGTGTGTGTGTGATTTATGTCTGTGTGTGTGTGTGATTTGTTTTTGTCTTTGTGTGTATTAGATTTGTGTCTGTCTGTGTGTGTGATTTGTCTGTCTGTGGGTCTGTGTGTCTAATTTGTGTCTGTCTGTGTGAGTGTGATTTGTCTGTGTGTGTGTGTGATTTGTCTCTATGTGTTTGAGTGTGTGTGTGTGTATGTATGTGTGTGTGTGTGTGTGTGTTTTGTGTCTTTCTGTGTGTGTGTGATTCGTGTCATTGTGTGTGAGTGATTTGTGTCTGTCTGAGTATGTGTGATTTGTGTCTCACTGTGTTTGTGTGAATGATTTGTGTCTGTCTGCATGCGTGGGTGTTTCTGTCTGTCTGCAAGAGTGTGTGAGATTAGTGTCTGTCTGTGTGCATGCATGTGAGTTGTATCTGTTTGTGTGTGTGTGTGATTTGTGTCTTTCTGCATGAGTGCATGATTTGTATCTGTCTGCGTGTGTGTGAGATTTGTGTCTGTCTGCGTGTGTGTGTGTGATTTGTGTCTGTCTGTATGTGTGTGTGTGTGTGTGTGTGATTTGTATCTGTGTGTGTGATTTGTCTGTCTGTGTTTGTGTGTATAATTTGTGTCTGTCTGTGTGAGTGTTTGTAATTTGTCTGTGTGTGTGTGTGTTTTGTGTCTGTCTGTGTGTGTGTTAATTATGTCTGTCTGCGTGTATGTGTGTGATTTGTGTCTGTCTGCGTGAGTGTGTGTGATTTGTGTCTGACTATATGTGTGTTTGATTGTGTCTGTGTGTGTGATTTGTGTCTGTTTGTGCGTGTGTGTGTGTTTTGTATCTGTTTGTGTGTGTGTGTATTGTATCTGTGTGTGTGTGTGTATGTATTGTGTCTGTCTGCGTGTGTGTGTGTGATTAGTGTGTGCATGAGAGTGTGATTTGTGTCTGTGTGCGTCTGTGTGTGTGATTTGTATCTTTCTGTGATTGTCTGATTTGTGTCTGTGTGAGTGTGAGTTGTGTCTGTTTGCAAGTGTGTGCGTATTGTATCTGTCTGTGTGTGAGTGTGTGTATTGTGTCTGCGTGCATCTGTGATTTGTGTCTGTCTGCATGTGTGTGCGATTTGTGTCTGTGTGTGTGATTTGTTTCTGACTGCATGTGTGTGATTTGAGTCTGTCTGCATGTGTGTGTCTGATTTGTGTCTGTCTGTATGTGCATGTGACTTGTGTCTTTGTGTGTGTATGTGATTTGTGTCTATGTGCATGTGCATGATTTCAGCCTGTCTGTGTGTGTGTGATTTATGTCTGTCCACATGAGTGTTTGTGATTTGTCTCTGTCTTCGTGTGTGTGTGTGATTTGTGTCTGTCTGTGTGTGTGTGTCTGTGATTTCTGTCTGTCTGCGAGTGAATATGCGATATGTGTCTGTCTGTATGTTTATGTGCGATTTGTGTCTGTCTGTATGTGTGTGTGATCAGTGTCCATCTGCGTGCGTCTGTGTGATTTGTGTCTGTGTGTGTGTGTGTGATTTATGTCTGTCTGCATTTGTGTGTGAAATTTGTGTCTGTCTGTATGTGTGTGTGATTTGTTTCTGTCTCTGTGTGTGTGATTTGTCTCGATGTGTGTGTGTGTGTGCTTTGTGTCTTTCTGTGTGTGTGATTTGTGTCTATGTGTGTGAGTGATTTGTGTCTGTCTGTGTATGTGTCATTTGTTTCTATCTGCATGAGTGTGTGTGTGATTTGTGTCTGTCTGTGTGTGTGTTTTGTTTCTCTCTGCATGAGTGTGATTTGTGTCTGTCTGCGTTTGTGTGCATGATTTGTGCGTGCCTGCATGCGTGTGAGTATCTGTCTGTCTTTGAGAATGTGTGAGATTAGTGTCTGTCTGTGTGTGTGTGTGTGTGTGTGTGATTTGTATCTGTCTGTGTCTGTGTGTGATTTGTGTCTATCCAAATGAGTGCGTGATTTGTGTCTGTATGTGTGTGTGATTTGTTTCTGTCTGCATGTGTTTGATTTGTGTCTGTCTGCATTTGTGTGCATGATTTGTCCCTGTCTGCATGCGTGGGTGTTTCTGTCTGTCCACGAGAGTGTGTGAGATTAGTGTCTGTCTGGGTGCATGTGTGTGATTTGTGTCTGTCTGTCTGTGTATTAGATTTGAGTCTGTGTGTGTTTGTGAGATTTGTGATTTGTGACTGACTGTGTGTTTGTGATTTGTGTCTGTCTGTGTGTGTGTGTGATTTGTGTCTGTCTGTGCTTGTGTGATATGTGTCTATGTGTGTGTGTATGATTTATGTATGTGTGTGTGTGTGATTTGTTTTTGTCTTTGTGTGTATTAGATTTGTGTCTGTCTGTGTGTGTGATTTGTTTGTCTGTGGGTCTGTGTGTCTAATTTGTGTCTGTCTGTGTGAGTGTGATTTGTCTGTGTGTGTGTGTGTGATTTGTCTCTATGTGTTTGAGTGTGTGCGTGTGTATGTATGTGTGTGTGTGTGTGTGTGTGTTTTGTGTCTTTCTGTGTGTGTGTGATTTGTGTCATTGTGTGTGAGTGATTTGTGTCTGTCTGCGTATGTGTGATTTGTGTCTCACTGCGTTTGTGTGCATGATTTGTGTCTGTCTGCATGCGTGGGTGTTTCTGTCTGTCTGCAAGAGTGTGTGAGATTAGTGTCTGTGTGCATGCATGTGAGTTGTATCTGTTTGTGTGTGTGTGTGATTTGTGTCTTTCTGCATGAGTGCATGATTTGTATCTGTCTGCGTGTGTGTGAGATTTGTGTCTGTCTGCGTGTGTGTGTGTGATTTGTGTCTGTCTGTGTGTGTGTGTGTGTGTTTGTGTGTGTGAGTGATTTGTGTTTGTTTGCGTGAGTGTTTGTGATCTGTCTCTGTTTTTGTACGTGTGTGTGTGTGATTTGTGTCTGTGTGTGTGTGTGTGTGTGTGTGTGTGTGATTTGTATCTGTGTGTGTGATTTGTCTGTCTGTGTTTGTGTGTATAATTTGTGTCTGTCTGTGTGAGTGTTTGTAATTTGTCTGTGTGTGTGTGTGTTTTGTGTCTGTCTGTGTGTGTGTTAATTATGTCTGTCTGCGTGTATGTGTGTGATTTGTGTCTGTCTGTGTGAGTGTGTGTGATTTGTGTCTGACTATATGTGTGTGTGATTGTGTCTGTGTGTGTGTGTGATTTGTGTCTGTTTGTGCGTGTGTGTGTGTTTTGTATCTGTTGGTGTGTGTGTGTATTGTATCTGTGTGTGTGTGTATGTATTGTGTCTGTCTGCGTGTGTGTGTGTGATTAGTGTGTGCAAGAGAGTGTGATTTGTGTCTGTGTGCGTCTGTCTGTGTGATTTGTATCTTTCTGTGATTGAGTGATTTGTGTCTGTGTGAGTGTGAGTTGTGTCTGTTTGCAAGTGTGTGCGTATTGTATCTGTCTGTGTGTGAGTGTGTGTATTGTGCCTGCGTGCGTCTATGTGATTTGTGTCTGTCTGCATGTGTGTGCGATTTGTGTCTGTGTGTGTGATTTGTTTCTGACTGCGTGTGTGTGATTTGAGTCTGTCTGCATGTGTGTGTGTGATTTGTGTCTGTCTGTATGTGCATGTGACTTGTGTCTTTGTGTGTGTATGTGATTTGTGTCTATGTGCATGTGCATGATTTCAGACTGTCTGTGTATGTGTGTGATTTATGTCTGTCCGCATGAGTGTTTGTGATTTGTCTCTGTCTTCGTGTGTGTGTGTGATTTGTGTCTGTGTGTGTGTGTGTGTGTGTGTCTGTGATTTCTGTCTGTCTGCGAGTGTATGTGTGATATGTGTCTCTCTGTATGTGTATGTGCGATTTGTGTCTGTCTGTATGTGTGTGTGATCAGTGTCCATCTACGTGCGTCTGTGTGATTTGTGTCTGTCTGTGTGTGATTTATGTCTGTCTGCATTTGTGTGTGAAATTTGTGTCTGTCTGTATGTGTGTGTGATTTGTTTCTGTCTCTGTGTGTGTGATTTGTCTCTATGTGTGTGTGTGTGCTTTGTGTCTTTCTGTGCGTGTGATTTGTGTCTATGTGTGTGAGTGATTTGTGTCTGTCTGCGTATGTGTCATTTGTTTCTATCTGCATGAGTGTGTGTGTGATTTGTGTCTGTCTGTGTGTGTGTTTTGTTTCTCTCTGCATGTGTGTGATTTGTGTCTGTCTGCGTTTGTGTGCATGATTTGTGCGTGCCTGCATGCGTGTGTGTATCTGTCTGTCTTTGAGAATGTGTGAGATTAGTGTCTGTCTGTGTCTGTGTGTGTGTGTGATTTGTGTCTAACTGCATGAGTGCATGATTTGTGTCTGTCTGCATGTGAGTGTGAGAATTGTGTCTGTCAACGGGTTTATGTGTATTTTGTGTCTGTCTGTATGTGTGTGTGATTTGCGTCTCTGTGTGTGTGTGATTTGTGTCTATGTGTTTGTGTATCATTTATGTCTGTGTGTGTGTGTATGATTTGTTTTTGTCTGTGTGTGTATTAGATTTGTGTCTGTGTGTGTGTGTGTGATTTGTCTGTCTGTGGGTCTGTGTGTATAATTTGTGTCTGTCTGTGTGAGTGCTTGTGATTTGTCTCTGTGTGTGTGTGTTTTGTGTCTGTCTCTGTGTGTGTGATTTATGTCTGTCTCCGATTTGTGTCTGTCTGTAAGTGTGTGTGATTTGTGTCTGTCTATGTTTGTGTGTGTGATTTGCATCTGAACTTATGTGTGTGATTTGTGTCTATGTGTGTGTGTGTGATTTATGTCTGTGTGTGTGTGTGTGTTTGATTTGTTTTTGTCTGTGTGTGTATTAGATTTGTGTCTGTGTGTGTGATTTGTCTGTCTGTGGGTCTCTGTGTATAATTTGTGTCTGTCTGTGTGAGTGTTTGTGATTTGTCTGTGTGTGTGTGTGTGAGTGTGATTTGTCTCTATGTGTGTGAGTGTATGTGTGTGTGTGTTTTGTGCGTTTCTGTGTGTGTGATTTGTGTCTGTGTGTGTGAGTGATTTGTGTCTGTCTGCGTATGTGTGATTTGTGTCTCTGCGTTTGTGTGATTGATTTGTGTCTGTCTGCATGCATGGGTGTTGCTGTCTGTCTGCAAGAGTGTGTGAGATTAGTGTCTGTCTGTGTGCATGTGTGTGATTTGTATCTGTCTGTGTGGGTGTGTGATTTGTGTCTTTCTGCATGAGTGCATGATTTGTGTCTGTCTCCATGTGTGTGTGAGATTTGTGTCTGCGTGTGTGTGTGTGATTTGTGTCTGTCTGCATGTGTGTGTGTCTGTGCGTGTATGTGTGTGATTTGTGTCTGTCTTTGTGTGTGTGTGATTTGTATCTGTGTGTGTGAGATTTGTCTATGTGTGTATGTGTATAATTTGTGTCTGTCTGTATGAGTGTTTGTAATTTGTCTGTGTGTGTGTGTTTTGCGTCTGTCTGTGTGTGTTAATTATGTCTGTCTGCGTGAGTG
Source organism: Isurus oxyrinchus (assembly GCA_026770705.1). Classification (NCBI taxonomy): domain Eukaryota; kingdom Metazoa; phylum Chordata; class Chondrichthyes; order Lamniformes; family Lamnidae; genus Isurus; species Isurus oxyrinchus. The sequence goes on along the minus strand of JANJGN010000007.1, from coordinate 90,447,073 downwards.
TGTGATTTGTGTCTGACTGTATGTGTGTTTGATTTGTGTCTGTGTGTGTGTGATTTGTGTCTGTGCGTGTGTGTGTGTTGTGTATCTGTTTGCATGTGTGTGTATTGTATCTGTGTGTGAGTGTGTGTGTGTGTGTACTGTGTCTGTCTGCGTGTGTGTGATTTGTGTCTGTATGAGTGTGTGACTTGTGTCTGTCTGCGTGTGTATGATTTGTATCTTTCTGTGATTGTCTGATTTGTGTCTGTGTGAGTTTGAGTTGTGTCTGTTTGCAAGTGTGTGCGTAATGTATCTGTCTGTGTGTGAGTGTGTGTATTGTGTCTGCATGCGTCTGTGTGATTTGTGTCTGTCTGCATCTGTGTGCGATTTGAGTCTATCTGTGTGTGTGATTTGTTTCTGTCTGTGTGTGTGTGATTTGTATCTGTCTATGTGTGTGTGATTTGAGTCTGTCTGCATGTGTGTGTGTGATTTGTGTCTGTCTGTATGTGCATGTGACTTGTGTCTGTGTGTGTGTATGTGATTTGTGTCTATGTGCAGGTGCATGATTTCAGTCTGTCTGCGTGTGTGTGTGTGATTTATGTCTGTCCGCGTGAGTGTTTGTGATTTGTCTCTGTCTTCGTGTGTGTGTGTGATGTGTGTCTGTCTGTGTGTGTGTGTCTGTGATTTCTGTCTGTCTGCAAGTGAATGTGTGATATGTGTCTGTCTGTATGTTTATGTGCGATTTGTGTCTGTCTGTATGTGTGTGTGATCAGTGTCCATCTGCGTGCGTCTGTGTGATTTGTGTCTGTGTGTGTGTGTGTGATTTATGTCTGTCTGCATTTGTGTGTGAAATTTGTGTCTGTCTGTATGTGTGTGTGATTTGTTTCTGTCTCTGTGTGTGTGATTTGTCTCGATGTGTGTGTGTGCTTTGTGTCTTTCTGTGTGTGTGATTTGTGTCTATGTGTGTGAGTGATTTGTGTCTGTCTGTGTATGTGTCATTTGTTTCTATCCGCATGAGTGTGTGTGTGATTTGTGTCTGTCTGTGTGTGTGTTTTGTTTCTCACTGTGTTTGTGTGAATGATTTGTCCCTGTCTGCGTTTGTGTGCATGATTTGTGCGTGCCTGCATGCGTGTGTGTATCTGTCTGTCTTTGAGAATGTGTGAGATTAGTGTCTGTCTGTGTGTGTGTGATTTGTGTCTTTCTGCATGAGTGCATGATTTGTATCTGTCTGCGTGTGTGTGAGATTTGTGTCTGTCTGCGTGTGTGTGTGTGATTTGTGTCTGTCTGCGTGTGTGTGTGTGTGTGTGTGTGTGTGTGAGTGATTTGTGTTTGTTTGCGTGAGTGTTTGTGATCTGTCTCTGTTTTTGTGCGTGTGTGTGTGTGATTTGCGTCTGTGTGTGTGTGTGTGATCTGTATCTGTGTGTGTGATTTGTCTGTCTGTGTTTGCGTGTATAATTTGTGTCTGTCTGTGTGAGTGTTTGTAATTTGTCTGTGTGTGTGTGTGTTTTGTGTCTGTCAGTGTGTGTGTTAATTATGTCTGTCTGCGTGTATGTGTGTGATTTGTGTCTGTCTGCGTGAGTGTGTGTGATTTGTGTCTGACTATATGTGTGTTTGATTGTGTCTGTGTGTGTGTGTGATTTGTGTCTGTTTGTGCGTGTGTGTGTGTTTTGTATCTGTTTGTGTGTGTGTGTATTGTATCTGTGTGTGTGTGTGTGTGTATGTATTGTGTCTGTCTGTGTGTGTGTGTGTGATTAGTGTGTGCATGAGAGTGTGATTTGTGTCTGTGTGCGTCTGTGTGTGTGATTTGTATCTTTCTGTGATTGTCTGATTTGTGTCTGTGTGAGTGTGAGTTGTGTCTGTTTGCAAGTGTGTGCGTATTGTATCTGTCTGTGTGTGAGTGTGTATATTGTGTCTGCGTGCATCTGTGTGATTTGTGTCTGTCTGCATGTGTGTGCGATTTGTGTCTGTGTGTGTGATTTGTTTCTGACTGCATGTGTGTGATTTGTGTCTGTCTGCATCTGTGTGCAATTTGTGTCTATCTGTGTATGTGATTTGTTTCTGTCTGTGTGTGTGTGATTTGTATCAGTCTATGTGTGTGTGATTTGAGTCTGTCTGCATGTGTGTGTGTGATTTGTGTCTGTCTGTATGTGCATGTGACTTGTGTCTTTGTGTGTGTATGTGATTTGTGTCTATGTGCAGGTGCATGATTTCAGTCTGTCTGCGTGTGTGTGTGTGATTTATGTCTGTCCGCGTGAGTGTTTGTGATTTGTCTGTCTTCGTGTGTGTGTGTGATTTGTGTCTGTCTGTGTGTGTGTGTCTGTGATTTCTGTCTGTCTGCAAGTGAATGTGTGATATGTGTCTGTCTGTATGTTTATGTGCGATTTGTGTCTGTCTGTATGTGTGTGTGATCAGTGTCCATCTGCGTGCGTCTGTGTGATTTGTGTCTGTGTGTGTGTGTGTGATTTATGTCTGTCTGCATTTGTGTGTGAAATTTGTGTCTGTCTGTATGTGTGTGTGATTTGTTTCTGTCTCTGTGTGTGTGATTTGTCTCGATGTGTGTGTGTGTGTGCTTTGTGTCTTTCTGTGTGTGTGATTTGTGTCTATGTGTGTGAGTGATTTGTGTCTGTCTGTGTATGTGTCATTTGTTTCTATCCGCATGAGTGTGTGTGTGATTTGTGTCTGTCTGTGTGTGTGTTTTGTTTCTCACTGTGTTTGTGTGAATGATTTGTCCCTGTCTGCGTTTGTGTGCATGATTTGTGCGTGCCTGCATGCGTGTGTGTATCTGTCTGTCTTTGAGAATGTGTGAGATTAGTGTCTGTCTGTGTGTGTGTATGATTTGTGTCTTTCTGCATGAGTGCATGATTTGTATCTGTCTGCGTGTGTGTGAGATTTGTGTCTGTCTGCGTGTGTGTGTGTGATTTGTGTCTGTCTGCGTGTGTGTGTGTGTGTGTGTGAGTGATTTGTGTTTGTTTGCGTGAGTGTTTGTGATCTGTCTCTGTTTTTGTGCGTGTGTGTGTGTGATTTGTGTCTGTGTGTGTGTGTGTGTGTGTGATCTGTATCTGTGTGTGATTTGTCTGTCTGTGTTTGTGTGTATAATTTGTGTCTGTCTGTGTGAGTGTTTGTAATTTGTCTGTGTGTGTGTGTGTTTTGTGTCTGTCTGTGTGTGTGTTAATTATGTCTGTCTGCGTGTATGTGTGTGATTTGTGTCTGTCTGCGTGAGTGTGTGTGTTTTGTGTCTGACTATATGTGTGTTTGATTGTGTCTGTGTGTGTGTGATTTGTGTCTGTTTGTGCGTGTGTGTGTGTTTTGTATCTGTTTGTGTGTGTGTGTATTGTATCTGTGTGTGTGTGTATGTATTGTGTCTGTCTGCGTGTGTGTGTGTGATTAGTGTGTGCATGAGAGTGTGATTTGTGTCTGTGTGCATCTGTGTGTGTGATTTGTATCTTTCTGTGATTGTCTGATTTGTGTCTGTGTGAGTGTGAGTTGTGTCTGTTTGCAAGTGTGTGCGTATTGTATCTGTCTGTGTGTGAGTGTGTGTATTGTGTCTGCGTGCATCTGTGTGATTTGTGTCTGTCTGCATGTGTGTGCGATTTGTGTCTGTGTGTGTGATTTGTTTCTGACTGCATGTGTGTGATTTGAGTCTGTCTGCATGTGTGTGTGTGATTTGTGTCTGTCTGTATGTGCATGTGACTTGTGTCTTTGTGTGTGTATGTGATTTGTGTCTATGTGCATGTGCATGATTTCAGCCTGTCTGTGTGTGTGTGTGATTTATGTCTGTCCGCATGAGTGTTTGTGATTTGTCTCTGTCTTCGTGTGTATGTGTGATTTGTGTCTGTCTGTGTGTGTGTGTCTGTGATTTCTGTCTGTCTGAGAGTGAATGTGTGATATGTGTCTGTCTGTATGTTTATGTGCGATTTGTGTCTGTCTGTATGTGTGTGTGATCAGTGTCCATCTGCGTGCGTCTGTGTGATTTGTGTCTGTCTGTGTGTGTGTGTGATTTATGTCCGTCTGCATTTGTGTGTGAAATTTGTGTCTGTATGTGTGTGTGATTTGTTTCTGTCTCTGTGTGTGTGATTTGTCTCGATGTGTGTGTGTGTGTGCTTTGTGTCTTTCTGTGTGTGTGATTTGTGTCTATGTGTGTGAGTGATTTGTGTCTGTCTGTGTATGTGTCATTTGTTTCTATCTGCATGAGTGTGTGTGTGATTTGTATCTGTCTTTGTGTGTGTGTGAGATTTGTGTCTGTCTGTATGTGTGTGATTTGTGTCTATGTGTTTGTGTGCGTGATTTATATCTGTCTGCATGAGTGTCTGATTTGTGTCTGTCTGATTTGTGTGTCTGCGAGTGTGTGTGTGATTTGTGTCTATCTGCATGTATGTGTGTGTGATTTGTGTCTGTCTGTGTGTGATTTGTCTCTGTCTGCCTGAGTGTTTGTGATTTCTGTCTGACTTATGTATGTGTGATTTGTGTCTGTGTGTGTGTGTGTGTGTGTGTGTGTGTGACTGTGATTTGTGTCTGTGTATGGTATGTGTCTGTGTGTGTGTGATCTGTGTCTGTGTGTGTGTGATTTGTGTCTGTGCATGTGTGATTTGTTTCTGTCTGCATGTGTATGTGTGATTGGTTTCTGTCTGTATGTATGTGTGATTTGTGTCTGTCTGTGTGTGTGTGATTTGTGTCCAAGTGTTTGTGTGTGTGATTTCTGTTTGTCTGCGTGAGTGTGTGATTTGTGTCTGTCTGCATGTGTGTGATTTGGGTCTGTCTGTGTGTCTGTGTGTGATTTGTGTCTGTCTGTGTGCGACTGTGTGTGATTTGTGTCTGTCTGTGTGTCTGTGTGTGATTTGTGTCTGTCTGTGTTTCTGTGTGTGATTTGCATTTGTCTGTGTGTGACTTGTGTCTGTCTGTGTGTCTGAGTGTGTGTGATTTCTGTTTGCCTGACTGTGTGTGATCTCTGTCTGACTTATGTATGTGTATGATTTGTTTCTTTCCATGTGTGTGTGATTTGTGTCTATGTGCATATGTGTGATTTGTGTCTATGTGTGTATGTGTGATTTGTGTCTAGGTTTGTATGTGTGATTTCTGTCTGTTTGCGTGTGTGGTTGATTTGTGCCTGTCTGCATCTGAGTGTGAGTGATTTGTTTCTGTCTGCGTGAGTGTGTGATTTGTGTCAGCGTGAGTGTGTGATTTGTGTCTGTCTGTATGTGTGTATGATTTGTGTGTGTGTGTGTGTATGTGTGTGATTTTTGTCTGCCTGCGTGTGTATGTGCTTTGTGTCCATCTGTATGTGTCTGTTTGAGATTTGTGTCATTCTGGTTGTGTGTCTGATTTGTGTCTGTCTGTATGTGTGTGATTTGTGTCTATGTGTGTGTCTGTGTGTGTGATTTGTGTATTTATTCATATGTATGTGTGACTTGTGTCTGCATGAGTGTGTGATTTATGTCTGTCTGTATGTGTGTGTGATTTATGTCTGTCTGCATGCCTGTGATTTGTGTCTGTCTGCCTGTATGTGATTTGTCTCTGTCTGTGTGTGTGATATTAGTGTGTGTGTGTGTGTGTGTGTGTGATGTTAGTGTCTGTATGTGTGTGTGTGATTTGTGTCTGTCTGTGTGTGTTTGTGTGATTTGTGTCTGAGTGTGTGTGTGTGTGTGTGTGTGTGTGTGTGAGATTTATGTCTGTCTGTATGTGTGTGATTTGTGTCTGTTTGCGTGTGTGTGTGATTTGTGTCTGGGTGGGTGTGTGTGATTTTTTTCTGTCTGTATGTGTATCTGCGATTTGTGTGTGTGTGGGTCTGATTTGTGTCCATGTGTTTGTGTGTGTGATTTCTGTCTGTGTGTGTGTGATTCGTGTCTGTCTGCATGTGTGTGTGTGATTTGTGTCTGTCTGCAAGTGTGTGTGTGATTTGTGTCTTTCTGCGTCTGTGTGTGTGTGATTTGTGTCTTTCTGCGTCTGTGTGTGTGTGATTTGTGTCTGTCTGTATGTGTGTGTGATTTGTGTCTGTCTGTGTGTGTGTGTGATTTGTGTCTGTCTGCGTGTGGGTGTGAGATTTATGTCTGTCCGCATGTGGGTGTGAGATTTGTGTCTGTCTGCATGTGTGTGTGAGATTTGTGTCTGTCTGTATGTGTGTGTGATTTGTGTCTGTCTGTATGTGTTTGTGTGATTTGTGTCTGAGTGTGTGTGTGTGTGTGTGTGTGTGTGTGAGATTTATGTCTGTCTGTATGTGTGTGATTTGTGTCTGTTTGCATCTGTGTGGTTGATTTGTGTCTGTCTGTGTGTGTGTGAGTGATTTGTGTCTATCTGTGTGTTTGTGATTTCTGTCTGTCTGCATGTGTGTTTGCTTTGTGTCTGTGTTTGATTTGTGTCTGTCTGCGTGAGTGTGTGTGAGTTGTGTCTGAAAGTATGTTTGTGTGATTTGTGTCTGCATGAGTGTGTGTGTGTGTGTTATGTGTCTGTGTGTGTGTGATTTATGTCTGTGTGGGTGTGTGCATGATTTGTGCTGTGTGTGTGTGTGTGTGTGGGTGTGTGTGTGTGTGTGTGTGTGTGTGTGTGTGTGATTTGTGTCTGTCTCTGTGTGTGTGTCAGATTTGTGTCTGTCAGCGACTGTGTGTTTGATTCGTGTTTGACTATATGTGTGCGTGATTTGTGTCTGTCTTTGTGTGTGTGTGAGATTTGTGTCTGTCTGTATGTGTGTGATTTGTGTCTATGTGTTTGTGTGCGTGATTTATATCTGTCTGCATGAGTGTGTGATTTGTGTCTGTCTGATTTGTGTGTCTGCGAGTGTGTGTGTGATTTGTGTCTATCTGCATGTATGTGTGTGTGATTTGTGTCTGTCTGCGTGAGAGTGTGTGATTTGTGTCTGTCTGTGTGTGATTTGTCTCTGTCTGCCTGAGTGTTTGTGATTTCTGTCTGACTTATGTATGTGTGATTTGTGTCTGTGTGTGTGTGTGTGTATGTGTGTGTGTGACTGTGATTTGTGTCTGTGTGTGGTATGTGTCTGTGTGTGTGTGATCTGTGTCTGTCTGTGTGTGATTTGTCTCTGTCTGCCTGAGTGTTTGTGATTTCTGTCTGACTTAGGTATGTGTGATTTGTGTCTGTGTGTGTGTGTGTGTGTATGTGTGTGTGTGTGACTGTGATTTGTGTCTGTGCGTGGTATGTGTCTGTGTGTGTGTGATCTGTGTCTGTGTGTGTGTGATTTGTGTCTGTGCATGTGTGATTTGTTTCTGTCTGCATGTGTATGTGTGATTGGTTTCTGTCTGTATGTATGTGTGATTTGTGTCTGTCTGTGTGTGTGTGTGATTTGTGTCGAAGTGTTTGTGTGTGTGATTTCTGTTTGTCTGCGTGAGTGTGATTTGTGTCTGTCTGCATGTGTGTGCATGTGTTGTGTCTGTCCGCAAGTGTTTGTGTGATTTGTGTCTGTCTGCAAGTATGTTTGTGTGATTTGTGTCTGCGTGAGTTTGCGATTTGTGTCTCTCTGTATGTGTGTGATTTGTGTCTGTCTGTGTGTCTGTGTGTGATTTGTGTCTGTCTGTGTGCGACTGTGTGTGATTTGTGTCTGTCTGTGTGTCTGTGTGTGATTTGTGTCTGTCTGTATTTCTGTGTGTGATTTACTTTTGTCTGTGTGTGACTTGTGTCTGTCTGAGTGTGTGTGATTTGTGTTTGCCTGAGTGTGTGTGATCTCTGTCTGACTTATGTATGTGTATGATTTGTTTCTTTCCATGTGTGTGTGATTTGTGTCTATGTGCATATGTGTGATTTGTGTCTATGTGTGTATGTGTGATTTGTGTCTAGGTGTGTATGTGTGATTTCTGTCTGTTTGCGTGTGTGGTTGATTTGTGCCTGTCTACATCTGAGTGTGAGTGATTTGTTTCTGTCTGCGTGAGTGTGTGATTTGTGTCAGCGTGAGTGTGTGATTTGTGTCTGTCTGTATGTGTGTATGATTTGTGTGTGTGTGTGTATGTGTGTGATTTTTGTCTGCCTGCATGTGTATGTGCTTTGTGTCCATCTGTATGTGTCTGTTTGAGATTTGTGTCATTCTGGTTGTGTGTCTGATTTGTGTCTGTCTGTATGTGTGTGTGTGATTTGTGTCTGTCTGTATGTGTTTGTGATTTGTGTTTGACTATGTGTGTGTGTGAGTTGTATCTGTCTTTGTGTGTGTGTGTGTGTGTGATTTGTGTCTGTCTGTGTGTGTGTGATTTGTGTCTATGTGTGTGTCTGTGTGTGTGATTTGTGTATTTCTTCATATGTATGTGTGACTTGTGTCTGCATGAGTGTGTGATTTATGTCTGTCTGTATGTGTGTGTGATTTGTGTCTGTCTGCATGCCTGTGATTTGTGTCTGTCCGCCTGTGTGTGATTTGTCTCTGTCTGTGTGTGTGATACTAGTGTGTGTGTGTGTGTGTGTGTGTGTGTGTGTGTGTGATGTTAGTGTCTGCATGTGTGTGTGTGTGATTTGTGTCTGTCTGTGTGTGTTTGTGTGATTGTGTCTGAGTTGTGTGTGTGTGTGTGTGTGTGTGAGATTTATGTCTGTCTGTATGTGTGTGATTTGTGTCTGTTTGCGTTTGTGGTTGATTTGTGTCTGTCTGCGTGTGTGTGAGTGATTTGTGTCTATCTGTGTGTTTGTGATTTCTGTCTGTCTGCATGTGTGTTTGCTTTGTGTCTGTGTTTGATTTGTGTCTGTCTGTGTGAGTGTGTGATTTGTGTCTGTCTGCGTGAGTGTGTGTGAGTTGTGTCTGACTGTATGTTTGTGTGATTTGTGTCTGCATGAGTGTGTGTGTGTGTGTTATGTGTCTGTGTGTGTGTGATTTGTGTCTGGGTGGGTGTGTGTGATTTGTTTCTGTCTGCATGTGTATGTGCGATTTGTATCTGTGTGGGTCTGATTTGTGTCCATGTGTTTGTGTGTGTGATTTCTGTGTGTGTGTGTGTGATTCGTGTCTGTCTGCATGTGTGTGTGTGATTTGTGTCTGTCTGCGTCTGTGTGTGTGTGATTTGTGTCTTTCTGTGTCTGTGTGTGTGTGATTTGTGTCTGTCTGCGTGAGTGTGTGTGATTTGTGTCTGTCTGTGTGTGTGTGTGATTTGTGTCTGTCTGCGTGTGGGTGTGAGATTTATTTCTGTCCGCATGTGGGTGTGAGATTTGTGTCTGTCTGCATGTGTGTGTGAGATTTGTGTCTGTCTGTATGTGTGTGTGATTTGTGTCTGTCTGTATGTGTTTGTGTGATTTGTGTCTGAGTGTGTGTGTGTGTGTGTGTGTGTGTGTGTCTGTGTGTGAGATTTATGTCTGTCTGTATGTGTGTGATTTGTGTCTGTTTGCGTGTGTGGTTGATTTGTGTCTGTCTGCGTGTGTGTGAGTGATTTGTGTCTATCTGTGTGTTTGTGATTTCTGTCTGCATGTGTGTTTGCTTTGTGTCTGTGTTTGATTTGTGTCTGTCTGCGCGAGTGTGTGATTTGTGTCTGTCTGCGTGAGTGTGTGTGAGTTGTGTCTGACTGTATGTTTGTGTGATTTGTGTCTGCATGAGTGTGTGTGATTTGCGTCTGTCTGTATGTGTGCGTGATTTTTGTCTGTGTGTGTGTGTGTGTGTGTGTGTGTCAGTGATTTGTGTCTGTCTGCATGTGTGTGATTTGTGTATGTCTCTGACTGTGTGTGTGATTTGTCACTGTCTGCGTGAGTGTGTGTGATTTGTGTCTGTCTGAGTGTGTGATTGGTGTCTGTCTGTATGTGTGCGTGATTTTTGTCTGTGTGTCTGTGTGTGTGTGATTCGTGTCTGTGTGTGTCTGCATGTGTGCAATTTTTGTCTGCCTGCGTGTGTGTGTGCTTTGTGTCTGTCTGTATGTCTCTGTTTGAGCTTTGTGTCTTTCTGGTTGTGTGTGTGATTTGTGTCTGTCTGTATGTGTGTGTGTGATTTGTGTCTGTCTGCATCTGTGTGTGTGTGATTTGTGTCTGTGTGCATGAGAGTGTGTGATTTGTGTCTATCTGAGTGTGTGTTTTGTGTCTGTCTGTATGTGTGCGTGATTTTTGTCTGTGTGTGTGTGTGTGTGTCTGTGTGTGTGTGTGATTTGTGTCTGTCTGTATGTGTGTGTGTGTGATTTGTATCTGTCTGCGAGTGTGTGTGTACTTTGTGTCTGTCTGCATCTGTGTGTGTGTGATTTGTGTCTGTCTGCGTGAGTGTGTTTGATTTGTGTCTGCGTGAGTGCGTGATTTGTGTCTGTCTGTATGTGTGTGTGATTTGTGTCTGTCTGCGTGTGGGTGTGAGATTTATGTCTGTCCGCATGTGGGTGTGAGATTTGTGTCTGTTTGCATGTGTGTGTGAGATTTGTGTCTGTCTGTATGTGTGTGTGATTTGTGTCTGTCTGTATGTGTTTGTGTGATTTGTGTCTGAGTGTGTGTGTGTGTGTGTGTGTGTGTGTGTGTGTCTGTGTGTGAGATTTATGTCTGTCTGTATGTGTGTGATTTGTGTCTGTTTGCGTGTGTGGTTGATTTGTGTCTGTCTGCGTGTGTGTGAGTGATTTGTGTCTATCTGTGTGTTTGTGATTTCTGTCTGCATGTGTGTTTGCTTTGTGTCTGTGTTTGATTTGTGTCTGTCTGCGCGAGTGTGTGATTTGTGTCTGTCTGCGTGAGTGTGTGTGAGTTGTGTCTGACTGTATGTTTGTGTGATTTGTGTCTGCATGAGTGTGTGTGTGTGTGTTATGTGTCTGTGTGTGTGTGATTTGTGTCTGGGTGGGTGTGTGTGATTTGTTTCTGTCTGCATGTGTATGTGCGATTTGTATCTGTGTGGGTCTGATTTGTGTCCATGTGTTTGTGTGTGTGATTTCTGTGTGTGTGTGTGTGATTCGTGTCTGTCTGCATGTGTGTGTGTGATTTGTGTCTGTCTGCGTCTGTGTGTGTGTGATTTGTGTCTTTCTGTGTCTGTGTGTGTGTGATTTGTGTCTGTCTGCGTGAGTGTGTGTGATTTGTGTCTGTCTGTGTGTGTGTGTGATTTGTGTCTGTCTGCGTGTGGGTGTGAGATTTATGTCTGTCCGCATGTGGGTGTGAGATTTGTGTCTGTCTGCATGTGTGTGTGAGATTTGTGTCTGTCTGTATGTGTGTGTGATTTGTGTCTGTCTGTATGTGTTTGTGTGATTTGTGTCTGAGTGTGTGTGTGTGTGTGTGTGTGTGTGTGTCTGTGTGTGAGATTTATGTCTGTCTGTATGTGTGTGATTTGTGTCTGTTTGCGTGTGTGGTTGATTTGTGTCTGTCTGTGTGTGTGTGAGTGATTTGTGTCTATCTGTGTGTTTGTGATTTCTGTCTGCATGTGTGTTTGCTTTGTGTCTGTGTTTGATTTGTGTCTGTCTGCGCGAGTGTGTGATTTGTGTCTGTCTGCGTGAGTGTGTGTGAGTTGTGTCTGACTGTATGTTTGTGTGATTTGTGTCTGCATGAGTGTGTGTGATTTGTGTCTGTCTGTATGTGTGCGTGATTTTTGTCTATGTGTGTGTGTGTGTGTGTGTGTGTGTCTGTGATTTGTGTCTGTCTGCATGTGTGTGATTTGTGTATGTCTCTGACTGTGTGTGTGATTTGTCACTGTCTGCGTGAGTGTGTGTGATTTGTGTCTGCCTGAGTGGGTGATTGGTGTCTGTCTGTATGTGTGCGTGATTTTTGTCTGTGTGTCTGTGTGTGTATGATTCGTGTCTGTGTGTGTCTGCATGTGTGCAATTTTTGTCTGCCTGCGTTTGTGTGTGCTTTGTGTCTGTCTGTATGTCTCTGTTTGAGCTTTGTGTCTTTCTGGTTGTGTGTGCGATTTGTGTCTGTCTGTATGTGTGTGTGTGATTTGTGTCTGTCTGCATCTGTGTGTGTGTGATTTGTGTCTGTGTGCGTGAGAGTGTGTGATTTGTGTCTGTCTGAGTGTGTGTTTTGTGTCTGTCTGTATGTGTGCGTGATTTTTGTCTGTGTGTGTGTGTGTGTCTGTGTGTGTGTGTGATTTGTGTCTGTCTGTATATGTGTGTGTTTGATTTGTATCTGTCTGCGAGTGTGTGTGTACTTTGTGTCTGTCTGCATCTGTGTGTGTGTGATTTGTGTCTGTCTGCGTGAGTGTGTTTGATTTGTGTCTGCGTGAGTGCGTGATTTGTGTCTGTCTGTATGTGTGTGTGATTTGTGTCTGCATGTGTGGGTATGTGTGTGATTTTTGTCTGCCTGCGTGTGACTGTGCTTTGTGTCTGTCTGTATGAATCTGTTTGAGTTTTGTGTCTTTCTGGTTCTGTGTGTGATTTGTGTCTGCGTGATTGTGTGAATTGTGTCTGTCTGTATGTGTGTGTGATTTGTGTCTGTGTGTGTGTGTGTGTGTGTGTGTGATTTTTGTCTGCCTGCGTGTGTGTGTGCTTTGTGTCTGTCTGTATGAGTCTGTTTGGGATTTGTGTCTTTGTGGTTGTTTGTGTGATTTGTGTCTGTCTGTATGTGTCTGTGTGATTTGTGTATGTCTCTGACTGTGTGTGTGATTTGTCACTGTCTGCATGAGTGTGTGTGATTTGTGTCTGCCTGAGTGTGTGATTGGTGTCTGTCTGTATGTGTGCGTGATTTTTGTCTGTGTGTCTATGTGTGTGTGATTTGTGTCTGTGTGCCTTAGTGTTTGATTTGTGTATATCTCCGACTGTGTGTGTGATTTGTGTCTGTCTGCGTGAGTGTGTGTGATTTGTGACTGCCTGAGTGTGTGATTTGTGTCTGTCCACGTGAGTGTGATTTGTGTCTGTCTGCGTGCGTGTGTGTGATTTTTATCTGTCTGTCTGTCTGTGTGTGTGCTTTGTGTCTGCCTGCACGAGTGTGTGATTTGTGTCAGTCTGTATGTGTGTGTGTGATTTCTGTCTGTCTGCGAGTGTGTGTGTGATTTGTGTCTTTCTGTGTCTGTGTGTGTGTGATTCGAGTCTGTCTGCATGGGTGTGTGTGATTTGTGTCTGTGTGAGTGTGTCATTTGTGTCTGTGTGCATGTGTGTGTGATTTGTTTCTGTCTGTGTGTGTGTGATTTGTGTCTGTCCGCGTGCAAGTGATTTGTGTCTGTCTGCGTGTGTGTGTGAGATTTGTGTCTGTCTGTATGTGTGTGATTTGTGTCTGAGTGTGAGTGTGTGTGTGTGTGAGATTTATGTTTGTCTGTATGTGTGTGATTTGTGTCTGTTTGCATGTGTGGTTGATTTGTGTCTGTCTGCGTGTGTGTGAGTGATTTGTGTCTATCTGTGTATTTGTGATTTCTGTCTGTCTGCATGTGTGCTTGCTTTGTGTCTGTGTTTGATTTGTGTCTGTCTGTGTGAGTGTGTGATTTGTGTCTGTCTGTGTGAGTGTGTGTGAGTTGTGTCTGACTGTATGTGTGTGTGTGTGATTTGTATCTGTCTGCGAGTGTGTGTGTACTTTGTGTCTGTCTGCATCTATGTGTGTGTGATTTGTGTCTGTCTGCGTGAGTGTGTTTGATTTGTGTCTGCGTGAGTGCGTGATTTGTGTCTGTATGTGTGTGTGATTTGTGTCTCTCTGCGTGTGGGTGTGAGATTTATGTCTGTCCGCATGTGGGTGTGAGATTTGTGTCTGTTTGCATGTGTGTGTGAGATTTGTGTCTGTCTGTATGTGTGTGTGATTTGTGTCTGTCTGTATGTGTTTGTGTGATTTGTGTCTGAGTGTGTGTGTGTGTGTGTGTGTGTGTGTGTGTGTCTGTGTGTGAGATTTATGTCTGTCTGTATGTGTGTGATTTGTGTCTGTTTGCGTGTGTGGTTGATTTGTGTCTGTCTGCGTGTGTGTGAGTGATTTGTGTCTATCTGTGTGTTTGTGATTTCTGTCTGCATGTGTGTTTGCTTTGTGTCTGTGTTTGATTTGTGTCTGTCTGCGCGAGTGTGTGATTTGTGTCTGTCTGCGTGAGTGTGTGTGAGTTGTGTCTGACTGTATGTTTGTGTGATTTGTGTCTGCATGAGTGTGTGTGTGTGTGTTATGTGTCTGTGTGTGTGTGATTTGTGTCTGGGTGGGTGTGTGTGATTTGTTTCTGTCTGCATGTGTATGTGCGATTTGTATCTGTGTGGGTCTGATTTGTGTCCATGTGTTTGTGTGTGTGATTTCTGTGTGTGTGTGTGTGATTCGTGTCTGTCTGCATGTGTGTGTGTGATTTGTGTCTGTCTGCGTCTGTGTGTGTGTGATTTGTGTCTTTCTGTGTCTGTGTGTGTGTGATTTGTGTCTGTCTGCGTGAGTGTGTGTGATTTGTGTCTGTCTGTGTGTGTGTGTGATTTGTGTCTGTCTGCGTGTGGGTGTGAGATTTATGTCTGTCCGCATGTGGGTGTGAGATTTGTGTCTGTCTGCATGTGTGTGTGAGATTTGTGTCTGTCTGTATGTGTGTGTGATTTGTGTCTGTCTGTATGTGTTTGTGTGATTTGTGTCTGAGTGTGTGTGTGTGTGTGTGTGTGTGTGTCTGTGTGTGAGATTTATGTCTGTCTGTATGTGTGTGATTTGTGTCTGTTTGCGTGTGTGGTTGATTTGTGTCTGTCTGCGTGTGTGTGAGTGATTTGTGTCTATCTGTGTGTTTGTGATTTCTGTCTGCATGTGTGTTTGCTTTGTGTCTGTGTTTGATTTGTGTCTGTCTGCGCGAGTGTGTGATTTGTGTCTGTCTGCGTGAGTGTGTGTGAGTTGTGTCTGACTGTATGTTTGTGTGATTTGTGTCTGCATGAGTGTGTGTGATTTGCGTCTGTCTGTATGTGTGCGTGATTTTTGTCTGTGTGTGTGTGTGTGTGTGTGTGTGTCAGTGATTTGTGTCTGTCTGCATGTGTGTGATTTGTGTATGTCTCTGACTGTGTGTGTGATTTGTCACTGTCTGCGTGAGTGTGTGTGATTTGTGTCTGTCTGAGTGTGTGATTGGTGTCTGTCTGTATGTGTGCGTGATTTTTGTCTGTGTGTCTGTGTGTGTGTGATTCGTGTCTGTGTGTGTCTGCATGTGTGCAATTTTTGTCTGCCTGCGTGTGTGTGTGCTTTGTGTCTGTCTGTATGTCTCTGTTTGAGCTTTGTGTCTTTCTGGTTGTGTGTGTGATTTGTGTCTGTCTGTATGTGTGTGTGTGATTTGTGTCTGTCTGCATCTGTGTGTGTGTGATTTGTGTCTGTGTGCGTGAGAGTGTGTGATTTGTGTCTGTCTGAGTGTGTGTTTTGTGTCTGTCTGTATGTGTGCGTGATTTTTGTCTGTGTGTGTGTGTGTGTGTGTCTGTGTGTGTGTGTGATTTGTGTCTGTCTGTATGTGTGTGTGTGTGATTTGTATCTGTCTGCGAGTGTGTGTGTACTTTGTGTCTGTCTGCATCTGTGTGTGTGTGATTTGTGTCTGTCTGCGTGAGTGTGTTTGATTTGTGTCTGCGTGAGTGCGTGATTTGTGTCTGTCTGTATGTGTGTGTGATTTGTGTCTGCATGTGTGGGTATGTGTGTGATTTTTGTCTGCCTGCGTGTGACTGTGCTTTGTGTCTGTCTGTATGAATCTGTTTGAGTTTTGTGTCTTTCTGGTTCTGTGTGTGATTTGTGTCTGCGTGATTGTGTGAATTGTGTCTGTCTGTATGTGTGTGTGATTTGTGTCTGTGTGTGTGTGTGTGTGTGTGTGTGATTTTTGTCTGCCTGCGTGTGTGTGTGTTTTGTGTCTGTCTGTATGAGTCTGTTTGGGATTTGTGTCTTTGTGGTTGTTTGTGTGATTTGTGTCTGTCTGTATGTGTCTGTGTGATTTGTGTATGTCTCTGACTGTGTGTGTGATTTGTCACTGTCTGCATGAGTGTGTGTGATTTGTGTCTGCCTGAGTGTGTGATTGGTGTCTGTCTGTATGTGTGCGTGATTTTTGTCTGTGTGTCTATGTGTGTGTGATTTGTGTCTGTGTGCCTTAGTGTTTGATTTGTGTATATCTCCGACTGTGTGTGTGATTTGTGTCTGTCTGCGTGAGTGTGTGTGATTTGTGACTGCCTGAGTGTGTGATTTGTGTCTGTCCACGTGAGTGTGATTTGTGTCTGTCTGCGTGCGTGTGTGTGATTTTTATCTGTCTGTCTGTCTGTGTGTGTGCTTTGTGTCTGCCTGCACGAGTGTGTGATTTGTGTCAGTCTGTATGTGTGTGTGTGATTTCTGTCTGTCTGCGAGTGTGTGTGTGATTTGTGTCTTTCTGTGTCTGTGTGTGTGTGATTCGAGTCTGTCTGCATGGGTGTGTGTGATTTGTGTCTGCGTGAGTGTGTCATTTGTGTCTGTGTGCATGTGTGTGTGATTTGTTTCTGTCTGTGTGTGTGTGATTTGTGTCTGTCCGCGTGCAAGTGATTTGTGTCTGTCTGCGTGTGTGTGTGAGATTTGTGTCTGTCTGTATGTGTGTGATTTGTGTCTGAGTGTGAGTGTGTGTGTGTGTGAGATTTATGTTTGTCTGTATGTGTGTGATTTGTGTCTGTTTGCGTGTGTGGTTGATTTGTGTCTGTCTGCGTGTGTGTGAGTGATTTGTGTCTATCTGTGTATTTGTGATTTCTGTCTGTCTGCATGTGTGCTTGCTTTGTGTCTGTGTTTGATTTGTGTCTGTCTGTGTGAGTGTGTGATTTGTGTCTGTCTGTGTGAGTGTGTGTGAGTTGTGTCTGACTGTATGTGTGTGTGATTTCTGTCTGCATGTGTGTGTGTGTTATGTATATGTGTGTGTGTGATTTGTGTCTCTGTGTGGGTGTGTGATATTTGTTTCTGTCTGCATTTGTATGTGTGATTTGTGTCTGTGTGGGTCTGATTTGTGTTCATGTGTTTGTGTGTGTGATTTCTGTCTGTGTGTGTGTGATTCGTGTCTGTCTGCATGTGTGTGTGTGATTTCTGTCTGTCTGCGAGTTTGTGATTTGTGTCATTCTGCGTCTGTGTTTGTGTGATTTGTGTCTTTCTGTGTCTGTGTGTGTGTGATTCGAGTCTGTCTGCATGGGCGTGTGTGATTTGTGTCTGCGTGAGTTTGTCATTTGTGTCTGTGTGCATGTGTGTGTGATTTGTTTCTGTCTCTGTGTGTGTGATTTATGTCTGTCCGAATGCACGTGATTTGTGTCTGTCTGCATGTGTGTGTGTGATTTTTGTCTGTCTTTCTGTATGTGTTTCTGATTTGTGTCTGCCTGCGTGTGTGTGTGATTTGTGTTTGTCTGTTTGTGTGTGTGTGATTTGTATCTGTCTGCGAGTGTGTGTGTACTTTCTGTCTGTCTGCGTGAGTGTCTGTGATTTGAGTCTGTGTGAGTGTGTGATTTGTGTCTGTCTGTATGTGAGTGTGATTTGTGTCAGCGTGTGTGTGTATGTGTGTGATTTATGTCTGCCTGTGTGTGTGTCTGCTTTGGGTCTGTCTGTATGTGTCTGCTTGAGATTTGTGTCTTTCTGGTTGTGTGTGTGATTTGTGTCTGTCTGTGGGTGTGCGTGATTTTTATCTGTCTGTGTGATAGTATGTGATTTGTGTCTGTCTGTGGGTGTGTGTGATTTTTATCTGTCTGCATGCCTATGATTTGTGTCTGTCTGCCTGTGTGTGATTTGTCTCTGTCTGTGTGTGTGATATTAGTGTCTGTGTGTGTGTGTGATATTAGTGTCTCTATGTGTGTGTGATTTGTGTCTGTCTGTATGTGTGTGTGATTAGTGTCTGTCTGCGTGTGTGTGTGAGATTTATGTCTGTCTGTATGTGTGTGATTTGTGTCTGTTTGCGTGTTTGGTTGCTTTGCGTCTGTCTGCATGTGTGTGAGTGATTTGTGTCTATCTGTGTGTTTGTGATTTCTGTCTGTCTGCATGTGTGTGTGCTTTGTGTTTGTGTTTGATTTGTGTCTGTCTGCGTTAGTGTGTGATTTGTGTCTGTCTGCGTGAGTGTGTGTGAGTTGTGTCTGCCTGTATGTTTGTGTGATTTGTGTCTGCATATGTGTGTGTGTGTGTGTTATGTGTCAGTGTGAGTGTGATTTGTGTCACTGTGTGGGTGTGTGTGATCTGTTTCTGTCTGCATGTGTATGTGCGATTTGTGTCTGTGTGGGACTGATTTTTGTCCATGTGTCTGTGTGTCTGATTTCTGTCTGTGTGTGTGATTCGTGTCTGTCTGCATGTTAGTGTGTGATTTCTGTCTGTCTGTAAGTGTGTGTGTGATTTGTGTCTTTCTGCGTCTGTGTGTGTGTGATTTGTGTCTTTCTGCGTGTGTGTGTGTGTGATTCGAGTCTGTCTGCATGGGTGTGTGTGATTTGTGTCTGCCTGAGTGTGTCATTTGTGTCTATGTGCATGTGTGTGTGATTTGTTTCTGTCTGTGCATGTGTGATAAGTGTATGTCCGCGTGCACATGATTTGTGTCTGTCTGCGTGTGTGTGTGTGACTTTTGTCTGTCTTTCTGTATGTGTTTCTGATTTGTGTCTGCCAGCATGTCTGTGTGATTTGTGTCTGTCAGTATGTGTGTATGTGATTTGTATCTGTCTGCGAGTGTGTGTGTACTTTGTGTCTGTCTGCATCTGTGTGTGTGTGATTTGTGTCTGTCTGCATGAGTGTGTGTGATTTGTGTCTGCGTGAGTGTGAGATTTGTGTCTGTCTGTATGTGTGTGTGATTTGTGTCTGTGTGTGTGTGTATGTGTGTGATTTTTGTCTGCCTGCGTGTGTGTGTGCTTTGTGTCCGTCTGTATGTGTCTGTTTGAGATTTGTGTCTTTCTGGTTGTGTGTGTGTGCTTTGTGTCTGTCTGCATGAGTGTGTGTGATTTGTGTCTGCGTGATTGTGTGATTTGTGTCTGTCTGTATGTGTTTGTGATTTGTGTGTGTGTGTGTGTGTGTGTGATTTTTGACTGCCTGCATGTGTGTGTGCTTTGTTTCTGTCTGTATGAGTCTGTTTGAGATTTGTGTCTTTGTGGTTGTGTATGTGATTTGTGTCTGTCTGTATGTGTGTGTGTGATTTGTGCATGTCTCCGTCTGTGTGTGTGATTTGTGTCTGTCTGCCAGAGTGTGTGTAATTTGTGTCTGCCTGAGTGTGTGATTTGTGTCTGTCTGTATGTGTGCATGATTTTTGTCTGTGTGTGTGTGTGTGTGTGTGTGTGTGTGTGTGTGATTTGTGTCTGTCTGCGTGTGTGTGTGATTTGTGTATGTCTCCGACTGTGTGTGTGATTTGTGTCGGTCTGGGTGAGTGTGTGTGATTTGTGTCTGCCTGAGTGTGTGATTTGTGTCTGTCTGTATGTGTGCGTGATATTTGTCTGTGTGTGTGTGTGTGTGTGTGTGTGTGTGTGTGTGTGTGTGTGTGTGTGATGTGTGTGTGTGTGTGTGTGTGTGCTTTGTGTATGTCTCCGACTGTGTGTGTGATTTGTGTCAGTCTGGGTGAGTGTGTGTGATTTGTGTCTGCCTGAGTGTGTGATTTGTGTCTGTCTGTATGTGTGCGTGATATTTGTCTGTCTGTGTGTGTATGTGATTTGTGTCTGTGTGTGTGTGTGTGTGTGTGATTTGTGTATGTCTCCGACTGTGTGTGTGATTTGTGTCTTTCTGCGTCTGTGTGTGTGTGATTTGTGTCTTTCTGTGTCTGTGTGTGTGTGTGATTCGAGTCTGTCTGCATGGGTGTGTGTGATTTGTGTCTGCCTGAGTGTGTGATTTGTGTCTGTCTGTATGTGTGCGTGATTTTTGTCTCTGTGTGTGTGTGTGTGTGCGTGTGTGTGTGTGTGACTGATTTGTGTCTGTCTGTGTGTGTGTGTGATTTGTGTCTATGTGTGTGTGTGATTTCTGTCAGGTGAGTGTGTTTGATTTGTGTCCGTCTGTGTGTGTGCGTGTGATTTGTATCTGTCTGTGTACATGTGTGTGATTTGTTTCTGTGTGTTAGTGTGTGATTTGTGTCTGTCTGTGTAAGTGTGTGATTTGTGTCTGTCCGCATGTGTGTGTGTGATTTGTGTCTGTCTGCATGTGTGTGTGTGTGATTTTTATCTGTCTGTCTGTATGTGTGTGTGCTTTGTGTCTGCCTGCGCGAGTGTGTGATTTGTGTCAGTCTGTATGTGTGTGTGTGATTTCTGTCTGTCTGCGAGTGTGTGTGTGATTTGTGTCTTTCTGCGTCTGTGTGTGTGTGATTTGTGTCTTTCTGTGTCTGTGTGTGTGTGATTCGAGTCTGTCTGCATGGGTGTGTGTGATTTGTGTCTGCGTGAGTGTGTCATTTGTGTCTGTGTGCATGTGTGTGAGATTTGTTTCTGTCTGTGTGTGAGTGATTTGTGTCTGTCCGCGTGCAAGTGATTTGTGTCTGTCTGCGTGTGTGTGTGAGATTTGTGTCTGTCTGCATGTGTGTGATTTGTGTCTGAGTGTGAGTGTGTGTGTGTGTGAGATTTATGTTTGTCTGTATGTGTGTGATTTGTGTCTGTTTGCGTGTGGTTGATTTGTGTCTGTCTGCGTGTGTGTGAGTGATTTGTGTCTATCTGTGTATTTGTGATTTCTGTCTGTCTGCATGTGTGCTTGCTTTGTGTCTGTGTTTGATTTGTGTCTGTCTGTGTGAGTGTGTGATTTGTGTCTGTCTGTGTGAGTATGTGTGAGCTGTGTCTGACTGTATGTGTGTGTGATTTCTGTCTGCATGTGTGTGTGTGTGTGTGTGTGTGTGTGTTATGTGTATGTGTGTGTGTGATTTGTGTCTCTGTGTGGGTGTGTGATATTTGTTTCTGTCTGCATTTGTATGTGTGATTTGTGTCTGTGTGGGTCTGATTTGTGTTCATGTGTTTGTGTGTGTGATTTCTGTCTGTGTGTGTGTGATTCCTGTCTGTCTGCATGTGTATGTGTGATTTCTGTCTGACTGCGAGTTTGTGATTTGTGTCTTTCTGCGTCTGTGTGTGTGTGATTTGTGTCTTTCTGTGTCTGTGTGTGTGTGATTCGAGTCTGTCTGCATGGGCGTGTGTGATTTGTGTCTGCGTGAGTTTGTCATTTGTGTCTGTGTGCATGTGTGTGTGATTTGTTTCTGTCTCTGTGTGTGTGATTTATGTCTGTCCGAATGCACGTGATTTGTGTCTGTCTGCATGTGTGTGTGTGATTTTTGTCTGTCTTTCTGTATGTGTTTCTGATTTGTGTCTGCCTGCATGTGTGTGTGATTTGTGTCTGTCTGTTTGTGTGTGTGTGATTTGTATCTGTCTGCGAGTGAGTGTGTACTTTCTGTCTGTCTGCGTGAGTGTGTGTGATTTGAGTCTGTGTGAGTGTGTGATTTGTGTTTGTCTGTATGTGAGTGTGATTTGTGCCAGCGTGTGTGTGTATGTGTGTGATTTTTGTCTGCCTGCGTGTGTGTGTGCTTTGGTTCTGTCTGTATGTGTCTGCTTGAGATTTTTGTCTTTCTGGTTGTGTGTGTGATTTGTGTCTGTCTGTGGGTGTGCGTGATTTTTATCTGTCTGTGATAGTATGTGATTTGTGTCTGTCTATGGGTGTGTGTGATTTTTATCTGTCTGCATGCCTATAATTTGTGTCTGTCTGCCAGTGTGTGATTTGTCTCTGTCTGTGTGTGTGATATTAGTGTCTGTGTGTGTGTGTGTGATATTAGTGTCTGTATGTGTGTGTGATTTGTGTCTGTCTGTATGTATGCGTGTGTGATTAGTGTCTGTCTGCGTGTGTGTGTGAGATTTATGTCTGTCTGTATGTGTGTGATTTGTGTCTGTTTGCGTGTTTGGTTGCTTTGCGTCTGTCTGCATGTGTGTGAGTGATTTGTGTCTATCTGTGTGTTTGTGATTTCTGTCTGTCTGCATGTGTGTGTGCTTTGTGTTTGTGTTTGATTTGTGTCTGTCTGCGTTAGTGTGTGATTTGTGTCTGTCTGCGTGAGTGTGTGTGAGTTGTGTCTGACTGTATGTTTGTGTGATTTGTGTCTGCATATGTGTGTGTGTGTGTGTTATGTGTCAGTGTGAGTGTGATTTGTGTCACTCTGTGGGTGGGTGTGATCTGTTTCTGTCTGCATGTGTATGTGCGATTCGTGTCTGCGTGGGTCTGATTTTTGTCCATGTGTCTGTGTGTGTGACTTCTGTCTGTGTGTGTGATTCGTGTCTGTCTGCATGTTAGTGTGTGATTTCTGTCTGTCTGTAAGTGTGTGTGTGATTTGTGTCTTTCTGCGTCTGTGTGTGTGTGATTTGTGTCTTTCTCGTCCGTGTGTGTGTGATTCGAGTCTGTCTGCATGGGTGTGTGTGATTTGTGTCTGCCTGAGTGTGTCATTTGTGTCTGTGTGCATGTGTGTGTGATTTGTTTCTGTCTGTGCATGTGTGATAAGTGTATGTCCGCGTGCACATGATTTGTATGTCTGCGTGTGTGTGTGTGATTTTTGTCTGTCTTTCTGTATGTGTTTCTGATTTGTGTCTGCCTGCGTGTCTGTGTGATTTGTGTCTGTCGGTATGTGTGTATGTGATTTGTATCTGTCTGCGAGTGTGTGTGTATTTCGTGTCTGTCTGCATCTGTGTGTGTGTGATTTGTGTCTGTCTGCATGAGTGTGTGTGATTTGTGTCTGCGTGTCTGTGTGATTTGTGTCTGTCGGTATGTGTGTATGTGATTTGTATCTGTCTGCGAGTGTGTGTGAACTTTGTGTCTGTCTGCATCTGTGTGTGTGTGATTTGTGTCTGTCTGCATGAGTGTGTGTGATTTGTGTCTGCGTGAGTGTGAGATTTGTGTCTGTCTGTATGTGTGTGTGATTTGTGTCTGCGTGTGTGTGTATGTGTGTGATTTTTGTCTGCCTGCGTGTGTGTGTGCTTTGTGTCTGTCTGTATGTGTCTGTTTGAGATTTGTGTCTTTCTGGTTGTGTGTGTGTGCTTTGTGTCTGCGTGATTGTGTGATTTGTGTCTGTCTGTATGTGTTTGTGATTTGTGTCTGTGTGTGTGTGTGTGTGTGTGTGATTTTTGACTGCCTGCGTGTGTGTGTGCTTTGTTTCTGTCTCTATGAGTCTGTTTGAGATTTGTGTCTTTGTGGTTGTGTATGTGATTTGTGTCTGTCTGTATGTGTGTGTGTGATTTGTGTATGTCTCCGTCTGTGTGTGTGATTTGTGTCTGTCTGCCTGAGTGTGTGTAATTTGTGTCTGCCTGAGTGTGTGATTTGTGTCTGTCTGTATGTGTGCATGATTTTTGTTTGTGTGTGTGTGTGTGTGTGTGTGTGTGTGTGATTTGTGTCTGTCAGCGTGTGTGTGTGATTTGTGTATGTCTCCGACTGTGTGTGTGATTTGTGTCAGTCTGGGTGAGTGTGTGTGATTTGTGTCTGCCTGAGTGTGTGATTTGTGTCTGTCTGTATGTGTGCGTGATATTTGTCTGTGTGTGTGTGTGTGTGTGTGTGTGTGTGTGATTTGTGTGTGTGTGTGTGTGTGTGTGTGTGTGTGTGTGTGTGTGATTTGTGTATGTCTCCGACTGTGTGTGTGATTTGTGTCTGTCTGCTTAAGTGTGTGTGATTTGTGTCTGCCTGAGTGTGTGACTTGTGTCTGTCTGTATGTGTGCGTGATTTTTGTCTGTGTGTGTGTGTGTGTGTGTGTGTGACTGATTTGTGTCTGTCTGCGTGTGTGTGTGATTTGTGTCTATGTGTTTGTGTGATTTCTGTCAGGTGAGTGTGTTTGATTTGTGTCCGTCTGTGTGTGTGCGTGTGATTTGTATCTGTCTGTGTACATGTGTGTGATTTGTGTCTGAGTGTGAGTGTGTGTGTGTGTGAGATTTATGTTTGTCTGTATGTGTGTGATTTGTGTCTGTTTGCGTGAGTGGTTGATTTGTGTCTGTCTGCGTGTGTGTGAGTGATTTGTGTCTATCTGTGTATTTGTGATTTCTGTCTGTCTGCATGTGTGCTTGCTTTGTGTCTGTGTTTGATTTGTGTCTGTCTGTGTGAGTGTGTGATTTGTGTCTGTCTGTGTGAGTGTGTGTGAGTTGTGTCTGACTGTATGTGTGTGTGATTTCTGTCTGCATGTGTGTGTGTGTGTGTGTGTGTGTGTGTGTGTGTTATGTATATGTGTGTGTGTGATTTGTGTCTCTGTGTGGGTGTGTGATATTTGTTTCTGTCTGCATTTGTATGTGCGATTTGTGTCTGTGTGGGTCTGATTTGTGTTCATGTGTTTGTGTGTGTGATTTCTGTCTGTGTGTGTGTGATTCGTGTCTGTCTGCATGTGTGTGTGTGATTTCTGTCTGTCTGCGAGTTTGTGATTTGTGTCTTTCTGCGTCTGTGGGTGTGTGATTTGTGTCTTTCTGTGTCTGTGTGTGTGTGATTCGAGTCTATCTGCATGGGCGTGTGTGATTTGTGTCTGCGTGAGTTTGTCATTTGTGTCTGTGTGCATGTGTGTGTGATTTGTTTCTGTCTCTGTGTGTGTGATTTATGTCTGTCCGAATGCACGTGATTTGTGTCTGTCTGCATGTGTGTGTGTGATTTTTGTCTGTCTTTCTGTATGTGTTTCTGATTTGTGTCTGCCTGCGTGTGTGTGTGATTTGTGTCTGTCTGTTTGTGTGTGTGTGATTTGTATCTGTCTGCGCGTGTGTGTGTACTTTCTGTCTGTCTGCGTGAGTGTGTGTGATTGGAGTCTGTGTGAGTGTGTGACTCGTGTCTGTCTGTATGTGAGTGTGATTTGTGTCAGCGTGTGTGTGTATGTGTGTGATTTATGTCTGCCTGCGTGTGTGTCTGCTTTGGGTCTGTCTGTATGTGTCTGCTTGAGATTTGTGTCTTTCTGGTTGTGTGTGTGATTTGTGTCTGTCTGTGGGTGTGCGTGATTTTTATCTCTCTGTGTGATAGTACGTGATTTGTGTCTGTCTGTGGGTGTGTGTGATTTTTATCTGTCTGCATGCCTATGATTTGTGTCTGTCTGCCAGTGTGTGATTTGTCTCTGTCTGTGTGTGTGATATTAGTGTCTGTGTGTGTGTGTGATATTAGTGTCTGTATGTGTGTGTGATTTGTGTCTGTCTGTATGTGTGTGTGATTAGTGTCTGTCTGCGTGTGTGTGTGAGATTTATGTCTGTCTGTATGTGTGTGATTTGTGTCTGTTTGCGTGTTTGGTTGCTTTGCGTCTGTCTGCATGTGTGTGAGTGATTTGTGTCTATCTGTGTGTTTGTGATTTCTGTCTGTCTGCATGTGTGTGTGCTTTGTGTTTGTGTTTGATTTGTGTCTGTCTGCGTTAGTGTGTGATTTGTGTCTGTCTGCGTGAGTGTGTGTGAGTTGTGTCTGCCTGTATGTTTGTGTGATTTGTGTCTGCATATGTGTGTGTGTGTGTGTTATGTGTCAGTGTGAGTGTGATTTGTGTCACTGTGTGGGTGTGTGTGATCTGTTTCTGTCTGCATGTGTATGTGCGATTTGTGTCTGTGTGGGACTGATTTTTGTCCATGTGTCTGTGTGTGTGATTTCTGTCTGTGTGTGTGATTCGTGTTTGTCTGCATGTTAGTGTGTGATTTCTGTCTGTCTGTAATTGTGTGTGTGATTTGTGTCTTTCTGCGTCTGTGTTTGTGTGATTTGTGTCTTTCTGCGTGTGTGTGTGTGTGATTCGAGTCTGTCTGCATGGGTGTGTGTGATTTGTGTCTGCCTGAGTGTGTCATTTGTGTCTATGTGCATGTGTGTGTGATTTGTTTCTGTCTGTGCATGTGTGATAAGTGTATGTCCGCGTGCACATGATTTGTGTCTGTCTGCGTGTGTGTGTGTGATTTTTGTCTGTCTTTCTGTATGTGTTTCTGATTGGTGTCTGCCTGCGTGTCTGTGTGATTTGTGTCTGTCGGTATGCATGTATGTGATTTGTATCTGTCTGCGAGTGTGTGTGTACTTTGTGTCTGTCTGCATCTGTGTGTGTGTGATTTGTGTCTGTCTGCATGAGTGTGTATGATTTGTGTCTGCGTGAGTGTGAGATTTGTGTCTGTCTGTATGTGTGCGTGATTTGTGTCTGCGTGTGTGTGTATGTGTGTGATTTTTGTCTGCCTGCGTGTGTGTGTGCTTTGTGTCTGTCTGTATGTGTCTGTTTGAGATTTGTGTCTTTCTGGTTGTGTGTGTGTGCTTTGTGTCTGTCTGCATGAGTGTGTGTGATTTGTGTCTGCGTGATTGTGTGATTTGTGTCTGTCTGTATGTGTTTGTGATTTGTGTCTGTGTGTGTGTGTGTGTGATTTTTGACTGCCTGCATGTGTGTGTGCTTTGTTTCTGTCTGTATGAGTCTGTTTGAGATTTGTGTCTTTGTGGTTGTGTATGTGATTTGTGTCTGTCTGTATGTGTGTGTGTGATTTGTGTATGTCTCCGTCTGTGTGTGTGATTTGTGTCTGTCTGCCTGAATGTGTGTAATTTGTGTCTGACTAGTGTGTGATTTGTGTCTGTCTGTATGTGTGCATGATTTTTGTCTTTGTGTGTGTGTGTGTGTGTGTGTGATTTGTGTCTGTCTGCGTGTGTGTGTGATTTGTGTATGTCTCCGACTGTGTGTGTGATTTGTGTCAGTCTGGGTGAGGGTGTGTGATTTGTGTCTGCCTGGGTGTGTGATTTGTGTCTGTCTGTATGTGTGCGTGATATTTGTCTGTGTGTGTGTGTGTGTGTGTGTGTGATTTGTGTGTGTGTGTGTGTGTGTGTGTGTGTGTGTGATTTGTGTATGTCTCCGACTGTGTGTGTGATTTGTGTCAGTCTGGGTGAGTGTGTGTGATTTGTGTCTGCCTGAGTGTGTGATTTGTGTCTGTCTGTATGTGTGCGTGATATTTGTCTGTCTGTGTGTGTATGTGATTTGTGTGTGTGTGTGTGTGTGTGTGTGTGTGTGATTTGTGTATGTCTCCGACTGTGTGTGTGATTTGTGTCTTTCTGCATCTGTGTGTGTGTGATTTGTGTCTTTCTGTGTCTGTGTGTGTGTGATTCGTGTCTGTCTGCATGGGTGTGTGTGATTTGTGTCTGCCTGAGTGTGTGATTTGTGTCTGTCTGTATGTGTGCGTGATTTTTGTCTGTGTGTGTGTGTGTGTGTGTGTGTGTGTGTGTGACTGATTTGTGTCTGTCTGCGTGTGTGTGTGATTTGTGTCTATGTGTGTGTGTGATTTCTGTCAGGTGAGTGTGTTTGATTTGTGTCCGTCTGTGTGTGTGCGTGTGATTTGTATCTGTCTGTGTACATGTGTGTGATTTGTTTCTGTGTGTTAGTGTGTGATTTGTGTCTGTCTGTGTAAGTGTGTGATTTGTGTCTGTCTGCATGTGTGTGTGTGATTTGTGTCTGTCTGCATGTGTGTGTGTGTGATTTTTATCTGTCTGTCTGTATGTGTGTGTGCTTTGTGTCTGCCTGCGCGAGTGTGTGATTTGTGTCAGTCTGTATGTGTGTGTGTGATTTCTGTCTGTCTGCGAGTGTGTGTGTGATTTGTGTCTTTCTGCGTCTGTGTGTGTGTGTGATTTGTGTCTTTCTGTGTCTGTGTGTGTGTGATTCGAGTCTGTCTGCATGGGTGTGTGTGATTTGTGTCTGCGTGAGTGTGTCATTTGTGTCTGTGTGCATGTGTGTGAGATTTGTTTCTGTCTGTGTGTGTGTGATTTGTGTCTGTCCGCGTGCAAGTGATTTGTGTCTGTCTGCGTGTGTGTGTGAGATTTGTGTCTGTCTGTATGTGTGTGATTTGTTTCTGAGTGAGTGTGTGTGTGTGTGAGATTTATGTTTGTCTGTATGTGTGTGATTTGTGTCTGTTTGCGTGTGTGGTTGATTTGTGTCTGTCTGCGTGTGTGTGAGTGATTTGTGTCTATCTGTTTATTTGTGATTTCTGTCTGTCTGCATGTGTGCTTGCTTTGTGTCTGTGTTTGATTTGTGTCTGTCTGTGTGAGTGTGTGATTTGTGTCTGTCCGTGTGAGTATGTGTGAGTTGTGTCTGACTGTATGTGTGTGTGATTTCTGTCTGCATGTGTGTGTGTGTGTGTGTGTGTGTGTTACGTGTATGTGTGTGTGTGATTTGTGTCTCTGTGTGGGTGTGTGATATTTGTTTCTGTCTGCATTTGTATGTGTGATTTGTGTCTGTGTGGGTCTGATTTGTGTTCATGTGTTTGTGTGTGTGATTTCTGTCTGTGTGTGTGTGATTCGTGTCTGTCTGCATGTGTGTGTGTGATTTCTGTCTGTCTGCGAGTTTGTGATTTGTGTCTTTCTGCGTCTGTGTGTGTGTGATTTGTGTCTTTCTGTGTCTGTGTGTGTGTGATTCGAGTCTGTCTGCATGGACGTGAGGGATTTGTGTCTGCGTGAGTTTGTCATTTGTGTCTGTGTGCATGTGTGTGTGATTTGTTTCTGTCTCTGTGTGTGTGATTTATGTCTGTCCGAATGCACGTGATTTGTGTCTGTCTGCATGTGTGTGTGTGTTTTTTGTCTGTCTTTCTGTATGTGTTTCTGATTTGTGTCTGCCTGCGTGTGTGTGTGATTTGTGTCTGTCTGTTTGTGTGTGTGTGATTTGTATCTGTCTGCGAGTGTGTGTGTACTTTCTGTCTGTCTGCATGAGTGTGTGTGAGTTGAGTCTGTGTGAGTGTGTGATTTGTGTCTGTCTGTATGTGAGTGTGATTTGTGTCAGCCTGTGTGTGTATGTGTGTGATTTATGTCTGCCTGCGTGTGTGTCTGCTTTGGGTCTGTCTGTATGTGTCTGCTTGAGATTTGTGTCTTTCTGGTTGTGTGTGTGATTTGTGTCTGTCTGTGGGTGTGCGTGATTTTTATCTCTCTGTGTGATAGTACGTGATTTGTGTCTGTCTGTGGGTGTGTGTGATTTTTATCTGTCTGCATGCCTATGATTTGTGTCTGTCTGCCAGTGTGTGATTTGTCTATGTCTGTGTGTGTGATATTAGTGTCTGTGTGTGTGTGTGATATTAGTGTCTGTATGTGTGTGTGATTTGTGTCTGTCTGTATGTGTGCGTGATTAGTATCTGTCTGCGTGTGTGTGTGAGATTTATGTCTGTCTGTATGTGTGTGATTTGTGTCTGTTTGCGTGTTTGGTTGCTTTGCGTCTGTCTGCATGTGTGTGAGTGATTTGTGTATATCTGTGTGTTTGTGATTTCTGTCTGTCTGCATGTGTGTGTGCTTTGTGTTTGTGTTTGATTTGTGTCTGTCTGCGTTAGTGTGTGATTTGTGTCTGTCTGCGTGAGTGTGTGTGAGTTGTGTCTGACTGTATGTTTGTGTGATTTGTGTCTGCATATGTGTGTGTGTGTGTTATGTGTCAAAGTGAGTGTGATTTGTGTCACTGTGTGGGTGTGTGTGATCTGTTTCTGTCTGCATGTGTATGTGCGATTTGTGTCTGTGTGGGACTGATTTTTGTCCATGTGTCTGTGTGTGTGATTTCTGTCTGTGTGTGTGATTCGTGTCTGTCTGCATGTAAGTGTGTGATTTCTGTCTGTCTGTAAGTGTGTGTGCGATTTGTGTCTTTCTGCGTCTGTGTTTGTGTGATTTGTGTCTTTCTGCATCTGTGTGTGTGTGATTCGAGTCTGTCTGCATGGGTGTGTGTGATTTGTGTCTGCCTGAGTGTGTCATTTGTGTCTATGTGCATGTGTGTGTGATTTGTTTCTGTCTGTGCATGTGTGATAAGTGTATGTCCACGTGCACATGATTTGTGTCTGTCTGCGTGTGTGTGTGTGATTTTTGTCTGTCTTTCTGTATGTGTTTCTGATTTGTGTCTGCCTGCGTGTCTGTGTGATTTGTGTCTGTCGGTATGTGTGTATGTGATTTGTATCTGTCTGCGAGTGTGTGTGTACTTTGTGTCTGTCTGCATCTGTGTGTGTGTGATTTGTGTCTGTCTGCATGAGTGTGTGTGATTTGTGTCTGCGTGAGTGTGAGATTTGTGTCTGTCTGTATGTGTGTGTGATTTGTGTCTGCGTGTGTGTGTATGTGTGTGATTTTTGTCTGCCTGCGTGTGTGTGTGCTTTGTGTCTGTCTGTATGTGTCTGTTTGAGATTTGTGTCTTTCTGGTTGTGTGTGTGTGCTTTGTGTATGTCTCCGACTGTGTGTGTGATTTGTTTCTGCGTGATTGTGTGATTTGTGTCTGTCTGTATGTGTTTGTGATTTGTGTCTGTGTGTGTGTGTGTGTGTGTGATTTTTGACTGCCTGCGTGTCTGTGTGCTTTGTTTCTGTCTGTATGAGTCTGTTTGTGATTTGTGTATTTGTGGTTGTGTATGTGACTTGTGTCTGTCTGTATGTGTGTGTGTGATTTGTGTATGTCTCCGTCTGTGTGTGTGATTTGTGTCTGTCTGCCTGAGTGTGTGTAATTTGTGTCTGCCTGAGTGTGTGATTTGTGTCTGTCTGTATGTGTGCGTGATATTTGTCTGTGTGTGTGTTTGTGTGTGTGTGTGTGTGTGTGATTTGTGTATGTCTCCGACTGTGTGTGTGATTTGTGTCAGTCTGGGTGAGTGTGTGTGATTTGTGTCTGCCTGAGTGTGTGATTTGTGTCTGTCTGTATGTGTGTGTGATATTTGTCTGTCTGTGTGTGTATGTGATTTGTGTGTGTGTGTGTGTGTGTGTGTGTGTGTGTGTGTGTGATTTGTGTATGTCTCCGACTGTGTGTGTGATTTGTGTCTTTCTGCGTCTGTGTGTGTGTGATTTGTATCTGTCTGTGTACATGTGTGTGATTTGTGTCTGAGTGTGAGTGTGTGTGTGTGTGAGATTTATGTTTGTCTGTATGTGTGTGATTTGTGTCTGTTTGCGTGAGTGGTTGATTTGTGTCTGTCTGCGTGTGTGTGAGTGATTTGTGTCTATCTGTGTATTTGTGATTTCTGTCTGTCTGCATGTGTGCTTGCTTTGTGTCTGTGTTTGATTTGTGTCTGTCTGTGTGAGTGTGTGATTTGTGTCTGTCTGTGTGAGTGTGTGTGAGTTGTGTCTGACTGTATGTGTGTGTGATTTCTGTCTGCATGTGTGTGTGTGTTTGTGTGTGTGTGTGTTATGTATATGTGTGTGTGTGATTTGTGTCTCTGTGTGGGTGTGTGATATTTGTTTCTGTCTGCATTTGTATGTGCGATTTGTGTCTGTGTGGGTCTGATTTGTGTTCATGTGTTTGTGTGTGTGATTTCTGTCTGTGTGTGTGTGATTCGTGTCTGTCTGCATGTGTGTGTGTGATTTCTGTCTGTCTGCGAGTTTGTGATTTGTGTCTTTCTGCGTCTGTGTGTGTGTGATTTGTGTCTTTCTGTGTCTGTGTGTGTGTGATTCGAGTCTGTCTGCATGGGCGTGTGTGATTTGTGTCTGCGTGAGTTTGTCATTTGTGTCTGTGTGCATGTGTGTGTGATTTGTTTCTGTCTCTGTGTGTGTGATTTATGTCTGTCCGAATGCACGTGATTTGTGTCTGTCTGCATGTGTGTGTGTGATTTTTGTCTGTCTTTCTGTATGTGTTTCTGATTTGTGTCTGCCTGCGTGTGTGTGTGATTTGTGTCTGTCTGTTTGTGTGTGTGTGATTTGTATCTGTCTGCGCATGTGTGTGTACTTTCTGTCTGTCTGCGTGAGTGTGTGTGATTTGAGTCTGTGTGAGTGTGTGACTCGTGTCTGTCTGTATGTGAGTGTGATTTGTGTCAGCGTGTGTGTGTATGTGTGTGATTTATGTCTGCCTGCGTGTGTGTCTGCTTTGGGTCTGTCTGTATGTGTCTGCTTGAGATTTGTGTCTTTCTGGTTGTGTGTGTGATTTGTGTCTGTCTGTGGGTGTGCGTGATTTTTATCTCTCTGTGTGATAGTACGTGATTTGTGTCTGTCTGTGGGTGTGTGTGATTTTTATCTGTCTGCATGCCTATGATTTGTGTCTGTCTGCCAGTGTGTGATTTGTCTCTGTCTGTGTGTGTGATATTAGTGTCTGTGTGTGTGTGTGATATTAGTGTCTGTATGTGTGTGTGATTTGTGTCTGTCTGTATGTGTGTGTGATTAGTGTCTGTCTGCGTGTGTGTGTGAGATTTATGTCTGTCTGTATGTGTGTGATTTGTGTCTGTTTGCGTGTTTGGTTGCTTTGCGTCTGTCTGCATGTGTGTGAGTGATTTGTGTCTATCTGTGTGTTTGTGATTTCTGTCTGTCTGCATGTGTGTGTGCTTTGTGTTTGTGTTTGATTTGTGTCTGTCTGCGTTAGTGTGTGATTTGTGTCTGTCTGCGTGAGTGTGTGTGAGTTGTGTCTGACTGTATGTTTGTGTGATTTGTGTCTGCATATGTGTGTGTGTGTGTGTTATGTGTCAGTGTGAGTGTGATTTGTGTCACTGTGTGGGTGTGTGTGATCTGTTTCTGTCTGCATGTGTATGTGCGATTTGTGTCTGTGTGGGACTGATTTTTGTCCATGTGTCTGTGTGTGTGATTTCTGTCTGTGTGTGTGATTCGTATCTGTCTGCATGTTAGTGTGTGATTTCTGTCTGTCTGTAATTGTGTGTGTGATTTGTGTCTTTCTGCGTCTGTGTTTGTGTGATTTGTGTCTTTCTGCGTGTGTGTGTGTGTGATTCGAGTCTGTCTGCATGGGTGTGTGTGATTTGTGTCTGCCTGAGTGTGTCATTTGTGTCTATGTGCATGTGTGTGTGATTTGTTTCTGTCTGTGCATGTGTGATAAGTGTATGTCCGCGTGCACATGATTTGTGTCTGTCTGCGTGTGTGTGTGTGATTTTTGTCTGTCTTTCTGTATGTGTTTCTGATTGGTGTCTGCCTGCGTGTCTGTGTGATTTGTGTCTGTCGGTATGCATGTATGTGATTTGTATCTGTCTGCGAGTGTGTGTGTACTTTGTGTCTGTCTGCATCTGTGTGTGTGTGATTTGTGTCTGTCTGCATGAGTGTGTATGATTTGTGTCTGCGTGAGTGTGAGATTTGTGTCTGTCTGTATGTGTGCGTGATTTGTGTCTGCGTGTGTGTGTATGTGTGTGATTTTTGTCTGCCTGCGTGTGTGTGTGCTTTGTGTCTGTCTGTATGTGTCTGTTTGAGATTTGTGTCTTTCTGGTTGTGTGTGTGTGCTTTGTGTCTGTCTGCATGAGTGTGTGTGATTTGTGTCTGCGTGATTGTGTGATTTGTGTCTGTCTGTATGTGTTTGTGATTTGTGTCTGTGTGTGTGTGTGTGTGATTTTTGACTGCCTGCATGTGTGTGTGCTTTGTTTCTGTCTGTATGAGTCTGTTTGAGATTTGTGTCTTTGTGGTTGTGTATGTGATTTGTGTCTGTCTGTATGTGTGTGTGTGATTTGTGTATGTCTCCGTCTGTGTGTGTGATTTGTGTCTGTCTGCCTGAATGTGTGTAATTTGTGTCTGACTAGTGTGTGATTTGTGTCTGTCTGTATGTGTGCATGATTTTTGTCTGTGTGTGTGTGTGTGTGTGTGTGTGTGTGTGTGTGTGTGTGTGTGATTTGTGTCTGTCTGCGTGTGTGTGTGATTTGTGTATGTCTCCGACTGTGTGTGTGATTTGTGTCAGTCTGGGTGAGGGTGTGTGATTTGTGTCTGCCTGGGTGTGTGATTTGTGTCCGTCTGTATGTATGCGTGATATTTGTCTGTGTGTGTGTGTGTGTGTGTGTGTGTGTGTGTGTGTGATTTGTGTGTGTGTGTGTGTGTGTGTGTGTGTGTGTGATTTGTGTATGTCTCCGACTGTGTGTGTGATTTGTGTTAGTCTGGGTGAGTGTGTGTGATTTGTGTCTGCCTGAGTGTGTGATTTGTGTCTGTCTGTATGTGTGCGTGATATTTGTCTGTCTGTGTGTGTATGTGATTTGTGTGTGTGTGTGTGTGTGTGTGTGTGATTTGTGTATGTCTCCGACTGTGTGTGTGATTTGTGTCTTTCTGCGTCTGTGTGTGTGTGATTTGTGTCTTTCTGTGTCTGTGTGTGTGTGATTCGTGTCTGTCTGCATGGGTGTGTGTGATTTGTGTCTGCCTGAGTGTGTGATTTGTGTCTGTCTGTATGTGTGCGTGATTTTTGTCTGTGTGTGTGTGTGTGTGTGTGTGTGTGTGACTGATTTGTGTCTGTCTGCGTGTGTGTGTGATTTGTGTCTATGTGTGTGTGTGATTTCTGTCAGGTGAGTGTGTTTGATTTGTGTCCGTCTGTGTGTGTGCGTGTGATTTGTATCTGTCTGTGTACATGTGTGTGATTTGTTTCTGTGTGTTAGTGTGTGATTTGTGTCTGTCTGTGTAAGTGTGTGATTTGTGTCTGTCTGCATGTGTGTGTGTGATTTGTGTCTGTCTGCATGTGTGTGTGTGTGATTTTTATCTGTCTGTCTGTATGTGTGTGTGCTTTGTGTCTGCCTGCGCGAGTGTGTGATTTGTGTCAGTCTGTATGTGTGTGTGTGATTTCTGTCTGTCTGCGAGTGTGTGTGTGATTTGTGTCTTTCTGCGTCTGTGTGTGTGTGATTTGTGTCTTTCTGTGTCTGTGTGTGTGTGATTCGAGTCTGTCTGCATGGGTGTGTGTGATTTGTGTCTGCGTGAGTGTGTCATTTGTGTCTGTGTGCATGTGTGTGAGATTTGTTTCTGTCTGTGTGTGTGTGATTTGTGTCTGTCCGCGTGCAAGTGATTTGTGTCTGTCTGCGTGTGTGTGTGAGATTTGTGTCTGTCTGTATGTGTGTGATTTGTTTCTGAGTGTGAGTGTGTGTGTGTGTGAGATTTATGTTTGTCTGTATGTGTGTGATTTGTGTCTGTTTGCGTGTGTGGTTGATTTGTGTCTGTCTGCGTGTGTGTGAGTGATTTGTGTCTATCTGTTTATTTGTGATTTCTGTCTGTCTGCATGTGTGCTTGCTTTGTGTCTGTGTTTGATTTGTGTCTGTCTGTGTGAGTGTGTGATTTGTGTCTGTCCGTGTGAGTGTGTGTGAGTTGTGTCTGACTGTATGTGTGTGTGATTTCTGTCTGCATGTGTGTGTGTGTGTGTGTGTGTGTGTTACGTGTATGTGTGTGTGTGATTTGTGTCTCTGTGTGGGTGTGTGATATTTGTTTCTGTCTGCATTTGTATGTGTGATTTGTGTCTGTGTGGGTCTGATTTGTGTTCATGTGTTTGTGTGTGTGATTTCTGTCTGTGTGTGTGTGATTCGTGTCTGTCTGCATGTGTGTGTGTGATTTCTGTCTGTCTGCGAGTTTGTGATTTGTGTCTTTCTGCGTCTGTGTGTGTGTGATTTGTGTCTTTCTGTGTCTGTGTGTGTGTGATTCGAGTCTGTCTGCATGGGCGTGAGGGATTTGTGTCTGCGTGAGTTTGTCATTTGTGTCTGTGTGCATGTGTGTGTGATTTGTTTCTGTCTCTGTGTGTGTGATTTATGTCTGTCCGAATGCACGTGATTTGTGTCTGTCTGCATGTGTGTGTGTGTTTTTTGTCTGTCTTTCTGTATGTGTTTCTGATTTGTGTCTGCCTGCGTGTGTGTGTGATTTGTGTCTGTCTGTTTGTGTGTGTGTGATTTGTATCTGTCTGCGAGTGTGTGTGTACTTTCTGTCTGTCTGCGTGAGTGTGTGTGAGTTGAGTCTGTGTCAGTGTGTGATTTGTGTCTGTCTGTATGTGAGTGTGATTTGTGTCAGCCTGTGTGTGTATGTGTGTGATTTATGTCTGCCTGCGTGTGTGTCTGCTTTGGGTCTGTCTGTATGTGTCTGCTTGAGATTTGTGTCTTTCTGGTTGTGTGTGTGATTTGTGTCTGTCTGTGGGTGTGCGTGATTTTTATCTCTCTGTGTGATAGTACGTGATTTGTGTCTGTCTGTGGGTGTGTGTGATTTTTATCTGTCTGCATGCCTATGATTTGTGTCTGTCTGCCAGTGTGTGATTTGTCTATGTCTGTGTGTGTGATATTAGTGTCTGTGTGTGTGTGTGATATTAGTGTCTGTATGTGTGTGTGATTTGTGTCTGTCTGTATGTGTGTGTGATTAGTATCTGTCTGCGTGTGTGTGTGAGATTTATGTCTGTCTGTATGTGTGTGATTTGTGTCTGTTTGCGTGTTTGGTTGCTTTGCGTCTGTCTGCATGTGTGTGAGTGATTTGTGTATATCTGTGTGTTTGTGATTTCTGTCTGTCTGCATGTGTGTGTGCTTTGTGTTTGTGTTTGAATTGTGTCTGTCTGCGTTAGTGTGTGATTTGTGTCTGTCTGCGTGAGTGTGTGTGAGTTGTGTCTGACTGTATGTTTGTGTGATTTGTGTCTGCATATGTGTGTGTGTGTATTATGTGTCAAAGTGAGTGTGATTTGTGTCACTGTGTGGGTGTGTGTGATCTGTTTCTGTCTGCATGTGTATGTGCGATTTGTGTCTGTGTGGGACTGATTTTTGTCCATGTGTCTGTGTGTGTGATTTCTGTCTGTGTGTGTGATTCGTGTCTGTCTGCATGTAAGTGTGTGATTTCTGTCTGTCTGTAAGTGTGTGTGCGATTTGTGTCTTTCTGCGTCTGTGTTTGTGTGATTTGTGTCTTTCTGCATCTGTGTGTGTGTGATTCGAGTCTGTCTGCATGGGTGTGTGTGATTTGTGTCTGCCTGAGTGTGTCATTTGTGTCTATGTGCATGTGTGTGTGATTTGTTTCTGTCTGTGCATGTGTGATAAGTGTATGTCCACGTGCACATGATTTGTGTCTGTCTGCGTGTGTGTGTGTGATTTTTGTCTGTCTTTCTGTATGTGTTTCTGATTTGTGTCTGCCTGCGTGTCTGTGTGATTTGTGTCTGTCGGTATGTGTGTATGTGATTTGTATCTGTCTGCGAGTGTGTGTGTACTTTGTGTCTGTCTGCATCTGTGTGTGTGTGATTTGTGTCTGTCTGCATGAGTGTGTGTGATTTGTGTCTGCGTGAGTGTGAGATTTGTGTCTGTCTGTATGTGTGTGTGATTTGTGTCTGCGTGTGTGTGTATGTGTGTGATTTTTGTCTGCCTGCGTGTGTGTGTGCTTTGTGTCTGTCTGTATGTGTCTGTTTGAGATTTGTGTCTTTCTGGTTGTGTGTGTGTGCTTTGTGTATGTCTCTGACTGTGTGTGTGATTTGTGTCTGCGTGATTGTGTGATTTATGTCTGTCTGTATGTGTTTGTGATTTGTGTCTGTGTGTGTGTGTGTGTGTGTGTGATTTTTGACTGCCTGCGTGTCTGTGTGCTTTGTTTCTGTCTGTATGAGTCTGTTTGAGATTTGTGTATTTGTGGTTGTGTATGTGACTTGTGTCTGTCTGTATGTGTGTGTGTGATCTGTGTATGTCTCCGTCTGTGTGTGTGATTTGTGTCTGTCTGCCTGAGTGTGTGTAATTTGTGTCTGCCTGAGTGTGTGATTTGTGTCTGTCTGTATGTGTGCGTGATATTTGTCTGTGTGTGTGTGTGTGTGTGTGTGTGAGTTTGTGTGATTTGTGTCTGTCTGCGTGTGTGTGTGATTTGTGTATGTCTCCGACTGTGTGTGTGATTTGTGTCAGTCTGGGTGAGTGTGTGTGATTTGTGTCTGCCTGAGTGTGTGATTTGTGTCTGTCTGTATGTGTGTGTGATATTTGTCTGCCTGTGTGTGTATGTGATTTGTGTGTGTGTGTTTGTGTGTGTGTGTGTGTGTGTGTGTGTGTGTGTGTGTGTGATTTGTGTATGTCTCCGACTGTGTGTGTGATTTGTGTCTTTCTGCGTCTGTGTGTGTGTGATTTGTGTCTTTCTGTGTCTGTGTGTGTGTGATTCGAGTCTGTCTGCATGGGTGTGTGTGATTTGTGTCTGCCTAAGTGTGTGATTTGTGTCTGTCTGTATGTGTGCGTGATTTTTGTCCGTGTGTGTGTGTGTGTGTGTGACTGATTTGTGTCAGTCTGCATGTGTGTGTGATTTGTGTCTATGTGTGTGTGTGATTTCTGTCAGGTGAGTGTGTTTGATTTGTGTCCGTCTGTGTGTGTGCGTGTGATTTGTATCTGTCTGTGTACATGTGTGTGATTTGTTTCTGTGTGTTAGTGTGTGATTTGTGTCTGTCTGTGTAAGTGTGTGATTTGTGTCTGTCTGCATGTGTGTGTGTGATTTGTGTCTGTCTGCATGTGTGTGTGTGTGATTTATGTCTGTCTGTCTGTATGTGTGTGTGCTTTGTGTCTGCCTGCGCGAGTGTGTGATTTGTGTCAGTCTGTATGTGTGTGTGTGATTTCTGTCTGTCTGTGAGTGTGTGTGTGATTTGTGTCTTTCTGCGTCTGTGTGTGTGTGATTTGTGTCTTTCTGTGTCTGTGTGTGTGTGATTCGAGTCTGTCTGCATGGGTGTGTGTGATTTGTGTCTGCGTGAGTGTGTCATTTGTGTCTGTGTGCATGTGTGTGAGATTTGTTTCTGTCTGTGTGTGTGCGATTTGTGTCTGTCCGCGTGCAAGTGATTTGTGTCTGTCTGCGTGTGTGTGTGGGATTTGAGTCTGTCTGTATGTGTGTGATTTGTGCCTGTGTGTGAGTGTGTGTGTGTGTGAGATTTATGTTTGTCTGTATGTGTGTGATTTGTGTCTGTTTGCGTGTGTGGTTGATTTGTGTCTGTCTGCGTGTGTGTGAGTGATTTGGGTCTATCTGTTTATTTGTGATTTCTGTCTGTCTGCATGTGTGCTTGCTTTGTGTCTGTGTTTGATTTGTGTCTGTCTGTGTGAGTGTGTGATTTGTGTCTGTCTGTGTGAGTATGTGTGAGTTGTGTCTGACTGTATGTGTGTGTGATTTCTGTCTGCATGTGTGTGTGTGTGTGTGTGTGTGTGTGTGTGTTACGTGTATGTGTGTGTGTGATTTGTGTCTCTGTGTGGGTGTGTGATATTTGTTTCTGTCTGCATTTGTATGTGTGTTTGTGTCTGTGTGGGTCTGATTTGTGTTCATGTGTTTGTTTGTGTGATTTCTGTCTGTGTGTGTGTGATTCGTGTCTGTCTGCATGTGTGTGTGTGATTTCTGTCTGTCTGCGAGTTTGTGATTTGTGTCTTTCTGCGTCTGTGTGTGTGCGATTTGTGTCTTTCTGTGTCTGTGTGTGTGTGATTCGAGTCTGTCTGCATGGGCGTGGGTGATTTGTGTCTGCGTGAGTTTGTCATTTGTGTCTGTGTGCATGTGTGTGTGATTTGTTTCTGTCTCTGTGTGTGTGATTTATGTCTGTCCGAATGCACGTGATTTGTGTCTGTCTGCATGTGTGTGTGTGATTTTGGTCTGTCTTTCTGTATGTGTTTCTGATTTGTGTCTGCCTGCGTGTGTGTGTGATTTGTGTCTGTCTGTTTGTGTGTGTGTGATTTGTATCTGACTGCGAGTGTGTGTGTACTTTCTGTCTGTCTGCGTGAGTGTGTGTGATTTGAGTCTGTGTGAGTGTGTGATTTTTGTCTGTCTGTATGTGAGTGTGATTTGTGTCAGCGTGTGTGTGTATGTGTGTGATTTATGTCTGCCTGCGTGTGTGTGTGCTTTGGGTCTGTCTGTATGTGTCTGCTTGAGATTTGTGTCTTTCTGGTTGTGTGTGTGATTTGTGTCTGACTGTGGGTGTGCGTGATTTTTAACTGTCTGTGTGATAGTATGTGATTTGTGTCTGTCTGTGGGTGTGTGTGATTTTTATCTGTCTGCATGCCTATGATTTGTGTCTGTCTGCCAGTGTGTGATTTGTCTCTGTCTGTGTGTGTGATATTAGTGTCTGTGTGTGTGTGTGATATTAGTGTCTGTATGTGTGTGTGATTTGTGTCTGTCTGTATGTGTGTGTGATTAGTGTCTGTCTGCGTGTGTGTGTGAGATTTATGTCTGTCTGTATGTGTGTGATTTGTGTCTGTTTGCGTGTTTGGTTGCTTTGCGTCTGTCTGCATGTGTGTGAGTGATTTGTGTCTATCTGTGTGTTTGTGATTTCTGTCTGTCTGCATGTGTGTGTGCTTTGTGTTTGTGTTTGATTTGTGTCTGTCAGCGTTAGTGTGTGATTTGTGTCTGTCTGCGTGAGTGTGTGTGAGTTGTGTCTGACTGTATGTTTGTGTGATTTGTGTCTGCATATGTGTGTGTGTGTGTGTTATGTGTCAGTGTGAGTGTGATTTGTGTCACTGTGTTGGTGTGTGTGATCTGTTTCTGTCTGCATGTGTATGTGCGATTTGTGTCTGTGTGGGACTGATTTTTGTCCATGTGTCTGTGTGTCTGATTTCTGTCTGTGTGTGTGATTCGTGTCTGTCTGCATGTTAGTGTGTGATTTCTGTCTGTCTGTAAGTGTGTGTGTGATTTGTGTCTTTCTGCGTCTGTGTGTGTGTGATTTGTGTCTTTCTGCGTGTGTGTGTGTGTGATTCGAGTCTGTCTGCATGGGTGTGTGTGATTTGTGTCTGCCTGAGTGTGTCATTTGTGTCTATGTGCATGTGTGTGTGATTTGTTTCTGTCTGTGCATGTGTGATAAGTGTATGTCTGCGTGCACATGATTTGTGTCTGTCTGCATGTGTGTGTGTGATTTTTGTCTGTCTTTCTGTATGTGTTTCTGATTTGTGTCTGCCTGCGTGTCTGTGTGATTTGTGTCTGTCGGTATGTATGTATGTGATTTGTATCTGTCTGCGAGTGTGTGTGTACTTTGTGTCTGTCTGCATCTGTGTGTGTGTGATTTGTGTCTGTCTGCATGAGTGTGTGTGATTTGTGTCTGCGTGAGTGTGAGATTTGTGTCTGTCTGTATGTGTGTGTGATTTGTGTCTGCGTGTGTGTGTATGTGTGTGATTTTTGTCTGCCTGCGTGTGTGTGTGCTTTGTGTCTGTCTGTATGTGTCTGTTTGAGATTTGTGTCTTTCTGGTTGTGTGTGTGTGCTTTGTGTCTGTCTGCATGTGTGTGTGTGATTTGTGTCTGCGTGATTGTGTGATTTGTGTCTGTCTGTATGTGTTTGTGATTTGTGTCTGTGTGTGTGTGTGTGTGTGTGTGATTTTTGACTGCCTGCGTGTGTGTGTGCTTTGTTTCTGTCTGTATGAGTCTGTTTGAGATTTGTGTCTTTGTGGTTGTGTATGTGATTTGTGTCTGTCTGTATGTGTGTGTGTGATTTGTGTATGTCTCCGTCTGTGTGTGTGATTTGTGTCTGTCTGCCTGAGTGTGTGTAATTTGTGTCTGCCTGAGTGTGTGATTTGTGTCTGTCTGTATGTGTGCATGATTTTTGTGTGTGTGTGTGTGTGTGTGTGTGTGTGTGTGTGTGTGATTTGTGTCTGTCTGCGTGTGTGTGTGATTTGTGTATGTCTCTGACTGTGTGTGTGATTTGCGTCAGTCTGGGTGAGTGTGTGTGATTTGTGTCTGCCTGAGTGTGTGATTTGTGTCTGTCTGTATGTGTGTGTGATATTTGTCTGCCTGTGTGTGTATGTGATTTGTGTCTGTGTGTGTGTGTGTGTGATTTCTGTATGTCTGCGACTGTGTGTGTGATTTGTGTCTTTCTGCGCTGTGTGTGTGTGATTTGTGTCTTTCTGTGTCTGTGTGTGTGTGATTCAAGTCTGTCTGCATGGGTGTGCGTGATTTGTGTCTGCCTGAGTGTGTGATTTGTGTCTGTCTGTATGTGTGCATGATTTTTG
This sequence comes from Isurus oxyrinchus, assembly GCA_026770705.1. Classification (NCBI taxonomy): domain Eukaryota; kingdom Metazoa; phylum Chordata; class Chondrichthyes; order Lamniformes; family Lamnidae; genus Isurus; species Isurus oxyrinchus. The sequence goes on along the minus strand of JANJGN010000007.1, from coordinate 90,405,977 downwards.
TCTGTGTGTGTGTGTGTGTGTGTGTGTGTGTGTGTGTGTGACTGATTTGTGTCTGTCTGCGTGTGTGTGTGATTTGTGTCTATGTGTGGGTGTGATTTCTGTCAGGTGAGTGTGTTTGATTTGTGTCTGTCTGTGTGTGAGCGTGTGATTTGTATCTGTCTGTGTACATGTGTGTGATTTGTTTCTGTGTGTTAGTGTGTGATTTGTGTCTGTCTGTGTAAGTTTGTGATTTGTGTCTGTCTGCATGTGTGTGTGTGATTTGTGTCTGTCTGCATGTGTGTGTGTGTGATTTTTATCTGTCTGTCTGTATGTGTGTGTGCTTTGTGTCTGCCTGCGCGAGTGTGTGATTTGTGTCAGTCTGTATGTTTGTGTGTGACTTCTGTCTGTCTGCGAGTGTGTGTGTGATTTGTGTCTTTCTGCGTCTGTGTGTGTGTGATTTGTGTCTTTCTGTGTCTGTGTGTGTGTGATTCGAGTCTGTCTGCTTGGGTGTGTGTGATTTGTGTCTGCGTGAGTGTGTCATTTGTGTCTGTGTGCATGTGTGTGAGATTTGTTTCTGTGTGTGTGTGTGTGATTTGTGTCTGTCCGCGTGCAAGTGATTTGTGTCTGTCTGCATGTGTGTGTGAGATTTGTGTCTGTCTGTATGTGTGTGATTTGTGTCTGTTTGCGTGTGTGGTTGATTTGTGTCTGTCTGCGTGTGTGTGAGTGATTTGTGTCTATCTGTGTATTTGTGATTTCTGTCTGTCTGCATGTGTGCTTGCTTTGTGTCTGTGTTTGATTTGTGTCTGTCTGTGTGAGTGTGTGATTTGTGTCTGTCTGTGTGAGCATGTGTGAGTTGTGTCTGACTGTATGTGTGTGTGATTTCTGTCTGCATGTGTGTGTGTGTGTGTGTGTGTTATGTGTATGTGTGTGTGTGATTTGTGTCTCTGTGTGGGTGTGTGATATTTGTTTCTGTCTGCATTTGTATGTGTGATTTGTGTCTGTGTGGGTCTGATTTGTGTTCATGTGTTTGTGTGTGTGATTTCTGTCTGTGTGTGTGTGATTCGTGTCTGTCTGCATGTGTGTGTGTGATTTCTGTCTGTCTGCGTGTTTGTGATTTGTATCTTTCTGCGTCTGTGTGTGTGTGATTTGTGTCTTTCTGTGTCTGTGTGTGTGTGATTCGAGTCTGTCTGCATGGGCGTGTGTGATTTGTGTCTGCGTGAGTTTGTCATTTGTGTCTGTGTGCATGTGTGTGTGATTTGTTTCTGTCTCTTTGTGTGTGATTTATGTCTGTCCGAATGCATGTGATTTGTGTCTGTCTGCATGTGTGTGTGTGATTTTGGTTTGTCTTTCTGTATGTGTTTCTGATTTGTGTCTGCCTGCGTGTGTGTGTGATTTGCGTCTGTCCGTTTGTGTGTGTGTGATTTGTATCTGTCTGCGAGTGTGTGTGTACTTTCTGTCTGTCTGCGTGAGTGTGTGTGATTTGAGTCTGTGTGAGTGTGTGATTTGTGTCTGTCTGTATGTGAGTGTGATTTGTGTCAGCGTGTGTGTGTATGTGTGTGATTTTTGTCTGCCTGCGTGTGTGTGTGCTTTGGGTCTGTCTGTATGTGTCTGCTTGAGATTTGTGTCTTTCTGGTTGTGTGTGTGATTTGTGTCTGACTGTGGGTGTGCGTGATTTTTATCTGTCTGTGTGATAGTATGTGATTTGTGTCTGTCTGTGGGTGTGTGTGATTTTTATCTGTCTGCATGCCTATGATTTGTGTCTGTCTGCCAGTGTGTGATTTGTCTCTGTCTGTGTGTGTGATATTAGTGTCTGTGTGTGTGTGTGATATTAGTGTCTGTATGTGTGTGTGATTTTTGTCTGTCTGTATGTGTGTGTGATTAGTGTCTGTCTGGGTGTGTGTGTGAGATTTATGTCTGTCTGTATGTGTGTGATTTGTGTCTGTTTGCGTGTTTGGTTGCTTTGCGTCTGTCTGCATGTGTGTGAGTGATTTGTGTCTATCTGTGTGTTTGTGATTTCTGTCTGTTTGCATGTGTGTGTGCTTTGTGTTTGTGTTTGATTTGTGTCTGTCAGCGTTAGTGTGTGATTTGTGTCTGTCCGCGTGAGTGTGTGTGAGTTGTGTCTGACTGTATGTTTGTGTGATTTGTGTCTGCATATGTGTGTGTGTGTGTGTGTGTTGTGTCAGTGTGAGTGTGATTTGTGTCACTGTGTGGGTGTGTGTGATCTGTTTCTGTCTGCATGTGTATGTGCGATTTGTGTCTGTGTGGGTCTGATTTTTGTCCATGTGTCTGTGTGTGTGATTTCTGTCTGTGTGTGTGATTTGTGTCTGTCTGCATGTTAGTGTGTGATTTCTGTCTGTCTGTAAGTGTGTGTGTGATTTGTGTCTTTCTGCGTCTGTGTGTGTGTGATTTGTGTCTTTCTGCGTCTGTGTGTGTGTGATTCGAGTCTGTCTGCATGGGTGTGTGTGATTTGTGTCTGCCTGAGTGTGTCATTTGTGTCTGTGTGCATGTGTGTGTGATTTGTTTCTGTCTGTGCATGTGTGATAAGTGTATGTCCGCGTGCACATGATTTGTGTCTGGTTGCGTGTGTGTGTGTGATTTTTGTCTGTCTTTCTGTATGTGTTTCTGATTTGTGTCTGCCTGCGTGTCTGTGTGATTTGTGTCTGTCGGTATGTGTGTATGTGATTAGTATCTGTCTGCGACTGTGTGTGTACTTTGTGTCTGTCTGCATCTGTGTGTGTGTGATTTGTGTCTGTCTGCATGAGTGTGTGTGATTTGTGTCTGTATGAGTGTGAGATTTGTGTCTGTCTGTATGTGTGTGTGATTTTTGTCTGCGTGTGTGTGTATGTGTGTGATTTTTGTCTGCCTGCGTGTGTGTGTGCTTTGTGTCTGTCTGTATGTGTGTGTGATTTGTGTCTGTCTGTAAGTGTCTGTTTGAGATTTGTGTCTTTCTGGTTGTGTGTGTGTGCTTTGTGTCTGTCTGCATGAGTGTGTTTAATTTGTGTCTGCCTGAGTGTGTGATTTGTGTCTGTCTGTATGTGTGCATGATTTTTGTCTGTGTATGTGTGTGTGTGTGTGTGTGTGTGTGTGTGTGATTTGTGTCTGTCTGCGTGTGTGTGTGATTTGTGTATGTCTATGACTGTGTGTGTGATTTGTGTCAGTCTGGGTGAGTGTGTGTGATTTGTGTCTGCCTGAGTGTGTGATTTGTGTCTGTCTGTATGTGTGCGTGACATTTGTCTGTGTGTGTGTGTGTGTGTGTGTGTGTGTGTGAGTTGTGTGTGTGTGTGTGTGTGTGTGTGTGTGTGATTGGTGTATGTCTCCGACTGTGTGTGTGATTTGTGTCAGTCTGGGTGAGTGTGTGTGATTTGTGTCTGCCTGAGTGTGTGATTTGTGTCTGTCTGTATGTGTGTGTGATATTTGTCTGTGTGTGTGTGTATGTGATTTGTGTCTCTGTGTGTGTGTGTGTGTGTGTGTGATTTGTGTATGTCTCCGACTGTGTGTGTGATTTGTCTCTGTCTGCATGAGTGTGTGTGATTTGTGTCTGCCTGAGTGTGTGATTTGTGTCTGTCTGTATGTGTGTGTGATATTTGTCTGTGTGTGTGTGTGTGTGTGTGTGTGTGTGTGTCTCCGACTGTGTGTGTGATTTGTGTCTGTCTGCGTGAGTGTGTGTGATTTGTGTCTATGTGTGTGTGTGATTTCTGACTGTCAGGTGAGTGTGTTTGATTTGTGTCCGTCTGTGAGTGTGCGTGTGATTTGTATCTGTCTGTGTACATGTGTGTGATTTGTTTCTGTGTGTTATTGTGTGATTTGTGTCTGTCTGTGTAAGTGTGTGATTTGTGTCTGTCTGCATGTGTGTGTGTGATTTGTGTCTGTCTGCATGTGTGGGTGTGTGATTTATGTCTGTCTGTCTGTATGTGTGTGTGCTTTCTGTCTGCCTGCGCGAGTGTGTGATTTGTGTCAGTCTGTATGTGTGTGTGTGATTTCTGTCTGTCTGCGAGTGTGTGTGTGATTTGTGTCTTTCTGCGTCTGTGTGTGTGTGATTTGTGTCTTTCTGCGTCTGTGTGTATGTGATTCGAGTCTGTCTGCATGGGTGTGTGTGATTTGTGTCTGCGTGAGTGTGTCATTTGTGTCTCTCTGTATGTGTTTGTGATTTGTGTGTGTGTGTGTGTGTGTGTGTGTCTGTGTGATTTGTGTATGTCTCCGACTGTGTGTGTGATTTGTGTCAGTCTGGGTGAGTGTGTGTGATTTGTGTCTGCCTGAGTGTGTGATTTGTGTCTGTCTGTATGTGTGTGTGATATTTGTCTGTGTGTGTGTGTATGTGATTTGTGTCTGTGTGTGTGTGTGTGTGATTTGTGTATGTCTCCGACTGTGTGTGTGATTTGTATCTGTCTGCGTGAGTGTGTGTGATTTGTGTCTGCCTGAGTATGTGATTTGTGTCTGTCTGTATGTGTGCGTGATTTTTGTCTGTGTGTGTGTGTGTGTGTGTGTGTGTGTGTGTGACTGAATTATGTCTGTCTGTGTGTGTGTGTGATTTGTGTCTATGTGTGTGTGTGATTTCTGTCTGTCAGGTGAGTGTGTTTGATTTGTGTCCGTCTGTGTGTGTGCGTGTGATTTGTATCTGTCTGTGTACATGTGTGTGATTTGTTTCTGTGTGTTAGTTTGTGATTTGTGTCTGTCTGTGTAAGTGTGTGATTTGTGTCTGTCTGCATGTGTGTGTGTGATTTGTGTCTGTCTGCATGTGTGTGTGTGTGATTTATGTCTGTCTGTCTGTATGTGTGTGTGCTTTGTGTCTGCCTGCGCGAGTGTCTGATTTGTGTCAGTCTGTATGTGTGTGTGTGATTTCTGTCTGTCTGCAAGTGTGTGTGTGATTTGTGTCTTTTTGCGTCTGTGTGTGTGTGATTTGTGTCTTTCTGCATCTGTGTGTGTGTGATTCGAGTCGGTCTGCATCGGTGTGTGTGATTTGTGTCTGCGTGAGTGTGTCATTTGTGTCTGTGTGCATGTGTGTGTGATTTGTTTCTGTCTGTGTGTGTGTGATTTGTGTCTGTCAGCGTGCAAGTGATTTGTGTCTGTCTGCGTGTGTGCGTGTGTGTGTTATGTGTCAGTGTGAGTGTGATTTGTGTCACTGTATGGGTGTGTGTGATCTGTTTCTGTCTGCATGTGTATGTGCGATTTGTGTCTGTGTGGGTCTGATTTTTGTAAATGTGTCTGTGTGTGATTTGTGTCTGTGTGTGTGTGATTCGTTTCTGTCTGCATGTTAGTGTGTGATTTCTGTCTGTCTGTAAGTGTGTGTGTGATTTGTGTCTTTCTGCGTCTGTGTGTGTGTGATTTGTGTCTTTCTGCGTCTGTGTGTGTGTGATTCGAGTCTGTCTGCATGGGTGTGTGTGCTTTGTGTCTGCCTGAGTGTGTCATTTGTGTCTGTGTGCATGTGTGTGTGATTTGTTTCTGTCTGTGCATGTGTGATAAGTGTATGTCCGCGTGCACATGATTTGTGTCTGTCTGCGTGTGTGTGTATGATTTTTGTCTGTCTTTCTGTATGCGTTTCTGATTTGTGTCTGCCTGAGTGTCTGTGTGATTTGTGTCTGTCAGTATGTGTGTATGTGATTTGTATCTGTTTGCGAGTGTGTGTGTACTTTGTGTCTGTCTGCATCTGTGTGTGTGTGATTTGTGTCTGTCTGCATGAGTGTGTGTGATTTGTGTCTGCGTGAGTGTGAGATTTGTGTCTGTCTGTATGTGTGTGTGATTTGTGTCTGCGTGTGTGTGTATGTGTGTGATTTTTGTCTGCCTGCGTGTGTGTGTGCTTTGTTTCTGTCTGTATGTGTCTGTTTGAGATTTGTGTCTTTCTGGTTGTGTGTGTGTGCTTTGTGTCTGTCTGCATGAGTGTGTGTGATTTGTGTCTGCGTGATTGTGTGATTTGTGTCTGTCTGTATGTGTTTGTGATTGTGTCTGTGTGTGTGTGTGTGTGTGTGTGTGTGTGATTTTTGACTGCCTGCGTGTGTGTGTGCTTTGTTTCTGTCTGTATGAGTCTGTTTGACGTTTGTGTCTTTGTGGTTGTGTATGTGATTTGTGTCTGTCTGTATGTGTGTGTGTGATTTGTGTATGTCTCCGTCTGTGTGTGTGATTTGTGTCTGTCTGCCTGAGTGTGTGTAATTTGTGTCTGCCTGAGTGTGTGATTTGTGTCTGTCTGTATGTGTGCATGATTTTTGTCTGTGTGTGTGTGTGTGTGTATGTGTGTGTGTGTGTGTGTGTAATTTGTGTCTGTCTGCGAGTGTGTGTGATTTGTGTATGTCTCCGACTGTGTATGTGATTTATGTCAGTCTGGGTGAGTGTGTGTGATTTGTGTCTGCCTGAGTGTGTGATTTGTGTCTGTCTGTATGTGTGCGTGATATTTGTCTGTGTGTGTGTGTGTGTGTGTGTGTGTGTGTGTGTTATTTGTGTCTGTCTCCGACTGTGTGTGTGATTTGTGTCAGTCTGGGTGAGTGTGTGTGATTTGTGTCTGCCTGAGTGTGTGATTTGTGTCTGTCTGTATGTGTGTGTGATATTTGTCTGTGTGTATGTGTGTGTGATTTGTGTCTGTGTGTGTGTGTGTGTGATTTGTGTATGTCTCCAACTGTGTGTGTGATTTGTGTCTGTCTGTGTGTGTGTGTGATTTGTGTCTATGTGTGTGTGTGATTTCTGACTGTCAGGTGAGTGTGTTTGATTTGTGTCCGTCTGTGTGTGTGCGTGTGATTTTTATCTGTCTGTGTACATGTGTGTGATTTGTTTCTGTGTGTTAGTGTGTGATTTGTGTCTGTCTGTGTAAGTGTGTGATGTGTGTCTGTCTGCATGTGTGTGTGTGCTTTGTGTCTGCCTGCGCGAGTGTGTAATTTGTGTCAGTCTGTATGTGTGTGTGTGATTTCTGTCTGTCTGTGAGTGTGTGTGTGATTTGTGTCTTTCTGCGTCTATGTGTGTGTGATTTGTGTCTTTCTGTGTCTGTGTGTGTGTGATTCGAGTCTGTCTGCATGGGCGTGTGTTATTTGTGTCTGCGTGAGTTTGTCATTTGTGTCTGCCTGCATGTGTGTGTGATTTGTTTCTGTATGATTGTGTGTGTGTGATTTGTATCTGTCTGCGAGTGTGTCTGTACTTTCTGTCTGTCTGCGTGAGTGTGTGTGATTTGAGTCTGTGTGAGTGTGTGATTTGTGTCTGTCTGTATGTGAGTGTGATTTGTGTCAGCGTGTGTGTGTATGTGTGTGATTTATGTCTGCCTGCGTGTGTGTGTGCTTTGGGTCTGTCTGTATGTGTCTGCTTCAGATTTTTGTCTTTCTGGTTGTGTGTGTGATTTGTGTCTGTCTGTGGGTGTGCGTGATTTTTATCTGTCTGTGATAGTATGTGATTTGTGTCTGTCTATGGGTGTGTGTGATTTTTATCTGTCTGCATGCCTATAATTTGTGTCTGTCTGCCAGTGTGTGATTTGTCTCTGTCTGTGTGTGTGATATTAGTGTCTGTGTGTGTGTGTGATATTAGTGTCTGTATGTGTGTGTGATTTGTGTCTGTCTGTATGCGTGTGTGATTAGTGTCTGTCTGCGTGTGTGTGTGAGATTTATGTCTGTATGTATGTGTGTGATTTGTGTCTGTTTGCGTGTTTGGTTGCTTTGTGTCTGTCTGCATGTGTGTGAGTGATTTGTGTCTATCTGTGTGTTTGTGATTTCTGTCTGTCTGCATGTGTGTGTGCTTTGTGTTTGTGTTTGATTTGTGTCTGTCTGCGTTAGTGTGTGATTTGTGTCAGTCTGAGTGAATGTGTGTGAGTTGTGTCTGACTGTATGTTTGTGTGATTTGTGTCTGCATATGTGTGTGTGTGTGTGTTATGTGTCTGTGTGAGTGTGATTTGTGTCACTGTGTGGGTGTGTGTGATCTGTTTCTGTCTGCATGTGTATGTGTGATTTGTGTCTGTGTGGGTCTGATTTTTGTCCATGTGTCTGTGTGTGTGATTTCTGTCTGTGTGTGTGATTCGTGTCTGTCTGCATGTTAGTGTGTAATTTCTGTCTGTCTGTAAGTGTGTGTGTGATTTGTGTCTTTCTGCGTCTGTGTGTGTGTGATTTGTGTCTTTCTGCGTCTGTGTGTGTGTGATTCGAGTCTGTCTGCATGGGTGTGTGTGATTTGTGTCTGCCTGAGTGTGTCATTTGTGTCTGTGTGCATGTGTGTGTGATTTGTTTCTGTCTGTGCATGTGTGATAAGTGTATGTCCGCGTGCACATGATTTGTGTCTGTCTGCATGTGTGTGTGTGATTTTTGTCTGTCTTTCTCTATGTGTTTCTGATTGGTGTCTGCCTGCGTGTCTGTGTGATTTGTGTCTGTCGGTATGCATGTATGTGATTTGTATCTGTTTGCGAGTGTGTGTGTACTTTGTGTCTGTCTGCATCTGTGTGTGTGTGATTTGTGTCTGTCTGCATGAGTGTGTGTGATTTGTGTCTGCGTGAGTGTGAGATTTGTGTCTGTCTGTATGTGTGTGTGATTTGTGTCTGCGTGTGTGTGTATGTGCGTGATTTTTGTCTGCCTGCGTGTGTGTGTGCTTTGTGTCTGTCTGTATGTGTCTGTTTGAGATTTGTGTCTTTCTGGTTGTGTGTGTGTGCTTTGTGCCTGTCTGCATGAGTGTGCGTGATTTGTTTCTGCGTGATTGTGTGATTTGTGTCTGTCTGTATGTGTTTGTGATTTTTGACTGCCTGCGTGTGTGTGTGTGTGTGTGTGTGATTTTTGACTGCCTGCGTGTGTGTGTGCTTTGTTTCTGTCTGTATGAGTCGGTTTCAGATTTGTGTCTTTGTGGTTGTGTATGTGATTTGTGTCTGTCTGTATGTGTGTGTGTGATTTGTGTATGTCTCTGTCTGTGTGTGTGATTTGTGTCTGTCTGCCTGAGTGTGTGTAATTTGTGTCTGCCTGAGTGTGTGATTTGTGTCTGTCTGTATGTGTGCATGATTTTTGTCTGTGTATGTGTGTTTGTGTGTGTGTGTGTGTGTGTGATTTGTGTCTGTCTGCGTGTGTGTGTGATTGGTGTATGTCCCCGACTGTGTGTGTGATTTGTGTCAGTCTGGGTGAGTGTGTGTGATTTGTGTCTGCCTGAGTGTGTGATTTGTGTCTGTCTGTATGTGTGCGTGATTTTTGTCTGTGTGTGTGTGTGTGTGTGTGTGTGTGTGTGTGTGACTGATTTGTGTCTGTCTGCGTGTGTGTGTGATTTGTGTCTATGTGTGTGTGTGATTTCTGTATGTCAGGTGAGTGTGTTTGATTTGTGTCCGTCTGTGTGTGTGCGTGTGATTTGTATCTGTCTGTGTACATGTGTGTGATTTGTTTCTGTGTGTTAGTGGGTGATTTGTGTCTGTCTGTGTAAGTGTGTGATTTGTGTGTGTCTGCATGTGTGTGTGTGATTTGTGTCTGTCTGCATGTGTGTGTGTGTGATTTATGTCTGTCTGTCTGTATGTGTGTGTGCTTTGTGTCTGCCTGCGCGAGTGTTTGTGATTTGTGTCAGTCTGTATGTGTGTGTGTGATTTCTGTCTGTCTGCGAGTGTGTGAGTGATTTGTGTCTTTCTGCGTCTGTGTGTGTGTGATTTGTGTCTTTCTGCGTCTGTGTGTATGTGATTCGAGTCTGTCTGCATGGGTGTGTGTGATTTGTGTCTGCGTGAGTGTGTCATTTGTGTCTCTCTGTATGTGTTTGTGATTTGTGTGTGTGTGTGTGTGTGTGTGTGTGTGTGTGTGATTTGTGTATGTCTCCGACTGTGTGTGTGATTTGTGTCAGTCTGGGTGAGTGTGTGTGATTTGTGTCTGCCTGAGTGTGTGATTTGTGTCTGTCTGTATGTGTGTGTGATATTTGTCTGTGTGTGTGTGTATGTGATTTGTGTATGTCTCCGACTGTGTGTGTGATTTGTGTCTGTCTGCGTGAGTGTGTGTGATTTGTGTCTGCCTGAGTGTGTGATTTGTGTCTGTCTGTATGTGTGCGTGATTTTTGTCTGTGAGTGTGTGTGTGTGTGTGTGTGTGACTGATTTATGTCTGTCTGCGTGTGTGTGTGATTTGTGTCTATGTGTGTGTGTGATTTCTGTCTGTCAGGTGAGTGTGTTTGATTTGTGTCCGTCTGTGTGTGTGCGTGTGATTTGTATCTGTCTGTGTACATGTGTGTGATTTGTTTCTGTGTGTTAGTTTGTGATTTGTGTCTGTCTGTGTAAGTGTGTGATTTGAGTCTGTCTGCATGTGTGTGTGTGATTTGTGTCTGTCTGCATGTGTGTGTGTTTGATTTTTGTCTGTCTGTCTGTAAGTGTGTGTGCATTGTGTCTGCCTGCGCGAGTGTCTGATTTGTGTCAGTCTGTATGTGTGTGTGTGATTTCTGTCTGTCTGCGAGTGTGTGTGTGATTTGTGTCTTTCTGCGTCTGTGTGTGTGTGATTTGTGTCTTTCTGCATCTGTGTGTGTGTGATCCGAGTCGGTCTGCATCGGTGTGTGTGATTTGTGTCTGCGTGAGTTTGTCATTTGAGTCTGTGTGCATGTGTGTGTGATTTGTTTCTGTCTGTGTGTGTGATTTGTGTCTGTCCGCGTGCACGTGATTTGTGTCTGTCTGCGTGTGTGCGTGTGTGTGTTATGTGTCAGTGTGAGTGTGATTTGTGTCACTCTGTGGGTGTGTGTGATCTGTTTCTGTCTGCATGTGTATGTGCGATTTGTGTCTGTGTGGGTCTGATTTTTGTCCATGTGTCTGTGTGTGTGATTTCTGTCTGTGTGTGTGTGATTCGTTTCTGTCTGCATGTTAGTGTGTGATTTCTGTCTGTCTGTAAGTGCGTGTGTGATTTGTGTCTTTCTGCGTCTGTGTGTGTGTGATTTGTGTCTTTCTGTGTCTGTGTGTGTGTGACTTGAGTCTGTCTGCATGGGTGTGTGTGATTTATGTCTGCCTGAGTGTGTCATTTGTGTCTGTGTGCATGTGTGTGTGATTTGTTTCTGTCTGTGCATGTGTGATAAGTGTATGTCCGCGTGCACATGATTTGTGTCTGTCTGCGTGTGTGTGTATGATTTTTGTCTGTCTTTCTGTATGCGTTTCTGATTTGTGTCTGCCTGCGTGTCTGTGTGATTTGTGTCTGTCAGTATGTGTGTATGTGATTTGTATCTGTTTGCGAGTGTGTGTGTACTTTGTGTCTGTCTGCATCTGTCTGTGTGTGATTTGTGTCTGTCTGCATGAGTGTGTGTGATTTGTGCCTGCGTGAGTGTGAGATTTGTGTCTGTCTGTATGTGTGTGTGATTTGTGTCTGCGTGTGTGTGTATGTGTGTGATTTTTGTCTGCCTGCATGTGTGTGTGCTTTGTGTCTGTCTGTATGTGTCTGTTTGAGATTTGTGTCTTTCTGGTTGTGTGTGTGTGCTTTGTGCCTGTCTGCATCTGTGTGTGTGTGATTTGTTTTTGTCTGCATGAGTGTATGTGATATGTGTCTGCGTGATTGTGTGATTTGTGGCTGTCTGTATGTGTTTGAGATTTGTGTCTGTGTGTGTGTGTGTGTGTGTGTGTGTGATTTTTGACTGCCTGCGTGTGTGTGTGCTTTGTTTCTGTCTGTATGAGTCTGTTTGAGATTTGTGTCTTTGTGGTTGTGTATGTGATTTGTGTCTGTCTGTATGTGTGTGTGTGATTTGTGTATGTCTCCGTCTGTGTGTGTGATTTGTGTCTGTCTGCCTGAGTGTGTGTAATTTGTGTCTGCCTGAGTGTGTGATTTGTGTCTGTCTGTATGTGTGCGTGATATTTGTCTGTGTGTGTGTGTGTGATTTGTGTGTGTGTGTGTGTGTGTGTTATTTGTGTCTGTCTCCGACTGTGTGTGTGATTTGTGTCAGTCTGGGTGAGTGTGTTTGATTTGTGTCTGCCTGAGTGTGTGATTTGTGTCTGTCTGTATGTGTGTGTTATATTTGTCTGTGTGTATGTGTGTGTGATTTGTGTCTGTGTGTGTGTGTGTGTGATTTGTGTATGTCTCCGACTGTGTGTGTGACTTGTGTCTGTCTGCGTGTGTGTGTGATTTGTGTCTATGTGTGTGTGTGATTTCTGACTGTCAGGTGAGTGTGTTTGATTTGTGTCCGTCTCTGTGTGTGCGTGTGATTTGTATCTGTCTGTGTACATGTGTGTGATTTGTTTCTGTGTGTTAGTGTGTGATTTGTGTCTGTCTGTGTAAGTGTGTGATGTGTGTCTGTCTGCATGTGTGTGTGTGCTTTGTGTCTGCCTGCGCGAGTGTGTGATTTGTGTCAGTCTGTATGTGTGTGTGTGATTTCTGTCTGTCTGTGAGTGTGTGTGTGATTTGTGCCTTTCTGCGTCTGTGTGTGTGTGATTTGTGTCTTTCTGTGTCTGTGTGTGTGTGATTCGAGTCTGTCTGCATGGGCGTGTGTGATTTGTGTCTGCGTGAGTTTGTCATTTGTGTCTGTGTGCATGTGTGTGTGATTTGTTTCTGTCTGTTTGTGTGTGTGTGATTTGTATCTGTCTGCGAGTGTGTCTGTACTTTCTCTCTGTCTGCGTGAGTGTGTGTGATTTGAGTCTGTGTGAGTGTGTGATTTGTGTCTGTCTGTATGTGAGTGTGATTTGTGTCAGCGTGTGTGTGTATGTGTGTGATTTATGTCTGCCTGCGTGTGTGTGTGCTTTGGGTCTGTCTGCATGAGTGTGTGTGATTTGTGTCTGCGTGATTGTGTGATTTGTGTCTGTCTGTATGTGTTTGTGATTTGTGTGTGTGTGTGTGTGTGTGTGTGTGATTTTTGACTGCCTGCGTGTGTGTGTGCTTTGTTTCTGTCTGTATGAGTCTGTTTGAGATTTGTGTCTTTGTGGTTGTGTATGTGATTTGTGACTGTCTGTATGTGTGTGTGTGATTTGTGTATGTCTCCGTCTGTGTGTGTGATTTGTGTCTGTCTGCCTGAGTGTGTGTAATTTGTGTCTGCCTGAGTGTGTGATTTGTGTCTGTCTGTATGTGTGCATGATTTTTGTCTGTGTATGTGTGTTTGTGTGTGTGTGTGTGTGTGTGTGTGTGTGTGATTTGTGTCTGTCTGCGTGTGTGTGTGATTTGTGTATGTCTCCGACTGTGTGTGTGATTTGTGTCAGTCTGGGTGAGTGTGTGTGATTTGTGTCTGCCTGAGTGTGTGATTTGTGTCTTTCTGCGTCTGTGTGTGTGTGATTTGTGTCTTTCTGTGTCTGTGTGTGTGTGATTCGAGTCTGTCTGCATGGGCGTGTGTGATTTGTGTCTGCGTGAGTTTGTCATTTGTGTCTGTGTGCATGTGTGTGTGATTTGTGTCTGTCTCTGTGTGTGTGATTTATGTCTGTCCGAATGCACGTGATTTGTGTCTGTCTGCATGTGTGTGTGTGATTTTTGTCTGTCTTTCTCTATGTGTTTCTGATTTGTGTCTGCCTGCGTGTCTGTGTGATTTGTGTCTGTCAGTATGTGTGTATGTGATTTGTATCTGTCTGCGAGTGTGTGTGTACTTTGTGTCTGTCTGCATCTGTGTGTGTGTGATTTGTGTCTGTCTGCATGAGTGTGTGTGATTTGTGTCTGCGTGAGTGTGAGATTTGTGTCTATCTGTATGTGTGTGTGATTTGTGTCTGCGTGTGTGTGTATGTGCGTGATTTTTGTCTGCCTGCGTGTGTGTGTGCTTTGTGTCTGTCTGTATGTGTCTGTTTGAGATTTGTGTCTTTCTGGTTGTGTGTGTGTGCTTTGTGTCTGTCTGCATGAGTGTGTGTGATTTGTGTCTGCGTGATTGTGTGATTTGTGTCTGTCTGTATGTGTTTGTGATTTGTGTCTGTGTGTGTGTGTGTGTGTGTGATTTTTGACTGCCTGCGTGTGTGTGTGCTTTGTTTCTGTCTGTATGAGTCTGTTTGAGATTTGTGTCTTTGTGGTTGTGTATGTGATTTGTGTCTGTCTGTATGTGTGTGTGTGATTTGTGTATGTCTCCGTCTGTGTGTGTGATTTGTGTCTGTCTGCCTGAGTGTGTGTAATTTGTGTCTGCCTGAGTGTGTGATTTGTGTCTGTCTGTATGTGTGCATGATTTTTGTCTGTGTATGTGTGTTTGTGTGTGTGTGTGTGTGTGTGTGTGATTTGTGTCTGTCTGCGTGTGTGTGTGATTTGTGTCTATGTGTGTGTGTGATTTCTGACTGTCAGGTGATTGTGTTTGATTTGTGTCCGTCTGTGTGTGTGCGTGTGATTTGTATCTGTCTGTGTACATGTGTGTGATTTGTTTCTGTGTGTTTGTGTGTGATTTGTGTGTGTGTGTGTGTGTGTGTGTGTGTTATTTGTGTCTGTCTCCGACTGTGTGTGTGATTTGTGTCAGTCTGGGTGAGTGTGTTTGATTTGTGTCTGCCTGAGTGTGTGATTTGTGTCTGTCTGTATGTGTGTGTTATATTTGTCTGTGTGTATGTGTGTGTGATTTGTGTCTGTGTGTGTGTGTGTGTGTGATTTGTGTATGTCTCCGACTGTGTGTGTGACTTGTGTCTGTCTGCGTGTGTGTGTGATTTGTGTCTATGTGTGTGTGTGATTTCTGACTGTCAGGTGAGTGTGTTTGATTTGTGTCCGTCTGTGTGTGTGCGTGTGATTTGTATCTGTCTGTGTACATGTGTGTGATTTGTTTCTGTGTGTTAGTGTGTGATTTGTGTCTGTCTGTGTAAGTGTGTGATGTGTGTCTGTCTGCATGTGTGTGTGTGCTTTGTGTCTGCCTGCGCGAGTGTGTGATTTGTGTCAGTCTGTATGTGTGTGTGTGATTTCTGTCTGTCTGTGAGTGTGTGTGTGATTTGTGCCTTTCTGCGTCTGTGTGTGTGTGATTTGTGTCTTTCTGTGTCTGTGTGTGTGTGATTCGAGTCTGTCTGCATGGGCGTGTGTGATTTGTGTCTGCGTGAGTTTGTCATTTGTGTCTGTGTGCATGTGTGTGTGATTTGTTTCTGTCTGTTTGTGTGTGTGTGATTTGTATCTGTCTGCGAGTGTGTCTGTACTTTCTGTCTGTCTGCGTGAGTGTGTGTGATTTGAGTCTGTGTGAGTGTGTTATTTGTGTCTGTCTGTATGTGAGTGTGATTTGTGTCAGCGTGTGTGTGTATGTGTGTGATTTATGTCTGCCTGCGTGTGTGTGTGCTTTGGGTCTGTCTGCATGAGTGTGTGTGATTTGTGTCTGCGTGATTGTGTGATTTGTGTCTGTCTGTATGTGTTTGTGATTTGTGTGTGTGTGTGTGTGTGTGTGTGTGATTTTTGACTGCCTGCATGTGTGTGTGCTTTGTTTCTGTCTGTATGAGTCTGTTTGAGATTTGTGTCTTTGTGGTTGTGTATGTGATTTGTGACTGTCTGTATGTGTGTGTGTGATTTGTGTATGTCTCCGTCTGTGTGTGTGATTTGTGTCTGTCTGCCTGAGTGTGTGTAATTTGTGTCTGCCTGAGTGTGTGATTTGTGTCTGTCTGTATGTGTGCATGATTTTTGTCTGTGTATGTGTGTTTGTGTGTGTGTGTGTGTGTGTGTGTGATTTGTGTCTGTCTGCGTGTGTGTGTGATTTGTGTATGTCTCCGACTGTGTGTGTGATTTGTGTCAGTCTGGGTGAGTGTGTGTGATTTGTGTCTGCCTGAGTGTGTGATTTGTGTCTTTCTGCGTCTGTGTGTGTGTGATTTGTGTCTTTCTGTGTCTGTGTGTGTGTGATTCGAGTCTGTCTGCATGGGCGTGTGTGATTTGTGTCTGCGTGAGTTTGTCATTTGTGTCTGTGTGCATGTGTGTGTGATTTGTGTCTGTCTCTGTGTGTGTGATTTATGTCTGTCCGAATGCACGTGATTTGTGTCTGTCTGCATGTGTGTGTGTGATTTTTGTCTGTCTTTCTCTATGTGTTTCTGATTTGTGTCTGCCTGCGTGTCTGTGTGATTTGTGTCTGTCAGTATGTGTGTATGTGATTTGTATCTGTCTGCGAGTGTGTGTGTACTTTGTGTCTGTCTGCATCTGTGTGTGTGTGATTTGTGTCTGTCTGCATGAGTGTGTGTGATCTGTGTCTGCGTGAGTGTGAGATTTGTGTCTGTCTGTATGTGTGTGTGATTTGTGTCTGCGTGTGTGTGTATGTGCGTGATTTTTGTCTGCCTGCGTGTGTGTGTGCTTTGTGTCTGTCTGTATGTGTCTGTTTGAGATTTGTGTCTTTCTGGTTGTGTGTGTGTGCTTTGTGCCTGTCTGCATGTGTGTGTGTGATTTGTGTCTGTCTGTATGTGTTTGTGATTTGTGTCTGTGTGTGTGTGTTTGTGTGTGATTTTTGACTGCCTGCGTGTGTGTGTGCTTTGTTTCTGTCTGTATGAGTCTGTTTGAGATTTGTGTCTTTGTGGTTGTGTATGTGATTTGTGTCTGTCTGTATGTGTGTGTGTGATTTGTGTATGTCTCCGTCTGTGTGTGTGATTTGTGTCTGTCTGCCTGAGTGTGTGTAATTTGTGTCTGCCTGAGTGTGTGATTTGTGTCTGTCTGTATGTGTGCATGATTTTTGTCTGTGTATGTGTGTTTGTGTGTGTGTGTGTGTGTGTGTGTGTGTGTGTGATTTGTGTCTGTCTGCGAGTGTGTGTGATTTGTGTATGTCTCCGACTGTGTGTGTGATTTGTGTCAGTCTGGGTGAGTGTGTGTGATTTGTGTCTGCCTGAGTGTGTGATTTGTGTCTGTCTGTATGTGTGCGTGATATTTGTCTGTGTGTGTGTGTGTGATTTGTGTGTGTGTGTGTGTGTGTGTGTGTGTGTGTGTGTGTTATTTGTGTCTGTCTCCGACTGTGTGTGTGATTTGTGTCAGTCTGGGTGAGTGTGTTTGATTTGTGTCTGCCTGAGTGTGTGATTTGTGTCTGTCTGTATGTGTGTGTTATATTTGTCTGTGTGTATGTGTGTGTGATTTGTGTCTGTGTGTGTGTGTGTGTGATTTGTGTATGTCTCCGACTGTGTGTGTGACTTGTGTCTGTCTGCGTGTGTGTGTGATTTGTGTCTATGTGTGTGTGTGATTTCTGACTGTCAGGTGAGTGTGTTTGATTCGTGTCCGTCTGTGTGTGTGCGTGTGATTTGTATCTGTCTGTGTACATGTGTGCGATTTGTTTCTGTGTGTTAGTGTGTGATTTGTGTCTGTCTGTGTAAGTGTGTGATGTGTGTCTGTCTGCATGTGTGTGTGTGCTTTGTGTCTGCCTGCGCGAGTGTGTGATTTGTGTCAGTCTGTATGTGTGTGTGTGATTTCTGTCTGTCTGTGAGTGTGTGTGTGATTTGTGCCTTTCTGCGTCTGTGTGTGTGTGATTTGTGTCTTTCTGTGTCTGTGTGTGTGTGATTCGAGTCTGTCTGCATGGGCGTGTGTGATTTGTGTCTGCGTGAGTTTGTCATTTGTGTCTGTGTGCATGTGTGTGTGATTTGTTTCTGTCTGTTTGTGTGTGTGTGATTTGTATCTGTCTGCGAGTGTGTCTGTACTTTCTGTCTGTCTGCGTGAGTGTGTGTGATTTGAGTCTGTGTGAGTGTGTGATTTGTGTCTGTCTGTATGTGAGTGTGATTTGTGTCAGCGTGTGTGTGTATGTGTGTGATTTATGTCTGCCTGCGTGTGTGTGTGCTTTGGGTCTGTCTGCATGAGTGTGTGTGATTTGTGTCTGCGTGATTGTGTGATTTGTGTCTGTCTGTATGTGTTTGTGATTTGTGTCTGTGTGTGTGTGTGTGTGTGTGATTTTTGACTGCCTGCGTGTGTGTGTGCTTTGTTTCTGTCTGTATGAGTCTGTTTGAGATTTGTGTCTTTGTGGTTGTGTATGTGATTTGTGACTGTCTGTATGTGTGTGTGTGATTTGTGTATGTCTCCGTCTGTGTGTGTGATTTGTGTCTGTCTGCCTGAGTGTGTGTAATTTGTGTCTGACTGAGTGTGTGATTTGTGTCTGTCTGTATGTGTGCATGATTTTTGTCTGTGTATGTGTGTTTGTGTGTGTGTGTGTGTGTGTGTGTGATTTGTGTCTGTCTGCGTGTGTGTGTGATTTGTGTATGTCTCCGACTGTGTGTGTGATTTGTGTCAGTCTGGGTGAGTGTGTGTGATTTGTGTCTGCCTGAGTGTGTGATTTGTGTCTTTCTGCGTCTGTGTGTGTGTGATTTGTGTCTTTCTGTGTCTGTGTGTGTGTGATTCGAGTCTGTCTGCATGGGCGTGTGTGATTTGTGTCTGCGTGAGTTTGTCATTTGTGTCTGTGTGCATGTGTGTGTGATTTGTGTCTGTCTCTGTGTGTGTGATTTATGTCTGTCCGAATGCACGTGATTTGTGTCTGTCTGCATGTGTGTGTGTGATTTTTGTCTGTCTTTCTCTATGTGTTTCTGATTTGTGTCTGCCTGCGTGTCTGTGTGATTTGTGTCTGTCAGTATGTGTGTATGTGATTTGTATCTGTCTGCGAGTGTGTGTGTACTTTGTGTCTGTCTGCATCTGTGTGTGTGTGATTTGTGTCTGTCTGCATGAGTGTGTGTGATCTGTGTCTGCGTGAGTGTGAGATTTGTGTCTGTCTGTGTGTGTGATTTGTGTCTGCGTGTGTGTGTATGTGTGTGATTTTTGTCTGCCTGCGTGTGTGTGTGCTTTGTGTCTGTCTGTATGTGTCTGTTTGAGATTTGTGTCTTTCTGGTTGTGTGTGTGTGCTTTGTGTCTGTCTGCATGAGTGTGTGTGATTTGTGTCTGCGTGATTGTGTGATTTGTGTCTGTCTGTATGTGTTTGTGATTTGTGTCTGTGTGTGTGTGTTTGTGTGTGATTTTTGACTGCCTGCGTGTGTGTGTGCTTTGTTTCTGTCTGTATGAGTCTGTTTGAGATTTGTGTCTTTGTGGTTGTGTATGTGATTTGTGTCTGTCTGTATGTGTGTGTGTGATTTGTGTATGTCTCCGTCTGTGTGTGTGATTTGTGTCTGTCTGCCTGAGTGTGTGTAATTTGTGTCTGCCTGAGTGTGTGATTTGTGTCTGTCTGTATGTGTGCATGATTTTTGTCTGTGTATGTGTGTTTGTGTGTGTGTGTGTGTGTGTGTGTGATTTGTGTCTGTCTGCGTGTGTGTGTGTGATTTGTGTATGTCTCCGACTGTGTGTGTGATTTGTGTCAGTCTGGGTGAGTGTGTGTGATTTGTGTCTGCCTGAGTGTGTGATTTGTGTCTGTCTGTATGTGTGTGTGATATTTGTCTGTGTGTGTGTGTATGTGATTTGTGTCTGTGTGTGTGTGTGTGTGATTTGTGTATGTCTCCGACTGCGTGTGTGATTTGTGTCAGTCTGCGTGAGTGTGTGTGATTTGTGTCTGCCTGAGTGTGTGATTTGTGTCTGTCTGTATGTGTGTGTGATATTTGTCTGTGTGTGTGTGTATGTGATTTGTGTCTGTGTGTGTGTGTGATTTGTGTATGTCTCCGACTGCGTGTGTGATTTGTGTCTGTCTGCGTGAGTGTGTGTGATTTGTGTCTGCCTGAGTGTGTGATTTGTGTCTGTCTGTATGTGTGCGTGATTTTTGTCTGTGTGTGTGTGTGTGTGTGTGTGTATGTGTGTGACTGATTTGTGTCTGTCTGCGTGTGTGTGTGATTTGTGTCTATGTGTGTGTGTGATTTCTGTCTGTCAGGTGAGTGTGTTTGATTTGTGTCCGTCTGTGTGTGTGCGTGTGATTTGTATCTGTCTGTGTACATGTGTGTGATTTGTTTCTGTGTGTTAGTGTGTGATTTGTGTCTGTCTGTGTAAGTGTGTGATTTGTGTCTGTCTGCATGTGTGTGTGTGATTTGTGTCTGTCTGCGTGCAAGTGATTTGTATCTGTCTGCGTGTGTGCGTGTGTGTGTTATGTGTCAGTGTGAGTGTGATTTGTGTCACTGTGTGGGTGGGTGTGATCTGTTTCTGTCTGCATGTGTATGTGCGATTTGTGTCTGTGTGGGTCTGATTTTTGTCCATGTGTCTGTGTGTGATTTGTGTCTGTGTGTGTGTGATTCGTTACTGTCTGCATGTTAGTGTGTGATTTCTGTCTGTCTGTAAGTGTGTGTGTGATTTGTGTCTTTCTGCGTCTGTGTGTGTGTGATTTGTGTCTTTCTGCATCTGTGTGTGTGTGATTCGAGTCTGTCTGCATTGGTGTGTGTGATTTGTGTCTGCGTGAGTGTGTCATTTGTGTCTGTGTGCATGTGTGTGTGATTTGTTTCTGTCTGTGTGTGTGTGATTTGTGTCTGTCAGCGTGCAAGTGATTTGTGTCTGTCTGCGTGTGTGTGTGTGATTTGTGTCTGTCCGCGTGTGGGTGTGAGATTTATGTCAGTCCACATGTGGGTGTGAGATTTGTGTCTGTCTGCATGTGTGTGTGAGATTTGTGTCTGTCTGTATGTGTGTGATTTGTGTCTGAGTGTGAGTGTGTGTGTGTTTATGAGATTTATGCTTGCCTGTATGTGTGTGATTTGTGTCTGTTTGCGTGTGTGGTTGATTTGTGTCTGTCTGCGTGTGTGTGACTGATTTGTGTCTATCTGTGTATTTGTGATTTCTGTCTGTCTGCTTGTGTGTTTGCTTTGTGTCTGTGTTTGATTTGTGTCTGTCTGTGTGAGTGTGTGTGAGTTGTGTCTGACTGTATGTGTGTGTGATTTCTGTCTGCATGTGTGTGTGTGTTTGTGTGTGTGTTATGTGTATGTGTGTGTGTGATTTGTGTCTCTGTGTGGGTGTGTGATATTTGTTTCTGTCTGCATTTGTATGTGTGATTTGTGTCTGTGTGGGTCTAATTTGTGTTCATGTGTTTGTGTGTGTGATTTCTGTCTGTGTGTGTGTGATTCGTGTCTGTCTGCATGTGTGTGTGTAATTTCTGTCTGTCTGCGAGTGTGTGATTTGTGTCTTTCTGCGTCTGTGTGTGTGTGATTTGTGTCTTTCTGTGTCTGTGTGTGTGTGATTCGAGTCTGTCTGCATGGGTGTGTGTGATTTGTGTCTGCGTGAGTTTGTCATTTGTGTCTGTGTGCATGTGTGTGTGATTTGTTTCTGTCTCTGTGTGTGTGATTTATGTCTGTCCGAATGCACGTGATTTGTGTCTGTCTGCATGTGTGTGTGTGATTTGTGTCTGTCTTTCTGTATGTGTTTCTGATTTGTGTCTGCCTGCATGTGTGTGTGATTTGTGTCTGTCTGTTTGTGTGTGTGTGATTTGTATCTGTCTGCGAGTGTGTGTGTACTTTCTGTCTGTCTGCGTGAGTGTGTGTGATTTGAGTCTGTGTGAGTGTGTGATTTGTGTCTGTCTGTATGTGAGTGTGATTTGTGTCAGCGTGTGTGTGTATGTGTGTGATTTTTGTCTGCCTGCGTGTGTGTGTGCTTTGGGTCTGTCTGTATGTGTCTGCTTGAGATTTGTGTCTTTCTGGTTGTGTGTGTGATTTGTGTCTGTCTGTGGGTGTGCGTGATTTTTATCTGTCTGTGTGATAGTATGTGATTTGTGTCTGTCTGTGGGTTTGTGTGATTTTTATCTGGCTGCATGCCTATGATTTGTGTCTGTCTGCCAGTGTGTGATTTGTCTCTGTCTGTGTGTGTGATATTAGTGTCTGTGTGTGTGTGTGATATTAGTGTCTGTATGTGTGTGTGATAATAGTGTCTGTCTGTATGTGTGTGTGATTAGTGTCTGTCTGCGTGTGTGTGTGAGATTGATGTCTGTATGTGTGTGATTTGTGTCTGTTTGCGTGTTTGGTTGCTTTGTGTCTGTCTGCATGTGTGTGAGTGATTTGTGTCTATCTGTGTGTTTGTGATTTCTGTCTGTCTGCATGTGTGTGTGCTTTGTGTTTGTGTTTGATTTCTGTCTGCGTTAGAGTGTGATTTGTGTCTGTCTGCGTGAGTGTGTGTGAGTTGTGTCTGACTGTATGTTTGTGTGATTTGTGTCTGCATATGTGTGTGTGTGTGTGTGTTATGTGTCTGTATGAGTGTGATTTGTGTCACTGTGTGGGTGTGTGTGATCTGTTTCTGTCTGCATGTGTATGTGCGATTTGTGTCTGTGTGGGTCTGATTTTTGTCCATGTGTCTGTGTGTGTGATTTCTGTCTGTGTGTGTGATTCGTGTCTGTCTGCATGTTAGTGTGTAATTTCTGTCTGTCTGTAAGTGTGTGTGTGATTTGTGTCTTTCTGCGTCTGTGTGTGTGTGATTTGTGTCTTTCTGCATCTGTGTGTGTGTGATTCGAGTCTGTCTGCATGGGTGTGTGTGATTTGTGTCTGCCTGAGTGTGTCATTTGTGTCTGTGTGCATGTGTGTGTGATTTGTTTCTGTCGGTGCATGTGTGATAAGTGTATGTCTGCGTGCACATGATTTGTGTCTGTCTGCGTGTGTGTGTGTGATTTTTGTCTGTCTTTCTCTATGTGTTTCTGATTGGTGTCTGCCTGCGTGTCTGTGTGATTTGTGTCTGTCAGTATGTGTGTATGTGATTTGTATCTGTCTGCGAGTGTGTGTGTACTTTGTGTCTGTCTGCATCTGTGTGTGTGTGATTTGTTTTTGTGTGCATGAGTGTATGTGATATGTGTCTGCGTGATTGTGTGATTTGTGTCTGTCTGTATGTGTTTGTGATTTGTGTCTGTGTGTGTGTGTGTGTGTGTGATTTTTGACTGCCTGCGTGTGTGTGTGCTTTGTTTCTGTCTCTATGAGTCTGTTTGAGATTTGTGTCTTTGTGGTTGTGTATGTGATTTGTGTCTGTCTGTATGTGTGTGTGTGATTTGTGTATGTCTCCGTCTGTGTGTGTGATTTGTGTCTGCCTGAGTGTGTGATTTGTGTCTGTCTGTATGTGTGCATGATTTGTGTGTGTGTGTGTGTGTGTGTGTGTGTGTGATTTGTGTCTGTCTGCATGTGTTTGTGATTTGTGTATGTCTCCGACTGTGTGTGTGATTTGTGTCAGTCTGGGTGAGTGTGTGTGATTTGTGTCTGCCTGAGTGTGTGATTTGTGTCTGTCTGTATGTGTGCGTGATATTTGTCTGTGTGTGTGTGTGTGTGTGTGATTTGTGTATGTCTCCGACTGTGTGTGTGATTTGTGTCTGTCTGCGTGAGTGTGTGTCACTTGTGTCTGCCTGAGTGTGTGATTTGTGTCTGTCTGTATGTGTGCGTGATTTTTGTCTGTGTGTGTGTGTGTGTGTGTGTGTGTGTGTGTGACTGATTTGTGTCTGTCTGCGTGTGTGTGTGATTTGTGTCTATGTGTGTGTGTGATTTCTGTCTGTCAGATGAGTGTGTTTGATTTGTGTCCATCTGTGTGTTTGCGTGTGATTTGTATCTGTCTGTGTACATGTGTGTGATTTGTTTCTGTGTGTTAGTGTGTGATTTGTGTCTGTCTGTGTAATTGTGTGATTTGTGTCTGTCTGCATGTGTGTGTGTGATTTGTGTCTGTCTGCGTGTGTGTGTGTGATTTTTGTCTGTCTGTCTGTATGTGTGTGTGCTTTGTGTCTGCCTGCGCGAGTGTGTGATTTGTGTCAGTCTGTATGTGTGTGTGTGATTTCTGTCTGTCTGTGAGTGTGTGTGTGATTTGTGTCTTTCTGCGTCTGTGTGTGTGTGATTTGTGTCTTTCTGTGTCTGTGTGTGTGTGATTCGAGTCTGTCTGCATGGGCGTGTGTGATTTGTGTCTGCGTGAGTTTGTCATTTGTGTCTGTATGCATGTGTGTGTGATTTGTTTCTGTCTGTGTGTGTGTGATTTATGTCTGTCCAAATGCACGTGATTTGTGTCTGTCTGCATGTGTGTGTGTGATTTTTGTCTGTCTTTCTGTATGTGTTTCTGATTTGTGTCTGCCTGCGTGTGTGTGTGATTTGTGTCTGTCTGTTTGTGTGTGTGTGATTTGTATCTGTCTGCGAGTGTGTGTGTACTTTCTGTCTG
The DNA here is from genome assembly GCA_026770705.1 of Isurus oxyrinchus. NCBI lineage: Eukaryota > Metazoa > Chordata > Chondrichthyes > Lamniformes > Lamnidae > Isurus > Isurus oxyrinchus. The sequence goes on along the minus strand of JANJGN010000007.1, from coordinate 90,382,265 downwards.
TCTGCGTGAGTGTGTGTGATTTGAGTCTGTGTGAGTGTGTGATTTGTGTCTGTCTGTATGTGAGTGTGATTTGTGTCAGCGCGTGTGTGTATGTGTGTGATTTTTGTCTGCCTGCGTGTGTGTGTGCTTTGGGTCTGTCTGTATGTGTCTGCTTGAGATTTGTGTCTTTCTGGCTGTGTGTGTGATTTGTGTCTGTCTGTGGGTGTGCGTGATTTTTATCTGTCTGTGTGATAGTATGTGATTTGTGTCTGTCTGTGGGTGTGTGTGATTTTTATCTGGCTGCATGCCTATGATTTGTGTCTGTCTGCCAGTGTGTGATTTGTCTCTGTCTGTGTGTGTGATATTAGTGTCTGTGTGTGTGTGTGTGTGATATTAGTGTCTGTATGTGTGTGTGATTTGTGTCTGTCTGTATGCGTGTGTGATTAGTGTCTGTCTGCGTGTGTGTGTGAGATTTATGTCTGTATGTATGTGTGTGATTTGTGTCTGTTTGCGTGTTTGGTTGCTTTGTGTCTGTCTGCATGTGTGTGAGTGATTTGTGTCTATCTGTGTGTTTGTGATTTCTGTCTGTCTGCATGTGTGTGTGCTTTGTGTTTGTGTTTGATTTGTGTCTGTCTGCGTTAGTGTGTGATTTGTGTCAGTCTGAGTGAATGTGTGTGAGTTGTGTCTGACTGTATGTTTGTGTGATTTGTGTCTGCATATGTGTGTGTGTGTGTGTTATGTGTCTGTGTGAGTGTGATTTGTGTCACTGTGTGGGTGTGTGTGATCTGATTCTGTCTGCATGTGTATGTGCGATTTGTGTCTGTGTGGGTCTGATTTTTGTCCATGTGTCTGTGTGTGTGATTTCTGTCTGTGTGTGTGATTCGTGTCTGTCTGCATGTTAGTGTGTGATTTCTGTCTGTCTGTAAGTGTGTGTGTGATTTGTGTCTTTCTGCGTCTGTGTGTGTGTGATTTGTGTCTTTCTGCGTCTGTGTGTGTGTGATTCGAGTCTGTCTGCATGGGTGTGTGTGATTTGTGTCTGCCTGAGTGTGTCATTTGTGTCTGTGTGCATGTGTGTGTGATTTGTTTCTGTCTGTGCATGTGTGATAAGTGTATGTCCGCGTGCACATGATTTGTGTCTGTCTGCGTGTGTGTGTGTGATTTTTGTCTGTCTTTCTCTATGTGTTTCTGATTGGTGTCTGCCTGCGTGTCTGTGTGATTTGTGTCTGTCAGTATGTGTGTATGTGATTTGTATCTGTCTGCGAGTGTGTGTGTATTTCGTGTCTGTCTGCATCTGTGTGTGTGTGATTTGTGTCTGTCTGCATGAGTGTGTGTGATTTGTGTCTGCGTGAGTGTGAGATTTGTGTCTGTCTGTATGTGTGTGTGATTTGTGTCTGTGTGTGTGTGTATGTGCGTGATTTTTGTCTGCCTGCATGTGTGTGTGCTTTGTGTCTGTCTGTATGTGTCTGTTTGAGATTTGTGTCTTTCTGGTTGTGTGTGTGTGTGCTTTGTGCCTGTCTGCATGAGTGTGTGTGATTTGTGTCTGCGTGATTGTGTGATTTGTGTCTGTCTGTATGTGTTTGTGATTTGTGTCTGTGTGTGTGTGTGTGTGTGTGTGTGATTTTTGACTGCCTGCATGTGTGTGTGCTTTGTTTCTGTCTGTATGATTCTGTTTGAGATTTTTGTCTTTGTGGTTGTGTATGTGATTTGTGTCTGTCTGTATGTGTGTGTATGATTTGTGTATGTCTCCGTCTGTGTGTGTGATTTGTGTCTGTCTGCCTGAGTGTGTGTAATTTGTGTCTGCCTGAGTGTGTGATTTGTGTCTGTCTGTATGTGTGCATGATTTTTGTCTGTGTATGTGTGTGTGTGTGTATGTGTGTGTGTGTGATTTGTGTCTGTCTGCGTGTGTGTGTGATTTGTGTATGTCTCCGACTGTGTGTGTGATTTGTCTCAGTCTGGGTGAGTGTGTGTGATTTGTGTCTGTCTGCGTGTGTGTGTGTGATTTGTGTCTGTCCGCGTGTGGGTGTGAGATTTATGTCAGTCCACATGTGGGTGTGAGAGTTGTGTCTGTCTGCATGTGTGTGTGAGATTTGTGTCTGTCTGTATGTGTGTGATTTGTGTCTGAGTGTGAGTTAGTGTGTGTGTGAGATTTATGTTTGTCTGTATGTGTGTGATTTGTGTCTGTTTGCGTGTGTGGTTGATTTGTGTCTGTCTGCGTGTGTGTGAGTGATTTGTGTCTATCTGTGTATTTGTGATTTCTGACTGTCTGCATGTGTGTTTGCTTTGTGTCTGTGTTTGATTTGTGTCTGTCTGTGTGAGTGTGTGATTTGTGTCTGCCTGTGTGAGTGTGTGTGAGTTGTGTCTGACTGTATGTGTGTGTGATTTCTGTCTGCATGTGTGTGTGTGTGTGTGTGTGTGTGTGTGTGTTATGTGTATGTGTGTGTGTGATTTGTGTCTCTGTGTGGGTGTGTGTTATTTGTTTCTGTCTGCATGTGTATGTGCGATTTGTGTCTGTGTGGGTCTGATTTGTGTTCATGTGTTTGTGTGTGTGATTTCTGTCTGTGTGTGTGTGATTCGTGTCTGTCTGCATGTGTGTGTGTGATTTCTGTCTGTCTGCGAGTGTGTGATTTGTGTCTTTCTGCGTCTGTGTGTGTGTGATTTGTGTCTTTCTGTGTCTGTGTGTGTGTGATTCGAGTCTGTCTGCATGGGCGTGTGTGATTTGTGTCTGCGTGAGTTTGTCATTTGTGTCTGTGTGCATGTGTATGTGATTTGTTTTTGTCTCTGTGTGTGTGATTTATGTCTGTCCGAATGCACGTGATTTGTGTCTGTCTGCATGTGTGTGTGTGATTTTTGTCTGTCTTTCTGTATGTGTTTCTGATTTGTGTCTGCCTGCGTGTGTGTGTGATTTGCGGCTGTCTGTTTGTGTGTGTGTGATTTGTATCTGTCTGCGAGTGTGTGTGTACTTTCTGTCTGCGTGAGTGTGTGTGATTTGAGTCTGTGTGAGTGTGTGATTTGTGTCTGTCTGTATGCGAGTGTGATTTATGTCAGCGTGTGTGTGTATGTGTGTGATTTTTGTCTGCCTGCGTGTGTGTGTGCTTTGGGTCTGTCTGTATGTGTGTGTGATATTTGTCTGTGTGTGTGTGTATGTGATTTGTGTCTGTGTGTGTGTGTGTGTGATTTGTGTATGTCTCCGACTGTGTGTGTGATTTGTGTCTGTCTGCGTGAGTGTGTGTAATTTGTGTCTGCCTGAGTGTGTGATTTGTGTCTGTCTGTATGTGTGCGTGATTTTTGTCTGTGTGTGTGTGTGTGCGTGTGTGTGACTGGTTTGTGTCTGTCTGCATGTGTGTGTGATTTGTGTCTATGTGTGTGTGTGATTTCTGTCTGTCAGGTATGTGTGTTTGATTTGTGTCCTTCTGTGTGTGTGCGTGTGATTTGTATCTGTCTGTGTACATGTGTGTGATTTGTTTCTGTGTGTTAGTGTGTGATTTGTGTCTGTCTGTGTAAGTGTGTGATTTGTGTCTGTCTGCATGTGTGTGTGTGATTTGTGTCTGTCTGCATGTGTGTGTGTGTGATTTTTGTCTGTCTGTATGTGTGTGAGCTTTGTGTCTGCCTGCGCGAGTGTGTGATTTGTGTCAGTCTGTATGTGTGTGTGTGATTTGTGTCTTTCTGCGTCTGTGTGTGTGTGATTTGTGTCTTTCTGTGTCTGTGTGTATGTGATTCGAGTCTGTCTGCATGGGTGTGTGTGATTTGTGTCTGCGTGAGTGTGTCATTTGTGTCTGTGTGCATGTGTGTGTGATTTGTTTCTGTCTGTGTGTGTGTGATTTGTGTCTGTCCGCGTGCAAGTGATTTGTGTCTGTCTGCGTGTGTGTGTGTGATTTGTGTCTGTCCGCGTGTGGGTGTGAGATTTATGTCAGTCCACATGTGGGTGTGAGAGTTGTGTCTGTCTGCATGTGTGTGTGAGATTTGTGTCTGTCTGTATGTGTGTGATTTGTGTCTGAGTGTGAGTTAGTGTGTGTGTGAGATTTATGTTTGTCTGTATGTGTGTGATTTGTGTCTGTTTGCGTGTGTGGTTGATTTGTGTCTGTCTGCGTGTGTGTGAGTGATTTGTGTCTATCTGTGTATTTGTGATTTCTGACTGTCTGCATGTGTGTTTGCTTTGTGTCTGTGTTTGATTTGTGTCTGTCTGTGTGAGTGTGTGATTTGTGTCTGCCTGTGTGAGTGTGTGTGAGTTGTGTCTGACTGTATGTGTGTGTGATTTCTGTCTGCATGTGTGTGTGTGTGTGTGTTATGTGTATGTGTGTGTGTGATTTGTGTCTCTGTGTGGGTGTGTGTTATTTGTTTCTGTCTGCATGTGTATGTGCGATTTGTGTCTGTGTGGGTCTGATTTGTGTTCATGTGTTTGTGTGTGTGATTTCTGTCTGTGTGTGTGTGATTCGTGTCTGTCTGCATGTGTGTGTGTGATTTCTGTCTGTCTGCGAGTGTGTGATTTGTGTCTTTCTGCGTCTGTGTGTGTGTGATTTGTGTCTTTCTGTGTCTGTGTGTGTGTGATTCGAGTCTGTCTGCATGGGCGTGTGTGATTTGTGTCTGCGTGAGTTTGTCATTTGTGTCTGTGTGCATGTGTATGTGATTTGTTTTTGTCTCTGTGTGTGTGATTTATGTCTGTCCGAATGCACGTGATTTGTGTCTGTCTGCATGTGTGTGTGTGATTTTTGTCTGTCTTTCTGTATGTGTTTCTGATTTGTGTCTGCCTGCGTGTGTGTGTGATTTGCGGCTGTCTGTTTGTGTGTGTGTGATTTGTATCTGTCTGCGAGTGTGTGTGTACTTTCTGTCTGTCTGCGTGAGTGTGTGTGATTTGAGTCTGTGTGAGTGTGTGATTTGTGTCTGTCTGTATGTGAGTGTGATTTATGTCAGCGTGTGTGTGTATGTGTGTGATTTTTGTCTGCCTGCGTGTGTGTGTGCTTTGGGTCTGTCTGTATGTGTCTGCTTGAAATTTGTGTCTTTCTGGTTGTATGTGTGATTTGTGTCTGCCTGTGTCTGTGCGTGATTTTTATCTGGCTGCATGCCTATGATTTGTGTCTGTCTGCCAGTGTGTGATTTGTCTCTGTCTGTGTGTGTGATATTAGTGTCTGTGTGTGTGTGTGATATTAGTGTCTGTATGTGTGTGTGATTTGTGTCTGTCTGTATGTGTGTGTGATTAGTGTCTGTCTGCGTGTGTGTGTGAGATTTATGTCTGTCTGTATGTGTGTGATTTGTGTCTGTTTGCGTGTGTGGTTGCTTTGTGTCTGTCTGCATGTGTGTGAGTGATTTGTGTCTATCTGTGTGTTTGTGATTTCTGTCTGTCTGCATGTGTGTGTGCTTTGTGTCTGTGTTTGATTTGTGTCTGTCTGCGTTAGTGTGTGATTTGTGTCTGTCTGCGTGAGTGTGTGTGAGTTGTGTCTGACTGTATGTTTGTGTGATTTGTGTCTGCATATGTGTGTTTGTGTGTGTTATGTGTCTGTGTGAGTGTGATTTGTGTCACTGTGTGGGTGTGTGTGATCTGTTTCTGTCTGCATGTGTATGTGCGATTTGTGTCTGTGTGGGTCTGATTTTTGTCCATGTGTCTGTGTGTGTGTGATTTCTGTCTGTGTGTGTGTGATTCGTGTCTGTCTGCATGTGTGTGTGTGATTTCTGTCTGTCTGTAAGTGTGTGTGTGATTTGTGTCTTTCTGCGTCTGTGTGTGTGTGATTTGTGTCTTTCTGCGTCTGTGTGTGTGTGATTCGAGTCTGTCTGCATGGGTGTGTGTGATTTGTGTCTGCCTGAGTGTGTCATTTGTGTCTGTGTGCATGTGTCTGTGATTTGTTTCTGTCTGTGCATGTGTGATAAGTGTATGTCCGCGTGCACATGATTTGTGTCTGTCTGCGTGTGTGTGTGTGATTTTTGTCTGTCTTTCTCTATGTGTTTCTGATTGGTGTCTGCCTGCGTGTCTGTGTGATTTGTGTCTGTCAGTATGTGTGTATGTGATTTGTATCTGTCTGCGAGTGTGTGTGTACTTTGTGTCTGTCTGCATCTGTGTGTGTGTGATTTGTGTCTGTCTGCATGAGTGTGTGTGATTTGTGTCTGCGTGAGTGTGAGATTTGTGTCTGTCTGTATGTGTGTGTGATTTGTGTCTGCGTGTGTGTGTATGTGCGTGATTTTTGTCTGCCTGTGTGTGTGTGTGCTTTGTGTCTGTCTGTATGTGTCTGTTTGAGATTTGTGTCTTTCTGGTTGTGTGTGTGTGCTTTGTGTATGTCTCCGACTGTGTGTGTGATTTGTGTCTGCGTGATTGTGTGATTTGTGTCTGTCTGTAAGTGTCTGTTTGAGATTTGTGTCTTTCTGGTTGTGTGTGTGTGCTTTGTGTCTGTCTGCATGAGTGTGTGTGATTTGTGTCTGTCTGTATGAGTCTGTTTGAGATTTGTGTCTTTGTGGTTGTGTGTGTGATTTGTGTCTGTCTGTATGTGTGCATGATTTTTGTCTGTGTATGTGTGTGTGTGTGTGTGTGTGTGTGTGATTTGTGTCTGCGCGTATGTGTGCTTTGTGTCTGTCTGCATGTGTCTGTTTGAGATTTGTGTCTTTCTGGTTGTGTGTGTGGCTTGTGTCTGTCTGTATGTGTGTGTGTGATTTGTGTCTGTTTGCGACTGTGTGTGTGATTTGTGTCTGTCTGCATGAGTGTGTGATTTGTGTCTGTCTGATTTGTGTCTGTCTGCAAGTGTGTGTTTGATTTGTGTCTGTCTGCATGTATGTGTGTGTGATTTGTTTCTGTCTGTCTGAGGTTTTGTGATTTCTGTCTGACTTATGTGTCTGGAATTTGTGTCTGTGTGTGTGTATGATTTCTGTCTATGTGTGCGTGTGTGTGACTGTGATTTGTGTCTGTGTGTGGTATGTGTCTGTGTGTGTGTGATTTGTGTCTGTCTGCATGTGTATGTGTGATTTGTTTCTGTCTGTATGTATGTGTGATTTGTGTCTGTCTGTGTGTGTGTGATTTGTGTCCAAGTGTTTGTGTGTGTGATTTCTGTCTCTCTGCGTGAGTGTGTGATTTGTGTCTGTCTGCATGTGCGTGTGTGCTTTGTGTCTGTCCGCGAGTGTGTGTGTGATTTGTGTCTGCGTGAGTGTGAGATTTGTGTCTGTCTGTATGTGTGTGTGATTTGTGTCTGTGTGTGTGTGTATGTGCGTGATTTTTGTCTGCCTGCATGTGTGTGTGCTTTGTGTCTGTCTGTATGTGTCTGTTTGAGATTTGTCTCTTTCTGGTTGTGTGTGTGTGCTTTGTGCCTGTCTGCATGAGTGTGTGTGATTTGTGTCTGCGTGATTGTGTGATTTGTGTCTGTCTGTATGTGTTTGTGATTTGTGTCTGTGTGTGTGTGTGTGTGTGTGTGTGATTTTTGACTGCCTGCATGTGTGTGTGCTTTGTTTCTGTCTGTATGATTCTGTTTGAGATTTTTGTCTTTGTGGTTGTGTATGTGATTTGTGTCTGTCTGTATGTGTGTGTATGATTTGTGTATGTCTCCGTCTGTGTGTGTGATTTGTGTCTGTCTGCCTGAGTGTGTGTAATTTGTGTCTGCCTGAGTGTGTGATTTGTGTCTGTCTGTATGTGTGCATGATTTTTGTCTGTGTATGTGTGTGTGTGTGTGTGTGTGTGTGTGTGTGATTTGTGTCTGTCTGCGTGTGTGTGTGATTTGTGTATGTCTCCGACTGTGTGTGTGATTTGTCTCAGTCTGGGTGAGTGTGTGTGATTTGTGTCTGCCTGAGTGTGTGATTTGTGTCTGTCTGTATATGTGCGTGATATTTGTCTCTGTGTGTGTGTGTGTGTGTGTGATTTGTGTATGTCTCCGACTGTGTGTGTGATTTGTGTCAGTCTGGATGAGTGTGTGTGATTTGTGTCTGCCTGAGTGTGTGATTTGTGTCTGTCTGTATGTGTGTGTGATATTTGTCTGTGTGTGTGTGTATGTGATTTGTGTCTGTGTGTGTGTGTGTGTGATTTGTGTATGTCTCCGACTGTGTGTGTGATTTGTGTCTGTCTGCGTGAGTGTGTGTGATTTGTGTCTGCCTGAGTGTGTGATTTGTGTCTGTCTGTATGTGTGCGTGATTTTTGTCTGTGTGTGTGTGTGTGTGTGTGTGTGACTGGTTTGTGTCTGTCTGCATGTGTGTGTGATTTGTGTCTATGTGTGTGTGTGATTTCTGTCTGTCAGGTATGTGTGTTTGATTTGTGTCCTTCTGTGTGTGTGCGTGTGATTTGTATCTGTCTGTGTACATGTGTGTGATTTGTTTCTGTGTATTAGTGTGTGATTTGTGTCTGTCTGTGTAAGTGTGTGATTTGTGTCTGTCTGCATGTGTGTGTGTGATTTGTGTCTGTCTGCATGTGTGTGTGTGTGATTTTTGTCTGTCTGTATGTGTGTGAGCTTTGTGTCTGCCTGCGCGAGTGTGTGATTTGTGTCAGTCTGTATGTGTGTGTGTGATTTGTGTCTTTCTGCGTCTGTGTGTGTGTGATTTGTGTCTTTCTGTGTCTGTGTGTATGTGATTCGAGTCTGTCTGCATGGGTGTGTGTGATTTGTGTTGCGTGAGTGTGTCATTTGTGTCTGTGTGCATGTGTGTGTGATTTGTTTCTGTCTGTGTGTGTGTGATTTGTGTCTGTCCGCGTGCAAGTGATTTGTGTCTGTCTGCGTGTGTGTGTGTGATTTGTGTCTGTCCGCGTGTGGGTGTGAGATTTATGTCAGTCCACATGTGGGTGTGAGAGTTGTGTCTGTCTGCATGTGTGTGTGAGATTTGTGTCTGTCTGTATGTGTGTGATTTGTGTCTGAGTGTGAGTTAGTGTGTGTGTGAGATTTATGTTTGTCTGTATGTGTGTGATTTGTGTCTGTTTGCGTGTGTGGTTGATTTGTGTCTGTCTGCGTGTGTGTGAGTGATTTGTGTCTATCTGTGTATTTGTGATTTCTGACTGTCTGCATGTGTGTTTGCTTTGTGTCTGTGTTTGATTTGTGTCTGTCTGTGTGAGTGTGTGTGAGTTGTGTCTGACTGTATGTGTGTGTGATTTCTGTCTGCATGTGTGTGTGTGTGTGTGTGTGTGTGTGTGTTATGTGTATGTGTGTGTGTGATTTGTGTCTCTGTGTGGGTGTGTGTTATTTGTTTCTGTCTGCATGTGTATGTGCGATTTGTGTCTGTGTGGGTCTGATTTGTGTTCATGTGTTTGTGTGTGTGATTTCTGTCTGTGTGTGTGTGATTCGTGTCTGTCTGCATGTGTGTGTGTGATTTCTGTCTGTCTGCGAGTGTGTGATTTGTGTCTTTCTGCGTCTGTGTGTGTGTGATTTGTGTCTTTCTGTGTCTGTGTGTGTGTGATTCGAGTCTGTCTGCATGGGCGTGTGTGATTTGTGTCTGCGTGAGTTTGTCATTTGTGTCTGTGTGCATGTGTATGTGATTTGTTTTTGTCTCTGTGTGTGTGATTTATGTCTGTCCGAATGCACGTGATTTGTGTCTGTCTGCATGTGTGTGTGTGATTTTTGTCTGTCTTTCTGTATGTGTTTCTGATTTGTGTCTGCCTGCGTGTGTGTGTGATTTGCGGCTGTCTGTTTGTGTGTGTGTGATTCGTATCTGTCTGAGAGTGTGTGTGTACTTTCTGTCTGTCTGCGTGAGTGTGTGTGATTTGAGTCTGTGTGAGTGTGTGATTTGTGTCTGTCTGTATGTGAGTGTGATTTGTGTCAGCGTGTGTGTGTATGTGTGTGATTTTTGTCTGCCTGCGTGTGTGTGTGCTTTGGGTCTGTCTGTATGTGTGTGTGATATTTGTCTGTGTGTGTGTGTATGTGATTTGTGTCTGTGTGTGTGTGTGTGTGATTTGTGTATGTCTCCGACTGTGTGTGTGATTTGTGTCTGTCTGCGTGAGTGTGTGTGATTTGTGTCTGCCTGAGTGTGTGATTTGTGTCTGTCTGTATGTGTGCGTGATTTTTGTCTGTGTGTGTGTGTGTGCGTGTGTGTGACTGGTTTGTGTCTGTCTGCATGTGTGTGTGATTTGTGTCTATGTGTGTGTGTGATTTCTGTCTGTCAGGTATGTGTGTTTGATTTGTGTCCTTCTGTGTGTGTGCGTGTGATTTGTATCTGTCTGTGTACATGTGTGTGATTTGTTTCTGTGTGTTAGTGTGTGATTTGTGTCTGTCTGTGTAAGTGTGTGATTTGTGTCTGTCTGCATGTGTGTGTGTGATTTGTGTCTGTCTGCATGTGTGTGTGTGTGATTTTTGTCTGTCTGTATGTGTGTGAGCTTTGTGTCTGCCTGCGCGAGTGTGTGATTTGTGTCAGTCTGTATGTGTGTGTGTGATTTGTGTCTTTCTGCGTCTGTGTGTGTGTGATTTGTGTCTTTCTGTGTCTGTGTGTATGTGATTCGAGTCTGTCTGCATGGGTGTGTGTGATTTGTGTCTGCGTGAGTGTGTCATTTGTGTCTGTGTGCATGTGTGTGTGATTTGTTTCTGTCTGTGTGTGTGTGATTTGTGTCTGTCCGCGTGCAAGTGATTTGTGTCTGTCTGCGTGTGTGTGTGTGATTTGTGTCTGTCCGCGTGTGGGTGTGAGATTTATGTCAGTCCACATGTGGGTGTGAGAGTTGTGTCTGTCTGCATGTGTGTGTGAGATTTGTGTCTGTCTGTATGTGTGTGATTTGTGTCTGAGTGTGAGTTAGTGTGTGTGTGAGATTTATGTTTGTCTGTATGTGTGTGATTTGTGTCTGTTTGCGTGTGTGGTTGATTTGTGTCTGTCTGCGTGTGTGTGAGTGATTTGTGTCTATCTGTGTATTTGTGATTTCTGACTGTCTGCATGTGTGTTTGCTTTGTGTCTGTGTTTGATTTGTGTCTGTCTGTGTGAGTGTGTGTGAGTTGTGTCTGACTGTATGTGTGTGTGATTTCTGTCTGCATGTGTGTGTGTGTGTGTGTGTGTGTGTGTGTTATGTGTATGTGTGTGTGTGATTTGTGTCTCTGTGTGGGTGTGTGTTATTTGTTTCTGTCTGCATGTGTATGTGCGATTTGTGTCTGTGTGGGTCTGATTTGTGTTCATGTGTTTGTGTGTGTGATTTCTGTCTGTGTGTGTGTGATTCGTGTCTGTCTGCATGTGTGTGTGTGATTTCTGTCTGTCTGCGAGTGTGTGATTTGTGTCTTTCTGCGTCTGTGTGTGTGTGATTTGTGTCTTTCTGTGTCTGTGTGTGTGTGATTCGAGTCTGTCTGCATGGGCGTGTGTGATTTGTGTCTGCGTGAGTTTGTCATTTGTGTCTGTGTGCATGTGTATGTGATTTGTTTTTGTCTCTGTGTGTGTGATTTATGTCTGTCCGAATGCACGTGATTTGTGTCTGTCTGCATGTGTGTGTGTGATTTTTGTCTGTCTTTCTGTATGTGTTTCTGATTTGTGTCTGCCTGCGTGTGTGTGTGATTTGCGGCTGTCTGTTTGTGTGTGTGTGATTCGTATCTGTCTGAGAGTGTGTGTGTACTTTCTGTCTGTCTGCGTGAGTGTGTGTGATTTGAGTCTGTGTGAGTGTGTGATTTGTGTCTGTCTGTATGTGAGTGTGATTTGTGTCAGCGTGTGTGTGTATGTGTGTGATTTTTGTCTGCCTGCGTGTGTGTGTGCTTTGGGTCTGTCTGTATGTGTGTGTGATATTTGTCTGTGTGTGTGTGTATGTGATTTGTGTCTGTGTGTGTGTGTGTGTGATTTGTGTATGTCTCCGACTGTGTGTGTGATTTGTGTCTGTCTGCGTGAGTGTGTGTGATTTGTGTCTGCCTGAGTGTGTGATTTGTGTCTGTCTGTATGTGTGCGTGATTTTTGTCTGTGTGTGTGTGTGTGCGTGTGTGTGACTGGTTTGTGTCTGTCTGCATGTGTGTGTGATTTGTGTCTATGTGTGTGTGTGATTTCTGTCTGTCAGGTATGTGTGTTTGATTTGTGTCCTTCTGTGTGTGTGCGTGTGATTTGTATCTGTCTGTGTACATGTGTGTGATTTGTTTCTGTGTGTTAGTGTGTGATTTGTGTCTGTCTGTGTAAGTGTGTGATTTGTGTCTGTCTGCATGTGTGTGTGTGATTTGTGTCTGTCTGCATGTGTGTGTGTGTGATTTTTGTCTGTCTGTATGTGTGTGAGCTTTGTGTCTGCCTGCGCGAGTGTGTGATTTGTGTCAGTCTGTATGTGTGTGTGTGATTTGTGTCTTTCTGCGTCTGTGTGTGTGTGATTTGTGTCTTTCTGTGTCTGTGTGTATGTGATTCGAGTCTGTCTGCATGGGTGTGTGTGATTTGTGTCTGCGTGAGTGTGTCATTTGTGTCTGTGTGCATGTGTGTGTGATTTGTTTCTGTCTGTGTGTGTGTGATTTGTGTCTGTCCGCGTGCAAGTGATTTGTGTCTGTCTGCGTGTGTGTGTGTGATTTGTGTCTGTCCGCGTGTGGGTGTGAGATTTATGTCAGTCCACATGTGGGTGTGAGAGTTGTGTCTGTCTGCATGTGTGTGTGAGATTTGTGTCTGTCTGTATGTGTGTGATTTGTGTCTGAGTGTGAGTTAGTGTGTGTGTGAGATTTATGTTTGTCTGTATGTGTGTGATTTGTGTCTGTTTGCGTGTGTGGTTGATTTGTGTCTGTCTGCGTGTGTGTGAGTGATTTGTGTCTATCTGTGTATTTGTGATTTCTGACTGTCTGCATGTGTGTTTGCTTTGTGTCTGTGTTTGATTTGTGTCTGTCTGTGTGATTGTGTGATTTGTGTCTGCCTGTGTGAGTGTGTGTGAGTTGTGTCTGACTGTATGTGTGTGTGATTTCTGTCTGCATGTGTGTGTGTGTGTGTGTGTGTTATGTGTATGTGTGTGTGTGATTTGTGTCTCTGTGTGGGTGTGTGTTATTTGTTTCTGTCTGCATGTGTATGTGCGATTTGTGTCTGTGTGGGTCTGATTTGTGTTCATGTGTTTGTGTGTGTGATTTCTGTCTGTGTGTGTGTGATTCGTGTCTGTCTGCATGTGTGTGTGTGATTTCTGTCTGTCTGCGAGTGTGTGATTTGTGTCTTTCTGCGTCTGTGTGTGTGTGATTTGTGTCTTTCTGTGTCTGTGTGTGTGTGATTCGAGTCTGTCTGCATGGGCGTGTGTGATTTGTGTCTGCGTGAGTTTGTCATTTGTGTCTGTGTGCATGTGTATGTGATTTGTTTTTGTCTCTGTGTGTGTGATTTATGTCTGTCCGAATGCACGTGATTTGTGTCTGTCTGCATGTGTGTGTGTGATTTTTGTCTGTCTTTCTGTATGTGTTTCTGATTTGTGTCTGCCTGCGTGTGTGTGTGATTTGCGGCTGTCTGTTTGTGTGTGTGTGATTTGTATCTGTCTGCGAGTGTGTGTGTACTTTCTGTCTGTCTGCGTGAGTGTGTGTGATTTGAGTCTGTGTGAGTGTGTGATTTGTGTCTGTCTGTATGTGAGTGTGATTTATGTCAGCGTGTGTGTGTATGTGTGTGATTTTTGTCTGCCTGCGTGTGTGTGTGCTTTGGGTCTGTCTGTATGTGTCTGCTTGAAATTTGTGTCTTTCTGGCTGTGTGTGTGATTTGTGTCTGCCTGTGTCTGTGCGTGATTTTTATCTGGCTGCATGCCTATGATTTGTGTCTGTCTGCCAGTGTGTGATTTGTCTCTGTCTGTGTGTGTGATATTAGTGTCTGTGTGTGTGTGTGATATTAGTGTCTGTATGTGTGTGTGATTTGTGTCTGTCTGTATGTGTGTGTGATTAGTGTCTGTCTGCGTGTGTGTGTGTGATTTTTGTCTGTCTTTCTCTATGTGTTTCTGATTGGTGTCTGCCTGCGTGTCTGTGTGATTTGTGTCTGTCAGTATGTGTGTATGTGATTTGTATCTGTCTGCGAGTGTGTGTGTACTTTGTGTCTGTCTGCATCTGTGTGTGTGTGATTTGTTTTTGTCTGCATGAGTGTATGTGATATGTGTCTGCGTGATTGTGTGATTTGTGTCTGTCTGTATGTGTTTGTGATTTGTGTCTGTGTGTGTGTGTGTGTGTGTGATTTTTGACTGCCTGCGTGTGTGTGTGCTTTGTTTCTGTCTGTATGAGTCTGTTTGAGATTTGTGTCTTTGTGGTTGTGTATGTGATTTGTGTCTGTCTGTATGTGTGTGTGTGATTTGTGTATGTCTCCGTCTGTGTGTGTGATTTGTGTCTGCCTGAGTGTGTGATTTGTGTCTGTCTGTATGTGTGCATGATTTGTGTGTGTGTGTGTGTGTGTGTGTGTGTGTGTGATTTGTGTCTGTCTGCATGTGTGTGTGATTTGTGTATGTCTCCGACTGTGTGTGTGATTTGTGTCAGTCTGGGTGAGTGTGTGTGATTTGTGTCTGCCTGAGTGTGTGATTTGTGTCTGTCTGTATGTGTGTGTGATATTTGTCTGTGTGTGTGTGTGTGTGTGTGATTTGTGTATGTCTGCGTGAGTGTGTGTCATTTGTGTCTGCCTGAGTGTGTGATTTGTGTCTGTCTGTATGTGTGCGTGATTTTTGTCTGTCTCTGTGTGTGTGTGTGTGTGTGACTGATTTGTGTCTGTCTGCGTGTGTGTGTGATTTGTGTCTATGTGTGTGTGTGATTTCTGTCTGTCAGATGAGTGTGTTTGATTTGTGTCCATCTGTGTGTTTGCGTGTGATTTGTATCTGTCTGTGTACATGTGTGTGATTTGTTTCTGTGTGTTAGTGTGTGATTTGTGTCTGTCTGTGTAATTGTGTGATTTGTGTCTGTCTGCATGTGTGTGTGTGATTTGTGTCTGTCTGCGTGTGTGTGTGTGATTTTTGTCTGTCTGTCTGTATGTGTGTGTGCTTTGTGTCTGCCTGCGCGAGTGTGTGATTTGTGTCAGTCTGTATGTGTGTGTGTGATTTCTGTCTGTCTGTGAGTGTGTGTGTGATTTGTGTCTTTCTGCGTCTGTGTGTGTGTGATTTGTGTCTTTCTGTGTCTGTGTGTGTGTGATTCGAGTCTGTCTGCATGGGCGTGTGTGATTTGTGTCTGCGTGAGTTTGTCATTTGTGTCTGTATGCATGTGTGTGTGATTTGTTTCTGTCTGTGTGCGTGTGATTTATGTCTGTCCAAATGCACGTGATTTGTGTCTGTCTGCATGTGTGTGTGTGATTTTTGTCTGTCTTTCTGTATGTGTTTCTGATTTGTGTCTGCCTGCGTGTGTGTGTGATTTGTGTCTGTCTGTTTGTGTGTGTGTGATTTGTATCTGTCTGCGAGTGTGTGTGTACTTTCTGTCTGTCTGCGTGAGTGTGTGTGTGATTTGAGTCTGTGTGAGTGTGTGATTTGTGTCTGTCTGTATGTGAGTGTGATTTGTGTCAGCGCGTGTGTGTATGTGTGTGATTTTTGTCTGCCTGCGTGTGTGTGTGCTTTGGGTCTGTCTGTATGTGTCTGCTTGAGATTTGTGTCTTTCTGGCTGTGTGTGTGATTTGTGTCTGTCTGTGGGTGTGCGTGATTTTTATCTGTCTGTGTGATAGTATGTGATTTGTGTCTGTCTGTGGGTGTGTGTGATTTTTATCTGGCTGCATGCCTATGATTTGTGTCTGTCTGCCAGTGTGTGATTTGTCTCTGTCTGTGTGTGTGATATTAGTGTCTGTGTGTGTGTGTGTGTGATATTAGTGTCTGTATGTGTGTGTGATTTGTGTCTGTCTGTATGCGTGTGTGATTAGTGTCTGTCTGCGTGTGTGTGTGAGATTTATGTCTGTATGTATGTGTGTGATTTGTGTCTGTTTGCGTGTTTGGTTGCTTTGTGTCTGTCTGCATGTGTGTGAGTGATTTGTGTCTATCTGTGTGTTTGTGATTTCTCTCTGTCTGCATGTGTGTGTGCTTTGTGTTTGTGTTTGATTTGTGTCTGTCTGCGTTAGTGTGTGATTTGTGTCAGTCTGAGTGAATGTGTGTGAGCTGTGTCTGACTGTATGTTTGTGTGATTTGTGTCTGCATATGTGTGTGTGTGTGTGTTATGTGTCTGTGTGAGTGTGATTTGTGTCACTGTGTGGGTGTGTGTGATCTGTTTCTGTCTGCATGTGTATGTGCGATTTGTGTCTGTGTGGGTCTGATTTTTGTCCATGTGTCTGTGTGTGTGATTTCTGTCTGTGTGTGTGATTCGTGTCTGTCTGCATGTTAGTGTGTAATTTCTGTCTGTCTGTAAGTGTGTGTGTGATTTGTGTCTTTCTGCGTCTGTGTGTGTGTGATTTGTGTCTTTCTGCGTCTGTGTGTGTGTGATTCGAGTCTGTCTGCATGGGTGTGTGTGATTTGTGTCTGCCTGAGTGTGTCATTTGTGTCTGTGTGCATGTGTGTGTGATTTGTTTCTGTCTGTGCATGTGTGATAAGTGTATGTCCGCGTGCACATGATTTGTGTCTGTCTGCGTGTGTGTGTGTGATTTTTGTCTGTCTTTCTGTATGTGTTTCTGATTGGTGTCTGCCTGCGTGTCTGTGTGATTTGTGTCTGTCAGTATGTGTGTATGTGATTTGTATCTGTCTGCGAGTGTGTGTGTATTTCGTGTCTGTCTGCATCTGTGTGTGTGTGATTTGTGTCTGTCTGCATGAGTGTGTGTGATTTGTGTCTGCGTGAGTGTGAGATTTGTGTCTGTCTGTATGTGTGTGTGATTTGTGTCTGCGTGTGTGTGTATGTGCGTGATTTTTGTCTGCCTGCATGTGTGTGTGCTTTGTTTCTGTCTGTATGTGTCTGTTTGAGATTTGTGTCTTTCTGGTTGTGTGTGTGTGCTTTGTGCCTGTCTGCATGAGTGTGTGTGATTTGTGTCTGCGTGATTGTGTGATTTGTGTCTGTCTGTATGTGTTTGTGATTTGTGTCTGTGTGTGTGTGTGTGTGTGTGTGTGATTTTTGACTGCCTGCGTGTGTGTGTGCTTTGTTTCTGTCTGTATGATTCTGTTTGAGATTTTTGTCTTTGTGGTTGTGTATGTGATTTGTGTCTGTCTGTATGTGTGTGTATGATTTGTGTATGTCTCCGTCTGTGTGTGTGATTTGTGTCTGTCTGCCTGAGTGTGTGTAATTTGTGTCTGCCTGAGTGTGTGATTTGTGTCTGTCTGTATGTGTGCATGATTTTTGTCTGTGTATGTGTGTGTGTGTGTGTGTGTGTGTGTGTGTGATTTGTGTCTGTCTGCGTGTGTGTGTGATTTGTGTATGTCTCCGACTGTGTGTGTGATTTGTCTCAGTCTGGGTGAGTGTGTGTGATTTGTGTCTGCCTGAGTGTGTGATTTGTGTCTGTCTGTATATGTGCGTGATATTTGTCTGTGTGTGTGTGTGTGTGTGTGTGTGTGATTTGTGTATGTCTCCGACTGTGTGTGTGATTTGTGTCAGTCTGGATGAGTGTGTGTGA
The DNA here is from genome assembly GCA_026770705.1 of Isurus oxyrinchus. NCBI lineage: Eukaryota > Metazoa > Chordata > Chondrichthyes > Lamniformes > Lamnidae > Isurus > Isurus oxyrinchus. The sequence continues at coordinate 90,364,979 of JANJGN010000007.1, read as the reverse complement.
TTTGTGTCTGCCTGAGTGTGTGATTTGTGTCTGTCTGTATGTGTGTGTGATATTTGTCTGTGTGTGTGTGTATGTGATTTGTGTCTGTGTGTGTGTGTGTGTGATTTGTGTATGTCTCCGACTGTGTGTGTGATTTGTGTCTGTCTGCGTGAGTGTGTGTGATTTGTGTCTGCCTGAGTGTGTGATTTGTGTCTGTCTGTATGTGTGCGTGATTTTTGTCTGTGTGTGTGTGTGTGTGTGTGTGACTGGTTTGTGTCTGTCTGCATGTGTGTGTGATTTGTGTCTATGTGTGTGTGTGATTTCTGTCTGTCAGGTATGTGTGTTTGATTTGTGTCCTTCTGTGTGTGTGCGTGTGATTTGTATCTGTCTGTGTACATGTGTGTGATTTGTTTCTGTGTGTTAGTGTGTGATTTGTGTCTGTCTGTGTAAGTGTGTGATTCGTGTCTGTCTGCATGTGTGTGTGTGATTTCTGTCTGTCTGCGAGTGTGTGATTTGTGTCTTTCTGCGTCTGTGTGTGTGTGATTTGTGTCTTTCTGTGTCTGTGTGTGTGTGATTCGAGTCTGTCTGCATGGGCGTGTGTGATTTGTGTCTGCGTGAGTTTGTCATTTGTGTCTGTGTGCATGTGTATGTGATTTGTTTTTGTCTCTGTGTGTGTGATTTATGTCTGTCCGAATGCACGTGATTTGTGTCTGTCTGCATGTGTGTGTGTGATTTTTGTCTGTCTTTCTGTATGTGTTTCTGATTTGTGTCTGCCTGCGCGTGTGTGTGATTTGCGGCTGTCTGTTTGTGTGTGTGTGATTTGAATCTGTCTGCGAGTGTGTGTGTACTTTCTGTCTGTCTGCGTGAGTGTGTGTGATTTGAGTCTGTGTGAGTGTGTGATTTGTGTCTGTCTGTATGTGAGTGTGATTTATGTCAGTGTGTGTGTGTATGTGTGTGATTTTTGTCTGCCTGCGTGTGTGTGTGCTTTGGGTCTGTCTGTATGTGTGTGTGATATTTGTCTGTGTGTGTGTGTATGTGATTTGTGTCTGTGTGTGTGTGTGTGTGATTTGTGTATGTCTCCGACTGTGTGTGTGATTTGTGTCTGTCTGCGTGAGTGTGTGTGATTTGTGTCTGTCTGCGTGAGTGTGTGTGATTTGTGTCTGCCTGAGTGTGTGATTTGTGTCTGTCTGTATGTGTGCGTGATTTTTGTCTGTGTGTGTGTGTGTGTGTGTGTGTGTGTGACTGGTTTGTGTCTGTCTGCATGTGTGTGTGATTTGTGTCTATGTGTGTGTGTGATTTCTGTCTGTCAGGTATGTGTGTTTGATTTGTGTCCTTCTGTGTGTGTGCGTGTGATTTGTATCTGTCTGTGTACATGTGTGTGATTTGTTTCTGTGTGTTAGTGTGTGATTTGTGTCTGTCAGCGTGTGTGTGTGATTTTTGTCTGTCTGTCTGTATGTGTGTGTGCTTTGTGTCTGCCTGCGCGAGTGTGTGATTTGTGTCAGTCTGTATGTGTGTGTGTGATTTCTGTCTGTCTGTGAGTGTGTGTGTGATTTGTGTCTTTCTGCGTCTGTGTGTGTGTGATTTGTGTCTTTCTGTGTCTGTGTGTGTGTGATTCGAGTCTGTCTGCATGGGCGTGTGTGATTTGTGTCTGCGTGAGTTTGTCATTTGTGTCTGTATGCATGTGTGTGTGATTTGTTTCTGTCTGTGTGCGTGTGATTTATGTCTGTCCAAATGCACGTGATTTGTGTCTGTCTGCATGTGTGTGTGTGATTTTTGTCTGTCTTTCTGTATGTGTTTCTGATTTGTGTCTGCCTGCGTGTGTGTGTGATTTGTGTCTGTCTGTTTGTGTGTGTGTGATTTGTATCTGTCTGCGAGTGTGTGTGTACTTTCTGTCTGTCTGCGTGAGTGTGTGTGTGATTTGAGTCTGTGTGAGTGTGTGATTTGTGTCTGTCTGTATGTGAGTGTGATTTGTGTCAGCGCGTGTGTGTATGTGTGTGATTTTTGTCTGCCTGCGTGTGTGTGTGCTTTGGGTCTGTCTGTATGTGTCTGCTTGAGATTTGTGTCTTTCTGGCTGTGTGTGTGATTTGTGTCTGTCTGTGGGTGTGCGTGATTTTTATCTGTCTGTGTGATAGTATGTGATTTGTGTCTGTCTGTGGGTGTGTGTGATTTTTATCTGGCTGCATGCCTATGATTTGTGTCTGTCTGCCAGTGTGTGATTTGTCTCTGTCTGTGTGTGTGATATTAGTGTCTGTGTGTGTGTGTGTGTGATATTAGTGTCTGTATGTGTGTGTGATTTGTGTCTGTCTGTATGTGTGTGTGATTAGTGTCTGTCTGCGTGTGTGTGTGAGATTTATGTCTGTATGTATGTGTGTGATTTGTGTCTGTTTGCGTGTTTGGTTGCTTTGTGTCTGTCTGCATGTGTGTGAGTGATTTGTGTCTATCTGTGTGTTTGTGATTTCTGTCTGTCTGCATGTGTGTGTGCTTTGTGTTTGTGTTTGATTTGTGTCTGTCTGCGTTAGTGTGTGATTTGTGTCAGTCTGAGTGAATGTGTGTGAGTTGTGTCTGACTGTATGTGTGATTTGTGTCTGCATATGTGTGTGTGTGTGTGTTATGTGTCTGTGTGAGTGTGATTTGTGTCACTGTGTGGGTGTGTGTGATCTGTTTCTGTCTGCATGTGTATGTGCGATTTGTGTCTGTGTGGGTCTGATTTTTGTCCATGTGTCTGTGTGTGTGATTTCTGTCTGTGTGTGTGATTTGTGTCTGTCTGCATGTTAGTGTGTAATTTCTGTCTGTCTGTAAGTGTGTGTGTGATTTGTGTCTTTCTGCGTCTGTGTGTGTGTGATTTGTGTCTTTCTGCGTCTGTGTGTGTGTGATTCGAGTCTGTCTGCATGGGTGTGTGTGATTTGTGTCTGCCTGAGTGTGTCATTTGTGTCTGTGTGCATGTGTGTGTGATTTGTTTCTGTCTGTGCATGTGTGATAAGTGTATGTCCGCGTGCACATGATTTGTGTCTGTCTGCGTGTGTGTGTGTGATTTTTGTCTGTCTTTCTGTATGTGTTTCTGATTGGTGTCTGCCTGCGTGTCTGTGTGATTTGTGTCTGTCAGTATGTGTGTATGTGATTTGTATCTGTCTGCGAGTGTGTGTGTATTTCGTGTCTGTCTGCATCTGTGTGTGTGTGATTTGTGTCTGTCTGCATGAGTGTGTGTGATTTGTGTCTGCGTGAGTGTGAGATTTGTGTCTGTCTGTATGTGTGTGTGATTTGTGTCTGCGTGTGTGTGTATGTGCGTGATTTTTGTCTGCCTGCATGTGTGTGTGCTTTGTGTCTGTCTGTATGTGTCTGTTTGAGATTTGTGTCTTTCTGGTTGTGTGTGTGTGCTTTGTGCCTGTCTGCATGAGTGTGTGTGATTTGTGTCTGCGTGATTGTGTGATTTGTGTCTGTCTGTATGTGTTTGTGATTTGTGTCTGTGTGTGTGTGTGTGTGTGTGTGATTTTTGACTGCCTGCATGTGTGTGTGCTTTGTTTCTGTCTGTATGATTCTGTTTGAGATTTTTGTCTTTGTGGTTGTGTATGTGATTTGTGTCTGTCTGTATGTGTGTGTATGATTTGTGTATGTCTCCGTCTGTGTGTGTGATTTGTGTCTGTCTGCCTGAGTGTGTGTAATTTGTGTCTGCCTGAGTGTGTGATTTGTGTCTGTCTGTATGTGTGCATGATTTTTGTCTGTGTATGTGTGTGTGTGTGTGTGTGTGTGTGTGTGTGATTTGTGTCTGTCTGCGTGTGTGTGTGATTTGTGTATGTCTCCGACTGTGTGTGTGATTTGTCTCAGTCTGGGTGAGTGTGTGTGATTTGTGTCTGCCTGAGTGTGTGATTTGTGTCTGTCTGTATATGTGCGTGATATTTGTCTGTGTGTGTGTGTGTGTGTGTGTGTGTGTGATTTGTGTATGTCTCCGACTGTGTGTGTGATTTGTGTCAGTCTGGATGAGTGTGTGTGATTTGTGTCTGCCTGAGTGTGTGATTTGTGTCTGTCTGTATGTGTGTGTGATATTTGTCTGTGTGTGTGTGTATGTGATTTGTGTCTGTGTGTGTGTGTGTGTGTGATTTGTGTATGTCTCCGACTGTGTGTGTGATTTGTGTCTGTCTGCGTGAGTGTGTGTGATTTGTGTCTGCCTGAGTGTGTGATTTGTGTCTGTCTGTATGTGTGCGTGATTTTTGTCTGTGTGTGTGTGTGTGTGTGTGACTGGTTTGTGTCTGTCTGCATGTGTGTGTGATTTGTGTCTATGTGTGTGTGTGATTTCTGTCTGTCAGGTATGTGTGTTTGATTTGTGTCCTTCTGTGTGTGTGCGTGTGATTTGTATCTGTCTGTGTACATGTGTGTGATTTGTTTCTGTGTGTTAGTGTGTGATTTGTGTCTGTCTGTGTAAGTGTGTGATTCGTGTCTGTCTGCATGTGTGTGTGTGATTTCTGTCTGTCTGCGAGTGTGTGATTTGTGTCTTTCTGCGTCTGTGTGTGTGTGATTTGTGTCTTTCTGTGTCTGTGTGTGTGTGATTCGAGTCTGTCTGCATGGGCGTGTGTGATTTGTGTCTGCGTGAGTTTGTCATTTGTGTCTGTGTGCATGTGTATGTGATTTGTTTTTGTCTCTGTGTGTGTGATTTATGTCTGTCCGAATGCACGTGATTTGTGTCTGTCTGCATGTGTGTGTGTGATTTTTGTCTGTCTTTCTGTATGTGTTTCTGATTTGTGTCTGCCTGCGCGTGTGTGTGATTTGCGGCTGTCTGTTTGTGTGTGTGTGATTTGAATCTGTCTGCGAGTGTGTGTGTACTTTCTGTCAGTCTGCGTGAGTGTGTGTGATTTGAGTCTGTGTGAGTGTGTGATTTGTGTCTGTCTGTATGTGAGTGTGATTTATGTCAGTGTGTGTGTGTATGTGTGTGATTTTTCTCTGCCTGCGTGTGTGTGTGCTTTGGGTCTGTCTGTATGTGTGTGTGATATTTGTCTGTGTGTGTGTGTATGTGATTTGTGTCTGTGTGTGTGTGTGTGTGATTTGTGTATGTCTCCGACTGTGTGTGTGATTTGTGTCTGTCTGCGTGAGTGTGTGTGATTTGTGTCTGTCTGCGTGAGTGTGTGTGATTTGTGTCTGCCTGAGTGTGTGATTTGTGTCTGTCTGTATGTGTGCGTGATTTTTGTCTGTGTGTGTGTGTGTGTGTGTGTGTGTGTGACTGGTTTGTGTCTGTCTGCATGTGTGTGTGATTTGTGTCTATGTGTGTGTGTGATTTCTGTCTGTCAGGTATGTGTGTTTGATTTGTGTCCTTCTGTGTGTGTGCGTGTGATTTGTATCTGTCTGTGTACATGTGTGTGATTTGTTTCTGTGTGTTAGTGTGTGATTTGTGTCTGTCTGTGTAAGTGTGTGATTTGTGTCTGTCTGCATGTGTGTGTGTGATTTGTGTCTGTCTGCATGTGTGTGTGTGTGATTTTTGTCTGTCTGTATGTGTGTGAGCTTTGTGTCTGCCTGCGCGAGTGTGTGATTTGTGTCAGTCTGTATGTGTGTGTGTGATTTGTGTCTTTCTGCGTCTGTGTGTGTGTGATTTGTGTCTTTCTGTGTCTGTGTGTATGTGATTCGAGTCTGTCTGCATGGGTGTGTGTGATTTGTGTCTGCGTGAGTGTGTCATTTGTGTCTGTGTGCATGTGTGTGTGATTTGTTTCTGTCTGTGTGTGTGTGATTTGTGTCTGTCCGCGTGCAAGTGATTTGTGTCTGTCTGCGTGTGTGTGTGTGATTTGTGTCTGTCCGCGTGTGGGTGTGAGATTTATGTCAGTCCACATGTGGGTGTGAGAGTTGTGTCTGTCTGCATGTGTGTGTGAGATTTGTGTCTGTCTGTATGTGTGTGATTTGTGTCTGAGTGTGAGTTAGTGTGTGTGTGAGATTTATGTTTGTCTGTATGTGTGTGATTTGTGTCTGTTTGCGTGTGTGGTTGATTTGTGTCTGTCTGCGTGTGTGTGAGTGATTTGTGTCTATCTGTGTATTTGTGATTTCTGACTGTCTGCATGTGTGTTTGCTTTGTGTCTGTGTTTGATTTGTGTCTGTCTGTGTGAGTGTGTGATTTGTGTCTGCCTGTGTGAGTGTGTGTGAGTTGTGTCTGACTGTATGTGTGTGTGATTTCTGTCTGCATGTGTGTGTGTGTGTGTGTGTGTGTGTGTGTGTTATGTGTATGTGTGTGTGTGATTTGTGTCTCTGTGTGGGTGTGTGTTATTTGTTTCTGTCTGCATGTGTATGTGCGATTTGTGTCTGTGTGGGTCTGATTTGTGTTCATGTGTTTGTGTGTGTGATTTCTGTCTGTGTGTGTGTGATTCGTGTCTGTCTGCATGTGTGTGTGTGATTTCTGTCTGTCTGCGAGTGTGTGATTTGTGTCTTTCTGCGTCTGTGTGTGTGTGATTTGTGTCTTTCTGTGTCTGTGTGTGTGTGATTCGAGTCTGTCTGCATGGGCGTGTGTGATTTGTGTCTGCGTGAGTTTGTCATTTGTGTCTGTGTGCATGTGTATGTGATTTGTTTTTGTCTCTGTGTGTGTGATTTATGTCTGTCCGAATGCACGTGATTTGTGTCTGTCTGCATGTGTGTGTGTGATTTTTGTCTGTCTTTCTGTATGTGTTTCTGATTTGTGTCTGCCTGCGTGTGTGTGTGATTTGCGGCTGTCTGTTTGTGTGTGTGTGATTTGTATCTGTCTGCGAGTGTGTGTGTACTTTCTGTCTGTCTGCGTGAGTGTGTGTGATTTGAGTCTGTGTGAGTGTGTGATTTGTGTCTGTCTGTATGTGAGTGTGATTTATGTCAGCGTGTGTGTGTATGTGTGTGATTTTTGTCTGCCTGCGTGTGTGTGTGCTTTGGGTCTGTCTGTATGTGTCTGCTTGAAATTTGTGTCTTTCTGGTTGTATGTGTGATTTGTGTCTGCCTGTGTCTGTGCGTGATTTTTATCTGGCTGCATGCCTATGATTTGTGTCTGTCTGCCAGTGTGTGATTTGTCTCTGTCTGTGTGTGTGATATTAGTGTCTGTGTGTGTGTGTGATATTAGTGTCTGTATGTGTGTGTGATTTGTGTCTGTCTGTATGTGTGTGTGATTAGTGTCTGTCTGCGTGTGTGTGTGTGATTTTTGTCTGTCTTTCTCTATGTGTTTCTGATTGGTGTCTGCCTGCGTGTCTGTGTGATTTGTGTCTGTCAGTATGTGTGTATGTGATTTGTATCTGTCTGCGAGTGTGTGTGTACTTTGTGTCTGTCTGCATCTGTGTGTGTGTGATTTGTTTTTGTCTGCATGAGTGTATGTGATATGTGTCTGCGTGATTGTGTGATTTGTGTCTGTCTGTATGTGTTTGTGATTTGTGTCTGTGTGTGTGTGTGTGTGTGTGATTTTTGACTGCCTGCATGTGTGTGTGCTTTGTTTCTGTCTGTATGAGTCTGTTTGAGATTTGTGTCTTTGTGGTTGTGTATGTGATTTGTGTCTGTCTGTATGTGTGTGTGTGATTTGTGTATGTCTCCGTCTGTGTGTGTGATTTGTGTCTGCCTGAGTGTGTGATTTGTGTCTGTCTGTATGTGTGCATGATTTGTGTGTGTGTGTGTGTGTGTGTGTGTGTGTGTGTGATTTGTGTCTGTCTGCATGTGTGTGTGATTTGTGTATGTCTCCGACTGTGTGTGTGATTTGTGTCAGTCTGGGTGAGTGTGTGTGATTTGTGTCTGCCTGAGTGTGTGATTTGTGTCTGTCTGTATGTGTGTGTGATATTTGTCTGTGTGTGTGTGTGTGTGATTTGTGTATGTCTCCGACTGTGTGTGTGATTTGTGTGTCTGCGTGAGTGTGCGTCATTTGTGTCTGCCTGAGTGTGTGATTTGTGTCTGTCTGTATGTGTGCGTGATTTTTGTCTGTGTGTGTGTGTGTGTGTGTGTGTGACTGATTTGTGTCTGTCTGCGTGTGTGTGTGATTTGTGTCTATGTGTGTGTGTGATTTCTGTCTGTCAGATGAGTGTGTTTGATTTGTGTCCATCTGTGTGTTTGCGTGTGATTTGTATCTGTCTGTGTACATGTGTGTGATTTGTTTCTGTGTGTTAGTGTGTGATTTGTGTCTGTCTGTGTAATTGTGTGATTTGTGTCTGTCTGCATGTGTGTGTGTGATTTGTGTCTGTCTGCGTGTGTGTGTGTGATTTTTGTCTGTCTGTCTGTATGTGTGTGTGCTTTGTGTCTGCCTGCGCGAGTGTGTGATTTGTGTCAGTCTGTATGTGTGTGTGTGATTTCTGTCTGTCTGTGAGTGTGTGTGTGATTTGTGTCTTTCTGCGTCTGTGTGTGTGTGATTTGTGTCTTTCTGTGTCTGTGTGTGTGTGATTCGAGTCTGTCTGCATGGGCGTGTGTGATTTGTGTCTGCGTGAGTTTGTCATTTGTGTCTGTATGCATGTGTGTGTGATTTGTTTCTGTCTGTGTGCGTGTGATTTATGTCTGTCCAAATGCACGTGATTTGTGTCTGTCTGCATGTGTGTGTGTGATTTTTGTCTGTCTTTCTGTATGTGTTTCTGATTTGTGTCTGCCTGCGTGTGTGTGTGATTTGTGTCTGTCTGTTTGTGTGTGTGTGATTTGTATCTGTCTGCGAGTGTGTGTGTACTTTCTGTCTGTCTGCGTGAGTGTGTGTGTGATTTGAGTCTGTGTGAGTGTGTGATTTGTGTCTGTCTGTATGTGAGTGTGATTTGTGTCAACGCGTGTGTGTATGTGTGTGATTTTTGTCTGCCTGCGTGTGTGTGTGCTTTGGGTCTGTCTGTATGTGTCTGCTTGAGATTTGTGTCTTTCTGGCTGTGTGTGTGATTTGTGTCTGTCTGTGGGTGTGCGTGATTTTTATCTGTCTGTGTGATAGTATGTGATTTGTGTCTGTCTGTGGGTGTGTGTGATTTTTATCTGGCTGCATGCCTATGATTTGTGTCTGTCTGCCAGTGTGTGATTTGTCTCTGTCTGTGTGTGTGATATTAGTGTCTGTGTGTGTGTGTGTGTGATATTAGTGTCTGTATGTGTGTGTGATTTGTGTCTGTCTGTATGCGTGTGTGATTAGTGTCTGTCTGCGTGTGTGTGTGAGATTTATGTCTGTATGTATGTGTGTGATTTGTGTCTGTTTGCGTGTTTGGTTGCTTTGTGTCTGTCTGCATGTGTGTGAGTGATTTGTGTCTATCTGTGTGTTTGTGATTTCTGTCTGTCTGCATGTGTGTGTGCTTTGTGTTTGTGTTTGATTTGTGTCTGTCTGCGTTAGTGTGTGATTTGTGTCAGTCTGAGTGAATGTGTGTGAGTTGTGTCTGACTGTATGTTTGTGTGATTTGTGTCTGCATATGTGTGTGTGTGTGTGTTATGTGTCTGTGTGAGTGTGATTTGTGTCACTGTGTGGGTGTGTGTGATCTGTTTCTGTCTGCATGTGTATGTGCGATTTGTGTCTGTGTGGGTCTGATTTTTGTCCATGTGTCTGTGTGTGTGATTTCTGTCTGTGTGTGTGATTCGTGTCTGTCTGCATGTTAGTGTGTAATTTCTGTCTGTCTGTAAGTGTGTGTGTGATTTGTGTCTTTCTGCGTCTGTGTGTGTGTGATTTGTGTCTTTCTGCGTCTGTGTGTGTGTGATTCGAGTCTGTCTGCATGGGTGTGTGTGATTTGTGTCTGCCTGAGTGTGTCATTTGTGTCTGTGTGCATGTGTGTGTGATTTGTTTCTGTCTGTGCATGTGTGATAAGTGTATGTCCGCGTGCACATGATTTGTGTCTGTCTGCGTGTGTGTGTGTGATTTTTGTCTGTCTTTCTGTATGTGTTTCTGATTGGTGTCTGCCTGCGTGTCTGTGTGATTTGTGTCTGTCAGTATGTGTGTATGTGATTTGTATCTGTCTGCGAGTGTGTGTGTATTTCGTGTCTGTCTGCATCTGTGTGTGTGTGATTTGTGTCTGTCTGCATGAGTGTGTGTGATTTGTGTCTGCGTGAGTGTGAGATTTGTGTCTGTCTGTATGTGTGTGTGATTTGTGTCTGCGTGTGTGTGTATGTGCGTGATTTTTGTCTGCCTGCGTGTGTGTGTGCTTTGTGTCTGTCTGTATGTGTCTGTTTGAGATTTGTGTCTTTCTGGTTGTGTGTGTGTGCTTTGTGTATGTCTCCGACTGTGTGTGTGATTTGTGTCTGCGTGATTGTGTGATTTGTGTCTGTCTGTATGTGTTTGTGATTTGTGTCTGTGTGTGTGTGTGTGTGTGTGTGATTTTTGACTGCCTGCATGTGTGTGTGCTTTGTTTCTGTCTGTATGATTCTGTTTGAGATTTTTGTCTTTGTGGTTGTATATGTGATTTGTGTCTGTCTGTATGTGTGTGTATGATTTGTGTATGTCTCCGTCTGTGTGTGTGATTTGTGTCTGTCTGCCTGAGTGTGTGTAATTTGTGTCTGCCTGAGTGTGTGATTTGTGTCTGTCTGTATGTGTGCATGATTTTTGTCTGTGTATGTGTGTGTGTGTGTGTGTGTGTGTGTGTGTGATTTGTGTCTGTCTGCGTGTGTGTGTGATTTGTGTATGTCTCCGACTGTGTGTGTGATTTGTCTCAGTCTGGGTGAGTGTGTGTGATTTGTGTCTGCCTGAGTGTGTGATTTGTGTCTGTCTGTATATGTGCGTGATATTTGTCTGTGTGTGTGTGTGTGTGTGTGTGTGTGTGTGTGTGATTTGTGTATGTCTCCGACTGTGTGTGTGATTTGTGTCAGTCTGGATGAGTGTGTGTGATTTGTGTCTGCCTGAGTGTGTGATTTGTGTCTGTCTGTATGTGTGTGTGATATTTGTCTGTGTGTGTGTGTATGTGATTTGTGTCTGTGTGTGTGTGTGTGTGATTTGTGTATGTCTCCGACTGTGTGTGTGATTTGTGTCTGTCTGCGTGAGTGTGTGTGATTTGTGTCTGCCTGAGTGTGTGATTTGTGTCTGTCTGTATGTGTGCGTGATTTTTTTCTGTGTGTGTGTGTGTGTGTGTGACTGGTTTGTGTCTGTCTGCATGTGTGTGTGATTTGTGTCTATGTGTGTGTGTGATTTCTGTCTGTCAGGTATGTGTGTTTGATTTGTGTCCTTCTGTGTGTGTGCATGTGATTTGTATCTGTCTGTGTACATGTGTGTGATTTGTTTCTGTGTGTTAGTGTGTGATTTGTGTCTGTCTGTGTAAGTGTGTGATTTGTGTCTGTCTGCATGTGTGTGTGTGATTTGTGTCTGTCTGCATGTGTGTGTGTGTGTGATTTTTGTCTGTCTGTATGTGTGTGAGCTTTGTGTCTGCCTGCGCGAGTGTGTGATTTGTGTCAGTCTGTATGTGTGTGTGTGATTTGTGTCTTTCTGCGTCTGTGTGTGTGTGATTTGTGTCTTTCTGTGTCTGTGTGTATGTGATTCGAGTCTGTCTGCATGGGTGTGTGTGATTTGTGTCTGCGTGAGTGTGTCATTTGTGTCTGTGTGCATGTGTGTGTGATTTGTTTCTGTCTGTGTGTGTGTGATTTGTGTCTGTCCGCGTGCAAGTGATTTGTGTCTGTCTGCGTGTGTGTGTGTGATTTGTGTCTGTCCGCGTGTGGGTGTGAGATTTATGTCAGTCCACATGTGGGTGTGAGAGTTGTGTCTGTCTGCATGTGTGTGTGAGATTTGTGTCTGTCTGTATGTGTGTGATTTGTGTCTGAGTGTGAGTTAGTGTGTGTGTGAGATTTATGTTTGTCTGTATGTGTGTGATTTGTGTCTGTTTGCGTGTGTGGTTGATTTGTGTCTGTCTGCGTGTGTGTGAGTGATTTGTGTCTATCTGTGTATTTGTGATTTCTGACTTTCTGCATGTGTGTTTGCTTTGTGTCTGTGTTTGATTTGTGTCTGTCTGTGTGAGTGTGTGATTTGTGTCTGCCTGTGTGAGTGTGTGTGAGTTGTGTCTGACTGTATGTGTGTGTGATTTCTGTCTGCATGTGTGTGTGTGTGTGTGTGTGTGTGTTATGTGTATGTGTGTGTGTGATTTGTGTCTCTGTGTGGGTGTGTGTTATTTGTTTCTGTCTGCATGTGTATGTGCGATTTGTGTCTGTGTGGGTCTGATTTGTGTTCATGTGTTTGTGTGTGTGATTTCTGTCTGTGTGTGTGTGATTCGTGTCTGTCTGCATGTGTGTGTGTGATTTCTGTCTGTCTGCGAGTGTGTGATTTGTGTCTTTCTGCGTCTGTGTGTGTGTGATTTGTGTCTTTCTGTGTCTGTGTGTGTGTGATTCGAGTCTGTCTGCATGGGCGTGTGTGATTTGTGTCTGCGTGAGTTTGTCATTTGTGTCTGTGTGCATGTGTATGTGATTTGTTTTTGTCTCTGTGTGTGTGATTTATGTCTGTCCGAATGCACGTGATTTGTGTCTGTCTGCATGTGTGTGTGTGATTTTTGTCTGTCTTTCTGTATGTGTTTCTGATTTGTGTCTGCCTGCGTGTGTGTGTGATTTGCGGCTGTCTGTTTGTGTGTGTGTGATTTGTATCTGTCTGCGAGTGTGTGTGTACTTTCTGTCTGCGTGAGTGTGTGTGATTTGAGTCTGTGTGAGTGTGTGATTTGTGTCTGTCTGTATGCGAGTGTGATTTATGTCAGCGTGTGTGTGTATGTGTGTGATTTTTGTCTGCCTGCGTGTGTGTGTGCTTTGGGTCTGTCTGTATGTGTGTGTGATATTTGTCTGTGTGTGTGTGTATGTGATTTGTGTCTGTGTGTGTGTGTGTGTGATTTGTGTATGTCTCCAACTGTGTGTGTGATTTGTGTCTGTCTGCGTGAGTGTGTGTGATTTGTGTCTGCCTGAGTGTGTGATTTGTGTCTGTCTGTATGTGTGCGTGATTTTTGTCTGTGTGTGTGTGTGTGCGTGTGTGTGACTGGTTTGTGTCTGTCTGCATGTGTGTGTGATTTGTGTCTATGTGTGTGTGTGATTTCTGTCTGTCAGGTATGTGTGTTTGATTTGTGTCCTTCTGTGTGTGTGCGTGTGATTTGTATCTGTCTGTGTACATGTGTGTGATTTGTTTCTGTGTGTTAGTGTGTGATTTGTGTCTGTCTGTGTAAGTGTGTGATTTGTGTCTGTCTGCATGTGTGTGTGTGATTTGTGTCTGTCTGCATGTGTGTGTGTGTGATTTTTGTCTGTCTGTATGTGTGTGAGCTTTGTGTCTGCCTGCGCGAGTGTGTGATTTGTGTCAGTCTGTATGTGTGTGTGTGATTTGTGTCTTTCTGCGTCTGTGTGTGTGTGATTTGTGTCTTTCTGTGTCTGTGTGTATGTGATTCGAGTCTGTCTGCATGGGTGTGTGTGATTTGTGTCTGCGTGAGTGTGTCATTTGTGTCTGTGTGCATGTGTGTGTGATTTGTTTCTGTCTGTGTGTGTGTGATTTGTGTCTGTCCGCGTGCAAGTGATTTGTGTCTGTCTGCGTGTGTGTGTGTGATTTGTGTCTGTCCGCGTGTGGGTGTGAGATTTATGTCAGTCCACATGTGGGTGTGAGAGTTGTGTCTGTCTGCATGTGTGTGTGAGATTTGTGTCTGTCTGTATGTGTGTGATTTGTGTCTGAGTGTGAGTTAGTGTGTGTGTGAGATTTATGTTTGTCTGTATGTGTGTGATTTGTGTCTGTTTGCGTGTGTGGTTGATTTGTGTCTGTCTGCGTGTGTGTGAGTGATTTGTGTCTATCTGTGTATTTGTGATTTCTGACTGTCTGCATGTGTGTTTGCTTTGTGTCTGTGTTTGATTTGTGTCTGTCTGTGTGAGTGTGTGATTTGTGTCTGCCTGTGTGAGTGTGTGTGAGTTGTGTCTGACTGTATGTGTGTGTGATTTCTGTCTGCATGTGTGTGTGTGTGTGTGTGTGTGTGTGTTATGTGTATGTGTGTGTGTGATTTGTGTCTCTGTGTGGGTGTGTGTTATTTGTTTCTGTCTGCATGTGTATGTGCGATTTGTGTCTGTGTGGGTCTGATTTGTGTTCATGTGTTTGTGTGTGTGATTTCTGTCTGTGTGTGTGTGATTCGTGTCTGTCTGCATGTGTGTGTGTGATTTCTGTCTGTCTGCGAGTGTGTGATTTGTGTCTTTCTGCGTCTGTGTGTGTGTGATTTGTGTCTTTCTGTGTCTGTGTGTGTGTGATTCGAGTCTGTCTGCATGGGCGTGTGTGATTTGTGTCTGCGTGAGTTTGTCATTTGTGTCTGTGTGCATGTGTATGTGATTTGTTTTTGTCTCTGTGTGTGTGATTTATGTCTGTCCGAATGCACGTGATTTGTGTCTGTCTGCATGTGTGTGTGTGATTTTTGTCTGTCTTTCTGTATGTGTTTCTGATTTGTGTCTGCCTGCGTGTGTGTGTGATTTGCGGCTGTCTGTTTGTGTGTGTGTGATTTGTATCTGTCTGCGAGTGTGTGTGTACTTTCTGTCTGTCTGCGTGAGTGTGTGTGATTTGAGTCTGTGTGAGTGTGTGATTTGTGTCTGTCTGTATGTGAGTGTGATTTATGTCAGCGTGTGTGTGTATGTGTGTGATTTTTGTCTGCCTGCGTGTGTGTGTGCTTTGGGTCTGTCTGTATGTGTCTGCTTGAAATTTGTGTCTTTCTGGTTGTATGTGTGATTTGTGTCTGCCTGTGTCTGTGCGTGATTTTTATCTGGCTGCATGCCTATTATTTGTGTCTGTCTGCCAGTGTGTGATTTGTCTCTGTCTGTGTGTGTGATATTAGTGTCTGTGTGTGTGTGTGATATTAGTGTCTGTATGTGTGTGTGATTTGTGACTGTCTGTATGTGTGTGTGATTAGTGTCTGTCTGCGTGTGTGTGTGAGATTTATGTCTGTCTGTATGTGTGTGATTTGTGTCTGTTTGCGTGTGTGGTTGCTTTGTGTCTGTCTGCATGTGTGTGAGTGATTTGTGTCTATCTGTGTGTTTGTGATTTCTGTCTGTCTGCATGTGTGTGTGCTTTGTGTCTGTGTTTGATTTGTGTCTGTCTGCGTTAGTGTGTGATTTGTGTCTGTCTGCGTGAGTGTGTGTGAGTTGTGTCTGACTGTATGTTTGTGTGATTTGTGTCTGCATATGTGTGTTTGTGTGTGTTATGTGTCTGTGTGAGTGTGATTTGTGTCACTGTGTGGGTGTGTGTGATCTGTTTCTGTCTGCATGTGTATGTGCGATTAGTGTCTGTGTGGGTCTGATTTTTGTCCATGTGTCTGTGTGTGTGTGATTTCTGTCTGTGTGTGTGTGATTCGTGTCTGTCTGCATGTGTGTGTGTGATTTCTGTCTGTCTGTAAGTGTGTGTGTGATTTGTGTCTTTCTGCGTCTGTGTGTGTGTGATTCGAGTCTGTCTGCATGGGTGTGTGTGATTTGTGTCTGCCTGAGTGTGTCATTTGTGTCTGTGTGCATGTGTCTGTGATTTGTTTCTGTCTGTGCATGTGTGATAAGTGTATGTCCGCGTGCACATGATTTGTGTCTGTCTGCGTGTGTGTGTGTGATTTTTGTCTGTCTTTCTGTATGTGTTTCTGATTTGTGTCTGCCTGCGTGTCTGTGTGATTTGTGTCTGTCGGTATGTGTGTATGTGATTTGTATCTGTCTGCGAGTGTGTGTGTACTTTGTGTCTGTCTGCATCTGTGTGTGTGTGATTTGTGTCTGTCTGCATGAGTGTGTGTGATTTGTGTCTGCGTGAGTGTGAGATTTGTGTCTGTCTGTATGTGTGTGTGATTTGTGTCTGCGTGTGTGTGTATGTGCGTGATTTTTGTCTGCCTGTGTGTGTGTGTGCTTTGTGTCTGTCTGTATGTGTCTGTTTGAGATTTGTGTCTTTCTGGTTGTGTGTGTGTGCTTTGTGTCTGTCTGCATGAGTGTGTGTGATTTGTGTCTGTCTGTATGAGTCTGTTTGAGATTTGTGTCTTTGTGGTTGTGTGTGTGATTTGTGTCTGTCTGTATGTGTGCATGATTTTTGTCTGTGTATGTGTGTGTGTGTGTGTGTGTGTGTGTGTGATTTGTGTCTGCGCGTATGTGTGCTTTGTGTCTGTCTGCATGTGTCTGTTTGAGATTTGTGTCTTTCTGGTTGTGTGTGTGGCTTGTGTCTGTCTGTATGTGTGTGTGTGATTTGTGTCTGTTTGCGACTGTGTGTGTGATTTGTGTCTGTCTGCATGAGTGTGTGATTTGTATCTGTCTGATTTGTGTCTGTCTGCAAGTGTGTGTTTGATTTGTGTCTGTCTGCATGTATGTGTGTGTGATTTGTTTCTGTCTGTCTGAGGTTTTGTGATTTCTGTCTGACTTATGTGTCTGGAATTTGTGTCTGTGTGTGTGTATGATTTCTGTCTATGTGTGCGTGTGTGTGACTGTGATTTGTGTCTGTGTGTGGTATGTGTCTGTGTGTGTGTGATTTGTGTCTGTCTGCATGTGTATGTGTGATTTGTTTCTGTCTGTATGTATGTGTGATTTGTGTCTGTCTGTGTGTGTGTGATTTGTGTCCAAGTGTTTGTGTGTGTGATTTCTGTCTCTCTGCGTGAGTGTGTGATTTGTGTCTGTCTGCATGTGCGTGTGTGCTTTGTGTCTGTCCGCGAGTGTGTGTGTGATTTGTGTCTGTCTGCAAGTGTGTTTGTGTGATTTGTGTCTGCGTGAGTCTGTGATTTGTGTCTCTCTGTATGTGTGTGATTTGTGTCTGTCTGTGTGTCTGTGTGTTTTGTGTCTGTCTCTGTGTCTGTGTGTGATTTGTGTCTGTCTGTGTGTCTGTGTGTGATTTGCATTTGTCTGTGTGTGATTTGTGTCTGTCTGTGTGTCTGAGTGTGTGTGATTTGTGTCTGCCTGAGTGTGTGAGATTTCTGTCTGACTTATGTATGTGTATGATTTGTGTCTTTCCATGTGTGCGTGATTTGTGTCTATGTGCGTATGTGTGATTTGTGTCTATGTGTGTATGTGTGATTTGTGTCTAGGTGTGTATGTGTGATTTGTGTCTGCGTGTGTGGTTGATTTGTGTCTGTCTGCATCTGTGTGTGTGTGATTTGTGTCTGTCTGCGTGAGTGTGTGTGATTTGTGTCTGCGTGAGTGTGTGATTTGTGTCTGTGTGAATGTGATTTGTGTCTGTCTGTATGTGTGTGTGTGATCTGTGTCTGTCTGCAAGTGTGTGTGTGCTTTGTGTCTGTCTGCATCTGTGTGTGCGTGATTTGTGTCTGTCTGCGTGAGTGTGTGTGATTTGTGTCTGCGTGAGTGTGTGATTTGTTTCTGTCTGTATGTGTGTGTGATTTGTGTCTGTGTGTGTGTGTATGTGAATGATTTTTGTCTCCCTGCATGTGTGTGTGCTTTGTGTCTATCTGTATGTGTCTGTTTGAGATTTGTGTCTTTCTGGTTGTGTGTGTGATTTGTGTCTGTCTGTATGTGTGTGTGTGATTTGTGTCTGTCTGTGACTGTGTGTGATTTGTGTCTGTCTGCATGAATGTGTGTGATTTGTGTCTGCCTGAGTGTGTGTTTTGTTTCTGTCTGTATGTGTGCGTGATTTTTGACTGTGTGTGTGTTTGTGTGTGTGTGTGTGTGATTTGTGTCTGTCTGCGTGTGTGATTTGTGTCTGTCTGCGTGTGCATGTGTGATTTTTGTCTGTCTGTATGTGTGTGTGATTTGTGTCTGCCTGCGTTTGTGTGTGGTTTGTGTCTGTCTGTATGCGTCTGCATGAGATCGGTGTCTTTCTGGTTGTGTGTGTGATTTGTGTCTGTCTCTGTGTGTGTGAGATTTGTGTCTGTCTGTGACCGTGTGTTTGATTCGTGTTTGACTATATGTGTGTGTGATTTGTATCTGTCTTTGTGAGTGTGTGTGTGATTTGTGTCTGTCTTTGTGTGTGTGTGAGATTTGTGTCTGTCTGTATGTGTGTGATTTGTGTCTGTCTGTGTGTGTGTGATTTCTGTCTGTCAGGTGAGTGTGTTTGATTTGTGTCCATCTGTGGGTGTGCGTGATTTGTATCTGTCTGTGTGCATGTGTGTGATTTGTTTCTGTCTGTGTGATAGTGTGTGATTTGTGTCTGTCTGTGTTAGTGTGTGATTTGTGTCTGTCTGTGTTAGTGCATGATTTGTGTCTGTCTGCATGTGTGTGTGTGATTTGTGTCTGTCTGCGTGTGTGTGTGTGTGATTTGAGTCTTTCTTCATATGTATGTTGATTTGTGTCTGTCTGTATGTGTGTGATTTGTGTCTCTCTGCGTGTTTGTGTGATTTATGTCTGTCTGCATGCCTGTGATTTGTGTCTGTCTGCCTGTGTGTGATTTGTCTCTGTCTGTGTGTATGATATTAGTGTCTGTGTGTGTTTGTGATATTAGTGTCTGTGTGTGTGTGAGATATTAGTGTCTGTATGTGTGTGTGATATTAGTGTCTGTATGTGTGTGTGATATTAGTGTCTGTGTGTGTGTGTGTGTGTGTGATTTGTGTCTGTCTGTATGTGTATGTGATTTCTGTCTGTCTGCGTGTGTGTATGTGATTTGTATCTGTCCGCGTGTGGGTGTGAGATTTGTGTCTGTCTGCATGTGGGTGTGAGATTTGTGTCTGTCTGTATGTGTGTGTGATTTGTGTCTGTCTGTGTGTGTTTGTGTGATTTGTGTCTGTGTGTGTGTGAGAGACATTTATGTCCATCTGTATGTGTGTGATTTGTGTCTGTCTGTGTGTGTGTGTGAGTTTTGTGTTTGTGTGTGTGTGTGATTTGTGTCTGTCTGCATGCGTGTGTGAGATTTGTGTCTGTGTGTGTGTGTGTGATTGGTATCTGTCTGTGTGTGTCTGTGATTTGTATCTATGTGCGTGAGATTTGTGTCTGTCTGCATGTGTGTGTGATTTGTGTCGGTCTGCGTGTGTGTGTGTGTGTATGATTTGCATCTGTCTGTGTGTGTATGTGTGTGATTTTTGTCTGCCTGCGTGCATGTGTGCTTTGTGTCTGTCTGTATGTGTCTGTTTGAGATTTGTGTCTTTCTGGTTGTGTGTGTGATTTGTGTCTGTCTGTATGTGTGTGTGTGATTTGTGTCTGTCTGCGACTGTGTGTGTGATTTGTGTCTGTCTGCGTGAGTGTGTGTGATTTGTGTCTGCCTGATTGTGTAATTTGTGTCTGTCTGTATGTGTGCATGATTTTTGTCTGTGTTTGTGTGTGTGTGTGTGTGTGTGTGATTTGTGTCTGTCTGCGTGTGTGTGTGATTTGTGTCTGTCCGCGTGTATCTGTGTGATTTTTGTCTGTATGTATGTGTGTGTGATTTGTGTCTGCCTGCGTGTGTGTGTGGTTTGTGTCTGTCTGTATGTGTCTGCGTGAGATCGGTGTCTTTCTGGTTGTGTGTGTGATTGTGTCTGTCTCTATGTGTCTGTGTGATTTGTGTCTGTCTGCGACTGTGTGTTTGATTCGTGTTTGACTATATGTGTGTGTGATTTGTATCTGTCTTTGTGTGTGTGTGTGTGATTTGTGTCTGTGTGTGTGTATGTGATTTGTGTCTATGTGTGTGTGTGATTTCTGTCTGTCGGTTGAGTGTGTTTGATTTGTGTCCGTCTGTGTGTGTGAGTGATTTGTATCTGTCTGTGTGCATGTGTGTGATTTGCTTCTGTTTGTGTGATAGTGTGTGATTTGTGTCTGTCTGTGTTAGTGTGTGATTTGTGTCTGTCTGTGTTAAGGCGTGATTTGTGTCTGTCTGTGTTAGTGCATGATTTGTGTCTGTCTGTGTTCGTGCGTGATTTGTGTCTGTCTCCGTGTGTGTGTGTGTGATTTGTGTCTTTCTTCGTATGTATGTGTGATTTGTGTCTGCATGAGTGTGTGATTTGTGTCTGTCTGTCTGTGTGTGTGATTTGTGTCTCTCTGCGTGTGTGTGTGATTTATATCTGTCTGCATGCCTGTGATTTGTGTCTGTCTGCCTGTGTGTGATATTAGTGTCTGTGTGTGTGTGTGATATTAGTGTCTGTGTGTTTGTGTGATATTAGTGTCTGTGTTTGTGTGATATTAGTGTCTGTGTGTGTGTGTGTGTGTGTGTGATTTGTGTCTGTATGTGCGTGTGATTTGTGTCTGTCTGCGTGTGTGTGTGATTTGTGGCTGTCCACGTGTGTGTGTGTGATTTGTGTCTGTCCGCGTGTGGGTGTGAGATTTGTGTCTGTCCGCGTGTGGGTGAGATTTGTGTCTGTCTGCATATGTGTGTGAGATTTGTGTCTGTCTGCATGTGTGTGTGATTTGTGTCTGTCTGTATGTGTGTGTGATTTCTGTCCATCGGTATGTGTTTGTGATTTGTGTCTGTCTGTGTGTGTTTGTGTGATTTGTGTCTGTGTGTGTGTGTGTGCTATATTTATGTCTGTCTGTATGTGTGTGATTTGTGTCTGTCTGTGTGTGTGAGTTTAGTGTTTGTGTGTGTGTGTTTGTGTGTAATTTGTGTCTGTCTGCATGCGTGTGTGAGATTTGTGTCTGTGTGTGTGTGTGTGTGATTGGTATCTGTCTGTTTTGTGTCTGTGTTTTGTATCTATGTGCGTGTGATTTGTGTCTGTCTGCGTATGTGTGTGATTTGTGTCGGTCTGCGTGTGTGTGTGTGTGATTTGCATCTGTCTGTGTGTGTGTGTGATTTGTGTCTGTCTTTGTGTGTGTGTCAGATTTGTGTATATGTCTGTGTGTGATTTGTGTCTCTGTGTGTGTGTGTAATTTGTGTCTGTCTGTGTGTGTGCGTTGCCACAGAATCACAGCTTCACACAGTACAGATGTGGCCCTTCGGCCCATCGAGTCTACACCGACACATGATAAACTCCTGAACTGCCTATCTTATCCCATTTACCAGCACTTGGCCCATAGCCTTGAATGTTATGACATACAAAGTGCTCATCCAGGTGAAGGATGTGTGGCAACCCGCCTCCACCACCCTCCCAGGCAGAGTATTCCAGACCATCACCGTTTACCTCTAGGTAAAAAATTTTTCCTCACATCCCCTCTAAACCTCCTGCCCCTCACCTTGAACTTATGTCCCCTTGTGATTGACCCTTCAACTGAGGGGAACAGCTGTTCCCTATCCACCCTGTCCATGACCCTCATAATCTTGTACACCTCAATCAGGTCACCCCTCAGTCTTCTCTGCTCCAACGAAAACAACCCAAGTCTATCCAACCTCTCTTTGTAACTTAATTGTTTCATCCCAGGCAACATTCTGGTGAACATCCTCTGCACCTCCTCCAGTGCAATCACATCCTTCCTATAATGTGGCCACCAGAACTGCACACAGTACTCCAGCTGTGGCCTCACTAAGGTTCTATACAACTTCAACATGACTACCCTACTTTTGTAATCTATGCCTCGATTGATAAAGACAAGTGTCCCATATGCCATTTTCACCACCTCACTAACATGCCCCTCCACCTTCAGAGATTTATGGACACACACGCCAAGGTCCCTTTGTTCCTCAGAACTTCCTAGTGTCATGCCGTTTATTGAATACTTCCTTGTCAAATTGCTCCTTCCAAAGTGTATCACCTCACACTTGTCAGGGTTAAATACCATCTGCCACTTATCTGCCCATTTGACCATCCCACCTATATCTTCTTGTAGCCTCACTTAACCTCACTGTTAACCACCCAGCCAATCTTTGTGTGATCTGCAAACTTACTAATCCTACCCCCGACATAGTCATCTGTCATTTATATAAATAACCAATAATAGGGGACCCAGCACAGATTCCTTTGGTATACCACTGGACACTGGCTTCCAGTCACTAAAGTATCCTTCTGTCATCACCCCTCTGTCACCCACAACTAAGCCAATTTTGAATCCTCATTATCAAATTACTCTGTATCCCATGTGCATTTGCCTTCTTTATAAGTCTCCCATGTGGGACTTTGTCAAAGGATTTGCTGAAATCCATATAAACTACATCAACTGCACTACCCTCATCTACACACCTGGTCACCTCCTCAAAAAATTCAATCAAATTTGTTAGGCATGACCTCCCTCTGACAAAGCCATGCTGACTATCCCTGATCAAACCTTGCCTCTCCAAGTGGAGATAGATTCTCTCCTTCAGAATTTTCTCCAATAGTTTCCCTACCACTGACATGAGACTCACTGGTCTGTAGTTCCCTGGCTTATCTCTACAACCCTTCTTAAATAGCGGAACCACATTAGCTGTTCTCCAGTCCTCTGGCACCTCCCCCGTGGCCAGAGAGGAATTAAAAATTCGGGTCAGAGCCCCTGCGATCTCCTCCCTTGCCTCCCTCAACAGTCTGGGACACAAGTCATTTGGACCTGGAGATTTGTCCATTTTTAAACCTGCCAACACCTCCAATACCTTGTCGCTCCCTGTATCAATTTACTTAAGAACCTCACAGTCTCTCTCCTCAAGTTCCATACCTTCATCCTCATTCTCTTGGGTGAAGACAGATGTGAAGTATTCATTCAACACTCTACCAATGTCCTCTGGCTCTACGCATTGGTCCCTTATGGGCCCTACTCTTTCCCCGGTTATCCTCTTCCCATTGATGTATTATAGAATATTTTGGGATTTTCCTTACTTTTACCAGCCAGCGCTTTCTCATATTCCCTCTTTGCTCTCCTGGTTGCTTTCTTAAGCTCCACCCTGCACTTTCTGTACTCCACTAATGCCTCTGTCGATTTGCTTCCCTTGTACCTGCTAAAAGCCTCTCTTTTTCTTTTCATCGTAACCTGAATATCTCTGGTCATCTATGGTTTTCTGGGCTTGTTACTCCTTCCTAACACCCTAGAGGGAACATGTTGAGACTGTACCCTTCCCATTTCTCCCACTGCTCCTCTGTAGATTTCCCCACAAATAGCTGTTCCCAGTCTACCTTGGCCAGATCCTGCCTTATTTTACTAAAATCCACTCTCCCCCAATCCAAAACATTTTTTTGCAACTTGTCAATTTCTTTGTCCATAACAAACTTAAACTGTACCATGTTATGGTCATTATCACTAAAATGCTCCCCCACCACCACCTCAGCCACCTGTCCGGCTTCATTCCCCAGAATTAGGTCCAGCAATGCACCGTCCATTGTTGGACCCTCTACATATTGACCTAAAAAGATCTCCTGTACACATTTCAAGAAATCCACTCCATCCAAGCCCTTAACACTATGTCTATTCCAATTAATGTTGGGAAAGTTGAAATTACCTAATATAATTACCCTATTGTTATTGTTTTTACACACCTCCACAAATTGTGCACATATTTGCTCCTCATTTTCCTGCTGACTATCTGGGGATTTGTGTGTGTGTGCGATTTATGTCTATCTGTGTGTGCGATTTATGTCTATCTGTGTGCAACTGCGATTTAGGTCTGTGTATGATGCAACTGCACTGTAGATTTTATCTACAATGTAGTCACAGTATTTGTGTTGACTGCAAGTCACTCTCTGGGTCTCACTGTAAATCTTGTTTTGCCTTCTGCATGTGGTGCCTGCAGTGTGGACAGACTGTCTGGTCTGACCTTTTGATCTAATCTTGGTTAAACACTTCACCTCTGAACTATTTGTGTCTCCTTTCTAGCTGAGAATCCTGTTTCACAGCTCACACTTCCTGTTCATTGTGTTCCCCTCCTTTATATCAGCAGGAAACAGGCATTTGTTCGTTTATCTTGGCCACGAGTTGAATTTCCGAGTGACAATGGGAGAGAATCTGTGACAGAACGCAGCGGGAGCAGGAAGGGGAGTGTGGTGAACAATTCCAGGCGAGAGATTTGAACTAAAGCTTCGAACAAGGACGTCCGCGTCACTTATCAAATGACAGGAAACAAAGAGGGGCAGAAATTTAAACTCCACAGATGCATACTCTTCCACCTTTTTGTAAATGTTACATTGTTCACTTATCTGGTAAAATCCCCAGTCTTAAAATGATCGCTGACACTGCGCCTGATTCACATTTCAGATTTACAACCTTAACAGTGGCTACTCTGGCTGAGATTCTCCCTGTTGCTGCTGGGACTCTCCCTGCTCTGGCTGGGAGTCTCCCTGTTCCGGCTGGGATTCTCCCTGCTCCGGCTGGGAGTC
Organism: Isurus oxyrinchus; assembly: GCA_026770705.1. NCBI lineage: Eukaryota > Metazoa > Chordata > Chondrichthyes > Lamniformes > Lamnidae > Isurus > Isurus oxyrinchus. The sequence goes on along the minus strand of JANJGN010000007.1, from coordinate 90,341,100 downwards.
TCCCTGTTCCGGCTGGGACTCTCTGTTCTGGCTGGGATTCTCCCTGCTCCGGCTGGGACTCCCTCTGCTCCGGCTGGGAGTCTCCCTGCTCCAGCTGGGACTCTCTCTGTTCTGGCTGGGAGTCTCCCTGTTCCGGCTGGGACTCTGTTCCGGCTGGGACTCTCTGCTCCGGCTGGGAGTCTCCCTGCTCCAGCTGGGACTCCCTCTGCTCTGGCTGGGAGTCTCCCTGTTCCGGCTGGGACTCTCTCTGCTCTGGCTGGGAGTCTCTCTGTTCCGGCTGGGACTCTCTCTGTTCCGGCTGGGAGTCTCCCTGTTCCGGCTGGGATTCTCTCTGTTCCGGCTGGGACTCCCTCTGCTCTGGCTGGGAGTCTCCCTGTTCCGGCTGGGACTCTCTCTGCTCTGGCTGGGAGTCTCCCTGTTCCGGCTGGGACTCTCTCTGCTCCGGCTGGGAGTCTCCCTGTTCCGGCTGGGACTCTCTCTGCTCTGGCTGGGAGTCTCCCTGTTCCGGCTGGGACTCTCTCTGTTCTGGCTGGGAGTCTCCCTGTTCCGGCTGGGACTCTCTCTGTTCTGGCTGGGAGTCTCCCTGCTCTGGCTGGGACTCTCTCAGTTCTGGCTGGGATTCTCCCTGTTGCTGCTGGGAGTCTCCCTGCTCCGGCTGGGACTCTCTCTGCTCCGGCTGGGATTCTCTCTCTCTATCATGATGTAGAAGTTTTTATTGAGCAAGGCTTTGACAACAGATTAAAGAGGAGGAGGTGCTTGCTGCCTTACAGCGAATAAAGGTAGATAAATCCCCCGGGCTTGACATATTCCCTCGGACCTTGAGGGAGACTAGTGTAGAAATTGCAGGGGCCCTGGCAGAAATATTTAAAATGTCCTTAGCCATGGCTGAGATGGCGGAGGATTGGAGGGTTGCTCATGTTGTTCCGTTGTTTAAAAAAGGCTCCAAAAGTAAACCAGGTAATTACAGGCCAGTAAGCCTGACGTCAGTAGTAGGTAAATTATTGGAAGGTGTTCTGAGAGATCGGATATACAATTATTTGGACAGCCAAGGGCTGATTAAAGATAGACAGCATAGCTTTGTGCGTGGTAGGTCATGTTTAACGAACCTTGTAGAGTTTTTCGAGGAGGTTACCAAGAAAGTAGATGAAGAAAAGGCTGCGGATGTTGTCTACATGGACTTTAGTAAGGCCTTTGACAAGGTCCCATGTGGGAGGTTAGTTCAGAAGGTTCAGACACTTGGTATGCATGGAGAGGTTGTAAACTGGATTCGAAATTGCCTGTGTGGGAGAAGACAGAGAGTGGTAGTGGATGATTGCTTCTCAGACTGAAGGTCTGTGACTAGTGGTGTGCCTCAGGGATCTGTGCTGGGACCATTGTTGTTTGTTGTCTATATCAATGATTTGGATGATAATGTGGTAAATTGGATCAGCAAATTTGCTGATGACACTAAGATTGGAGGCGTTGTGGACAGCGAGGAAGGCTTTCAAAGCTTGCAGAAGGATCTGGACCAACTGGAAAAATGGGCCAGAAAATGGCAGATGGAATTTAATGCAGAAAAGTGTGAGGTGTTGCATTTTGGAAGGACAAACCAAGGTAGGACATACTCAGTAAATGGTAGAGCACTGAGGAGTGCGGAGGAACAAAGGGATCTGGGAGTTCAGATACATAATTCCCTGAAAGTGGCGTTACAGGTAGACAGGGTTGTAAAGAAAGCTTTTGGCATACTGGCCTTCATAAATCAAAGTATTGAGTATAGGAGTTGGGATGTTATGGTGAGGTTGTATAAGACATTGGTGAGGCCAACTTTGGAGTTCTGGTCGCCTAACTACAGGAAGGATATCAGTAAGATTGAAAGAGTGCAGAGAAGATTTACTAGGATGTTGCTGGGTCTTAAGGAGTTGAGTTACAGGGAAAGATTAAACAGGTTAGGACTTTATTCCTTGGAGCGTAGAAGAACGAGGGGAGATTTGATAGAAGTTTACAAAATTATGAGGGGTATAGACAGAGTAAATGCGAGTAGGCTCTTTCCACTTAGATTAGGAGAGATAAACACGAGAGGACATGGCTTTAGGGTGAAAGGGGAAAGGTTTAGGGGGAACATTAGCAGGAACTTCTTCACTCAGAGAGTGGTGAGAGTGTGGAACGAGCTGCCATCTGACGTGGTAAATTCGAGCTCACTTTTAAGTTTTAAGAATAAATTGGATAGATACATGGATGGGAGAGATCTGGAGGGTTATGGACTGGGTGCAAGTCAATGGGATTATTGGAATAATATTTCGGCACAGACTAGAAGGGTCGAATGGCCTGTTTTCTGTGCTGTAGTGTTCTATGGTTCTAATAGATTTGATTATTTGTGGGTTTTTTCTGAGGCTCAGTGCATGTCAGAATCACCAGGATTTATTATAGATCCAGAGGGAGCCTGTGTTTTGGCCTGGACTACATTAGCTGATCTCTGCTGGCGGACTGAATACAGGAATGGATCAGAATTGTGTGTATTTGCTTCTAAGTTGGTCTATTTATGTGTACTTATGTGTATTTGTTTCTATTGCTGTCCATTTGTGTGTATTTGTGCCTATGTGCAGGTGTTTTTTTATCCATTCAAAGGATGTGGGCGTTGCTGGCTAGGCCAGCATTTATTGGCCATCCCTAATTGCCCTTGAGAAGGTGGTGGTGAGCTGCCTTCTTGAACCACTGCAGTCTAGGTGGTGTAGGTACACCCACAGTGCTGTTAGGGAGGGAGTTCCAGGATTTTGACCCAGTGACAGTGAAGGAATGGTGATATATTTCCAAGTCAGGATGGTGAGTGACTTGAAGGGGAACTTCCAGTTGGTGGTGTTCCCATCTATCTGCTGCCCTTGTCCTTCTAGATGGTAGTGGTCATGTTTTTGGAAGGTGCTGTCGAAGGAGCCTTGGTGAGTTCCTGCAGTGCATCTTGTAGATGGTACACACTGCTGCTACTGTGCGTTGGTGGTAGAGGGAGTGAATGTTTGTGGATGTGGTGCCAATAAAGAGGGCTGCTTTGTCCTGGTTGGTGTCAAGCTTCTTGAGTGTTGTTATTGCTTTAGAAGTGCCACTTGATAGCACTGTTGATGACCCCTTCCACCACTTTACTGATGATGGAGAGTAGACTGATGGGGTGGTAATTGACCAGGTTGGATTTGTCCTGCTTTTTGTGTACGGGACATACCTGGGCAATTTTCCACATGGCTAGGTAAATGACAGTGTACTGGAATAGCTTGGGGAACACCCACTTATCTACATCTGCCTGCTTTGTGCGTATTACTGGCTGTGTCTGATGGTGTGAATGCGTGCACAGGGTGCTGTGTGTATTATATACATCTGTGTCTGTGTTCACAGGCTGTGTGTGATCTCTATTGCATTCTCCAACCTCAGACACACACTCACACACAAACACTCATACTCACGTACTCACACCCAGACACTCACATCCTCAAACTCACACATGCATGCACACACAAACAGGCACATAGATATGCATGCACACGCAAACACACACACAGATGCACAGAGAGACTTATGCTCTCAAACAAGCACACACAGCCACCAACCACAGATACCCACCCACAGACATCAACCCACAGACATCCGCGCACAGGCGTCCACGCACAGAGGTCCACGCACTGATGCGCACAAAAATACTTAACCATGAAGGATCTAATTTTTGATAAGCTAAGTGCAATAACATTTGCAGAAATTGTGTCACCATCAATTGCCATGTAATCAGTCCTCGTTCACATGTCATTGGTCAGGACGTCACATGACCAAACTTTTGGAACTGCCTCGAGGCAGGTTTGGTAATCCTACCACCTAGCCTGTGTGAAGCCAGGGCAGGAAGGGGGTTGAGTTTGAAGCCTTTCAGCTAAGTCACTGCCCTGATACTGGATGGTTATTGGCGGGGTGAGTGCCCATTCAGCCCAAAACTTTGCTGTTAATTGAAATTCACACTACAATTTCCGTAGAGAGTCATTGGAGAACATTTAAAACATTTAGAGCTAGTCAGACAGATTTTTAGCGGTAATTCGTCTGCTTTCATACATGGTCACATGTTGTCCCTGATGACCGAGTGCCTTGAGCCGCCTCTTGAATCCTGAAATCCCGGATATTTTTGAATCCTGAAATCCCGGATATATTTTCTACTGTGTGAGATATGGAATATTCGAGGGAATTAGCTTGGAATAGGAAACTGAATGAATATCAAAAGGCACCGGAAGACAGTGTGAACACAAATACTGGAGCAGAAAGAAGGGTGAGGGAACGGTGAATCTAACCAGTGTGGGGGAACTCAGTGAAATATTGTGTAGTTGAGCAGGAAATAAGTTTCACAGAGAATGCCGGCTGCACAAGGCAATGAGGAAATGTGTTAGGCTCAGAGAGAGGAAGGCCACGAAATCAAACTCCGCACCCCCCTGCCAGACATCTATCTTTCCACATGATATCTGAGAGACTACAGCCTGTATTAGATACACATGATAGCCCAAACTGTTACTGCCAGTTGGAGCTGGGTAAAATGAGGAATTCCTGCAAACTGGGAATATTTGGAATGGGGTGAATGAGATATGGGAGAAAGGTGAATCCAGGCAGTAAGAATGGCCAATGCCACACTGGTAATATATCCCAGGAGAAAGAGACAATAAACCAAAGCAGAAAATAAACCTGCTCAAGTAAAAAAAGGAAAACAGTGGTAAATGTGTTGAAGTAAGATGCAGAGGCTGTAATGCACAAAACACAGAAAGAGCAGAACAGCAGAAAATAGTACAGAGTAACATCTATAAGTAGAAAAGAGGAATAAGATGCGTAAAGTGGGTGTTGGATAGCACTTGAGAAGGAAGGTGTGCCATACTATGTAGGAGCAGACTAAGGAGGACCATGAGGAATATAAACAGAGGTTTAGAATGTATGAATATAAATTCACAAAGTGCAGAGAATTATGTTGGTGAGCTACGAGTACAAACAGTCACATGGGAATATGATGGAGCGGCAATATTGGAAATGTGGCTAAAAAATGGTGAGGACTGGGTGCTTAATATAAAGTACAGACATATGAATTAGGATCAGGAATAGGCCACTCGGCCCCCCGGTCCTGCTGTGCCATTCAGTAAGATCATAGCTGATCTGAATGGAACCTCAACTCCACATTCCTGCCTCCCCCCGATAACCTTTCACCCTCTTGTTAATCAAGAATCTATCTAGCTCTGCCTTAAAAATATTCAAAGACTCTGCTTCCACCGCCTTTTGAGGAAGAGAGTTCCAAAGATCCTTAACCCTCTGAGAAAAAATAAATGGGTGACCCCTTACTTTTAAACTGTGACCCCTAGTTCTAGATTCTCCCACAAGAGGAAACATCCTCTCCACATCCACCCTGTCAAGACCACTCAGGATCTTAAAGGTTTCAAGCAAGTCACCTCTTAATCTTCTAAATTCCAGTGGATACAAGCTTAAGCTGTCCAGCTTTTCCTCATAAGACAACCTGCCTATTCCTGGTGCTAGTCTGGTAAACCTTCTCTGAACTGTTTCTAACGCATTTACATCTTTCTTTAAATAAGGAGACCAGTACTACACAATATTCCAGATGTAGTCTCACCAATGCCCTGCATGACTGAAGCATAACCTCCCTATTTTTGTATTCGATTCTCCTCACAATAAATGATAACATTCTATTAACTTTCCAAATTACCTGCTGTACTTGCATGCTAAACTTTGGTGATTCAGATCTTCCAGTCGGCAGCAATGCCATAAAGTTTTCGTGCCCTGGCATTGTTGCACATTTCTTATTGGGTCTTCAATCCCAGTCAGGGGTGTAGTCAGCTCAGGTCTTGGGGGAGTGGGGGTGGGTAGGGCTTGGTTGTTGGAGGATGGGGTCGGGTGGTTGGTAGTTGAGTTGGGAGGTGTTGTAGGGTGGCCGAGTTGTACTACTAATGATAGAGTTGATCTGTAGGCGCTTCTTGGGTGGAAACTTTAAGTTTATTTACAACATACTTTGCAGCAACCAGACGTGTGCTTTCAATTCTCCTATTGGTTACTACAGATCATGTGATCTTCCTTAACAAGTATTATTCTTAAAGGTACATTACACACTAAATAAAACTATAATTACTACAGGAGGTAATTGGATCGGGTTGGGGGGCTTTGGCCAGGTAGCGGGTAATTGGGTCATGGGGGTAATCAGATCGGTTGGAGAGTTAATTGGGTTGGTTTGGGGGTGGGGGGGTAATCGGGTCAGCTATGGGGTAATCGGGTCAGGTCAGGGGGGTAATCGGGTCGAGCTAAGAGGGTAACCAGGTCAGTTGCAGAGATAATCTAGTCAGTTGAGGGGGTAATCAGGTCAGTTTGGGGGTAATCAGGACATCACAGGAGTCCCCTAAGTTGATTGGTTGGTAAGTATAGGTATATTGTCTACCTGGTACCAGGGTCAAGGATGTCACAGAACAGCTTCAGGACATTCATTTGGGGGAGGGTGAGCAGCCAGAGGTCATGGTCCACATTGGGACCAATGACATAGGAAGGAAAAGGGATGAGGTCCTGAAAGCAGATTTTAGGGAGTTAGGAAGGGAATTAAAAAGCAGTACCTCAAGAGCAGTAATCTCAGGATTACTCCCAGTGCTATGTGCTAGTGGAGACAGGAAAGGAAGAAAAGTGGCAGGGGGTTTGTGGGGTGGCATTGTTGATTAAAGATGGCATTGATGTACTAGAGAGAGATGGCATTCCAGAGGTGTCAAGGACGGGATCTCTCTGGCTAGAGGTGAGGAATGTAAAAGGTGCAATAACATTAATTGGTGCAGTATACAGACCACCAACTAGTGGAAGGGATGTGGAGAAACAAATCTGCAAAGAAATTAGAGGTGCAAGAAATGTAGGGCAGGATTTTCCACTCGGTTGGCAGGTGCGTGCCCAATACGCCCAAGCATGAAATAACGTGCAAAATTTCAGTCGGCGGGCACGTGCGAGAGTCTGCAGTTCACCTGCCGACAATTAAGAGGCCTATTAAGGCCATTAATCAATTAATTAACCTGTATTTTTTGCTGACCATCCGACATTACGGTTGGCGGGCGAATCAACCAGGCGGCCTTTGGGTTTTTGAGAAAACATTATCCACAGGTAGGATGAGGTTTCCGTAATTAAATTTTTAAAATTTGGGCAGAAATTTTCAAATCTACATGTTAAGGTGAGTGAGCCCCCAGGATAGGCATTTTTTCCAGAATTTTAAAAACTTTATTCGTTGGTTTTAAATTCTTTAGCTCCCTGAGTCAGCCCTCTGACTTCAGGGAGCTTTCATAGCATGCTCCCCTGCACCCAAGCTGACCGCAGCACTCGCTGTCCTCCCGCCTCCACACCGACAGCGCTGAGCTTTTCAGCGTGCCTCTCACACCGGCTGACCGTTAATTGGCCAGCCAGCGTGAAATCACAGCCAGGGTCAAATACGGGCTGTCAATGACCTGAAAATTCTGCCCATAAAGTGATTATAATGGGTGACTTCATTTATCCAAACATAGACGGGGACAGGAATAGTGCAAAGGGACAAGAGAGGCAAGAGTTTCTGGAATGTGTTTAAGATTATTTTCTGCTGCAGTATGTTTCCTGTCCAGCGAGAAGTCAGGCAGGCACTGTTGGACTTGATCCTGGGGAATGCGTTGGCCCAAGTGGATCAAATATCTGTGGGAGAGCCTCTAGGGGACACTGACCATTGTATCATAAGGTTTAGGTTGGCCATAGAAAAGGACAGAGAACAATCAAGAGCAGGGATAATTAATTGGGGGAAAGCCAACTTCAATGGGATGAGAATGTATCTGAGTCAAGTGAGTTGGAATCAAATGTTGGCTGAAAAGACAGTGGCTGAACAATGGGCCACCTTCAAAGAAAATATATTGCAGGCAATGTCAAGGTATATTCCTTTCAGGGGGGAAAGGACAAATAAATCCAGAGTGCCCTGGATGGTGAGATAGATAGTGGTAAAGATGAAAAGGAAGAAGTGTGGGTATGACAGATGTCAGGCAGAATAGACAATGGAGAATCAGGCTGAATATAGAAGGACCAGAAGGAAAGTGAAAAAATTTAATAAGAAAATCAAGAAGAGAGTATGAAAAAGACTGGCAGCAAATAAAAAAGGGAATTCCAAGGGCTTCTATAAGCATGTAAATAATAAAAGGGTGGTATAAGAAAGAGTAGGGCCGATTATAGACAAAAAAGGGGACTTGCATGTGGAGGCTGGAGAAATAGCGGAGGTATCAAACGAGTACTTTGTATCTGCCTTTGCAAAGGAAGATGATGTTGCCCAGGCCGAGGTGAGAGAGGAGGTAACTGGTACATGAGAAGAACTTATAATCGAGAAGGAGCAGTGTTAGAAAATCTGTCTTTACTTAAAATAGATAAGGTACCAGGTCCGGATGAGATGCATCCAAGGGCACTGAGGGCAGTGAGAGTAGAAATTGCAGAGGCATTAGTGATAATCTTCCAGTTTTCCTTAGACACAGGGAGGTGCCAGAGGACTGGAGAATTGTGAATGTTAAACCCTTGATCAAAAAGGGGTGCAAGGATAATACTAGCAGCTACAGACCAGTCAGTTTGACTTCAGAGGTAGGGAAATTTCTGTAAACTATAGTATGGGATAAAATCAATAATCACTGAGACAGGCACAGGATAATTAAGGAAAGGCAGCATGGATTCATTAAGGGAAAATCATGTTTAACTAACTTGCTGGAGTTTTTTGAGGAGGTAACAGTGAAGATTGATAAGGGCAATGCTATTGATGTGGTGTATATGGATTTTCAAAAGGCACTTGATACAGTGCCACACAACAGACTTGTGAGCAAAATTCTAGCTCATGGAATAAAAGGGAGAATAGGTACTTGATTAAGAAATTGGCTGAGTGGCAGGAAACAGAAACGGTTGTTTAAATGGTTGTTTTCCAGATTGGAGGAAGGTTCGTAGTGGAGTTGCTGATATATATTAATGACCTAGACTGTGGTGTGCGGGACATGATTCCAAAATTTGCAGATGATACGAAGATTAGAAATGTTGTCAACTGTGATGGGGATAGTCTTGAACTCCAAAAGTTCATAGACATGTTTGTGGATTGGGCAGATGAAGTTCAATGCAGGGTAGTGACGTGATTAATTTTGGCAGGAAGAACATGGTCAGACAGTATAAAATAAAGGAGAAACTCTAAAGGAAGTGCAGGAACAAAAGGTGTACGTACGTAAGTCATTGAAGATGGCAGGGCATGTTGAGAGAGTAGTTAATAAAGCATGTAGTATTTTAGCTTTATTAAGAGGGGCATTGAGTACAAGAGTAAGGAGGTCATGTTAAACTTGTATAAGACACTACTTTGGCCTCATCTGGAGTACTGCGTCCAGTTCTGGGCACCACACTTGAGGAAGGATGTGAAAGCATTGGAGAGAGTACAGAGGACATTCACAACAGTGATTCCTGAGATGAAGAACTGTAGCTTGGAGAGGATGGGACTGTAGATTGGAGAAGTTGGCACTGTTTTCCTTGGAGAAAAAAAGGCTGAGAGGAGACTTGTTGGAGGTATTTAAAATCATGAGGGGTATGGACAGGGTAAATAATGAGAAACTGTTCCCAAGGAAAAGAGCATCAAGAACTAGAGGGCACAGATTCACAATAATTGGCAAAGTGCAGACTCAATGGGCTGAATGGCCTCCTTCTAAGCTGTAAAGATTCTGTGATTCTGTAAATTGGAGGAGGGCTCATTTTAGTGGGCTGCAGGTATCTGGAAGAACCAGGCCTCTAGTCCCTATTCCATTAATTTCCCCATAGTCCTGCAAATATTTTCTTTTCAGATAATCGGCTAATTCCATCTTGAAAGCTTCTGTTGAACCTGCCTCCACCATGCTATCAGGCAGTGGATTCCAGCTTCTAACCACTCACTGCATGAAGAAGTTTTTTTCTCATGTCTCCAGTGTTTCTTTTACCAATCACCATTTCCACTGGTCCTCGATCCTTCCATCAATAGAAACAGTTTCTCCTATCTGCTCTGTCAAGACCCCTTATGATTTTGAACGGCTCTATCAAATCTCCTCTCAACCTTCTCTTCTCCAAGGAGAACAGTACCAAATCCTCCAATCTCTCTACGTAACTGAAGTTCTTCATCCTGCAGCTTTTCTCGTCCATCTTTTCTGCACTCTCTCTAACATCTTCCCATCCTTCCTGAAATGCGGTGCCCAGAAATGGACATGATACTCCAGTTGAGGCTGAACCAGTGTTTCATACAGGCTTAACATTACCTTCTTACATTTGTATTCTTTGTCCCTATAGATAAAGCCCAGGATGCTGTATGTTTTATTAACTGCTCTCTCAACCTGTTTTCCTACCTTCAGCAATTCATACACATTTAGCCCCAGGACTCTCTGCTCCTGCACCCCCTTTGGAATTGTACCTTTTATTTTATACTGTCTCTCTGTGTTCTCCCTACCAAATCACTTTGCACTTCTCTGCATTAACCTTCATCTTATTCACTCATTCCACCAATCTGGCCATGTCCTCTTGAACTATCCTCCTCACAATTCACAATATTTCCAAGTTTTGTATCATCTGCAAATTTTGAAACTGTGTTCTTTACACCCAAGTCCAGGTTATTAATGTAAATTAAGAAAAGTAGTGCTCCTAATGCTGACCAGTGGGGAATTTCACTACAAATGGCCTGAACACAGCTGCTCACTATTACTCTCTGTCTCCTGTCACTCAGCCAATTTTACATCCACACTGCCCCTGTCCCTTTGACCTCAGCATGTATGGCAGTGAAGTCTTGACAGCTACCAAGGAAAAGACCCTATAATTTCCATCTCTAGTGTCTACAATGCATCCTTGGCATCATATGTAATGACAAAGTCACCGATGAAGAAGTCCTTTACTGCTGGTCAAGCAAGAAGGCTTCGTTGGCTTGGACATGTGAACAGGATAGAAGATGGCCACATCCTCAAGGATATGTGATACGGGGAGATAGCCCAAGTTACCAGACCAGCAGGGCATCAAAGCTCTGATTCAAGGATGCTGTCAAAAGAAGGAAGAAAGTCCTTCAATCACAACAAGTGGGAAACTCTAGCTGAAGTTCGATGCAAACAGCAACACCAGCTGTGGGCACGAATTTGCCACCTCAACAATATTCAGAAACTTCAAAGCAGACACCAGCCCTGCAAACAAGGAATCAGCAGAGGTCACCATGAACCACTGGCAAGGGACAACTTCATGTGTGGCACTTGTGGACTTTGCATTTCTAGAATTGGCTTGTTCAGCCATCAAAGAAGTGCAACAGATGGCCTCATCTGACCTCAGCAACATTCTGAGTCTGCATTCCAGCCATCTCTTATAGGTGGAAGGTTGCCAACACTGTCCCTTTTATTCCATGATCTTTAAGTTTGCTGACAAGCCCATTATGGAGCACTTTATCAAATGCCTTTTGGAAGTCCAAATACATCACATCAACAGCATTCCCCTCATCAACCTTCTCGGTTATCTCATCAAATAATTCAAGCAAGTTAGTTAAACATGATTTTCCCTTAAGAAATCCTTGTCAGCTTTCCATAATTAATCCACACTTTCCCAAGTCAATGTTAATTTTATCTCAAATTATTGTTTCTAAATGTGTTTACACCACTGACTAGCTTGTTGTTGCTGGGTTTATCCTTGCCCCCTTCTTGAAAAAGAGTGTAACATTTGTAATTCTCCAGACTTCTGGCACCACCTCTGTATCCAGGGAGGTTTGGAAAGTTATGGCCAGTGTCTCCACAATTGTTGGAAAATTATGGCCAGTGTCTCCACAATTTCCAGTCTCACTTCCCTCAGTTTCCTTGGATGCATCTCATCTGGTCCTAGTGATTCATCAGACTGTACTTTAAGTACAGCCTGCTTGTCTGTCCGTCTGTCCATCTTTCCTTTATCAATTTCCAGCTCATCCAGAATCTTAACAACCTCCCTCTTTCACTTTGACTTGGGCAGTATCTTCTTCCTTTCTAATGACAGATACAACGTATCCACTTACATCAGCCATGCCCTCTGCCTCCATGTGTAAATCCTCTTATTGGTCCCTAATCAGTCTCATTCCTCCTTTCCCAACTCTTTTACTATTTATCTACCAATAGAAGACATTGGGATTCCCTTTTATGGTAGCAGTCAGTCCTTTCTCATGCTCTGGGTGGAATTGTCCCAGATTTCCACTAAATGCAGTAGCAAGTAGGAAAAGGGACGTTTTACCTGCCGGCCACAATAGCGTCTTTTTAAAAATTCATTCACGGGATGTGGGCATCGCTGGCCAGGCCAGCGTTTATTGCCCATCCCTAACTGCCCTTGAGAAGGTGGTGGTGAATGGCCTTCTTGAACCACTGCAGTCCATGTGATGGAGGTACACTCACAGTGCTGTTAGGGAGTTCCAGGGTTTTGACCCAGCAACAGTGAAGGAACGGCGATATATTTCGAAGGGAAGATGTTGAGTGACTTGGAGGGCAATTTCCAGGTGGTGGTGTTCCCATCTATATGTTGCCCTTGTCCTTCTAGATGGTAGTGGTGATGGGTTTGGAAGGTGCTGTCAAAGGAGCTTTGGTGAGTTCCTGCAGTGTTTCTTGTAGATGGTACACACTGCTGTTACTGTGCATCGGTGGTGGAGGGAGTGAATGTTTGTGGATGGGGTGCCAATCAAGTAGTCTGCATTGTCCTGGACGGTATCAAGCTTCTTGAGTGTTGTGGGAGCTGCACTCACCAAGCAAGTGGGGAATATTCCATCACACTCCTGACTTGTGCCTTTTAGTTGGTGGACAGGCTTTGGGCAGTCGGGAGGTGAGTTACTCGTCACAGGATTCCTAGCCTCTGACCTGCTCTTGTAGCCACAGTATTTATATGGATAGTCCAGCTCAGTTTCTGATCAATGATAACCCTCAGGATGCCAATAGTGGGGTAATCAGTGATAGTAATGCCATTAAGTGTCAAGGGGTGATGGTTGGATCCTCCCATGTTGGAGATGGTCATTGCCTGGCACTTGTGTGGCGTAAATGTTACTTGCCACTTGTCAGCCCAAGCCTGGATATTGTCCAGTTCTTGTTCCATTTGGACATACATACATGGAAACATACATAGAAACTAGGAGCAGGAGTAGGCCATTCGGCCCTTTGAGCATGCTCCACCATTCATTATTATCATAGCTGATCATCCAACTCAATAGCCCACTCACGCTTTCTCCCCATACCCTATGATCCCTTTCACTCCAAGATCTATATCTAACTCCTTCTTGAAAACATACTGTGTTTTGGCCTCAACTACTTTCTGTGATAGTGAATTCCACAGGCTCACCACTCTCTGGATGAAGAAATTTCTCCTCATCTCAGTCCTAAATGGTCTACCCCGTACCCTCAGACTGTGACCCCTGGTTCTGGACTCCCCCACCATCGGGAGCATCCTTCCTGCATCTACCCTGTCTAGTCCTGTTAGAATTTTATAGGTTTCTATGAAATCTCCCCTCATTTTTCTGAACTCCAGCAAATATAATCCTAATCGACTCAATCTTTCCTCATATGTCAATCCCACCATCACAGGAATCAGTCGGGTAAACCTTCACTGGATTCTCTCTATAGCAAGAACATCCTTCCTCAGATAAGGAGACCAAAACTGCACACAATATTCCAGGTGTGGTCTCACCAAGGCCCTGTGCAATTGTAGCAAGAGATCCCTGTTCCTGTACTTGAATCCTCTGGCTATGAAGGCCAACATACCATTTGCCATCTTTACCGCCTGCTGCAACTGCATGCTTACCTTCAGCAACTGATGTACAAGGACACCCAGGTCTCGTTACACATTCCCCTCTCTCAATTTATAACCATTCAGGTAATAATCTGCCTTCCTGTTTTTGCTACCAAAGTGGATAACCTCACATTTATCCACATTATACTGCATCTGCCATGCATTTGCTCACTCACTCAGCTTGTCCAAATCACCCTGAAGCATCTCTGCATCCTCCTCACAGCTCACCCTCCCACCCAGCTTTGTGTCATCTGCAAATTTGGAGATATTACATTTAGCCCCTTCATCTAAATCATTAATATATATCGTGAATAGCTGGGGTCCCAGCACCAATCCCTGTGGCATTCCACTTGTCACTGCCTGCCATTTGGAAAAAGTCACGTTTATTCCTACTCTTTGTTTCCTGTCTGCCAACCAGTTTTCTATCCATCTCAATACACTACCCCCAATCCCAAGCACTTTAATTTTACATGCCAATCTCTTTTGTGGGACTTTGTTGAAAGCCTTCTGAAAGTCCAAATCAACCACATCCACTGACTCCCCCTCATCAACTCTACTAGTTACATCCTCGAAAAATCCCAGTAGATTTGTCAAGCACGATTTCCCTTTCGTAAATCCATGCTGACTCTGTCCAATTCTGCCACTGTTTTCCTGTGCTCAACAATTAAATCTTTTATAATAGACTCCAGAATTTTCCACACTACCGACGTCAGGCTGACTGGTCTATAATTCCGTTTTCTCTCTGCCTCCCTTTTTAAATAGTGGGGTTACATTAGCTACCCTCCAATCTGTAGCAACTGTTCCAGAGTCTACAGAATCTCGGAAGATGACCACCAATGCATCCATTATTTCTAGGGCCACTTCCTTAAGTACTCTGGGACGTAGATTATCAGGCCCTGTGGATTTATCATCCTTCAATCCCATCAATTTCCCCAATACCATTTCCCTACTAATACTGATTTCTTTCAGTTCCTCCCTCTCACTGAATACTGTGTTCCCCAACATTTCTGGTGTGTTATTTGTGTCCTCCTTTGTGAAGGCAGAACCAAAGTATGTATTTAGTTGGTCAGCCGTTTCTTTATTCCCCATTATAAATTTCCTTGTTTCTGACTGTAAGGTACCTACATTTGTCTTCACCAATCTTTTTCTCTTCACATATCTATAGAAATTTTTACCATCATTTTTTATGTTCCCTGCAAGCTTACTCTCGTACTCTATTTCCCCTTCTTAATCAATCCCTTGGTCCTCCTTTGCTGAATTCTAAATTGCTCCCAACCCTCAGGTCTGTTGTTTTTTTCTGGCCAATTTGTGTGCCTCTTCTTTGGATCTAATACTATCTCTAATTTCGCTTGTAAGCCATTTTTTCCTTTTGCGCCAGACAGGAATAAACAATTGTTGCAGTTCACCCATGCACTCTTTGAATGTTTGCCATTGCCCATCCACCGTCATCCCTTTAAGTAATATTTCCGAATCCATCATAGCCAACTCATGCCTCATACCATCACAGTTTCCTTTATTAAGATTCAGAACCCTAGTCTCATGATCAACTACGTCACTCTCCACCTTGATGAACAATTCTATCATATTATGGTCGCTCATCCCCAAGGGATTAGCACAGCTAGATTGCCAATTATTCCTTTCTCATTACACAATACCCAATCTAGGATGGCCTGTTCTCTAGTTGGTTCCTCAATGTATTGGTCCAGAAAACCATTCCGTATACACTCCAGGAATTCCTCCTCTACGGTATTGTTACTAATTTGATTTGCCCAATCTATATGCAGATTAAAGTCACCCATAATTACAGATGTTCCTTTATTGCATGCGCCTCTAATTTCCTGTTTAATGCCATTCCCAACATTACCGCTGCAGTTTGGGGGTCTATATACAACCCCCACTAACGTTTTTTGCCCCTTAGTGTTGCTCAGCTGTACCCATACAGATTCCACATCGTTGAAGCTAATATCTTTCCTCACTTTTGTGTTAATTTCCTCTTTAACCAGCAATGCAACTCCACCACCTTTTCCTTTTTGTCTGTCCTTCCTTAATACTGAATACCCCTGGATGTTCACTTCCAATCCCTGGTCCCCCTACAGCCATGTCTCCGTAATCCCGACTATATTATACCTGTTTACATCTATTTGCGCGGTTAATTCATCCATTTTATTGCGAATGCTCCTTGTGTTAAGGTACAAATCCTTAAGGCTTGTCTTTTTAACATTACTTGTCCCGTTCCCACTATTTTTCACTGAGGCCCTGTTTGATTCTTGCCATTGATTTCTCTGCCTATCACTTTTCTTATTCCCCTTTCTGTCTTTTGTTCTTGTCCTTGATTCCCCTCCTCGGACTCCTTGCATAGGTTCCCATCCCCCTGCCATTTTAGTTTAAACCCTCCCCAACCACTCTAGCAAATGTTATCCCAGGACATCAGTCCCGGTCCTGTCCAGGTGTAACCCGTCCAGTTTGTACTGGTCCCACCTCCCCCAGAACCAGTCCCAATGCCCCAGGAATCTGAAACCCTCCCCCTCATGGACATGGATTGCTTCAGTATCTAAGGAGTCACAAATGGTGCTGAACATTGTGCAATCATCAGCGAACATCTCCACTTCTGACCTTATGATGGAAGGAAGGTCATTGATGAGGCAGCTAAAGATGGTTAGGCCGAGGACGCTACCCTGAGGAACTCCAGCAGTGATGTCCTGGAGCTGAGATAATTGACATCCAACAACCACAACCATCTTCCTATGTGCTAGGTATGACTCCAACCAGCTGAGAGTTTTTCCTCTGATTCCCATTGACTCCAGTTTTGCTAGGGCTCCTTGATGCCACACTTGATCAAGTGCAGCCTTGATGCCAAGGGCAGTCACTCTTACCTCACCTCGGGAGTTCAGCTCTTTTGTCCATGTTTGAACCTAGACTGTAATGAGGTCAGGAGCTGAGTGGCCCTGGCGGAACCCAAACTGAGCATCAGTGAGCAGGTTATTGCTAAGCAAGTGCCGCTTGATAACACTGTTGATGACCCCTTCCATTACTTTACTGATGATGGAGAGTAGACTGATGGGGCAGTAACTGACTGGGTTGGATTTGTCCTGCTTTTTGTGTACAGGACATACCTGGGCAATTTACCACATAGCCAAGTAGATGCTAGTGTTGTAGCTGTACTGGAACAGCTTGGCTAGTATCATCCATACCCGCCTCATTAGTCATGCATTCCTTGGAAATACACTGGGTTGCTGGCGGGGCGGCCTCTGATTCTCCCATCCCGGTGTCACCTCAGGCCTTCAGTAAACTGGGCAGCATATTTAAAGGCCGCCCCTGCACAGAGTTAGCACTCATCAGAGGGATAGGAAGCTGCTGCAAACTGATAACTGCCAAAGGAAGGAAACATGCTGCCCCCAGGTTTAGCGACACCTCCCTCCAGTGCCTACTGGATGCAGTGGAGGCCCCCAAAATGTCTCCTACCCCCGCTCTGGGGGAGACCAGCAAGCAAGGTCACCAATCCAGCATGGGAGGTGGTGGCAGCGGCGATCAGCACCAACACCTGCAAAAGAGGACAGCCACCCAGTGCAGAAAGAGCATGAATGATCTCTGTTCTGCCAGGGTATGTCACTCTTTTCATTACTCTCAACTCACACACTCACAAACCCATCACACATCCACAGGGATCTCACAGCTCAAAGGGCAACACCACTAACTCTCACACACACACACATCACCATCAGGCTCAATTCCTCTGAAGCTCGTGTCCTCATTCCGTCTATGACTCCGCTCACCACACAAACATTCCATGCAGTGCCATGTATCCTGCTCACACTCCCTCCATCTGTTTCCATGCAGGAGAAGCCTGCTCACATCAGCAGAGAGAGGTCTCAGACCAGGGGTGGATTGGCCCACATTAGGCCCCTCACTCACATTCAGGAGCGGCCATCATGCTGGCTGGTGAGGATGTGGACCGTGCCTGTGGTGATGGTGAGATCAGTGGCGAACACCCGCGTGAGGATCCTGCATCACATCATCCCTCTCTCAATGCATTTGCGTGCGCTCTCTCTCCTACTTTTGATTCTGCTGTCGTGTACTAATTATCTCTACTTTGGTTCACAGGGAGCTCTGCTAAGTGACTGACATCCTCAGCCAGGCAGTCCCTCACCTCCATCCACGTCCTCATCTCCAGCCAAGAGGACACCTCCTCCACTGAAGAGCTAGAAATGAGCAGCCTGGAAGACCCATCACCCTGTCTACCCAAACCCTTCACCAGCGCAGAGACACACGCCTCGGTGGGATCTAGATCTAGAGCAGGCTCGGGTTCACAATCTGGTGGTCACCACACGGATACGTGTCCACAGCAGGAGGAGGCAGGTTCAGCCGAGCTCCCCAGCACTCGGAGTACTGCTGAGGAAGAAGTATTTATGAAGTCCGAGTCAGGTGACCAGCCTCTGGATTTAGTCTTCCAACTCATCATGGGGAGTTAGCAGAAGGCAGGGGAACATCACGCAGAGCTGTTGGAAGCCCTCAACAGAGTGGCATGCGAGTCGGAGGAGTGTGTCCACCTGCTCTCTGATGAAGTGGTGCCCACATATGTGCGTATGGAAATACACACAGACCTGCACTCCGTCGCAGGAGCCATGAGTGAGTTCCTGCAGTAACGATGCAAGAGGGAAACAGGGCATCTCAATGTCCCTCCAGGGGGTCCTTCCCCTCAAGGAGTCAGGCCGAGGCCCTTGGACACCTGAAGTGAGGAGGAGCAGCAGCTGGACACCCCTGGGTCATCCACTCAGGAATCTCAGAGGCTGTCCTCTCCCTCAGAGTACCCTTCGCCTGTGACCCCCTGAACCTTGTACCCTGTCACCACAGGGGAAGTAACGGGCCCAGGTGGACAGCCAAAGCAAGCCAGGGCCCTCAAAACCTCAGTTCTCCAGAGGATCCATGCCAAAGTCATCAGAGACAACAGGGCCAACCATCACACAGGTTGTCTCCACCCCTGCTGCGGATGTCAGGGCAGCACCTAGAAGAAGTGGTAGGCCTGGAAAAGTCTAGAAATTCTGATCAAAATTTGTTGGACAGGTGAACACATTTTGTCACTTTGTAACTTGAAAATATATTCACTTGCACTGCAATGTTGTATTTCAGGTTCATTTACAGGCTTTGCAAGTCCTCCCTATGTATCCACCTCACCGCAGCCCCCTTCACTAGCAAGTCAGCCAAACCTCCCTTGACTCAGGGTAGGGCCTATTAGATTGGGAGATAGCAAATATAATTCCTTTATTCAAAAAGAGAAGGAGACAGAAAGCAGGAAACTACAGGCCTGTTGGCTTAACATTTGTCATAGGGAAAATGTTAGAAGCTATTATTAAAGAAGTTATGACAGGGCACTTGGATAAGCTCATTGTCACCAGGCAGAGTCAACACAGTTTTGTGAAAGGGAAATCATGTTGAACCAACTTATTGAAGTTCTTTGAGGAAGTGACATGCACTGTGGATAAAGGGGAATCGATGGATATACTGTATTTATATTCCCAGAAGACATTTGATAAAGGACCACATCAAAGGTTATTGCGGAAAATAAAAGTTCATGGTATAGGGGGTAACATATTGACATGGATAGAAGATTAGCCGCTAACAGGAAGCAGAGAATAGGCAGAAATGGGTCTTTTTCAGGTTGGCAAGATGCCACAGGGACCTCAACTGTTTACAATTTATATAAATGACTTGGATGAAGGGATTGAAGGGATGGTTGCCAGATTTGCTAATGATACAAAGATGGATCGGAAAGTAACTTGTAAAGAGGGACATAAGGAGGCTACAAACAGGTATAGATAGGTTAAGTGAGTGGGCAAAGATCTGGCAAATGAAGTTTAAAAAGTCAGAATGGGCTTCCTCTAAAAAGGAGATGGTTCAGGTACAGTCAAGGTATGTTCCCACTAGGGGGAAAGGTAGGGCAAACAAACTAGGTCCCCTTGTCACTACACCCCCAGGGCCCTCTTTCGCTACAGCCCCAGGTCCCCTGTTTTTGCACCCCCAGGTCCCCCTGTCGCTACACTCCCAGGTCCCCCTGCCACTATACCCCTGGTACCCGCCTGTCACTAGACACCCAGGTCCCTCTGTCACTACACGCCCAGGTACCCCCTGTCACTACATCCCTGGTCCCCCCAAGTCACTACACGCCCAAGTCGGCCTATCACTACATCCCTGGTCCCCCCTGTCACTACACCCCCAGGTCCCACTGTCACTACATGCCCAGGTCCCCCTGTCACTACACCCCTATTCCCCCACTGTCACTACACCCTCAGGTCCCACTGTCACTACGCTCCAGTCCCCCTCTGTCACTACACGCCCAAGTCCCCCTGTCACTACACCCCTGGTCACCCCTGTCACTACACCCCCAGGTCCCCTTGTCACTACATCCCCAGGTCACCCTGTCGCTACACCTCCAGGTCCCCCTGGCACTACGCCCTGGTCCCCCCTGTCACTACACCCCCAGGTTCCCCTGTCACTACACCACGGTCCCCCCCTGTCACTACATTCCCAGGTCCCCCTGTCACTACACTCCTGTTGCCCCCCTGTCACTACACCCCCAGGTCCCCCTGTCACTACACCACGGTCCCCCCCTGTCACTACACTCCCAGGTCCCCCTGTCACTACACCCCCTGGTCCCCCTGTCACTACACTCCTGTTGCCCCCCTGTCACTACACCCCCAGGTCCCCCTGTCACTACACCCCGGTCCCCCCTGTCACTACACGCTCAGGTCCCCTGTCACTACACCACCAGGTTCCCCTGAAACTATACACCCCCAGGTCCCCCCGTCACTACACTCCCAGGTTCGCCTATCACTACACCCCTGTTCCCCCCTGTCACTACACGCCCAGCTGTCCCTGTCACTAGATTCCCAGGTCCCCCTGTCACTATACCCCTGGTCCCCCCCCTGTCACTACATGCCCAGGTCCCCCTGTCACTACACCCCAGGTTCCCCTGTCACTATACACCCCCAGGTTCCCCTGTCACTATACACTCCCAGGTCCCCCTGTCACTACACCCTTATTCCCCCTCTGTCACTATGCCCTGGTCCCCCCCCTGTCACTATACGCCCAGGTCCCCCTGTCACTACACCACTATTCCCCCCCTGTCACTACACCCCCAGGTCCCCCTGTCACTACACCCTTATTCCCCCTCTGTCACTATGCCCTGGTCCCCCCCTGTCACTACACCCCCAGGTCCCCCTGTCACTACACCCTTATTCCCCCTCTGTCACTATGCCCTGGTCCCCCCCCTGTCACTATACGCCCAGGTCCCCCTGTCACTACACCACTATTCCCCCCCTGTCACTATACGCCCAGGTCCCCCTGTTGCTACACCCCCAGGTCCCCCTGTCACTACACCCCCAGATCCCCCTGTCACTACACCCCTATTCCCCCCTGTCACTACACCCCTATTCCCCCCCTGTCACTACAACCCCAGGTCCCCCTGTCACTACACCCCCAGATCCCCCTGTCACTACACCCCCAGATCCCCCTGTCACTACAACCCCAGATCCCCCTGTCACTACAACCCCAGGTCCCCCTGTCACTACACCCCTGTTCTCCCCCTGTTACTGCACCCCCAGTCCCCCTGTCACTATACTCCAGTCACTACGCCCCCAGTTCCCCCTGTATCTACATCCCCAGGTCCCCCTGTCTCTCCATCCCCAGGTCCCCCTGTCACTACACCCCTGCTCCCTCCCTGTCACTACTCCCCCAGGTCCCCCCCTGTCACTGCACGCCTAGGTCCCTTTGTCGCTACACCCCCAGGTCCCCCTGTCACTACACCCCTGGTCCCCACCTGTCGCTACACCCCCAGGTCCCCCTGTCACTACACCCCTGGTTCCCACCTGTCGCTACACCCCCAGGTCCCCCTGTCACTACACCCCTGTTTCCCCTCTGTCACTACACGCCTATGTCCCTTTGACGCTACACCCCCAGGTCCCCCTCTCACTACACCCCTGGTCCCCACCTGTCGCTACACCCCCAGGTCCCCCTGTCACTACATGCCCAGGTCCTCCTGTCGCTACAACCCTCAGGTCCCCCTGTCACTACACCCCCAGGTTCCACTGTCACTACACCCCTGTTTCCCCCCCTTCACTACATGCCCAGGTCCCCCTGTCACTACACGCCCAGGTCCCCCTGTCACTACACCCCTGTTCTCCCCCTGTCACTGCACCCCCAGTCCCCCTGTCACTACACCCCAGTCACTACACCCCCAGTTCCCCCTGTCTTTAAATCCCCAGGTCCCCCTGTCACTACTCCCCCAGGTCCCACCCTGTCACTACACACCCAGGTCCCCCTGTCTCTATACCCCCAGGTCCCCCTGTCACTCCACCCCTGCTCCCTCCCTGTCACTACTCCCCCAGGTTCCCCCCCGTCACTACTCCCCCAGGTCCACCCCTGTCACTACACCCCTGTTCCCCCCTGTCACTACACACCCAGGTTGACCTGTTGCGACACCTTCTTTAGAATGATGCCATTAAGTATATTTCCCTTGTCACCTCCTCTCTTAACATTTTGGATTTGATCTGGTTCTCACTTGAAGAATTCACCTGATGTCCACCAGAAACCCCTTTTTCCTTTCATCATGTCCTCCATCACACTCATCATCCAAGAAGCCCTGACTTTGGTTCCTTGGCTTTCACCTTTGTTAGGGTCGGTCAGCTCAGTCAATAGCGGTGACATGGGAATAAGCAGGGGGTTTCCTTGCCCATGTTTGTCCTGATGTCATGAGGCTTCATAAGATCCAGAGTCAATGTTGAAGATTCCCATTCAACTGAACACCACAGTGCTGCCACATCTGCCAATGGGACAGGAAATACCCAGGGATGGTGTCGGTGTGTCTGGGACTTTGTAAGGTATGATTTAGTGATAATGATTATGTTCATTGTTGCTTGACTTATCTATGAGTTCAGCTCTCCCAATTTTCGAACGTTCCCAGATGTTAGTGAAGAGGATTTTGCAGGATTGACTGAACAGGATGTGCTTTTTTTTTCTTTCTGGTGCCTAAGCCGATGATGGATGGTCCATCCAGTTTTATTCCTTTTTGACTTTTCTGTAGCGGATTGTTACAACTGAGCAGATTGCTAGGCTATTTCAGAGGGCAGTCACATTGCTGTGGGTCTGGAGTCACTGTGGGCCAGACCAGGTAAGGACAGTAGATTTCCTTCTCGAAAGGACATTAGTTAACTAGATGGGTTTTATGATAATCCAGTTGTTCCAAGGTTACTATTACTGAGAATAACTTTTTATGCCAGATTCTTTTAATGAATTCCCAACTGCCGTAGTGGGATTTGAACCCATGTCCCCAGAGCATTTGCCTTAGCCCCTAGGTAACTTGTCTAGTAACCTGCTACTAGGCTGCCATTCTCTATTAGTGACAGCCCTGCTACTGACCACCCAGCAACTGTCCTTCATAGTGACAGACCTGTTCATGGCAGATATACTAGTGGTACCTCTTCCTGAGATAACCCTATTAAAGACAGACGTACTCATGTCATTCCTGCCAGTGACAGCTTCACTAATGACACAACACTGTGAGCCTCAGGCCTGTATTTATGAGGAATGCAGCATATTCGACTAGATTCTCAGTTATAATCAACTTTATTTGGCACAGAGTACCCCCTAGTATGAGTCCCCGGTGTGGGTGGTTTTCAGAGTTAACTATAAGACCATCAGACCATAAGACATAGGAGCAGAAATTAGGCCATTCGGCCCATCGAGTCTGCTCTGCCATTCAATCATGGCTGATAAGTTTCTCAACCCCATTCTCCCGCCTTCTCCCCGTAACCTTTGATCCCCTTACTAATCAAAAACCTATCTATCTCGGTCTTAAATACACTCAATGACCTGGCCTCCACAGCCTTCTGTGGCAATGAATTCCATAGATTCACCACTCTCTGACTAAAGAAGTTTCTCCTAATCTCTGTTCTAAAAGGTCTTCCCTTTACTCTGAGTCTGTGCCCTCGGGTCCTAGTCTCTCCTACTAATGGAAACATCTTCCTCACGTCCACTCTATCCAGGCCTTTCAGTATTCTGTAAGTTTCAATCAGATCCCCCCTCATCCTTCTAAACTCCATTGAGTATAGACCCAGAGTCCTCAAACGTTCCTCACGTGTTAAGCCTTTCATTCCTGGGATCATTCTCGTGAACCTCCTCTGGACCCTCTCCAGGGCCAGCACATCCTTCCTGAGATACAGGGACCAAAATTGCTCACAATATTCTAAATGTGGTCTGACCAGAGCCTTATAAAGCCTCAGCAGCACATCCTTGCTTTTATATTCTAGTCCCCTCGAAATACATGCCAACATTGCATTTGCCTTCCTAACTACCGACTCAACCTGCAAGTTAACCTTAAGAGAATCCTGGACTAGGACTCCCAAGTCCCTTTGCACTCCAGATTTCTGAATTCTCTCCCCATTTAGAAAATAGTCTATGCCTCTATTCTTCCTACCAAAGTGCATGACCTCACACTTCCCCACATTGTATTCCATCTGCCACTTCTTTGCCCTTTCTCCTAGCCTGTCCAAATCCTTCTGCAGCTCCCCACCTCCTCAATACTACCTGTCCCTCCACCTATCTTTGTATCATCTGCAAACTTAGCCAGGATGCCCTCAGTTCCTTCATCTAGATCATTAATGTATAAAGTGAAAATTTGTGGTCCCAACACTGACCCCGGCGGAACTCCACTAGTCACTGGCCGCCATCCTGAGAAGGACCGCCTTATCCCCACTCTCTGCCTCCTGCCAGACAGCCAATCTTCTATCCATGCTAGTACCTTGCCTCTAACACCATGGGCTCTTTTCTTACTGAGCAGCGTCCTGTGTGGCACCTTGTCAAAGGCCTTCAGGAAGTCCAAGTAGATAACATCCACTGGCTCTCCTTTGTCTAACCTACTCGTTACCTCCTCAAAGAATTCTAACAGATTTGTCAGGCATGACCTCCCCTTGATGAAACCAAGCTGACTTTGCCCTATTTTACCATGCACTTCCAAATATCCTGAAATCTCATCCTTAATAATGGACTCTAAGATCTTACCAACGACCGAGATCAGGCTAATCGGCCTGTAATTTCTCATCTTTTGCCTCACTCCCTTCTTAAACAGGGGGGTTACATTAGCGATTTTCCAGTCCTCAGGGACCCTCCCTGACTCCAGTGATTCCTGAAAGATCACCACTAACCCTTCCACTATCTCTTCAGCTTTCTCCTTCAGAACTCTGGGGTGTAATCCATCTGGTCCAGTTGATTTATCCACCTTCAGGCCTTTCAGTTTTCCTAGCACCTTCTCCTTGGTAATGGCCACCATACTTACCTATGCCCCCATGACTCTCTTGAACTTTGAGGATGTTACTCATGTCTTCCACCATGAAGGCAGATGCAAAGTATCTATTCAGTTCCTCTGCCATTTCTTTGTTCCCCACTACTACTTCTCCAGTGTCATTTTCCAGTGGCCCAATGTCCACTTTTGCCTCTCTCTTACTCTTTATATATCTAAAAAAAACTCTTGCAATCTTCTTTTATATTACTGGCTAGTTAACCCTCATGTTTAATCTTCTCCCTCCTTATTTCTTTTTTAGTTGTCCTCTGTTGGTCTTTGTAGGCTTCCCAATCCCTGGTTTCCCATTGCTCTTCGCCGCATTGTATGCTTTCTCTTTAGTTTTTATGCTGTCCCTGACTTCCCTTGTCAGCCATAGTTGCCTTGTCCTCCCTTTAGTATGCTTCTTCTTCCTAGGGATGAACTTTTGCTGTGTCTCCCAAATTACTCCCACAAACTCCTGCCATTGCTGTTCCACTGTCTTTCCTTTTAGGCTCATCTCCCAATCAATTCTGGCCAGCTCCTCCCTCATGCCTCTGTAGTTGCCTTTATTCAACTGTAATACCGTTACATCTGATTCCAGCTTTTTCCTCTCAAATTGCAGGGTAAATTCTATCATATTATGATCACATCCTCCTAAGGGTTCCTTCACCTTAAGCTCCCTTATCAAATCTGCCTAATTGAAGGATTGAGCTGCTGTAGTAATCTGATGTGTAACGTACCTTTAAGACAAATGTTGTCATGGAAGATCGCACGATCTTCCATGACAACCCAATAGCAGAGCAGCGTGGGCTACCTCTGCCATCACTAGTCTTGTGTTAAGGCCTGAAGAGAAAAGGCAGAGTTTTGAGTGTGAGCACACAAGTGTAGCTGCTGAGTTCCTTTTGTAAATAAACAGAATGTATTTCTTCTAAGAATGGTCTACAGATTTTCTCTGTCTCTGTACCAACTTGGTCATCTCGAAATAAGCATGCAATCCAGATCCTTTAGCCCCAACAAACCAGGGCACTGGATCCAGCAAATGGGCAATTCCTGGTACTGTGGTTAAGGGGCAGTGTGCCCATGACAGGCTACATTAATGGTCCATTAGTTTGGAACCTGAGTCTGACTCCCATGACATAGTCAGAGTGTAGGACTGAAACTCTGAGTCAAAATCACACATTGGGCCACAGCTTGCTGTCAAAGTAACCATTAGGTGCATGGTGGTCACTATTCACAGGAAAATGGCAAAGAAGCTCAGTCAAGGAGCAGGTTCCAGGGGGAGAATTTTCGGTATGTTGGGGGGATGCGTGTGGATGAGTTTCATGAAAAATGCAAAGGCTGCTTGGGCTCTTCGCCTGCCTGCTGACCTTAGGGTTGGACGAGCAGCGATAATAACTACTTTAATTGGTTTTTTTAATGGCCTCCGGCACGCGCCCGCGAGCGAAAGAT
Source organism: Isurus oxyrinchus (assembly GCA_026770705.1). Classification (NCBI taxonomy): domain Eukaryota; kingdom Metazoa; phylum Chordata; class Chondrichthyes; order Lamniformes; family Lamnidae; genus Isurus; species Isurus oxyrinchus. The sequence goes on along the minus strand of JANJGN010000007.1, from coordinate 90,314,576 downwards.
CTAAATGGTGCATGGTGACGCCGGGACGCACGCCTGATGTGACCGCCTGTTATTTTACATGTCAGCATAGCTGGGCTGGCCCCCACACTCCAACACCAAAATTCTGTCCCAGGTTAAATGCCACTGCTAATTTAGCAAAGGTGCCATCTCTCTCTCTCTATATCTGTTAATCTAATCTTTTATTTCTATTTCCCTTTCTTTTTTTCTCTCTTGCTGTTGATCTAGTCTTTCTCTCCCTTTCTATTTTTCTTTGTATTCCAGATTTGAAATTTAATTGACCTGTTCCAATTTACACTTCCTTCTCAGTCTTTGCAGTGTTAATTGCACAGTCCTTCAATCTGCTAAAAGAGATACATGATCACTTATCCTGTTCATTCAGTTCTCAAATATCCAGTTTTTCCCACTGTGACATCAGCACTCACTTTCAGATACTTGGCATGCAAAAAAAGTAAAATGTGCAGGGGCAAGTTGAACAAACAGCAAACCCCATTGGATACCCAGCCACAGCAAATAATGTACCCATTCATCTACCAGACTGCCCCTTAAATAATGTACCCATTATTCCCAGTAACCATGGTAGTCTGTTTTCCAGGTCTTGTGACTCACCTCCACAGGGGCTATTGGGGAGGCGATGGTATAGTGGTATTGTCGCTGGACTAGTAAACCAGAGGTCCAGGGTAAAGCTCTGGGGATCTGGGTTCAAATCTCACCACAGTAGATGGTGGAGTTTGAATTCAATAAAAATCTGGAATTGAAAGCCACATGTTGACCATGAAACCATTGTCAACTGTTGGGAAAACTTGAGGGAAAAACCTCTGCCAAGTCCTCCTTACTAACATCTGGGGACTTGTGCCGAAATTGGCTATTCTAGCAACAGCTTGACATAGTCATCCTCACGGAATCATATCTTACAGATAATGTCTCAGACACCACCATCACCATCCCAGCAGAGGTGGCAGCACAGTGGTGTACAATCAGGAGAGAGTTGCCCTAGGAATCCTCAACATTGTCTCCAGACCCAATGAAGTCTCATGGCATCAGGTCAAATGTGGGCAAGGAAACCTCCTGCTGATTACCACATCCTGTACTCCCTCAGCTAATGAGTCAGTGCTCCTCCATGTTGAACATCACTTGGAGGAAGCACTGAGGGTGGAAAGGGTGCAGAATTTATTCTGGGTGGGGGACTTCAATGTCCATCACCAAGAGAGACTTGGTAGCACCACTACTGACCGAGGTGGCCGAGTCCTAAAGGACCTAGCTGTTAGACTGGGTCTGTGGCAGGTGGTGAGGGAACCAACAAGTGGGAAAAACATTCATGACGTCATCCTCACCAACCAGCCTGCCACAGATGCATCTGTCCATGACAGTATCAGTAGGAGTGACCATAGCACAGTCGTTGTGGAGATGAAATTCTGCCTTCACATTGAAGATACCCTCCATCGTGTTGTGCTACCACCGTGCTAAATGGGATAGATTTTGAACAGATCTAGCAACTGAAGACTGGCCATCCATGAGACGCTGTGGGCCATCGGCAGCAGCAGAATTGTACTCGAACACAACCTCATGGCCCAGCATATCCCCCACTCTACCATTACCATCAACCCAGGGGATCAACCCTTGTTCAATGAAGAGTGCAGGAGGGCATGCCAGGAGCAGCACCAGGCATACCTAAAAATGAGGTGTCAACCTGATGAAGCTACAGCACAGGACTTACTTGTGTGCCAAATAGCATAAGCAGCAAGTGATAGAGCTAAGCGATCCCACAACTAACGGATCAGATCTAAGCACTGCAGTCCTGCCACATACAGTCGTGAATGGCGGTGGACAATTAACTCACTGGAGGAGGAGGCTCCACAAGCATCCCCATTCTCAATGATGGAGGAGCCCAGCAGATCAGTGCAAAAGATAAGGCTGAAACATTTACAACAATCTTCAGCCAGAAGTGCCAAGTGGATGATCCACCTCGGCCTCCTCCGGAGGTCCCCAGCATCACAGATGCCAGTCTTCAGCCAATTCGACTCACTCCACGTGATATCAAGAAATACCTGAAGGCGCTGGATACTGCAAAGGCTTGGGCCCTGACAATATTCCGGCAATATTTTAATATTAAAGATATGTGCTCCAGAACTGGCTGTGCCCCTAGCCAAGCTGTTCCAGTACAGCTACAACACTGGCATCTGTCCAGCAATGTAGCAAATTGCCCAGGTATGTTCTGTACACAAAAAGCAGGACAAGTCCAACCCGGCCAATTACCACCCCATCAGTCTACTCTCGATCATCAGTAAAGTATTGGAAGAGATCATCGACAGTGCAATGAAGCAGCACTTGCTTAGCAATAACCTGCTCACTGATGCCCAGTTTGGATTCCGCCAGGGCCACTCAGCTCCTGACCTCATTACAGTCTTGGTTCAAACATGGACAAAAGAGCTGAACTCCCTGAGGTGAGGTGAGAGTGACTGCCCTTGACATCAAGGCAGCATTTGACCGAGTGTGGCATCAAGGAGCCCCAGCAAAATTGGAGTCAATGGGAATCGGGCTGGAGTCATACCTAGCACAAAGGAAGACGGTTGTGGTTGTTGGATGTCAATCATCTCAGCTGCAGGACATCACTGCAGGAGTTCCTCAGGGTAGTGCCCTTGGCCCAACCACCTTCAGCTGCTTCATCAACGACCTTCCTTCCAACATAAGGTCAGAAGTGAGGATATTCACTGATGATTGCACAATATTCAGCACCATTTGCGGTTCCTTAGATACTGAAGCAGTCCATGTCCAAATGCAGCAATATTTGGGACAATATCCAGGCTTGGGCTAATAAGTAGCAAGTAACATTCGCGCCACACAAATGCTAGGCAATTACCATCACCAATTCAGATTCAGAGGATGTTCAATTAGAACTCCAAAGGAAGGAGTCAAGGTGATGGCAAATAGACCACCACCTTACTGATCGGTGCTCGAGACCTTCCTGTCACCCTGCACTCATGCCCCTCCCTCTGAAATAAACTGCCCAGTCTGTGTGTGCCACATGACTCCAGGCAGCCCCATGGCTGAGCACTCCTCAGTTATCGGAGCCTCCTCAGATGTGGCAGTCACTGGCAGAGGGGTGAAGGAGCTGCTGCCCTGAGAGGATCCCCAGATATATGGAGCTGTGGGTCGCCCACCAGCGACAGGTTAGTTTGAACCTCCCTGTTCACCAGAGGTGGATGGGATGCCAGCAGAGTCACTAGGTGCCTCATCCATCTCTCACATTGGCAGTGACCTGCTCAGGTCAATGTCAGTGTGTGGGCTCGTAGGTCTGAACATGACCCCAGCACCCCCTGATGGGGTCCTCTTTATGGAGGGGGCAGTGTGCTCAGAACTCTGGGTCAATGCAGTGCTTCATGCTCAGCATGAATGCCTCCAACTCAAGACCATGGCACATAGACCCTTAGGGGTCTCTGCCAGATCTTCATGTTCTTCCTGCTGGACATCGGCATTTGCCGTCTTGTAGATGACTCCAGAGCCTCATCATCTGCCTTGAACTCAGCACCATCCGTGGCTCCAACAGTCCCCCACCAGCTGGTGCCCTGGGCCTGTCGGCCCACACCTGCCTATACCCTGGGGTCTCTCTGCCCACATCTGCCAGTGCCCTGGGGCCTCTCTGCCCACACCTGCCAGCGCCCTGTGGCCTCTCTGCCCACACCTGCCTGTGCCCTGGGGTCTCTCTGCTCACACCTGCCTGTGCCCTGGGGTCTCTCTGCCCACACCTGCCAGTGCCCTGTGGCCTCTCTGCCCACACCTGCCTGTGCCCTGGGGTCTCTCTGCTCACAGCTGCCAGTGCCCTGGGGTCTCTCTGCTCACAGCTGCCAGTGCCCTGGGGACTCTCTGCCCACACCTGCCAGTGCCCTGAGGACTCTCTTCTCACACCTCCCAGTGCCCTGGGGTCTCTCTGCCCACACCTGCCAGTGCCCTGGGGACTCTCTGCCCACACCTGCCAGTGTCCTAGGGACTCTCTGCCCACACCTGCCAGTGCCCTGGGGACTCTCTGCCCACACCTGCCAGTGCCCTGGGGACTCTCTGCCCACACCTGCCAGTGCCTTGGGGACTCTCTGTCCACACCTGCCAGTGCCCTGGGGACTCTCTTCTCACACCTGCCAGTGCCCTGGGGACTCTCTGTCCACACCTGATTCTGAGGCGAGTGTGACATGCCTTCCCCAGTCTGCGCTACCATCTGCTCAGAATGGACACCTGGCTGAGAAAAGGCTTCTGAATGGATGAGCAATGGGGATTAGTGGATTTCACATGTCAGTCTTACAACCACTACCCTACATCTCTCAGACCCTCGCCCAATCTCTTCCCTGTCCACTGGACTCTCACTCTCCTCCGAGATCCCTGTCTGTTTGTGACCAGTGGACCTGGCTCCATGCTCACACCATTTCAAGGACCTCTCCTCCGCCTGACATATTATCAGCAGGTGGGGGAGATCACCACCCGTACACCCTCACTCCTGTGTATTGTGACTCCTGTTGTTCTGTAAGGACAAAAGAGTTTTCATTAGTCCCCCCTCTACATTCTGGAACGTACCAACCTCCCAACCCCGCCCAAAGACACAGGTTCAGGTGCCCATCATGATGTGGCACCTCACCCTCACATTCGTGCCAGTTACCTTGTACAGTCACACGCAGTCTTTCAGGGCACAGGGAGAGGGGCCAAGTGAAGCTCAGGATTTCACATCTGATTACATCTGTAATCAATACTCCCCCTGGCAGAGCACAGATAGCCATGGGCTTCTTCCTGCACCGCAGGCCCTCCAGGTCCTTTACACTACACCATGTCCTCTGACCAGAGTATGCCCTTTGTCCACGCCTTCTTAAGTGTGGAGGCCTCCTCTAGCTGTCTCCGGGCAGCAATATCGCCCAACATGCACTCACAGCCTCCAGCAGAGACCACAGGCACTCATCCGTAAAGCAGGGGAGACGACTGGCTCTGGCCATTCCCATCCTGCCTGGTATGGCTTCTGTCTGCAGAAGACATATTGCAGCCACACTGGTAGCACAATATCAGCATGACCCTTGGAAAATCACAGCAGCTCCTGAGGCAGTGCCACAATAACTGCCAGCCTTCAGGGAGCTCCTTTCAAACCCCTCATCCACACCCTCATTCGCTCCCCCCGCTCCCCAGCACTGCTGAGCCCCTCTCAGAATGTGTTTCACACTGGCCACCAGTTAATTGACCAGCCAGTGTGAAACCACTGTCGGGAGCTGATTGCACATCTGCTTCCAGCCCTGCCGATCGCTCTCGCCCAACAAGTCAAAAATTCAGGCACATGTTGGAAAGGATGTGAAAGAGTCGAAAGAGCAGGTTTACATTCTGAGCAGGAACTTTGTACCAGCTCCAGGATACATTACCATAAATTTCAGTACAATGTGTGATGTTGGGACTCCTGCTGAGGTGTCATCTGTCAGCCCAGGCAGGCAGATACAGGTGTGGTATAACAAGGAAGTTCTCAACTCACCATACTAAACTCACAGGATTAGAGAGAGAGAGAGAGAGAGAGACGCACAAAGAGGCAGAGAGACAAAGAGAGAGGGAGAGAGAAAGAGAGACAGAAAGAGAGCAAGACAGAGTCTGGGATAGGGAGGGAGCAGAGAGAGGGAGAGAAAGTGATGCTGAGAGAGATAGAGTCTGAGACAGAGAGAAAAACAGAGAGAGACAGAATTAGAGAGAGAGAGGGAAGCAGAGAATGAAAAACAAAGACTGAGACTTAGATAGAGAGAGTCAAAGAGAGAGAGGGGAAGAGCTAGAGAGGTAGGGGAGAATGAGACAGAGAGGGGGAGGCAGTGTATGAGTTTGAAAGGGGAAGGGAGATAGATGAGAGAAACATAGAATCTGAGGCAGAGAGAGAGAAAGACAGAGATAAAATAAAAGAAAGGGAGATAGACAGAGGAAGACTGAGGCTGGGATAGACAGACAAAGAGAATGAGAGAGGTATAGAGAGACGCAGACTCCTCAAGGAGACAGGTAACTTAGCTCACTGAGAGCTTTATTAAAGGTCAATAGAGAGGTTAATTGAGATTCTGGCCTCTAGTTTTCCGATATGACTGTTGGGGGGTGGTGGGGAGAGGGGCAAAAGGGGGGAACAGATCAACTGGACTTGGGGAGCCAAGGACAAGCAAGGATACGAGTACTCCTGGCTGGCCTTCCCAGCCCTCTCTGCCTGCCTGGTGTGGGGTACAGCCAAGTCTCACACTGTAGAGGGGGACTTTCAAATTGCCAACTATGTAGCCTTCGACCTTATGTTCGCTACAACATTTCTACAGCTACTAATTTACTCAACCGCATCCTCACCTCCAGCTTCAATGTCTTCCTCCCCAATGAAACCATTCCTCTCTCTTACCCTGGGCATCCCACCTCAGTACAACCTCATCTCTGCTCCCACAAAGGGCAAGAGATAGAGACCTGAACAGACATGACAGACAATTGGTTTACCATTGCCCACCAGGTCTCTCATTGGATAACATACAGCTCTCTCAGGCCCTGTTCTCACCTGCTAAAACCATTCACTATTCCAGGATCATTCTGGAAGGTAAAAATAATACCGGCTTTGTTCTGCTCCAAATCACTTTCTTAAACCCCTCGCCCCTGTCTCCTCCATCTCACTTCCAAAAACAAGTGTGAGGAGCTCATGAAATTTTTTGGGCAGAATTTTCCATGCCTGCTGGCGTTGGGCGTCATTGAGGACTTGAGTGGACAATATGATGGGAAGGCCAAAAATCAGTTTCACGACATTGTGAAACCAGTTTGCGATCATCCGCTCCGTCTGTCAATGGCCGGCTGCTTTTCCTACTGCCAGATGTCAGGAACGTCATTTTAATACATCTGCATATAGTATAAACCCGGCTTGCTGGAATCATCCCCTCACGCTGGATCATCCGAGAACATCAGCGTGACTGCACGCTGATATGTTTCACAACAGCATTTATAAGGCATGCACGTGGCAAGCTGCACTTCGAGGGGAACCCGGAGGTGAGTGCACAGTAACGTTGTGCAGCACTCGCGAGAGTCGTCTGTTCAATCTCAAGGTTGAGGTGAGGGGAGAGGCAAGTCACTTTTGCCAGCCTGGCTGACAGTGTGGTGCTGAGGCAAAGGCTGCTCTGTAGATGAGGCGAGTTGGGCAGGGTGGGAAAAGGCTGCACTGTAGTTGAGGCGAGATGGCTGCAATGTGGTTGATGGTAGTGCACAAGCATGTACAGGTGCTGGAAGGAGGCAAGTGGTCACATGTTAGGGATACCTTGTATAAAGTGACCATTCTTCCGCAGCTGAGACAGTTCAGACGCAGCCACATTGAGATATTTGGAGTCGGGCCTCTAGTTTATCTGCCCACTCAAACAACGCAGAGGCATGAAAATGTTGCAAAATGCTCCAGAGCTTTTCACCCCTCGGGCACAGACTCCAAACTAATGACAGTTTTAGTGGATGCAGAATAAAAGGACGACTGAGCAAGTTGTACAATCTCCTTGCTAAAGTTAGCCATGGAGCAGCCACTGGTGGAGGCGCTCACAGCCCCTTACAATGTCATCATCCCAGTTTGGACTAGTTTCCCCCATGGTTCCAGCTAACAGTGCAGCCTTGCACTGTGAGTTAGGAGAATTCCTGTGCCTGAGCTGAGAGCACAGCATGGAGTCCAATGGGCAAAGCTGCCACCAATTGGTCAGGTGGAGTGGTGTGGAGGTAGGTGTGGTTTCGGACAGCCAATGAGCACACTACACAATAGTCATCCAAGTGATGGCCAGGGCTCTCCAGGAAGCGTTAAGAGACCTTCAGACTTAACCAGGAGAGGTTCTTAGTGCATCCAAGCTAACCCACGCATCTCTCTTTCATCCTGCAGGAGAAGAACATCAGGAACATGGAGCCTGGTGAACTAGCTGTAAGCCTCATGGCTTACAGAGAGCGGATCCAAAGGAGAAGCGAGTGACTGAGACCCCTGGCTGGGCAGAGGGAGGAGCAGCATCCTCAGGAAGAAGAGGTGGCTGGGGTTCCCGCACACAGCAGGGTCTATAGGCGCCACCTTTCATTCCTGCAGATGACCGAGAACCAGTGTCAATGAAGACTGTGCATGTCTAGGGAACTGGTCGGTCACATCTGCCAGGTACTGCAGGGTTTGGCCCACGGGGACGTGGAGGGCATCCACTGCCAATGGCTGTGACAGTGACCGTGGCACTCAATTTCTACACCAGTGGCCCCTTTCAGGGCTCCACAGGTGACCTCTGTGGGATTTCACAATCCGCCACCCACAAATGTATCCATGAGGTCATGGATGCCATCTTCTTGAGGGCACACGACTTTGTGCATTTCGCCCGGGACCGGGACAGCCAGGATGCAGAGTGATTGGATTCACCCTGATCTCGGGATTCCCACAGGTGCGGGGTGCGATTGACTGCGTTCATGTGGTGCTCAGGTCTCCATCGCTACACTCAGTGGACTTCACCAACCGCAAGGGCTTCCACTCACTGAACGTGCAGCTGGTGTGTGACCACCACAAACACATCCTGCAGGTGTGCGCACGGTTTCCAGAGAGTGTGCATGATGCCTACATCCTGAGTCAGCTACAGATCCCTGGGGTCTTCCAGGGTCCACAGATGCTGCAGGGTTGGCTCCTCAGAGACAAGGGCTCCCGCAGAGGCTGCGGCTGATGACACCTGTGCAGTGGCCTCAGACAGCAGCAGAGCAACGCTGTAATGAAGCTCATGCTGCAGCTCACAACTTGGTGGAGCAGACCATCGGGATGCTGAAGATGCAGTTCCGGTGCCTGGAACAGTCTGGTGGAGCCCTGCAAAACAGTCCACAGTGGGTGTCACACATTGTCATCATCTGCTGCGTCCTTTACAACCTGGCACTGCAACAGGGAGAGGAACTGGCTGAGGAGGAGATGGAGGAGCTGCACATCTCCTCCGATGAAGAGGATGGGGATGAAGATGAAGATGTCCTTGAAGGCAATGAAGCCATCGCACTGGCCAGATGAGACAGGCACATTCTGGAGACCCTCATATCTGCTAGAATTGTGGAGGGTGATGACAGCATGCAGTGAGGAGACACAATAGACCCTCACATTGCATCTTTGAACATTTGACTCCTGCCTGGCTGATGGTAGCGCACATACCCTCTGTGATATGGCTTCTATCATAGAAATGCAGCGGATGCTTTTAGCCCCTGCATTCCAGACACGCGGTGGGGATACTCCATAGATCCTCACAGAGCTTATGTGACTGTATGCCTCCTGTAAATGGCTGATGGCAGATCACTTGCACTCTATGAATAGGGTCATATCTTGGAGATGCAGTGGGGAAACTTTAAGTTCTCCTGATCATATAGTTAGAACTGCCCTGCCTCCAAGGCTGCCAGCACCATCCTGGTGGCTGCGGATAACACAACTGTTCCTCCCCTCACCACCACTTCATTGCGGGGAGGGGCCACCGACAGCTAATGCCTCAGCCGCTGGGGATGTGGGGGGAGTGCTGAGGAATGCCAAGCACACTGAGGTGGCCCCAGCAGGCCCAACCCTAACCCCAACCCCAACCCCAGCCTGAACCCCACATCCCCCAAGGCATCAGCTTGGGGGAAATAGAAACAACTGGACCCGGAGTCGCAGTGGAGCATGATCCCAGGCCTGTTGGTGCCTCAGTGCCCATTGCTGGACCCAGCGTCATCTCCGTGTGGGGTCCCGGGTCCAGCTGCGGTTGTCTATGAAAATATACCCATGCCAAAACCCCAGAGGGCGGAGCATCTGGGGGAGGGGAGTGAGGTAGCAGGAGCCTCATACATGGGCATCTCCCCAGTCGCTTGCCCCCCCTGGAAGAGGTACCACTCCTTGGGTGGGAAGGAACTGGCAACTCCTGGAGTCAAGATTGGTTCCTCCCCAAATGAAGAGAAGGTGGCATCTCTGCCTTTAAAACCCTTCTTCTGCCTCTGGGGGAGGGCAGGGAACCTAGTGTCTCAGCATGGTCCCTTGAGGCAACGCCCCATCCTGACCCACCCTATGATCCCGAGATGCCCACCGGGGGAGCCACGCTGATTCCCCAACAACTGGGTGGTGCTGCCAAGGGGGGCTTCCCCGCTCCATTTCAGCCTTTGGCTCCGGGCGCTGCTGTTGTGGCTACTTGCTTGGTGACGCGGTGCCTGAGGCGGAGCGGGTCTCTGAGCTGCTGCCACCCCCTGACCCAGAAACCCGAGAGGAGACCAGAGAAGACCCCTCTGGCCTTGACCCTGGGGTTGGGATCAAGACAGGGGTAGAGCCAGCTGGCAGCACCGAATCAGACCCCACACTCCCAGAAGAGGATGGAGCGTCGATAGCAAGCACCACCAATGACTTTGGAGCCAGGTGAGGTGATGGGGGCTTCGGTGCCCACTGTCGACACACCCCCCACCCCCATTGGGGAACTCCGGGATTTTCTGGCGTGCAATCGCAGCGCCGAGACAGAGTCCAGTTGGCTATGGACCAGTGGCATTTGTATCCACTGATGTTCTGGTCCACTCACGAGGCCCTCAATGCCCCTGGGCTGGACCAGACTGCTAAGAGGAGGGTCCACAGGTATCTCGCTGGGCTCCTGAAGGAGAGGAAAGATTAAAATAATCCTCTCCTTCTTACACTAAGCATGGTGATGGTAGCACACACTTCTGACAATGAAGACTACCATAGCGAGCCTCAACATCCATGTCAGCAACAAATCTGCTTCTCTCATGTTCCTTTGGGCTGTAACTTAAAACCTAATGATCTTAATCCTGAACTTTATTTTTTAATTTTTTTAAGAAAAACAAGCAGGGACACACAGCACAGGTTCCAGAACTTCTCGGTCCTCAGGGATGAGAAGTATGTGGTGTGCTTCCTGCAGGAAACCCAAACTGCTCCGGGAGACAAAGCCACATGGCTCCTGGAGTGGCGAGGGGGGGTCTACATGAGTCACCTAGCCTCCAATTCTGGTGGGTGGCTATCTTGTTGACCCCACATTTTTAGCCGGAGATCTTGGGGGTCAAGTGCGTCACTTTGCGAATGTTTACGCTCTGCTGGGCCTGCAGCAGCAGGTGAGCTTTTTTGATGAAGTGTTCACTCATCTCGGCGCCATCAACGCGGGCGAGTGCATCGCCCTCGGGGTGGAGGGGGGCGGTGGATTTCAATTGTGCCCTTGAAGCCAGGGACCATCTCAGTGCCCAGCACCGCACGCTAGGGATAATTAAGTTGAGGTACCTGGTTAGGTCCTTCACCTTAGTGGACGTCTGGCGACATCTCCATCCTGACTCTGGTGTTTTCACTTTCGTGTCATCTGGAGTTGGGGTGTCCAGGCTCGACCACCTTTATGTTTCTAAGGCAAACATGTCCTGCGTTCCGTCAGCTTCTGTGCAGCAGGTGCCGTGCATGGACCATTATCTGGTGTGGGCAGAGCTCACTCCATTCTGCGCTCGGATGGGTTCCGCATACTGGCACTTTAACAACCCGCTGCTGGAGGACGAGCGGTTCCTGGACTCATCCCATTGTTTCTGGGCCGGCTGGAGAAGGAAGCGGGGAGGCTTCCCCTCCTTGAGGCTATGGTGGGACATGGACAAGGCTCACGTCCATGTCTTCTGTCAGGAATATGCGAGGGGTTGACAGGAAGGCAGAAATCCAGGGTCGAAGAGTTGGAGAAGGAGGTGCTCGACCTGGAGGCACATCTCCATCAGGTCGATACTTACCCAGCCCTGCGGTTGGTGTACGATGAGAAGAAGGGTGCGCTGTGGGACCTGCAACTTGTCGGGTCCCGTGGCGTGTACGTGAGGTCGTGGATCCAGTTCCTCAGGGACCTGGACTGCGGCTCCCCCTTCTTCTACTCGCTGGAAAAAAGGCATGGGGTCCGTCAGCAGCTCCTTACGCTGCTGGCCGACAATGGATCCCTTGTCTCAGATCCGGAGGGCATCAGAGCCATTGCCCAAGACTATTACGCTGCCCTGTTCTGTCCGGATCCGTCCAGTAGGACGCTTGCAGAGTTTTGTGGGAGGACCTGCTGCAGGTTGGCCTGGAGGGCGCCGGAAAGCTTGACTCCCTTATAAGTCTGGGGGGGTCTGACTGTTGCCCCCGACAGCCTCTCCAGGGGCAAATCCCCAGGGCTGGACGGGCTGACCGTGGAGTTCTTCAGGGCATTCTAGGACATCCTCGGGAACGACTATGTAGGGGTCCCGCGGGAAGAGTACTGCTACCGGGGAGATGTCCCTCTCGCGGCACAGGGCGTTCATTGTCTAAGAAGGGGGATCTCCACCAACTTAGGAACAGGCACCTGGTCTTCCTCAGCACAGATTACAAGATCTTTGCCAAGGCAGTGTCTTCTTGCCTTGGCGCCGTGCTGGACCACATGATCCACCCTGACCAGACCTACACCATCCTGGGCCGCAATATTTTTGATAATATCCATCTGATCTGGGGCATCATCCACTTTTCCCAGAGGACTGGTCTGTTGAGCGCCTTCATGTCTCTTGGCCAGGAGAAGAGATCCAGGGTGGATCATGAATATTTACTGGGGACTCTGTGAGCATTTGGGTTCGGGGTACGGTGCAAATCTGGGGCAATTCCACCCTTTGTCAGAGGCCTCTGCTGCTTTCCTCCCTTCCACCAGTCCACAGGCTGAGCTGCTGTAATGTTTCTCCAGCTCTTGCTCTTTTATTTTATTGTTGTCCAGATTTATTTCCCTGCACGCCCTCATGAACTCATCTGGCCCATAAGACCCGCCTCCAATCTTTATATATTTTTATATTTGACCGAGTGTGGCATCATAGAGCCCTAGCAAAACTGGAGTCAAAGAGGGGGAATAATTTCTGCTGCTTGGAGTCATACCTAGCACAAAGGAAGATGGTTGTGGCTGTTGGAGGTCAATTATCTCACTGCATGAGTTCCTCAGGGTAGTGTCCTAGGCCCAACCATCTTCATCTGGTTCATCAATGACCTTCCTTCTATCATAAGGTCAGAAGTGGAGATATTCGCTGATGATTGCACAATGTTCAGCACCATTCGCAACTCCTCAGATACTGAAGCACTTCATGTCCAAAGGCAGCAAGACCTGGACAATATCCAGACTTGGGCTGACAAGTGGCAAGTAACATTAGCACCACACAAGTGCCAGGCAATGACCATCTCCAAAAAGACAGAATCTAACCATCGCCCCTTGATGTTCAATGACATTACCATCACTGAATACCCCACTATCAACATCCTGGGTTTACCGTTGACCAGAAACTGAGCTGGGCTAGTCATATAAATACTATGGCTACAAGAGCAGTTCAGAGGCTCAGGAATGCTGCGATGATTAACCCATCTCCTGACTCCTCAAATCCTGTCCACCATCTACAAGGCACAATTCAACAGTGTGAAGGAATACTCTCAACATGCCTGAATAAGTGCAGCTCCCACAACACTCAAGACACTTGACACTGTCCAGGACAAAGCAGCCTGCTTGATTAACACCCCTTCCACAAACATTCACTCCCTCCACCACCAACACGCAGTAGCAGCAGTGTGTACCAGCTGCAAGATGCGCTGCAGGAACTCACTAAGGCTCCTTCGACAGCACCTTCCAAACCCACGACCGCTACCGTCTAGAAGGACAAGAGCAACAGATAGAGGGGAACACCACCACCTGGAAGTTTCCCTCCAAGCCACTCGCCACTCTGACTTGGAAATATATCGCCGTTCCTTCACTGTCGCTGGGTCAATATCCTGGAACTCCCTTCCTAACAGCTCTGTGGGTGTACCTACACCACATGGACTGCAGCGGTTCAAGAAGGCAGCTCACCAACACTTTCTCAAGGGTAATTAGTGTTGGGCAATAAATGCTAGCCCAGCCAGCGATGCCCACATCCATTAATGAATACCCAAAAATATTTATTTGTAGAGGTAGATATAACAAGCATATACCTCCTAACCCTAAAAACATAGGGTTGTAACTTACAAGCTACAGGGCTTCCTACCTTATAACACTTACCTTGTCAAAGATCCTTAAACCTGTCTGAATCTTTAATCTTACTAGGTTTATGACTGCTAGTGCTGTAAAAAAGGGTGTGTGGCTTACTTACCTGTAACTCTACAGCCCTTCGATGTTAGGCCCCCTGGGACAGATTGCACTGCCCAGATCTTTCCAGCCTGAATCGGAAGGCCGGGCGAGATAAGATCACCTGCACTTTACAGTAAGAGCTTTCGAGCAGAGTGGCAATTTGACTCAGTTGCCATTCCATCGGAAGTTACGGCCCATTGCCTGTGTCAATTTTTAGGGCTAAAGTGAATCCCCTGTTAAAGCCCATCACCTGTATACAAATAAAAAAACAAGCCTGCAAAAATCCTCTTGAAGTCTACACAATCCTCCTCACAGTTCACAATACCTCCAAGTTTTTCTTATCAACTGCAGATTTTGAAATTGTGCCCTGTACACCAAGTCTAGGTCACTGATATAGATCAAGTAGCGATCCTAGTACCAATCCTTTCCCATTGTAATGCTTCCTCTAGCCTAAAGACAACCGTTCACCAATACTCCTATTTCATGTCACTCAGTATCCATACTGCCACTCTCCAATTTTTCTGTGTGCTTCAATTTTTCATCAATTTAAATTCATTCTTGTTTTCAAACCCCTCCATGACCTCGCCCTCCCTTCTCTTTGATGTACTCCAACTTCAAATCCCTCTATCTCTGTCCTGCAATTCTGGCGTCTTGCCTAATCCACTATTTTAATCACTCCACCATTGAGGCCTGGTGCCTGGACTCCAAATTTTGGAATTCCCTCCTTCCACCTCTCTGACTCTATGCCACTCATTATATCTTTAAGACACTTCTTCAAGCTTAGCTCTTTGACCAAGCTTTTGGACGTCTAATCTAAAATGTGGCTTGTTGTCAAATTTTGATTGATAATGCTCCTGTTGGGATGTTTTATTAATTTAACACTGTTATATAACTTCAAACTGTTGCTGTTGTTGTTAGCAAGGCTCTCTCTCGGTGTCTCTATCTCACTCTGTTTGAGCATAGAACCATAGAACACTACAGCACAGAAATCAGGCCATTCGGCCCTTCTAGTCTGTGCTGAAATATTATTCCGATAATCCCAATGACCTGCACGCGGGCCATAACCCTCCAGACCTCTCCCGTCCATGTATCTACCCAATTTATTCTTAAAACTTAAGAGTGAGCCCGCATTTACCACGTCAGATGGTGGCTTGTTCCACACTCTCACCACGCTCTGAGTGAAGAAGTTCCTGCTAATGTTCCCCCTAAACCTTTCCCCTTTCACCCTAAAGCCATGTCTTCTCGTGTTTATCTCTCCTAATCTAAGTGGAAAGAGCCTACTCGCATTTACTCTGTCTATACCCCTCATAATTTTGTAAACTTCTATCAAATCTCCCCTCGTTCTTCTACGCTCCAAGGAATAAAGTCTTAACCTGTTTCATCTTTCCCTGTAACTCAACTCCTTAAGACCCAGCAACATCCTAATAAATCTTCTCTGCACTCTTTCAATCTTACTGATATCCTTCCTGTAGTTAGGTGACCAGAACTGCACACAATACTCCAAAGTTGGCCTCACCAATGTCCTACACAACCTCACCATAACATCCCAACTCCTATACTCAATACTTTGATTTATGAAGGCCATTATACCAAAAGCTTTCTTTACAACCCTGTCTACCTGTAACGCCACTTTCAGGGAATTATGTATCTGAACTCCCAGATCCCTTTGTTCTCCGCACTCCTCAGTGCCCTACCATTTACTGAGTATGTCCTACCTTGGTTTGTCCTTCCAAAATGCAACATCTCACACTTTTCTGCATTACATTCCATCTGCCACTTCCTGGCCCATTTTTCCAGTTGGTCCAGATCCCTCTGCAAGCTTTGAAAGCCTTCCTCGCTGTCCACAATGCCTCCAATCTTAGTGTCATCAGCAAACCCTCTGTCTCTTTCTCTCTTTTTGTCTCACTCACTCACATCCAAAGTGACTGTGAGAAAGGTAAACTTTCCCTCCTCGTCCTTCTCGATCTGCCTGCAACCTTTCACATGGTCAACCACACCATCCTCCTCCAATCCCTCTCCACTGTCATCCAGCTGTGGGACTGTTCTCACCTAGTTCCATTCTTATCCATCTAATCATAGCCAGTGGATTCTCTTCCTGATCCTGAACTGTTCGCTCTGGTGTCCCCCCTGGATCTATCCTGGACCCCCTCCTATTTCTCATCTACATGCTGCTCTTCAGCAATATCATCCAATGGCATGGTGTGAGTTTCCACATGCAGCTGCCGACACCCAGCTCAACCTCACCACCACTTCTCTTGACTACTCCACTGTAGCTAAATTATCAGACCGCCTATCCAACATCCAGTACTGGATGAGCGGAAATTTCCTCCAACTAAATATTGAGAAGATGGAAGGCACTGTGTTGCTGTGAATGTGACTCCTCTATTCAGGAAAGGAGGGAGACAGAAAGCAGGAAACTACAGGCCAGTTAGCTTAACATCTGACGTAGGGAAATTGGTGGAATCTAGTATTAAGGAGGTTATAGTGGGGCATTTAGAAAATCTCAATGCAACAGACAGAGTCAACATGGTTTTGTGAAAGGGAAATCATGTTTGACTTATTTATTAGAGTTCTTTGAGGAAGTAACAAGCAATGTAGATAAAGGGGAACCTGTGGAGGTACTGTATTTAGATTTCCAGGAGGCATTTGACAAGGTGCCACATCAAACGTTACTACGCAAAATAAGGGCTCATGGTAACATGGTAGCATGGCTAGAGGATTGGTTAGCTAACAGGAAACAGACAATAGACATAATTAGGTCATTTTCGGCAAGATGTGATGACTGGAATGCAACACCGATTGGTGCTGGGGCCTCAACTATTTACAATTTATATAAATGACCAGGATGAAGGTGCTGAATATATGGTTGCTAAATTTGCTGATGATACAAAGATGTAAGAGGTCTACTGTTTAAGACAGAGATGAGGAGAATTTTTTTCTCTCAGAGGGTCATTAGTCTGTGGAATTCTCTTCCCCAGAGAGCAGTGGAGGCTGAGTCATTGAATTTATTCAAGATGCAGTTAGGAAGATTTTTGTTAGACAAGGAAGTCAAGGGTTATGAGTGGCAGACAGGAAAGTGGAATTGAGACCACAAGCAGGTCAGCCATGATCTTATCGAACGGCAGAGCAGGTTCGAAGGGCTGATTGGCTTCCTCCTGCTCCTAAGTCCAATGCTCCTATGTTAGATAGATAGGAAAGTAAGTTGTGAAGAGGGCATAAGGACTGTGCAAAGCGATTTAGGCAGACTAGGTGAGTGGGAAAAAATTTATCAGATGGAGTATAAAGTGGGAAAATGTGAACTTGTCCACTTTGGCAGGAAGAATAGAACATAGGAACAGGAGTGGGCCATTCAGTCCATTGAGACTGATCTGTCATTCAATTAGATAATGGCTGATCATCTACCTCAACACCACTTTCCCATGCCATCTCATGTCCCCTGATGTCATTAGTCTCCAGAAATCTATCGATTTCTGTCTTGAACATGCTCAATGATTGAGCTTCCACAGCCCTCCGGGGTAGAGAATTCAAAAGAGTCACCACCCTCTGAGTGAAGAAATTCCTCCTCATCTCAGTCTTAAATGGCTCACTCCTCATCCTGAGATTATGGCCCCTGGTTTTAGACTCACTAGCCGGGGGAATCATCTTATCCACATCCACCCTGTCACACCCTGTAAGGATTGTGTAAGTTTCAATGAGGTCACCCCTTATTCTTTGAAACTCTAGGGAATACAGACCCAGTCTCCCCGATCTCACCTCATAAGACAATCCCAACCCCAGGAATCAGTCTGGTGAAGCAATGGCAAGTATATCCTTTCTCAGGTAAGGAGACCAAAACTGCACACAATACCCCAGGTGCGGTCTCGCCAAGGCCCTGTACAGCTGCAGCAGGACATCTTGACTCCTGTACTCAAATCCCCTGGTGACGAAGGCCAACATACAATTTGTCTTCCTAATTCCTTGCTGCCCCTGCATGCTACCTTTCAGTGACTTATGAACAAGGACACCCAGGTTTCTTTGGACACCTGCACTTCCCAACCTCTCACCAGTTAAGAAATATTCTGCCTTTCTGTTTTTTCTACCAAAAAGGATGACTTCACACTTATTCATACTTTATTCCATCTGCCATGTTCTTGCTCATTCACTTAGCCTGTCCAAATCCTCTTCAATCCTCTTTACATCCTCCTCACAACTTACATTCATACACTGAGTTTTGTGTAATCAACAAATTTGGAAATATTACAAAACAAAAACAGAATTACCTGGAAAAACTCAGCAGGTCTGGCAGCATTGGCGGAGAAGAAAAGAGTTGACGTTTCGAGTCCTCATGACCCTTCAGAAGAACTGGGTGAATCCAAGGAGAGGGGTGAAATATAAGCTGGTTTAAGGTGGGGGGGAGGAGTGGCGGTGGCGTGATGGGGGTGGTTGGGTGGGGGGAGAGAAGTGGAGGGGTGTGGTGTGGTTGTAGGGACAAGCAAGCAGTGATAGAAGCAGATCATCAAAAGATGTCACAGACAAAAGAACAAAAGAACACATAGGTGTTGAAGTTGGTGATATTATCTAAACGAATGTGCTAATTAAGAATGGATGGTAGGGCACTCAAGGTATAGCTCTAGAGGGGGTGGGGGGGGCATAAAAGATTTTAAAATAATGGAAATAGGTGGGAAAAGAAAAATCTATATAAATTATTAGAAAAAAACAAAAGGAAGGGGGAAGAAACAGAAAGGGGGTGGGGATGGAGGAGGGAGTTCAAGATCTAAAGTTGTTGAATTCAATATTCAGTCCAGAAGGTTGTAAAGTGCTAGTCGGAAGATGAGGTGCTGTTCCTCCAGTTTGCGTTGGGCTTCACTGGAACAATGCAGCAAGCCAAGGACAAACATGTGGGCAAGAGACAAAACAAAAACAGAATTACCTGGAAAAACTCAGCAGGTCTGGCAGCATCGGCGGAGAAGAAAAGAGTTGACGTTTCGAGTCCTCATGACCCTTCAGCAGAACTAGGTGAATCCAAGGAAGGGGTGAAATATAAGCTGGTTTAAGGTGTATGTGTGTGGGGTGGGGGGGGGTGGTGGTAGTTTGGGTGGGGGGGGGAGAAGTGGAGGGGAATGGTGTGCTTGTAGGGACAAACAAGCAGTGATAGAAGCAGATCATCAAAAGATGTCACAGACAACAGAACAAAAGAACACAGAGGTGTTCGAGTTGGTGATATTATCTAAACGAATGTGCTAATTAAGAATGGATGGTTGGGGAATTAAGCTATAAGCTCTAGTGGGGGTGGGGGGAGCATAAAAGATTTAAAAATAATGGAAATAGGTGGAAAAAGAAAAATCTATATAATTTATTGGAAAAAGCAAAAGGAAGGGGGAAGAAACAGAAAGGGGGTGGGGATGGGGGAGGGAGCTCAGGACCTAAAGTTGTTGAATTCAATATTCAGTCCGGAAGGCTGTAAAGTGCCTAGTCGGAAGATGAGGTGTTGTTCCTCCAGTTTGCATTGGGCTTCACTGGAACAATGTAGCAAGCCATGGACAGACATGTGGGCAACAGAGCAGGGTGGAGTGTTAAAATGGCAAGCGACAGGGAGGTTTGGGTCATTCCTGCGGACAGACCGCAGGTGTTCTGCAAAGCGGTCGCCCAGTTTACGTTTGGTCTCTCCAATGTAGAGGAGACCACATTGGGAGCAACGAATACAGTAGACTAAGTTGGGGGAAATGCAAGTGAAATGCTGCTTCACTTGAAAGGAGTGTTTGGGCCCTTGGACGGTGAGGAGAGAGGAAGTGAAGGGGCAGGTGTTACATCTTTTGTGTGGGGATGGGGTGGTGCCATAGGTGGGGGTTGAGGAGTAGGGGGTGATGAAGGAGTGGACCAGGGTGTCCCGGAGGGAACGATCCCTATGGAATGCCGACGGGGGGGGGGTGAAGGGAAGATGTGTTTGGTGGTGGCATCATGCTGGAGTTGGCGGAAATGGCGGAGGATGATCCTTTGAATGCGGAGGCTGGTGGGGTGATAAGTGAGGACAAAGGGGACCCTTTCATGTTTCTGGGATGGAGGAGAAGGTGTGAGGGCGGATGCGCGGGAGATGGGCCGGACACGGTTGAGGGCCTTGTCAATGACTATGGGTGGAAAACCTCGGTTAAGGAAGAAGGAGGACATGTCAGAGGAACTGTTTTTGAAGGTAGCATCATCAGAACAGATGCGACGGAGGCGAAGGAACTGGGAGAATGGGATGGAGTCCTTACAGGAAGTGGGGTGTGAGGAGCTGTAGTCAAGGTAGCTGTGGGAGTTGGTAGGCTTGTAATGGATATTGGTGGACAGTCTATCACCAGAGATTGAGACAGAGAGGTCAAGGAAGGGAAGGGAAGTGTCAGAGATGGACCACGTGAGAATGATGGAGGGGTGGAGATTGGAAGCAAAATTAATAAATTTTTCCAAGTCCCGACAAGAGCATGAAGCAGCACCGAAGTAATCATCGATGTACCGGAGAAAGAGTTGTGGAAGGGGGCCGGGGTAGGACTGGAACAAGGAATGTTCCACAAACCCCATAAAGAGACAGGCATAGCTGGGGCCCATGCGGGTACCCATAGCCACACCTTTTATTTGAAGGAAGTGAGAGGAGTTGAAGGAGAAATTGTTCAGCGTGAGAACAAGTTCAGCCAGACGGAGGAGAGTAGTGGTGGATGGGGATTGTTCAGGCCTCTGTTCGAGGAAGAAGCTAAGGGCCCTCAGACCATGCTGGTGGGGGATGGAGGTGTAGAGGGATTGGACGTCCATGGTGAAGAGGAAGCGGTTGGGGCCAGGGAACTGGAAATTGTTGATGTGACGTAAGGTGTCAGAGGAATCATGGATGTGGGTGGGAAGGGACTGGACAAGGGGAGAGAGAAGGGAGTCAAGATAACAAGAAATGAGTTCTGTGGGGCAGGAGCAAGCTGACACGATCGGTCTACCGGGACAGTTCTGTTTGTGGATTTTGGGTAGGAGGTAGAAGCGGGCCGTCCGAGGTTGGGCGACTATCAGGTTGGAAGCTGTGGGAGGAAGATCCCCAGAGGAGATGAGGTCAGTGACAGTCCTGGAAACAATGGCTTGATGTTCAGTGGTGGGGTCATGGTCCAGGGAGAGGTAGGAGGAAGTGTCTGAGAGTTGACGCTCAGCCTCCGCGAGGTAGAGGTCAGTGCTCCAGACAACAACAGCACCACCCTTGTCAGCGGGTTTGATGACAATGTCAGGGTTGGACCTGAGAGAATGGAGTGCAGTAAGTTCAGAGAGAGACAGGTTAGAATGGGTGAGAGGAGCAGAGAAATTGAGACGACTAATGTCGCGCCGACAGTTCTCAATGAAAAGATCAAGAGAAGGTAAGAATCCAGAGGGAGGGGTCCAGGTGGAGGGAGAATATTGGAGGTGGGTGAAAGGATCTGTTGAACTGGGAGAGGACTCCTGCCCAAAGAAGTGAGCCCGGAGATGAAGACGGCGGAAGAAGAGTTCAGCATCATGCCGAGCCTGAAATTCATTGAGGTGAGGGCGTAAGGGTATGAAACTAAGTCCTTTGCTGAGCACTGAACGTTCAGCATCGGAGAGGGGAAGGTCAGGGGATATAGTGAATACACGGCTGGGGCTGGGATTGGAAGATGGGGTGGGGACGGAGGGACAGGCAGGGGTGGAGGGTCCTAGATGGGTGTTGGTGTCTATGAGTTGTTGGAGCTACTCTCTTGCCCACATGTTTGTCCTTGGCTTGCTGCATTGTTCCAGTGAAGCCCAACGCAAACTGAAGGAACAGCACCTCATCTTCCGACTAGCACTTTACAACCTTCTGGACTGAATATTGAATTCAACAACTTTAGGTCGTGAACTCCCTCCTCCATCCCCACCCCCTTTCTGTTTCTTCCCCCTTCCTTTTGTTTTTTCCAATAATTTATATAGATTTTTCTTTTCCCACCTATTTCCATTAGTTTTAAATCTTTTATGCCCCCCCCCCACCCCCACTAGAGCTATACCTTGACTGCCCTACCATCCATTCTTAATTAGCACATTCGTTTAGATAATATCACCAACTTCAACACCTCTGTGTTCTGTTGTTCTTTTGTCTGTGACATCTTTCTACTCCTATCACTGCTTGTTTGTCCTTACAACCACACCCCCCCCTCCAGTTCTTTCCCCCCACCCAACCACCCCCCCCCCCCCCCCAACTTAAACCAGCTTATATTTCAACCCTCTCCTTGGATTCACCCAGTTCTGCTGAAGGGTCATGAGGACTCGAAACGTCAACTCTTTTCTTCTCCGCCGATGCTGCCAGACCTGCTGAGTTTTTCCAGGTAATTCTGTTTTTGTTTTGGATTTCCAGCATCCGCAGTTTTTTGTTATTATCTATTGGAAATATTACATTTGGTCCCCACATCCAAATCACTTATATAGATTGTAAACAGCTGTGGCCCAGCACTCATCCTTGCGATACCTCACTAGTAACAGACTGTCATCTTGAGAATGACCCATTTATTGCTACTCTCTGTTTTCTTTGTGTTAACTAGTTCTCAATCCATGCCAGTATATTGCCTCCAATCCCATGAGCTCTAATTTTATTCACTAACTTCTTATGTGGGACTTTATCAAAAGCTTTCTGAAAATCCAAATACACCACATCCACTGGTTGTCTCTTATCATCAACTTCGAAAAACTCCAACAGGTTTGCCAAACATGATTTCCCTTTCATAAATCCATGTTGACTCTGCCCAATCATATCATTATTTTCCCAACGTCCAGCTCCCAGAAGGGAAAAACAGTAAAATCTGGGAAATAAGAGTACTGGTCCGAACTGGTCTTGTATTTCTTAAAATAGAACATCTGTAAAACTTGGAAATAAGAATACTGGTCCAAACTGCTTTTTCCTTCTGGCTTATCACATCCTTTATAATAGATTGTAACATTTTGCGTACGATAGATGTCAAACTAACAGGTCTGTAGTTCTCCATTCTCTCTCTTTCTCCCTTCTTAAATAGTGAGGTTACATTTGCAGCAAATTATTTAAATAGAATCATAGAGTTTACAACATGGAAAGAGGCCCTTCAGCCCATCATGTCCATGCTGATCATCAAGCTCCTATCTATTCTAATCCTATTTTCCAGCACTTGGCCTGTTGCCCTGTATGCTATGGTGTTTCAAGTGTTTATCTAAATACGTCTTAAATATTGTGAAGGTTCCCACATCCACCAGACTTTCAGGCAATGAGTTCCAGATACTACTTCTGGGTGAAACATTTTTTCCTCAAATCCCCTAAAAACCTCCTGCCCCTTAGCTTAAATCTATGCTCCCTGGTTATTGCCCCCTCCACTAAGGGGGAAAGTTTCTCCCTATCTACTCTATCTGTGCCCCTCACAATTTTGTATACCTCAATCAGGTCCCCCCCAGCCTTCTCTGCTCTAAGGAAAACACCCTAGCCTATCCAGTCTCTCTTCATAGCTGTAACGCCCCAGCCCAGGCAACATTCCGGTGAATCACCTCTGCACCTCCTCCAGTGCAATCACATCCTTCCCATAGTGTGGCGACCAGAACTGCACACAGTACTCCAGCTGTGGCCTAACCAGCGTTTTATACACTCTAACATAACCTCCCTGCTCTTATATTCTGTGCCTTGGCTAATAAAGGTAAGTATCCCATATGCCTTCTTAACCACCTTACCTACCTGTCCTGCTGCCTTCAGGGATCTATGGACATGCACACCAAGGTCCCTCTGATCCTCTGTACTTCCTAGGGTCCTACCTTTCATCATGTACTTCCTTGCCTTGTTAGGCTTCCCAAACTGCATCACCTCACACTTTGCAGGATTAAATTCATTTGCCACTGTTCTGCCCATCTGACCAGTCCATTTATATCGTCCTGTAATCTAAGGCTTTCCCCCTCACTATTTACCACACCAACAATTTTTGTGCCATCCGCAAACTTACTGATCATATCTCCTAGATTCACATCAGCAAGGGACCCAGCACTGAGCCATGCAGTACACCATTGAACACAGGCTTCCAGTCACAAAAACAACATAAGAACATAAGAAAAAAGAGCAGGAGTAGACCATTCCGCCCCTCGAGCCTGCTCCACCATTCAATAAGATCATGGCTGATCTTCTTGTGTTTCGATTTCCACATTCCCATCTACCCCCGATCGCCTTTGATTCCCTTGCCTAACAAGAATCTCTCTACCTTTGCCTCAAAAATATTCAGTAACCCCGCCTCCACCACCTTCTGAGGCAGCGAGTTCCAAAGTCGCACAATCCTCAGAGAAAAAATTTCTCCTCGTCTCTTTCCTAAAAGGACGACCCCTAATTTTAAAACAGTGCCCCCTAGTTCTGGACTCACCCACAAGAGGAAACATCCTTTTGACGTCCACCTTGTCAAGACTGTTCAGGATCTTGTATACTTCAATCAACCGCTCACACCCTCACTGGACTTTTCTAAAGTCCAGAGGAAACAAGCCCAGTCTGTCCAACCTTTCCTCATAAGACAACCCGCTCATTCCAGGTATCAATCTAGTCAACCCCCTTTGAACCACCTCCAATGCATTTATATACTTCCTTAAATAAGGGGACCAAAACTGCACACAGTATTCGAGGTGCAGTCTCACCAATGCCCTGTATAACTGAAGCATCCTTACTTTTATGTTCAATCCCTCTTGTAATAAAGGATATCGTTCCATTAGCCTTCCTAATTATTTGCTGTGCCTACATACTAACTTTTTGTGACTCATGTGCTAGAACACCTAGATCCCTCTGCACCTTAGAATTATGCAACCGTTCTCCATTTAAGTAATACTCTGCTTTTTTGTTCTTCCTGCCAAAGTGAACAACTTCACATTTTCCCACATCAAACTCCATTTGTCAGATCTTTGCCCACTCACTCAACCTATCTATATCCATCTGCAACCTCCTCATGTCCTCTTCACAACATACTTTCCTACCTATCTTTGTGTCATCTGCAAATTTAGCCACCATGTCTTCACTCCCCCCCTTTAATCATTGATGTAAATTGTAAAAAGTTGAGACCCCAGTACAGACCCCTGCAGGACTCCACTCGTCACATCCTGCCAATCAGAAAAAGAACTGTTTACGCATACTCTCTGCTTTCTGCCTGTCAGCCAGCCAATCTTCTATCCATGCTAATATGTTACCCCCTACACCATGCACTTTCATTTTCAGTAATAATCTTTGAAGTGGCACCTTATCAAATGCCTTCTGGAAATCCAAGTACAGATGTCTACAGGCTCCCCTTTACCCACTGAGCATGTTACTCCTTCAAAAAATTCCAATAAAGTGGTTAAACATGATTTTTCTTTCACTAAGCCATGCTAACTCTTCCCGATTGCCTTGAGCTTCAACCATCATCATCTGCCTCCTGCCACAAAGCCAATTTTGGATTCAATTTGCCAAATTGCCCTGGATCCCATGGGCTGTTACCTTCTTGACCATTCTCCCATGCGGGACCTTGTCAAAAGCCTTACTGAAGTCCATGGAAAGAGATAACAGAACCAGTAGTAGAGAGGGATCTATGTGTCCTGGTACATAAATCACAAAAAGTTAGCATGCAGATACAGCAAGTGATTAGGAAGGCAAATGGAATGTTATTGTTTATTGCAAAGGGAATGGAATAAAAGTAGGGATGTTTTGCTACAGTTGTACAGGGCATTGGTGAGACCACATCTGTGTACTGTGGAAGTACTGTGTACAGTTCTAGTCTCCTTATTTAAGAAAGGATATAAATGTTTTGAAGCAATTCAGAGAAGGTTCACTCGGCTGATACTTGGGATGGGGCAGTTATCTAATGAGGAAAGGTTGGACAGATTGGGCCTGTATCCCCTCGAGTTTAGAAGAATGAGAGGTGATCTTATTGAAACAAAAAAGATCCTGAGGGGTCTTGACAGGGTGGATGCTGAAAGGATGTTTCCGCTTGTGGGAGGGACTAGAACTAGGGGACACAGTTTAAAAATAAAGGGTCTGTCATTTAAGACAGAGATGAGAAGAATTTTTGTCTCAGAAGGTCATGACTCTTTGGAACTCTCTTTCCCAAAATGTGGTGGAGGCATGGTCATTGAATATTTTTAAGGCAGAAGTAGATAGACTTTTGACTAAGAAGAGAGTCAAATGTTATTGGGGGTGAGTGGAATGTGGAGTTGTCAGGTCAACCATGATCTTATCAACTGGCAGAGCAGGCTTGGGGGGCTGAATGGCCTACTCCTGCTCCTGTCATGAAGATATTAATGTAAATAATGTTATTGGAAATTATTTTAAATTGGACTTGTAGTGGGGTCAGTGTCTGTGGGTGTGTGCGTGTGTGTCTTAATTAGATTAAAGATAGGTAGTCTGGGTGTTTTGATGTAAAATAGTTTTGAGATGTAAACAGTAAGATAGAGGGTACATTTGCATTTTGTTGAATAAACCATTCAAAGACTGGGGGTGAAATCTTGCACCTAGCTAGGAGACACCAAGCAATATGTTTATATTACTAATAAAATTGGTACCATGAAAGGGGTTTGATTATTAGAAGAGATGGAGTTCAAAGGGGCTGGTGATACAATGAGGATTTACATTCAAAGGGAAGGAGAGGTATATACAGAAGAGTTTTTGTGTGGAAGTCAGACGCATGTGATCTCTAAGCCGTCTGCAAGCCTACAACTATCCACAAAGTAAACCAAATTGAAAGGAACCTCATTTTGAATTCGCAAGATAAAATGTGCTTTGTCTGGTATCTGTTTAAAGTCTATGGGTTATTGTTGCCTTGGTGAAGATTTACCTGGGAGTGATTAATTTGGGGATTTGTTTAATTGTTATTATGGTAGTAATTTGTAAACATGTGTACGTGTTTAAATTTGTTGTTAAATTAATAAATGTTTAATTTAATTTATATAAAAAAACCTCTTGAGGCTTGGTGGTTTTATTCCTGAATTCTAAGCTGCATCTCAAACACACCAATTAAAAATATAAAATATGACCAAAGTTTAAAGTTTCCCTGTGGGATTTTAAATAACTCAGCCTTTACTAACTGCTGTGTCATAACACTGCTCATTCATGTGTTCAAATGTTTATTGTATTTGGTCCCTGCTCCAAACTCCCCGGCTAACAACTCTATTCCTCTTCTTAGCAACAGTGTGAGACAAAGCCAGTCTGTTTGCAACCTTGGTGTCACATTTAAAACTGAGAAGAGCTTCCAACTCTCCCGTTCATGTCATCACTAAGGCTGCCTATTTCCACTTTTGTAACATCATCCAATTCCTCCCCTGTCTCAGCTCATTTGCTTCTGAAACCCTCATTTACGCCTTTGTTAGCTTTGGATTTGACTATTTCAATGCACTCCTGGTTGTCGTCCACATTCTATCCTCTAAACTTGAGGTCATCCAAAACTCTGCTGCCCATGTCTTAACTCACACCATGTTCATTTCACCCATCACCCCTTTGCGCGCTGACCCACACTGGCTCCCAACCCAGCAATCTATTGATTTTAAAATTCTCATCTTTTTTTCAAATGTCAGTGTCACATTTTATTTGATATTATTCCTGTGAAGCATCCTGGGAGGTTTGGTTATTTTAAGGGTGCTTTCTAGATATTAATTGGGTTTTTGTTGAGATACATAGTGGCCAAGCTTGTGCACAGTAACTTGGGCTGCAGCTTCTCGATTCCCAGGTTTCCGTCTGCCTGTGCAGATGCAGCAAGGTTCTGGCAGATTCATTGTGCACTGAAAGCCTCATCAGTATTCCTGCTGCAGATTCTAGGCCACAGGGTCCTATTAATGGGGAGAAAGTGACTCACAGCGACAAACAGAGACAAAAGAGAGAGAGAAATGGAGAGAGAGCGAAAGACACAGCGAGTGGGGCTTTCTGGTCCCGGAAATTTCTATGCAAAGTCAGTGGATTTTTTGCTGATGTGTCAAATTTATCATCCAGCCTGCAATGGTTCCTGCAGCAGGCGAGACCGGAGGGGGGTGGGGGGTGGGAGGTGGGGGGGCGGGGAAGGAAGACGGAGACAGAGACAGAGAGAAAGAGACAGAGAGAGAGAGAAAGAGAGACAGAGAGAGAGACATAGAGAGAGAGACCGAGAGAGAGACAGAGAGAGAGAAAAACAGAGAGACAGAGAGAGAGACAGAGAGAGAAACAGAAAGAGAGACAGAGAGAGAGAGAGACAGAGAGAGAGACAGAAATTTATCGCCTCCCTCCATTGGATCATCCATCCATGTTGGTGGGAAAGCACGCCGACATGTTTCGCAACAGCAGATAAAAGGTGTGCTAAAAACAAAAAAACTGCGGATGCTGGAAATCCAAAACAAAAACAGAATTACCTGGAAGAACTCAGCAGGTCTGGCAGCATCGGCGGAGAAGAAAAGAGTTGACGTTTCGAGTCCTCATGACCCTTCGACAGAACTTGAGTTCGAATCCAAGAAAGAAAGTTCGAGTCTTGGACTCGAACCCAAGTTCTGTCGAAGGGTCATGAGGACTCGAAACGTCAACTCTTTTCTTCTCTGCCGATGCTGCCAGACCTGCTGAGTTTTTCCAGGTAATTCTGTTTTTGTATAAAAGGTGTGCACTTGGCGGCCTTCACTTTGTGGGGAACTTGGAGGTGAGTGCACAGCAATGATATGTAGCGCTCACCCGGGTCGCCTATTGGACTTCAAGCTTCAGGGGCATCAGAGTTGAGGGGGGGTGGGTCAGGGTTAAGGGCAGCCCTGCCTCGGAGGTGACTGGTGGTGGGGTGGGGGTGGGGGGAGGGGTCTGAGGGCAGGCCTGTCATTGAATATAGTGCACAAGCATTCAGGCTGGGGGGGGAGGATAAAGTGGGTGAGGGAAATGGCCACGCATTCAGGAAACCTGTAGAAAGTGACCATTCCTCTGCAACTGAGACAGTTCAGGCGCAGCCACATTGATATGATTGGGGTTGGACTCCTAGCTTATCTGCCCAATCAAATAACGCAGAGGCATCAAAGTGCCACCAAGATGTTCAGAGCCCCCACCGCACCCCCCACACCTGCATCAGAGATTGCAAATTCATAAGCACTTTAGTGGACTGCAGAGCAGTTAGACTGCACACATTGTACAATCTCCTTGCTTTAGCTGGCCATGTAGCTGGAGACGCTCACATCCCTTTGCAGTGTCAGCATTCCGGTTTGGACCAGTCTCCCCCATAGTTCAAGCTAACAGGGCAGCCATGCAGCGCCTAATCTCTGGCCATCCAAGTGGTGGCCAACACACTCCAGGAAGCGTTAAGGGGCCATTACATTTAACCAGTAGAGGTTCTTAGTACACCCATGCTAACCACGTGTCTCTTTCTTTCTTCCTGCAGGAGAACTACATCAGGATCATGGTGCCTGGTGAACTAGCTGTATGCCTGATGGCCTACAGAGCATGAAGAAGAGGGAGTAGAGAGCAACTGAGGCTCCTGGCTGCGCAGAGGCAGGAGCAGCAACCTCAGGAAGAAGGGGTGGCTGGGGCTCCTGCACACAGCACTCCAGAGCCACAGCGAGCAGCTGATGCTCAGCGCCTAGCAACACCCAGGGTCTATAGGCATCGCCTTTTATTCCTGCAGATGACCGAGAACCAGTGTCAATGAAGACTGTGCATCTCTTAGGGAACTGGTCGGTCACATCTGCCAGGTACTGCAGGGTTTGGCCCACAGGGACGTGGAGGGCATCCACTGCCAATGGCTGTGACAGTGACCGTGGCACTCAATTTCTACATCAGTGGCCCCTTTCAGGGCTCCACAGGTGACCTCTGTGGGATTTCACAATCCGCCACCCACAAATGTATCCATGAGGTCACGGATGCCATCTTCTCAAGGCACATGACTTTGTGCATTTCGCCCGGGACCGAGACAGCCAAGATGCAGAGTGATTGGATTCACCCTAATCTCGGGATTCCCACAGGTGCGGGGTGTGATTGACTGCGCTCATGTGGTGCTCAGGTCTCCATCGCTACACTCAGTGGACTTCACCAACCGCAAGGGCTTCCACTCACTGAACGTGCAGCTGGTGTGTGACCACCACAAACACATCCTGCAGGTGTGCGCACGGTTTCCAGGGAGTGTACAGGATGCCTACATCTTCAGTCGGTTACAGATCCCTGAAGTCTTCCAGGGTCCACAGAGGCTGCAGGGTTGGCTCCTTGGGGACAGGGGCTACCCACAGAGGCCATGGCTGATGACACCCGCGGTGGCCTCAGACAGCAGCAGAGCGATGCTGTAATGAGGCTCACGCTGCAGCTCACAACTTGGTGGAGCAGACCATCGGGATGCTGAAGATGCAGTTCCGGTGCCTGGATCGGTCTGGTGGAGCCCTGCAAAAGTGATGAGAAGAGTGACTTACCCTGGTCAAATGGAGGAGATCATTCATCCTGGGTGGCTGTCCTCTTTTGCAGGGCATTGGCGCTGACCACCACTGACACCACCTCCCATGCCGGGTTAGTGCTGTTGCTGCCCATCCTGCAGCAAGAGCAGGGGTACAGGACATCCCGGCAGGCATCCAAAAGACGTTCGAGGGGCGTGTCCCTGAACCCGGGGGCTACAATCTTCCTCCATTTCAGGACCATGTTTCCCATGCAGCAGTGGTGGTCAGGAAGCACAGAGATGTGTGCTTGTGGCTGGACTTTAAACATGGTGCCCAGCCCGATGCAGCGATGGGGTGAGGGTGGGCAAGCGAATGAGATGCTGTGTTTCTCGAAGTGCGTAAATAATGAGGTGGGTTTAGGATGATACAGCATGAAAACCCGCCATTGCAGCTGGCGGGTAAAACATCATATTATCTGCCCCGTACCACACAGCGCAAACCTGGGGTGATTCTGCCCAGAGGGTGAGAGGCAGATTGATATATACAAAGAAACTGAAGCTGAAGTTTGGTTCTGTTTTCCAAGCTGTGGAGCAAGTGAGGGAATGACACCAGGACTGTAGCACACTCGGAGAGCTGCTGCCGACACAATGGGCTGTACTATAACAATCCTGTGATTCTGTGAGCAGAACTGAAAACAGACCCAGTGCAGGGCACTTAAGGACTGGCTGGTATGTGCCTCCATCTAGTGGAAGCAGCTGGTAATGACAGCCCATAGTGCGGGACCCCCTCCAGCAGGTATTGTGCTCCTGAATCTGAAAGGGCTTCGTCCCTTGTCCATCCCCATTACAGTGACACCTTTTACAGGATCGACAGTCTCACCTTATTACAGCAAGCATAGTCAAGTTAAAAAGAAATGTAAATGTTCAAAATATAAAATCAAAACATAAAATCAAATTGTAGTAATTGCATAGTAAAAATCAAAAAATGTAGGTGAATGTGATGGGGTAATACAGTAATGACAAACTCTAATCCTGATACAGTCTGGGTAAATGGGTAATACAGTAATGTCAGACTTTAATCCGGATATAGTCTGGGTAAATGGGTAATACAATAATTGCAGAAGACTTTAATCCTGATATATTCTGGGTTAATGGGTAATACAGTAATCATAGGAAACGTTAATCCTAATATATTCTGAGTCAATGAGAATAGACAGTAATCACAGGGGACTTTAATCCTGATTTAGTCTGGGTCAGTGAGGTAATAAAGTAATCAGAGGAGACTTTAATCCTGATATAATCTAGGTAAATGGTGTAATTCAGTAAACGCAGGGGACTTTCATCCTGATCTCGTCTGGGTAAACATGGATTATATAGTAATCACAGGAGACTTTATTCCTGATATAGTCTGTGTAACTTGCTTTCTCTGTGAGGAAACCCCTATGAAAAGGCAAAGGGGAAAATCACTACTAGAGACATTGAAAAGCATGTTCTCAACCAGTGAACTAAATACAGAAAGGTGTGTGCGTGCGCATGCGTGCATGTGTGCGTGTGCGTATGTGTACGTGTGTGTGTGTGGCATGTGTGTGCACATGTGCATGTGCGCAGGTGTGCATGGGCGTGCATGTGTGCATGTGTGTGCATGTGCATGTGTATGTGCATGCATGTGTGTGTATGCGTGTGAGTGCATGTGCATGCGCACTTGCATGTGTGTATGTGTGTTTGTGCCTAGGGATTTAAGAAGGGGTAGAGTTTAGGTTATAGTTAGGAATTAGCAGTTCATATTTCTTTCTTTCGCCACTGATTAACGAAATTTGTTCAATAAAGTTATTTACTTTTTAAATTTACAAACATGGTGCTCATATTCTGTTAACCTAAATTATAAACAGTTAGGTAGAATTGGGGCAGCCTGGTGGTTTGTCGTGGTTCAGGGAACAGTGGGGCTTGATATTACAGTGCACAGTGAGCCGTGACAGCATTGAATGGTTGAAACAATAGACTCCATCTAAACAGTCTCACATTCCGAGTTTTAAATTTTTCAGTGAACGCCAGCAGATTATGGTCAGTGTAGATCAGTGTTTCTTTGTTATGGTATCGGACATAAACCTCAAAGTGTTGAGGAGATAACAGCAATGCTAGAGTTTCTTTTTCTACTGTAGAGTACTTACTCTGATATTCATTTAGTTTCTTGGTGCAAACTTCTCTATTCCTAATTGATCATCTTGTAATAGGACTGCACCTAACCCCAAGTCACTAGCATCAATTGCCATTTTAAAAGGTTTGGTAAAGTCAAGGGTGGCCAACACTGGTTCATTTATTAAGATTGCCTTCAGTTTTTCAAAGGCTGCTTAGCATTCTGTTGACCATACCACTTTTTTCTTAACAAATTGGTGAGAGGTACAGCTAATGTACTGAAGTTATGCACAAACTTCCTATAAAACACACACATTCCCAAAGATCTCAGGATTTCTCATGTAGTTTTAGGAATGGGGAATTCTATTAGAGCATTCACTTTTGCTGTTCTTGGCCGCACTTGCCCTTGTCCTATGATATGACCCAGGTAAGTTACCCTTGCTTTTGCAAATTCGTTTTTGGCCAGACTTATGACTAAGCCAGCCAATTGCAATTGCTTAAACAGGTCCTGTAATTTCTTTACATGTTCTTCCCATGTGTTACTATATATCACAACATCGTCTAAATAAACCTCACAGTTATGTACTTCAGCTATGACTTGATTCATAAGTCTCTGGAATGTAGCTGGGGCATTTTTAAACCCAAACAGCATAACTAGACATTGATACAACCCACTGGATGTAACAAAGGTGGATATTTCTTTAGCTCTTGATGTTAATGGCACTTGCCAGTACCCCTTCAATAGATCAATTTTAGAAAGAAATGAGACACTGCCAATCCTATTGATGCAATCTTCTAACCGAGGAATTGGGTACGATTCTGTCCTCGTTACAACATTCACTTTCTGGTAGTCTATACAAAATTTAGCTGATCCATCTGGCTTAGGAACCAGCACAACCGGTGAACTCCAGTCATTTTGGATAGGCTCAATCAATTGATTGTCCAGCATATATTGGATCCCTGTTTCTACCTGAACTTGTTTCTCTGGGCTTAGCCGATAATGATGTTGTTTTATCGGCACTGAGTCTTCTATGTCCACGTCATGTTTAGCTAACGTAGTACACACAGGTGTATCCCTACAAATTCCCTTATACTTCCTAAGTAACCTTATTAGATCTTCCTGCGGCCCTTCCTTTTAATATGTGAGCACAATGTCTAACTGTCCCCGTATTTTCATATTGGCTAGCCAAATTGTAGGAGTTTTGCTTTGGACACTATTTACTCCTCCCTCTACCTTGCTCTTACTGTTTCTGTCATCCTCCACTCACCTGGCACACTTGCTCTGTCTTATCATCTTCTCTGCGATGATATTGCTTCAACATGTTTATGTGACATCACTGTTTCTTCTTCCTATGCTCAGGAGTATCTATCAGATAAGTGACTTCACTAACTCTCCTAACAACCTTGTTTCGCTTTCAGGGGTTCATCCTGCAAAGGTAATAATACCAATACTTCATCTCCTGCTTGGAATGTTCTAGTTGGAGCATGTTTGTCTGCCCATTCTTTCATTTTGGCTTAGGAAATTTTTAATCACTCTCGTGCTATTTTACATGTTCTTGTGAACCTTCCTAGAAACACGGACACGTAATCCAACACGGAGAACTTTTCCTTAATCACTTTTAATGGGCCTTTTATTTCATGACCATTGATCAATTCAAATGGACTAAATCCAATAGATTTGTTGGGAGAATCTCTGATAGCAAATAGTAAGAAATCTAATCCTTTGTCCCAATCCTTTGGTTATTCATAGCAATAGGTTAATCATGGTTTTGAGAGTCTGATGGTATCTCTCTAAAGCTCCCTTTGCCTGTGGATGAGAGGCTGTAGACGTTAGTTGTTTGATACTCAAACTGCTGATTATGTCCTGGAAAATTTAGAAACAGGCCAGGATTGTACATTTGGTGTGTAGGGGTGAGCCCTCGTGGCCCTAACAGTTGGTGAGCAGGTGAAAAGGCCAAGCGGCCTTTACATTTTTTAGGAAGCCTCAACCACAAACAGGATGAGGTTTCCTAAAGCTTTTACGAATTAAATAAAAAGTTTTTCTGAAAACTCACTCCTGCTGAACCCGCCCAACGCGGGAAAAATTCAAGCCATGAAATTAGAATCTTGGTCAGATTGTATTTCAATTAGTAGGCCATACCGAATGAAAAACTGAGTTAACTTTTCCAATACCATCTTAGATGTAATTGTCCTTAAAGGAATAGCTTCTGGAAATCGGGTTGTCATTTCCATGATTATAAGGATGTACTGATGTCCAGCTTTCATTTTGGGTAATGGTTCTACACAATCTATTAATACCCAACTGATTTTCCCTTCAAAAACTGGTATGAGTATTAAAGGTGCTGGTTTGATTACATATTGAGGTTTACCCACTACCTGACGTGTATGACACAGAATCACAGAATCACACAGTGCAGAAGAGGCCCTTTGGCCCATTGAGTCTGCACCAACACGTGAGAAACACCTGACCTACCTACCTAATCCTATTTACCAGCACTTGGCCCATAGCCTTGAATGTTATGACGTGTCAAGTGCTCATCCAGGTACTTTTTAAAGGATGTGAGCCAACCCACCTCCACCACCCTCCCAGGCAGTGCATTCCAGACCGTCACCACCCTCTGGGAAAAGGTTTTTCCTCACATCCCCTCTAAACCTGCCCGTCACCTTGAACTTATGCCCCCTTGTGACTGATCCTTCAACTGAGGGGAATAGCTGCTCCCTATCCATCCTGTCTATGTCCCTCATAATCTTGTACACCTCACATTTTATAAAGTTGTAGTGCGTCCTTCTGAAGTTTTGGCCAGGTAAAGTATCTGTTTATTGATGCTTGGGTTTTCCGTATTCCTACATGTCCTGCCATGGGAATCTCATGTGCTATTCACAATATCTTGTTACAATATGTGGGTGGTACCCTGTCTAATGAACAACCATCCATTCCTCATCCACAGGTCTATGAGGGTGTCTCCACTATCTCATCAGAACTCCGTTTTAGAGATAATAGCACTCTGGAACTCCTTCTGCCTCAGCTTCAGTGTGAGTTGACTATGCTAACGTGTTTAACTCTGGATCTGCTTTCTAAGCTCCAATTAATGAAGACCTGTCAGACACTTCCTTTGAATTATCCTCATCCTTAAAGAGAGTTTCGGTTACTCTAACATCTGCTCGTGGTATTCCTTTGACCTCTGGTGATGGACTTTGTTTAGCCATTGCTCTGGTCACCACACATGATGGAAAAATACCAGGAACTTGTTCTTGTAACTGCTCCATCTCTTTAGCTTCTCTCGGACTTTCTGTAGTTATGGGCGAAGCTATAACCTTCACTCCAGCCAAATCATTCCCCAGGAGTCAATCAACTCCATCCACGGGTAATTTCTCAACCACTCCTACAACCACCGATCCAGACAACAAATCACATTCCAATTGCACTTTGGACATTTGTACCGGGATATACTCTCCACTTACCCCGTTTACCAATACTTTAGCTTTCATTGAACTCTCTGGACGGAAAACTAGGTCCTTCTCCAGCAAAAGAGCTCTGTGTCCCTTAATATAGTTATGGGGTTAGCTGCATCATTTGATGAGAAAGGAG
Organism: Isurus oxyrinchus; assembly: GCA_026770705.1. Taxonomy (NCBI): domain Eukaryota; kingdom Metazoa; phylum Chordata; class Chondrichthyes; order Lamniformes; family Lamnidae; genus Isurus; species Isurus oxyrinchus. The sequence goes on along the minus strand of JANJGN010000007.1, from coordinate 90,278,535 downwards.
ATTATCTTTCCTTTAGGCAAAAACCTTTTATATCTCTCATCTACTTTATCCACTTCCCCTGCATTCACAGCAGCGTTTACCTCCAGACCCTTATTTGTAGTTAAAGCTACAATTTGATCCGTGGCATTTTCTTTTTCAATTCCCTTTTCAGACTCACTCTTACGAACTCCAATAAATCCCATGGTCTTCCCTCACAACTTCCAGCATTCTGAATGAATGTGTCCCATTTTATTACAATGGAATCACCTAGGGGAGATTTTCCATGCCCGCTGGTGGCGGGCGTGATGGGCGGTGTGAGTGGACAATGTGGCGCAATTGGTTTCATGACAGCGGGAAGGCAGGTCACCATTGTCCGCTCAGCCCTCCGATGGCAGGCCACGTTTCCCATCAACAGTCATCAGGAACCTCATTGTAATACATTAGCATATAATTAAAAGGCCATCCTGCCAGGCTCTTGGAACCCCATAGTATCGTCCGTCCACATCGGTGGGAAAGCATGCCGACGTGTTTCACAACAGCACACAGGCGACGTGCACTTGGTGACCTTCATTTTGGGGGAACTGAGGTGAGTGAGCAGCAGCGTTCTCCACAGCTCGCCTGTTGTTTACAGGCCTTGGGGGCACTGGGAGGCCGGGTGAAGTGCCGTCCTGCCACGGAGGAGACTGTTGTCAGGGGGAGGGGTCCGGGGGCAACCGCTGCCCAGCCTTGGAGGCGAGTATTGTCAGGGAGAGGCAACTGGACCCTGGCATTGAATCCTGCGCACAGGCAATCGAGGTGGGCAACAGGATAAGTGAGGGAAGGGACACCTGTATAAACTGACCATGCCTCTGCAACTGAGCCAGGTCAGATGCAGCCACAGCGATATGATTGGAGTCAGGCTCCTAGCCTGCTCGCCTATGCAAGCAACGTGGAGGCACCAAAGGGTCATTAAACACTCCAGACCATAACCCCACCGCCTACCCCCCACCACCCCCACCTCACCGGCACAGACTTCCAGTCCACCATCACTTTATTGGACCGTGGATCAGTTGGACTGCACACGTTGTACAATTTCCTCACCAACGCTGGCCATTTAGCAGTCACTGATAGAGGCACTCACAGCCCCTTGCAATTTCAGCATCCTGGTTTGGACCAGTGGCCCCCAAATCGCAGGTTGATAGGGCAGCCATGCAGTACACTCACCTCTGGCCGTCCAAGGGGTGACCAGCATTCTCCGGGAAGTGTTAAGGGGCAGTCACACAGGGCCAGGAATGGTGCTAAGTACAGCCATGATAACCACGTCTCTCTCCCTTTCATGCTACAGGAGGACCACATCAAGATCACAGATCCTGGTGACCTAGCCTGGTATGCCTGGTGGCCCACAGAAACCGTAGAAGATGAAGGAGAGAGTGATTGAGGCACCTGGCCAAGCAAAGGCAGGAGCAGCAACCTCGTGAGGAAGGGGCAGAAGGGGATCCCGCACATGCTCCCAGGAGCGACAGCGAGCCGTAGCTGGTTAGCACCTAGGGTCCGAGAGTCATAGAGGTCTACAACACAGAAAAAGGCCCTTCGGCCCATCAAGTCTGCACCAGTCAAACAAGTACCTAACTATTCTAATCCCGTTTTTCAGAACTACGCCCATAGCCTTGTATTCCATGGCATCACAAGTGCACATCTAAATACTTCTTAAATGTTATGAGGGTTTCTGCCTATACCACCCTTTCAGGCACTGAGTTCCAGATTCTTAACACCCCCTGGGTGAAAAAATTCTTCCTCACATCCCCTTATCTTAAATCTATGTTATTGATCCCTCCACCAAGGGGAAAAGTTCCTTTCTGTCTCCCCTATCTATACCCCTCATAATTTTATACCCCAATCATGTCCCCCCTCAATCTCCTCTGCTCCAGGGAAAATAACCCCAGTACATCTAAACTCTCCTCATAACTAAAACTCTCCAGCCCAGGCAACGTCCTGGTAAATCTCCTCTGCACTCTGTCTAGTGCAATCACATCTTTCCTATAATGCGGATTCCATAACTGCACACAATACTCTAGCTGTGGCCTAACCAGTGTTTTATACAGTTCCAGCATAACCTCCCTGCTCTTATATTCTATGCCTCGGCTAATAAAGGTAAGTATCCCATATGCCTCCTTAACCACCTTATCTACCTGTCCCACTGCCTAAGGGACCGGTGGACATGCACACCAAGGTCCCTCGGATCCTCGGTACTTCCCAGGGTCCTACCATTCATCCTGTTTTCCTGTGCCTTGTTTGTCCTGCCCAACTGCATCACCTCACACTTATCTGGATTAAATTCTATTTGCCACTGATCAGCCCATCTGACCAGCCCATCTATATCCTCTTATAATCTAAGTCTATCCTCCTCACTTTTTACCCCCCACCAATTTTCGTGTCATCCGCGAACTTACTGATCAACCCTCCTACATTCAAGTCTAAATCATTTATATATACCACAATCAGCAAGGGACCCAACACCGATCCCTGTGGAACCCCACTGGACAGAAGCATCCAATCACAACAACACCCCTCAACCATCACCCTCTGCTTCCTACCACTTTGCCAATTCTGCATCCAATTTGCCAAATTGCCTTGGATTCCATGGGCTCTTACCATCATTACCAGTCTCCCATGTGGGAGCTTATCAAAGGTCTATAGACGCTGCCCGCCATTCCTGCAGATGACTGAGAACCAGTGTCACCGACGACTGTGCATGTCTAGGGAACTGGTGGCTCACATCTCCCACTTACTGCAGGACTTGGCGCCAAAGGGGCATGGAGGGCATTCACTGCCAGTAGCTGTGAGAGTGACTGTGGCGCTCAATTTCTACACCAGTGGCTCCTTTCAGGGCTCCACAAGTGACCTCAGTGAGATCTCTCAAGCCTTCACCCACAAATGCATTCATGAGGTCACTGATGCCATCTTCTCGAGGGCACACAACTTTGTGTATTTCGCCCAGCACCGGGACAGCCAGGATGCAGAATGATTGGATTCACTCTGATCTCGGGATTCCCACAGGTGCAGGTTGCAACTGACTGCACTCATGTGGTGCTCAAGTCTCCATCGCTACACTCAGTGGACTTCACCAACAGCAAGGGCTTCCACTCACTGAACGTGCAGCTGGTGTGTGACCACCACAAACACATCCTGCAGGTGTGCGCACGGTTTCCAGGGAGTGTACAGGATGCCTACATCCTGAGTCGCTTGCAGTTCCCTGGGGTCTTCCAGGGTCCACAGAGGCTGTAGGGTTGGCTCCTTGGGGACAAGGGCTCCCGCAGAAGCCGTGGCTGATGTCACCTGTGCGGCGGCCTCAGACCGCAGCAGAACAACGCTGTAATGAAGCTCATGCTGCAGCTTGCAACTTGGTGGAGAAGACCATCGGGATGCTGAAGATGTGGTTCCGGTGCCTGGACAGGTCTGGTGGAGCCCTGCAAAACAGTCCGCAGAGGGTGTCACACATCGTCATCGTCTGCTGCGCCATTTACAACCTGGCACTGCAATGGGGAAAGGAACTGGCTGAGGAGGAGATGGAGGAGCTGGAGGTCTCCTCTGATGAGGAGGACACTGATGGGGATGGGGGTGAGGGGGTCCTCAGAGGCGATGATGATGGGGATGAGGCTCTCTCACTGGCTGCACAAGGCAGGCGCACTCAGGAGGCCCTCATAGCTGTCAGATTTGTGGAGGATGATGACGGCATGCAGTAAGGTGTCCCCGTTCATTCTCTCAGGTCCAACCCTGACATTGTCATCAAACCCGCTGACAAGGGTGGTGCTGTTGTTGTCTGGCGCACTGACCTCTACCTCGCGGAGGCTGAGCGTCAACTCGCAGACACTTCCTCCTACCTCTCCCTGGACCATGACCCCACCACTGAACATCAAGCCATTGTTTCCAGGACTGTCACTGACCTCATCTCCCCTGGGGATCTCCCTCCCACAGCTTCCAACCTGATAGTCGCCCAACCTCGGACGGCCCGCTTCTATCTCCTACCTAAAATCCACAAACAGAACTGCCCCGGTAGACCGATCGTCTTAGCTTGCTCCTACCCCACAGAACTCATTTCTCGTTATCTTGACTCCCTTCTCTCTCCCCTTGTCCAGTCCCTTCCCACCCACATCCGTGATTCCTCTGACACCTTACGTCACATCAACAATTTCCAGTTCCCTGGCTCCAACCGCTTCCTCTTCACCATGGACGTCCAATCCCTCTACACCTCCATCCCCCACCAGGATGGTCTGAGGGCCCTTAGCTTCTTCCTCGAACAGAGGCCCGAACAATCCCCATCCACCACTACTCTCCTCCGTCTGGCTGAACTTGCTCTCACGTTGAACAATTTCTCCTTCAACTCCTCTCACTTTCTCCAAATAAAAGGTGTGGCTATGGGTACCCGCATGGGCCCCAGCTATGCCTGTCTCTTTATGGGATATGTGGAACATTCCTTGTTGCAGTCCTACCCCGGCCCCCTTCCACAACTTTTTCTCCGGTACATCGATGATTACTTTGGTGCCGCTTCATGCTCTCGTCGGGACTTGGAAAAATTTATTAATTTTGCTTCCAATCTCCACCCCTCCATCATTTTCACGTGGTCCATCTCTGACACTTCCCTTCCCTTCCTTGACCTCTCTGTCTCAATCTCTGGTGATAGACTGTCCACTAATATCCATTACAAACCCACCGACTCCCACAGCTACCTCGACTACAGCTCCTCACACCCCACTTCCTGTAAGGACTCCATCCCATTCTCCCAGTTCCTTCGCCTTCGTCGCATCTGTTCCGATGATGCTACCTTCAAAAACGGTTCCTCTGACATGTCCTCCTTCTTCCTTAACCGAGGTTTTCCACCCACGGTCGTTGACAGGGCCCTCAACCGTGTCCGGCCCATCTCCCGCGCATCCGCCCTCACGCCTTCTCCTCCCTCCCAGAAACATGATAGGGTCCCCCTTGTCCTCACTTATCACCCCACCAGCCTCCGCATTCAAAGGATCATCCTCCGCCATTTCCGCCAACTCCAGCATGATGCCACCACCAAACACATCTTCCCTTCACCCCCCTTATCGGCATTCCGTAGGGATCGCTCCCTCCGGGACACCCTGGTCCACTCCTCCATCACCCCCTACTCCTCAACCCCCTCCTATGGCACCACCCCATGCCCACGCAAAAGATGTAACACCTGCCCCTTCACTTCCTCTCTCCTCACCGTCCAAGGGCCCAAACACTCCTTTCAAGTGAAGCAGCATTTCACTTGCATTTCCCCCAACTTAGTCTACTGCATTCGTTGCTCCCAATGTGGTCTCCTCTACATTGGAGAGACCAAACGTAAACTGGGCGACCGCTTTGCAGAACACCTGCGGTCTGTCTGCAAGAATGACCCAAACCTCCCTGTCGCTTGCCATTTTAACACTCCACCCTGCTCTCTTGCCCACATGTCTGTCCTCGGCTTGCTGCATTGTTCCAGTGAAGCCCAACGCAAACTGGAGGAACAACACCTCATCTTCCGACTAGGCACCTTACAGCCTTCCGGTCTGAATATTGAATTCAATAACTTTAGGTCGTGAGCTCCCTCCCCCATCCCCACCCCCTTTCTGTTTCCCCCCTTTTTTTCCCCCCTTTTTTTTCCCTATAAATTTTACAGATTTTTCTTTTCCCACTTATTTTTAAATATTTTTAAATCTTTTATGCTCCCCCCACCCCCACTAGAGCTGTACCTTGAGTGCCCTACCATCCATTCTTAATTAGCACGTTCGTTTAGATAATATCACCAACTTTAACTTTAACACCTATGTGTTCTTTTGTCCCATTGTCACTGACATCTTTTGATGATCTGCTTCTATCACTGCTTGTTTGTCTACACAAGCACCTCTGTCTCTCTCTCTCTCTCTCCGCGCCCCCCCCCCCCACACACCTTAAACCAGCTTATATTTCAACTCTTTCCTGGACTCGAAATCAAGTTCTGTCGAAGGGTCATGAGGACTCGAAACGTCAACTCTTTTCTTCTCCGCCGATGCTGCCAGACCTGCTGAGTTTTTCCAGGTAATTCTGTTTTTGTTTTGCATTTCCAGCATCCGCAGTTCTCTTTGTTTTTATAAAGGTGTCCCCGTAGATCCTCACAGCGCTGTTGTGAACGTTTGACACCAGTCTGGTTTATTGCAGCACGAATACCCTGTGAGAGAATGCATCTTTCGTGGAGATGCAGTGGAGGCCGAATAGTCGCTCGATTGCAGGAGGATGATGACAACATGCAGTGAGGACACTCCATGGATGTCCACACAGCCCCTGAGAATGTCTGACTCCTGCCGGGCCAAGGGCAGCTCGCTTGCGCTCCATCATCAGGGCCATCTCAGAGATGAGGCCATGAAACTTTAGATGCATCTGATGTTGTGTCCGCCTTCAGCACCTCAGCCCTTCAGGAGCTGGTGCACAGCATCACTGGTCACAGATGCTGGTGTGATTGGGGCCAGCCCCACCTTTAAAGGTGCTGAGAGCACAGAGAGTATGAGAGAATTCTGTGGCACCTGTCCACTACATTCTGGCAGCAAAGACCAGCACTGCCGAGGTGCAGGCATCACTAATGTTTCCGTGGAGTGTGAGGCTGGACCATCACTGTAGTCTAAAGGCTGCACAGAGCACAGGGAAGAGGCCCTGGACTGAGACACCTGCCTTTTATCTTGTGCAGAAAGATTTCACATCTGAGTGACACAAACACTGCTCATCAGAACAAGGAGCCATAGGCAGGGAGACATTCTTGGGAGTTTATTGACAACAGTGAACATTATGTACAAGTGGTTAACACCCATGTCTAGGCTGTGCAACTAATTCTCCTTAACTGTCCTAACCCTGCTGCTATGTTTTGGTGCTCCTTGAAGATCCACAGGGGAGGTGGAGGCAGCCTGCTACTGCAACGCTCCGTCTATGATAACCCTGGCAGGCGCCCTCTGGAGGGCCGAGTCTTGGAAGGCCCCGGCCTGCTTTTGGGGTCCTGCTGTGTGGCAGTGGCACCCTCCTCGGCCTTTGAAGTTAGATCTACAGAGGTCACAGGAAGAGGGGAGTCAGGTTGGCCGGTCACTCCCAGAGTCACCTGGGTGATGGCCCTGGAGTGTGCACCTGCTGATCCGCCCCCCCCCCCCCCACCCACCCCCGCCCCCACCATGGGTGCCCGAGGGCCCCTGGCTGACTCCGTGAGCAGAAGGGGTAGCTGGAATGAGACCGAGCAGCCCAACTCCCTTCTTGCGTACACACTGTTGGAGGCCAACTATGGTATCAGTGATGGAGTTTAGCCCGCGCAACAGAGCAGGAGCGACGTCCTGTACCAAGGTCTCCATGGCGGCCGCCATCCTATCAGTGTTGACTTCAGTGCATTGTGATGCCGGTGCTATCACCTCAGGCTGATGATGGACGGACTTCTCCATCATGCCTTGCAATCTGAGGAGTGCAGTGGACGTCCCTTCCTGTTGTTCCCGAGCTTGCCTTTGCAGCTCCAGCAACTGTGACATGACCGAGTCCAGAGGCTCCTCATCTGATTCGGAGTTAGCAATGTTCTGACCTCCAACAGACCTCCGAGTGCCGGGGACCTGGGAAGTCCCTGCCTGTTGTGGATCAAACAGTGCGATGTGCTCACCAGATTGTGATCCTGATGCTATTCTAGAACTAGGTCCCACCGAGATGTGTGTCTCTGCGCTGCTGGAAGGTGTGGGTAAGCACTGTGACAGGACTTCAGGGAGTGTGCCTCCAGACTCCTCTTCAGAAGTTTCTTCAGGACTTGATTGGAGGCTCTGGGTCATGGACTCTGTCGGCTGTTTGGCAGATGTGCCTGCGAAAGCAAGGGGGGGATAATTTGTACATGGCAGTGGCCTGTGAAAGAGGACACATCACTCACAGCATGGTTGTCTGATGGATGTTGCACTACTATATCCTCACTTGGTAGAGCAGCACCGACCTCACTATCAGCACAGGAACAGTCTAGATCCTTGCTGGCCAGCTGGATGGCTCTGTTTTCAAAGTCTGTGAGGACCTTAATTTCGGGCATTCCTCCACTGGTCTGTGACCTCTCCCTGTTGTTGTGAGCCAGCTTGTCCTGCATAGATAAAGATGGAGAAAGCGTAAGCAGGACGCCTGCTAGGATAGATGATAAATGTGCCTGGCCTGTGTGGATGGTGAGTGGTCCCATGGACGGGATCAGGACAATGACGGTGAGTGTGAGAGAGTGAATGGGGATGTCCCTTGCACTGGCAGTGAGTAAGGGCCCTGTGGGTGTGTGCTGGGTTTGTGAGTGTGTGAGTTGGGAGTGATGAGAAGAGTGACTTACCCTGACAGAACAGAGGAAATCATTCATCCTCTTGAGGCACCGAGTGGCTGTCCTCTTCTAAAAGGTATTGGTGCTGACCACCACTGCCACTGCCTCCCAAGCCGGGTTGGGTGACATTGCTGCCCATCCTGCGGCCAGAGCGAGGGTAGAGCACATCCCGTCAGGCCTCCACGACGTCCAGCAGTCGCTCGAGGGACCTGCCATTGAAGCAGGGGGCTGCAGTCTTTTTGCCGTTGCTGGCCATGTCTCCCAGGCAGCGGTGGTGAGCTGGTGGCGATGAGCACTTTGCTGGTGGCTGGTCTTTAAACATGGCACTGGTGTGATGCGGTGGCTTGGTGATGGCCAGTGGGCGAGTGAGAACATACTCGCCATGGAAACAGCATGTTTCCCGGGAGTACATAAGTAATGAGGCGGGAATGGGACAATACAGTGTGAAAACCCGCCACTGCAGCCAGCGCGTAAAACATCGTTTTACACAGCCTCTACCACACAGTGCAAATCTGGTAAAATTCCACACTTAGGTCTTTGAGTTTCACCTCCACACTCAGTACCTTCCTTCCTGATCTGGGGAGGAGATCTTCTCAAGGTATTCCCATCTTCTCAAGGTATTCCCATCTTCTCAAGGTATTCCCAGCTATCCATTCTTTACCCTGGCTACTTGACTTCCTTTCACTCTCTCATTTTCTATCCTTTTCAAATTTTTGGAGGTGATGGAAAAAGGTTTAATTTTATGGATCAGGTCATAATTGTCAGTCATTACTGCTGCTTGTCTAGCAGTTGCAACCCTTTGGTCTTCAACATGGGTTCTTATTATAGAATGTAGGGAGTTTTTAAATTCTTCCAAGGGAATGGTCTCTCAGAGCTTCATAGGTAGTTTCAACTCCTCGTGCTCGTATCCACCTGTCAAAGCTACTTTGCTTAATCCTTTCAAATTCAATATAAGTTTGCCCAGGCTATTTCCTTTAATTTTGGAACTTTAGTCTGTATGCTTCAGAGACCAACTCATATGTACTCAGAATGGCCTTTTTCATCACATCATAATATCTAGAAACCTCCTCTGACAGTGAAGCATAAATTTCCTGTGCTCTACCTGTCAATTTGCTCTGCATGGGCAATGTCCAGTTTTTCTTTGGCCAGTTCATTTGTTTAGCTATCTTCTCAAGTGAAATAAAAAATGTTTCAACATCTCTTACCTCAAATTTTGGAAGATGTTGTACAAATTTAAACATCCCCCACTGGGTCCTGATCTGGAAATAAATCCTGTCTCCTTTTTAACTGTCAGCATTTTAAGCTGGAATTCTCTCTCGTTTTCTCTTTCCTCCTTTTCTAACTTCATTTCTAATTCTCTGGAGATCAAGTTTTCATGCTTCCATTTTTCATTCCTTTTCTTTTTCTAATTCCCTTTTTCATTTTCTTTCTCTCCCCTGTCTTTCTGCCTGTTCCCTTTGGAATGTCCTCTCTCTTTCACTTTCTTTTTCTCCTGCCTTATTTTTTTATTTGCAACTGAATTTGAGCCCATTCCAGTGAACCACCCCTTGGAGAATGGGTCTCTCGGGTATTCCTTCCAGTTTCAAATGCTGTCCCATCTCTTCAAATAACTCTGCCTCCCTACCTTTGACAGGCAACCTTACTAACCCTACTCAATTTACTTGGCTTTTGGGATCCCTTGTAACATCATCAGGGGCATCTCCTCTACTTGCAGTTTCCATCTTATTTTTGACAGTACAAACCTGGTGTTTCCTTTTAGCTTTTATTACTGACTAAATCTGCACCCAAATCGCCGTCCTCTTTTCTTCCATAATATCCCAAACCAGAGCCCCCAAACTTTGTCACGACTCACTGGGAGAGTGCACTGTAATATCAGCCCCACTGTTCCCCGAGCCACGACAAATGTGAAAAGTTTGACCAAACCACCTGGTTGCCCCAATTCTACCGAACTGTTTAATTCAGGTTAACAGAATACGAGCACCAGGTTTGTAAACTTCATAAGTAAATAACTGTTTATTGAACAAATTGTCTTTAACTAGTGGCAAAAGAAAGAAACATGAGTTGCTAACTTCTAACTCAATAACTTAAACTTTGTCCCTTCTTAAACCCTTATACACACACACACACACACACATACAGACACAGTGGATTGTAAGGGTGGGATAAAACAGTTCAGTAGCACCAATCCGGAGTGTAGGATTCAATGGGTTGATTTTGATCAATGTCTTCCAAATTCCTTTCAGTTCTTCCAGCACTTTCAGTATTTAGTTCACTGGTTGAGCTTTTGCCTTTCAATGGCTTAACAGTGATTTTCCTCTTTGCCTCTTGACAGGGGCTTTCAGAGAGAGAGCAGGCTATAGAGATATGAGGAGAAAAAGCCAGCTAGCTATTATTGTGGAATTTCTGGTATCTTCCACACACAGGAAAGAGGGGTTTTAGGTCGTTCGCCTCTCAGGCTAGGAGCTATTCAGCTGCACTGCTCTTCACACAAACCCTGGTCAGGAGCCATTTAAAAAGCTGTTGTCAGGCAGCTCCCTTAGTCCAGAATTCCTTTCTGGCACCATCCTGTCTTTCGTTGACACTCTGTACCAGGACTGCAACATTGTATCATCCTGTTCCAGTGGACGTGTCTGTCAAGCTGCAGCCATTGCAATCCCAATCCACAATCCAACAGAAAGTAAAAAGTTAGGATCTTTACAACAGCCCAACAGAAATAAAAATATATGCTCCTTACAATAGCCAACAGTCTCTTAACATACACCACAGACCCCAGACGATTAACATACACCACAGTCAACAGTCAATTAGCACTCACGAGAGTCACCAGTCCATGAATATAAACCACATTATCACCATTCCATTAACGAACACTGCAGCCAACAGTCCATTAACTTGCATTCATTCAGAAAACATAGAGAACAGTGAAATTTCATTTCACAGACAACACAGCCACCAGTCTATTAACATACAATGCAGACACCAGTCCACTAATATATACCACAGTCACCAGTCCTTTAGCGTGCACAAGAGTTTCCAGCCCATTAACATACACCACAGCCACCAGTCAATTAATGTACACCACATCCACCAGTCTGCTAAAGTACAGCAGAGCCAACAGTCCATCAACATACATCTCAGCCACCAGTCTACTTACATATACCACACCCAACAGATCATTAACTTCCAGCACAGCCATCAGGACATGAACATACAGCTCAACCGCCAGCCCATTAACATACAGCATGGTCAATAGTCCAACCAGCACCAACCAGCGGTTGATTAACATTCAGCAGAGCCAAGATTCCACAAACATACAGCACAGGCACCAGTCCATTAAAATACAGCACAATCACCAGTCGATCAACAAACAACGCAGCTGCTAGACCAGTAACATACAGCACAGTTACCAGTATATTAACATACAGCGCAGTCGCCAGTACATTAAAATACAGCACGATCAGCAGTCCATTAACATACAGCTCAGCCACAATTCCATTAACATACAGCACAGCAATCAGTCCATTAGCATACAGCAAGGCCATCATCCCATTCACAAACAGCACAGCCACCATTTCATTAACATACAGCACAGCCATCAGTCCATTAACATACAGCACCAGCATCAGCACGTTAACATACTGGACAATCACCGCTTCATTAACACACAGCACATTCACCAGTCCATTAACAGATAGCACAACCGCCAGACAATTAATATACAGCAAAGCCACCACACCATTAACATACAGCGCAGTCACCAGCCCATAAACATACAGCACAGCCACCAGTCAGTTAATATACAACACAGCGAACAGCCAATTAAAATACAGCACAGCCACCAGTCCATTAACAAACAGCACAGTCACCAGCCCATTAACATGCAGCAACAGGCCTGGTGATTGTCCATTAACATCCAGCACAGCAACCAGTCCATTAACATACAGCACAAGCATTAGCACGTTAACATACTGGACAATCACCACTTCATTAACACACAGCACATTCACCAGTCCATTAACATCCAGCACGGCCACCAGTCCATTAACATACAGCACAGCCACCAGTCAATTAAGATACAGCACAGTCACCAGTCCATTAACTTACAGCACAGCCAGCAATCCAGTAACATAAACCATAGTCATCATTGAATTAAAATGCTGAACAATCACCAGTCCATTAACATACAGCACAGCGACCATTTCATTAACTTACAGCACAGCCACCAGTCCAATAACGTAGAGCACAGTCAACAGTCCCTTAACGTACAGCAACACTCACCAGGCCATTAACATACAGCATAGCCACCAGTCCATTAACATATAGTACAGCACAGCCACCAGTCCATTAAAATACAGCACAACCACCATTTCATTAACATACAGCACAGCCAGCAGTCCTTTAAAATAAAACTCAGTCACCAGCCCATTAACATGCTGTACAATCACCAGGCCAATAGCATACAGCACAGCCACCAGTCCATTTACATACAGCGCAGCCACCAGTCCAGCCCAGTGACCAGGCCATTAACAAACAGCACAGCCACCAGTCCATTAAAATACAGCACAACCACCATTTCATTAACATAAAGCACAGCCAGCAGTTCATTAACATCCAGCAAAGCCACCAGGCCATTAACATACAGTACAGTCACCAGTCCATTAACATACAGCACAGTCAATCGTACATTAACACACAGCACAACCACCATTCCATTAACGTACAGCACAACCACCATTCCATTAACATACAGCACAGCCACCAATCCATTAACATACAGCACAGTCACCAGTCCATTAACATACAGCACAGTCAATCGTACATTAACATACAGCACCATAACCAGTTCGTTAACATACAGCACAGCCACCAGTCCATTAACATACAGCACAGCCAACATCCATTAACATATAGCAGAGCCACGAGTCCATTAACATACAGCACAGCCGCCAGGCCAATAACATACAGCACAGACATCAGTCCATTAACATACTGCACAGCAACCTTTCCATTAACATACATCACAGCCACCTGACTATTAACATATGGCACAACCACCATTTCATTAACATACAGCACAGCCACCACTCCATTAACATACAGCACAGCCACCTGTCTGTGAACATACAGCACAGCCACCAGTCCATTAACATAATGCAAAGCTACCTGTTCATTAACATACAGCACAGTCACCAGTCCATTAACATTCAGCACAACCACCATTTCATTAACAGACAGCGCCGCCACTAGTCAATTAAATACAGCACAGTCACAAATCCATTAACATACAGCACAGCGAGCAGTCCATTAACAGACAGCACAGTCAGCAGTCCATTGACTTACAGCACAGTCACCAGTCCATTAACATACAGCACAGCCAGCAGTCCTTTACAATAAAGCACAGTCACCAGCCCATTAACATGCTGTACAATCACCAGGCCAAAAGCATACAGCACAGCCACCAGTCCATAAACATACAGCACAGCCAACGGTACATTTACAGACAGCACAGCCACCAGTCCATTAACAAACAGCGCAGCCACCAGTCCATTAACAAACAGTACAGTCACCAGTCCATTAAAATACAGCACAACCACCATTTCATTAACTTAAAGTACAGCCAGCAGTTCATTAACATCCAGCAAAGCCACCATTCCATTCACATACAGCACAGCCAGCAATCCAGTAACATAAACCAAAGTCATCATTGAATTAAAATGCAGACCAATCACCAGTCCATTAACATACAACACAGTCACCAGTCCATTAACATACAGCACAGTCACCAGTCCATTAACAGACAACACAGCCACCAACCCATTAACATACAGCACAGTCAATCATACATTAACATACAGCACAACCACCATTCCATTAACGTACAGCACAGTCACCAGTCCATAAACATACAGCATCTTCACCGGTTCGTTAACATACAGCACAGCCACCAGGCCAATAACATGCAGCACAGCCACCAGTCCATTAACATACAGCACAGCCAACATCCATTAACATATAGCAGAGCCACGAGTCCATTAACATACAGCACAGCCACCAGTCCATTAACATACAGCACAGCCAACATCCATTAACATACAGCACAGCCACTAGTCCATTAACATACAGCACAACTACCAGTCCATTAATATACAGCACAACCACCATTCCATTAACAAACAGCACAGTCACCAGTCCATAATCATACAGCACCTTCACCAGTTCGTTAACATACAGCACAGCCATCAGGCCAATAACTTGCAGCACAGCCACCTGGCCATTAACATACAGCACAGCCAACAATACATTAACATATAGCACAGCCACGAGTCCATGAACATACAGCACAGCCACCGTTCCATTAACATAATGCACAGCTACCTGTCCATTAACAAGCAGCACAGTCACCAGTCCATTAACATACAGCACAACCAGCATTTCATTAACATACAGCACAGCTACTAGTCCATTAACATACATCACAGCCACCTGTCCATGAACATATACAAGCGTCACCAGTCCATTAACCTACATGACAGCAACTCACCCATTTAAAAACATCACAACAAACATTCCGTTAACATAAAGCATGGCCACCAGTACATTAACATACAGCACAGCCATCATTCCATTAACTTACAGCACAGCCGCCATTCTATTTACATACAGCAGAGCCAGCAGTCGATGAGCATACAGCAAAGCCACCAGTTCATTATCATACAGCACAGCTGGCAGACTTTCAACATACAGCACAGCCACTAGTCCATTAACATACAGCACAGCCACTAGTCCATTTACAAACAGCACAGTCACTAGTCCATAAACATACAGCACTTTCACCAGTTCGTTAACATACAGCACAGCCAACATCCATTAACATACAGCACAGCCACTAGTCCATTAACAGACAGCACAGTCAGCAGTCCATTAATATACAGCACGGTCACCAGTCCATTAACATACAGCACAGCCAGCAGTCCTTTAAAATAAAGCTCAGTCACCAGCCCATTTACATGCTGTACAATCACCAGGCCAAAAGCATACAGCACAGCCACCAGTCCAGCCCAGTGACCAGGCCATTAACATACAGCACAGCCACCAGTCCATGAACATACAGCACAGCCACCGTTCCATTAACATAATGCACAGCTACCTGTCCATTAACAAGCAGCACAGTCACCAGTCCATTAACATACAGCACAACCAGCATTTCATTAACATACAGCACAGCCACTAGTCCATTAACATACATCACAGCCACCTGTCCATGAACATGTACAAGCGTCACTAGTCCATTAACATACAGCACAGCAACTCACCCATTTAAAAACATCACAACAAACATTCCGTTAACATAAAGCATGGCCACCAGTACATTAACATACAGCACAGCCGGCATTCTATTTACATACAGCAGAGCCAGCAGTCCATGAACATACAGCAAAGCCACCAGTTCATTATCATACAGCACAGCCAGCAGACTTTTAACATACAGCACAGCCACCAATCCATTAACATACAGAACAGTCAATCATACATTAACATACAGCACAACTACCATACCATTAACATACAGCACAGTCACCAGTCCATAAACATACAGCAACTTCACCAGTTCGTTAACATACAGCACAGTCACCAGGCCAATAACATGCAGCACAGCCACCAGTCCATTAACCTACAGCACAGCCAACATCCATTAACATATAGCAGAGCCACTAGGCCATTAACATACAGCACATCCACCATTGTATTAACATACAGTACAGCTGCCAGACCAATAACATACAGCACAGACATCGGGCCATTAACATCCAGCACAGCCACCTTTCCATTAACATACATCACAGCCACCTGACCATTAACATATGGCACAACCACCATTTCATTAACATGCAGCACATCCACCATTCCATTAACATAATGCACAGCCAGCTGTCCATTAACATACAGCACAGTCACCAGTCCATTAACATACAGCACAGCCACCTTTGTATTAACATACAGCACAGCCACCTTTGTATTAACATACAGCACAGCTACCAGTCCATTAACATACAGCAAAACCACCATTCCATTAACATACAGCACAGTCACCAGTCCATAAACATATAGCACAGCCAGCAACACATTAACATACAGCACAGCCACCAGTCCATTAACATACAGCACAGTCACCAGTCCATTAACATACAGCACAGTCACCAGTCCATTAACATACAGCAGAGCCACAAGGCCACTAACATACCGCACAGCCACCTTTGTATTAACATACAGCACAGCTACCTGTCCATTAACATACAGCACAGTCACCAGTCCATAAACATACAGCACCTTCACCAGTTCATTAACATACAGCACAACCATCAGGCCAATAACTTGCAGCACAGCCACCTGTCCATGAACATACAGCACAGCCACCGTTCCATTAACATAATGCACAGCTACCTGTCCATTAACAAGCAGCACAGTCACCAGTCCATTAACATACAGCACAACCAGCATTTCATTAACATACAGCACAGCCACTAGTCCACTAACATACATCACAGCCACCTGTCCATGTACATGTACAAGCGTCACCAGTCCATTAACATACAGCACAGCAACTCGTCCATTTAAAAACATCACAACAAACATTCCATTAACATACAGCATGGCCACCAGTACATTAACATACAGCACAGCCATCATTCCATTAACTTACAGCACAACTGCCATTCTATTTACATACAGCAGAGCCAGCAGTCCATGAACATACAGCAAAGCCACCAGTTCATTATCATACAGCACAGCCAGCAGACTTTTAACATACAGCACAGCCACCAATCCATTAAAATACAGCACAGTCAATCGTACATTAACATACAGCACAACCACCATTCCATTAACGTACAGCACAGTCACCAGTCCATAAACATACAGCACCTTAACCAGTTCGTTAACATACAGCACAGTCACCAGGTCAATAACATGCAGCACAGCCACCAGTCCATTAACATACAGCACAGCCAAAACATCCATTAACATATAGCAGAGCCACGTGTCCATTAACATACAGCACATCCACCATTGTATTAACATACAGCACAGCCGCCAGGCCAATAACATACAGCACAGACATCGGGCCATTAACATACTGCACAGCCACCTTTCCATTAACAGACATCACAGCCACCTGACCATTAACATATGGTACAACCACTATTTATTAACATACAGCACAGCCACCATTCCATTAACATAATGCACAGCTACCTGTACATTAACATACAGCACAGTCACCAGTCCATTAACATTCAGCACAACCACCATTTCATTAACATACAGCGCAGCCACTAGTCAATTAAAATACAGCACAGCCACAATTCCATTAACATACAGCACAGCCACAATTCCATTAACAGACATCACAGTGGCCAGTCAATTAACAGACAGCACAGTCAGCAGTCCATTAACATACAGCACATTCACCAGTCCATTAACATACAGCACAACCAGCAGTCCTTTACAATAAAGCACAGTCACCAGCCCATTAACATGCTGTACAATCACCAGGCCAAAAGCATACAGCACAGCCACCAGTCCATAAACATACAGCACAGCCAACAGTACATTTACATACAGCGCAGCCACCAGTCCAGCCCAGTGACCAGGCCATTAACATAAGCACAGCCACCAGTCCATTAACAAACAGCACAGTCACCAGTCCATTAAAATACAGCACAACTACGATTTCATTAACATAAAGCACAGCCAGCAGTTCATTAACATCCAACAAAGCCACCAGTCCATTAAGATAGAGCACAGCCACCGTTCCCTTAACATACAGCACAGTCAGCAGTCCATTAAGATACAGTACAGCCACAATTCCATTCACATACAGCACAGCCAGCAATCCAGTAACATAAACCAAAGTCATCATTGAATTAAAATGCAGACCAATCACCAGTCCATTAACATACAGCACAACCACCATTCCATTAACATAGAGCACAGCCAATCAGTCCATTAACCAACAGCATAACCACCAGTCCAACAACATGCAGCACAGCCAACAGTCAATTAAGCTACAGCACAATCACCATTCCATTAACATACTGTCCAGCCACGAGTCCATTAACATACATCACAGCCAACAGTCCATTTAAATACAGCACAGTCACCATTCCATTAACATACAGCAAAGCCATGTATCCACTAGCATACAGCACAGTCACCAGTCCATTAACTGACAGCACAGCCACCATTCCATTAATTTACAGTGCAGTACAGTACAGCCACCATTCCATTACCATACAGCACAGCCACAAGTCAATTAACATAAAGCACAGCCACCATGCCATTAAAATACAACACAATCAGTCCATTAAGATACAGCACAGCAACCATTCCATTAACATACTGTACAGCCACCAGTACATTAATATACAGCACAGTCACCTTTTCATTGAAATACAGGACAGTCGCCAGTCCATTAAGACACAGCACATCCACCATTCCATTAACAAACAGCACAGTCACCATCCGTTAATATACAGCACAGCCACCAGTCCATTAACATACAGCACAGCCACTATTCCATTAACTTACGGCATAGTCAGCACAGCCACAGTCCATTAACATACAGCACATCCACCATTCCATTAACATGCAGCACAGTCACCAGTACAATAATGTACAGCACAGCCAAGTCTTTGAACATATGTCACAGCCACTATTTCATTAACATAAAAGAACAGACACCATTCCATGAAATTACAGGACAGCCAGCAGTCCATTAACATCCAGCACAGCCACCAGTCCATTAACATAGAGCACAGCCAATCAGTCCATTAACAAACAGCCACAGCTAACATTCCAATAACATACAGTACAGCCACGAGTCAATTAAGACACAGCACAGACATAATTCCATTAACTTACAGCATGTCCACTGTCCACTAGCATAAAGCACAGTCACCAGTCCATTGAGATACAGCACAGCCATTATCCATGAACATACAGCACAGCCATGTGTCCACTCTCATACAGCACAGTCACTGGTCCATTAAGATACAGCACAGCCACCCATCCATTAAGATACAGCACAACCACCATTTCATTAACATATAGCACAGCCATGTATCCACTAGCATAAAGCACAGTGACAAGTCCATTACATCACTGCACAGCCACCAGTCCATTAATTTACAGCACAGCCACCAGTCAATTAAGATACAGCACAACCACCATTTCATTAACATATAGCACAGCCACGTATCCACTAACATACAGCAAAGTGACCAGTCCATTACATTACTGCACAGCTACCATTGCATTAACCTACAGCACAGTCACCAGTCAATTAACATACAGCACAGCCACCATTAAAGTAACATACAGCACAGCCAATATTCCATTAACATACGGCACAGCCACCAGTCCATTCAGTTACCGCACATCCTCTATTCCATTAACATACAGCACAGTCACCAGACATTCAGATACAGCACAGCCACTATTCCATTAACTTACGGCATAGTCACTGGTCCATTAAGATACAGCACAGCCACAGTCCATTAACATACAGCACATCCACCAGTCCGTTAAAATACAGCACAGTCACCGTTGAATTAAAATACTGAACAATCAGCAGCCCATTAACATACAGCACTGCAACCAGTCCAATAAAACAAAGCACACCAGTCCTTTAAAATACTGAACAATCGCCATTCCAATAACATACATCACAGGCACCAAACCATTAACTTTCAGCACAATCACCAGTCTATTAACATACAGCACAATAACCAGTCCATTAAAATACAGCACAGCGACCAGTCCAATTAGATAAAGCACAGTCAGCAGTCCATTAACATACTGAACAAGCGCCAGGCCATTAACATACAGCACAGCCACCATTCCATTAACTTACAGTACAGCCAACATTCCATTAACTTACAGCACAGCCACAGGTCCATTAACATACAGCACAGCCACCATTCCATTAAAATACAGCACAGTCACCAGTCCATTAAGATACAGCA
The DNA here is from genome assembly GCA_026770705.1 of Isurus oxyrinchus. Classification (NCBI taxonomy): domain Eukaryota; kingdom Metazoa; phylum Chordata; class Chondrichthyes; order Lamniformes; family Lamnidae; genus Isurus; species Isurus oxyrinchus. The sequence continues at coordinate 90,258,228 of JANJGN010000007.1, read as the reverse complement.
CAGTCACCATTTCATTAATATAGAGCACACACACCAGTCCATTAAGATACAGCACAGTCACATTCCATTAACATACAGCCCAGCCACCAGTCCATTAAAATACAGCACAGTCACCGTTGCATTAAAATATTGAACAATCAGCAGCCCATTGACATACAGCACTGCCACCAATCCAATAAAATACAGCACAATCACCAGTCCATTAAGATACAGCACAGCCACCATTCCATCAACATACTGTACAGCCCTACCAGTACATTAATATGCAGCATAGCCACCTTGTCATTAAAATACAGAATAGTCACCAGTCCATTAACATACAGCACAGCAACTAGTCCAATAAGTCAATGCACATCAGTCCATTAACATACTGAACAATCGCCATTCCAATAACATACATCACAAGCACCAAACCATTAGGATACAGCATAGTCACCAGTCCATTAAGACGCAGCACAGCCACCATTCTACTAACATACAGCACGGTCACCAGTCCATTAACATACAGCACAGCCACCAGTCCATTCACATACAGCGCAGTCACCGTTGCATTAAAAAAATGAACAATCACCAGCACATTAACACAAAGCACAGCGACCAGTCCAATTAAAAAAAAGCACTTTCACCAGTCAATTAACGTGCTGCACAATCGCCAGTCCATTAACATTCAGCACAGCCACCAGTCCATTAACATACAGCACAGCCACCGGTCCATTAACATTCAGCACAGCCACCGGTCCATTAACATTCAGCACAGCCACCAGTCCATTAACATTCAGCACAGTCACCAGTCCATTAACATTCAGCACAGCCACCAGTCCATTAACATTCAGCACAGTCACCGGTCCATTAACATACAGCACAGACAACATTCCATTAACATACAGCACAGACAACATTTCATTAACATACAGCACAGTCACCGGTCCATTAAGATACAGGACAGCCACTATTCCATTAACATATGGCACAGTCACCAGTCCATTAAGACACAGCACATTCACCATTCAATTAACAAACAGCACAGCCACCAGCTAATTAATATTCAGCACACTCACCAGGCCATTAACATACAGCATAGCCACCAAACTATTAACATACAGCACAGCCAACAGTACAATAACGTACAGCACAGCCACCAGTGTTTGAACATACAGCACAACCACCATTCCATTAAAATACAGCACAATCATCAGTCTATTAAGATACAGCACAGCCACCATTCCGTTTAAACATACTGTACAGTCACCAGTACATTAATATACAGCACAGCCACCTTTTCATTAAAATACAGGAGAGTCGCCAGTCCATTAAGATACAGCAAAGCCACCATCCTTTAACATACAGCACAACCACCATCCGTTAACATACAGCACAGCCACCATTCAATCCATATACAGCACAGCCAGCAATCCAGTAACATAATCCACATGCACCATTGTATTAAAATACTTTATCACCAGTCCATTAACATACAGAACAGACACCAACCCACTAACATACTGCACAGTCACTAGTCCATTAACATAAAGCACAGTCACCAGATCATTAACATACAGCACAGCGACCAGTCAAATAATATAAGGAGCAGTCAGCAGTCCATTAACATACTGAACAATCGCCAGGCCATTAACATACAGACCACCCACCACTCCATTAAAAAACAGGACAGTCACCAGTCCATTAAGACACAGCACATCCACCATTCCATTAACAAACAGCACAGCCACCAGCCCATTAACATACAGCACACTCACCAGGCCATTAACATACAGCATAGCCACCAAACCATTAACATACAGCACAGCCAACAGTACAATAATGTACAGCACAGCCACCAGTGTTTGAACATACAGCACAACCACCATTCCATTAACATACTGTCCAGCCACGAGTCCATTAACATACAGCCCAGTCACCAGTCCATTAAGATACAGCACAGTCACCATTCAATTAACATACAGCACAGCCATGTATCCACTAGCATACAGCATTGTCACCAGTCCATTAACTTACAGCACAGCCACCATTCCATTAATTTACAGTACAGCCACCATTCCATTACCTTACAGCACAGCCACAAGTCCAATAACATACAGCATAGCCACCATTCCATTAAAATACTGTACAGCCACCAGTACATTAATATACAGCACAGCCACCTTTTCATTAAAATACAGGACAGTCGCCAGTCCATTAAGATACAACACAGCCACCATTCCATTAACATCCTGTACAGTCACCGGTCCATTAACATACAGCACAGACAACATTCCATTAACATACAGCACAGTCACCGGTCCATTAAGATACAGGACAGCCACTATTCCATTAACATACGGCACAGTCACCAGTCCATTAAGACACAGCACATCCACCATTCCATTAACTTACAGCACAGACACCAGTCCATTAACATGCAGCAAGGCAACAGTCCATTAAAATACAGCGCAGTTACCAGTCCATTAACATTCAGCGCAGCTGCCAGAACATCAACATACAGCACAGCCACCATTCAATTCATATACAGCACAGCCAGCAATCCAGTAACATAAACCACAGCCACCATTGTATTAAAATACTGTATCACCAGTCCATAAACATACAGAACAGGCACCAACCCATTAACATACTGCACAATCACCAGTCAATTAACGTACAGAACAGACACCAACCCACTAAAATACTGCACAGTCACCAGTCCATTAACATAAAGCACAGTCACCAGATCATTAACATACTGTACAGCCACCAGTCCATTAAGATACAGCACAGCCACCAGTCCATTAACATACAGCACAGCAACCAGTCCAATAAAACAATGCAAACCAGTCCATTAACATACTGAACAATCGCCATTCCAATAACATACATCACAAGCACCAAGCCATTAAGATACAGTACAGCCACCATCCGTTAACATACAGCACAGCCACCAGTCCATTAACATACAAAACAGTCACCAGTACAATAATGTACAGCACAGCCAGCAGTCTTTGAACATATGTCACAGCCACTATTTCTTTAACATACAGGACAGACACCATTCCATGAACTTACAGGACAGTCAGCAGTCCATTAACATCCAGCACAGCCACCAATCCATTAACATAGAGCACAGCCAATCAGTCCATTAAAAAACAGCACAGCTAACATTCCAATAACATACAGTACAGCCATGAATCAATTAAGACACAGCACAGACTCAATTCCATTAACTTACAGCAGAGCCACGTGTCCACTAGCATAAAGCACAGTCACCAGTCCATTGAGATACAGCACAGCCATTATCCATGAACATACAGCACAGCCATGTGTCCACTCTCATACAGCACAGTCACTGGTCCATTAAGATACAGCACAGCCACCCGTCCATTAAGATACAGCACAACCACCATTTCATTAACATATAGCACAGTCACGTATCCACTAGCATAAAGCACAGTGACCAGTCCATTACATCACTGCACAGCCACCATTCCATTAACTTACAGCACAGCCACCAGTCAATTAACATACAGCACAGCCACAATTCCATTAACATACAGCACAATCACCAATCCGTTGAGATACAGCACAGCCACTATCTATTAACATACGGCACAGCCACCAGTACATTCAGTTACCGCACATCCTCTATTCCATTAACATATAGCACAGTCACAAGACATTCAGATAAAGCACAGCCACTATTCCATTAACTTACGGCATAGTCACCAGTCCATTAAGACACAGCACAGCCACCATTCCATTAATATAGAGCACACACACCAGTCCATTAAGATACAGCACAGTCACATTCCATTAACATACAGCCCAGCCACCAGTCCATTAAAATACAGCACAGTCACCGTTGCATTAAAATACTGAACAATCAGCAGCCCATTGACATACAGCACTGCCACCAATCCAATAAAATACAGCACAATCACCAATCCATTAAGATACAGCACAGCCACCATTCCATTAACATACTGTACAGCCACCAGTACATTAATATACAGCATAGCCACCTTTTCATTAAAATACAGAATAGTCACCAGTCCATTAAGACACAGCACAGCCACCATTCCATTAAAATAGAGCACACACATCAGTCCATTAAGAAACAGCACAGCCACATTCCATTAACATACAGCCCAGCCACCAGTCCATTAAAATACAGCACAGTCAACGTTGTATTAAAATACTGAACACCAGCAGCCCATTGACATACAGCACTGCCACTAATCCAATAAAACAAAGCACACCATAAAGCATACTGAACAATCTGCATTCCAATAACATACAGCACAGTCACCAGTCCATTAAGATACAGCACAGCCATGCATCCACTTTCATACAGCACACTCACCTGTCCATTAACATACAGCACAGCCACCAGTCCATTAAGATACAGCACAAGAACCATTCCATTATCATAAAGCACAGCCACGTATCCACTATCATACAGCCCAGTCACCTGTCCATTAAATTATTGAACAGCCACCATTCCATTAACTTACAGCACAGCCACCATTCCATTAAGATACAGCAATATCACCAGCCCATTCAGATACAGCACAGACACCATTCCATTAACATACAGCACAGTCACCAGTCCATTAAGACAGAGCAAATCCACAGCACAATCACCAATCCATTCAAATACAGCACAGCCACCATTCCATTAACATACGGCGCAGCTCCCAGGCAATTCAGTTACCGCACATCATCTATTCCATTAACATACAGCACAGTCACCAGACATTCAGATACAGCACAGACACTATTCCATTAACTTCCGGCACAGTCACCAGTCTATTAAGACAGAGCACAGCCACCATTCCATTAACATGGAGCACAAACACCAATCCATTAACATACAGCTAGGCGACAGTCCATTAAAATACAGCACAGCCGCCATTCCATTAACATACAGCGCAGTCACCAGTCCATTAACATTCAGCGCAGCCACCAGAACATCAACATACAGCACAGCCACCATTCCATTCATATACAGCACAGTCAGCAATCCAGTAACATAAACCACAGTCACCATTGAATTAACATACCACACAATCACCAGTCCTTTAACATACAGCGCAGTCACCAGTCCATTAAAATACAGCACAGCGACCAGTCCAATAACATAAAGCACACTCACCAGTGCATTAAAAAACTGCATAGCAACCAGTACAATAACGTATAACACAGCCACCAGTCTTTGAACCTACGTCACAGCCACTCTTCCATTAACATACAGCACAGCCACCATTCCATTAACATACAGCACTGCCACCATTCCATTAACATACAGGACCGCCACCATTCCATTAACATAGTGCACAGCCAATCAGTCAATTAACAAACAGCACAGCCACCAGTCCATTAACGTACAGCACAGTCACCAGTACAATAACGTACAGCACAGCCAACAGTCTTTGAACATATGTCATAGCCACTATTGCATTAACAAGCAGCACAAACACCATTCCATTAACATACAAGATAGCCACCATTCCATTAAATAGTGTACAGCCAATCAATCCATTAACAAACAGCACAACCACCAGACCAATAACATACAGCACAGCTATCAGTTAACTAAGATACAGCACAGACACAACTCCATTGACTTATAGCACAGACAAGTGTCCACTAGAATACAGCACAGCCACCAGTACAATAACATACAGCACAGCCACCAGTCTTTGGACATTCATCACAGCCACTATTCCATTAATATACTGCACAGCCACCATTCCATTAACATACACTACAGCCACCAGTACATTAATTGAAAGCACAGCCACCTTTCCATTAAAATACAGCACAGTCACCAGTCCATTAAGATACAGCACAGCCACCAGTCCATTAACATACAGCACAGCCACCAGTCCATTAAAATACAGCACAGTCACCATTGCATGAAAATACTGAACAATCAGCAGACCATTAACATACAGCAGAGCGACCAGTTCAATAAAACAAAGCACACCAGCCATTAACATACTGAACAATCGCCATTCTATTAACATACACCACAGGCACCAAATCATTAACATACAGCACAGTCACCAGTCCATCTGCATACAGCAAAGTCACCAGTCCATAAACAAACACCGCAGCCACCAGTGCAATAACTTACAGCACAGTCACCAGTCCAATAAAATACAGCACAGCCACTATTCCATTAACATGTAGCACAGTCATCAGTCCATTAAGATACAGCACAGCCACTATTCCATTAACATACAGCACTCACACCAGTCTATTAACATACAGCAAGGCGACAGTCCGTTAAAATACAGCACAGCCACCATCTCATTAACATGCAGCGCAGTCACCAGTCCATTAACATTCAGCGCAGCCGCCAGAACATCAACATACAGCACAGCCACCATTCCATTCATATACAGCACAGCCAGCAATCCAGCAACATAAACCACAGTCACCATTGCAGGAAAATGCTGTACAATCACCAGTCCATTAACATACAGAACAGACATGAACCCATTAACATATAGCACAGTCACCAGTCCATTAACATACAGCATAGCCAGCAGTCCATTAGCATACAACACAGTCACCAGTCCATTAACATACAACATAGCCAACAGTCCATTAACATACAGCACAGCCACCAGTCCATTAACATACAACACAGTCACCAGTCCATTAACATACAACATAGCCAACAGTCCATTAACATGCAGCACAGCCACCAGTCCATTAACATACAGCAGAGCCATCATCCCATTAACATAGTGCACAGCAATTCAGTCCATTAACAAACAGCACAACCACCTGTCCAATAACAAACAACACAACCATCAGTCAATTAAGATACAGCACAGACACAATTCTATTGAATTATAGCACAGACACGTGTCGACTAGAATACAGCACAGCCACGAGTCTATTAACAGACAGCACTGTCACCACTACAATAACCTATAGCACAGCCAACAGTCTTTGAACATGTGTCACAGCCACTATTCCATTAACATAAAGCACAGACACCATTCTAAATAACTTACAGGACAGCCAGCAGTCCATTAACATCCAGCACAGCCTCCATTACATTACCATGCAGCACAACCACCAGGCCATTAACATACAGCACAGCCCCCAGTCCATTAACATCCAGCACAGCCTCCATTACATTAACATGCAGCACAACCACCAGGCCATTAACATACAGCACAGCCCCCAGTCCATTAACATCCAGCACAGCCACCATTACATTAACATACAGCACAGACACCGGTCCATTAACATGCAGCAAGGCAACAGTCCATTAAAATACAGCGCAGTCAGCAGTCCATTAACATTCAGCGCAGCTGCCAGCACATCAACATACAGCACAGCCACCATTCCATTCATATACAGCACAGCCAGCAATCCAGTAACATAAACCACAGTCACCACTGCAGTAAAATACTGTACAATCACCAGTACATAAACATACAGAACAGACACCGACCCATTAACATACTGCAGAATCACCAGTCCGTTGACACACAGCAGAGTCACCAGATCATTAACATACAGCACAGCGACCAGTCCAATAATATAAGGCACAGTAAGCAGTCCGTTAACATAGTGAACAATCGCCAGGCAATTAACATAGAGAACAGCCACCAGTCCATTAACATAATTAACAAACAGCACAACCACCTGTCCAATAAACTAACAACACAACCATCAGTCAATTAAGATACAGCACAGACACAATTCTATTGAATTATAGCACAGACACGTGTCGACTAGAATACAGCACAGCCACGAGTCTATTAACATACAGCACAGCCACCAGTCCATTTACATACAGCACAGCCACCATCCTTTAACATACAGCACAGTCACCATCCTTTATCATACAGCACAGCCACCAGTCCATTAACATACAGCACAGCCACCATCCTTTAACATACAGCACAGCCACCATCCTTTAACATACAGCACAGCCACCATCCTTTAACATACAGCACAGTCACCATCCTTTATCATACAGCACAGCCACCAGTCCATTAACATACAGCACAGCCACCATCCTTTAACATACAGCACAGCCACCATCCTTTAACATACAGCACAGCCACCAGTCCATTTACATACAGCACAGCCACCAGTCCTTTAACTTACAGCACAGTCACCAGTCCATTAACATACAGCACAGCCAAATCCTTTAACATACAGCACAGCCACCAGTCCATTTACATACAGCACAGCCACCAGTCCATTTACATACAGCACAGCCACCATCCTTTAACTTACAGCACAGCCACCAGTCCATTAACATACAGCACAGTCACCATCCTTTAACATACAGCACAGCCACCATCCTTTAACATACAACACAGCCACCAGTCCATTAACATACAGCACAGCCACCATCCTTTAACATACAACACAGCCACCAGTCCATTAACATACAGCACAGCCACCAGTCCATTAACATACAGCACAGCCACCATCCTTTAGCATACAACACAGCCACCAGTCCATTAACATACAGCACAGCCACCAGTCCATTAACATACAGCACAGCCACCATCCTTTAACATACAACACAGCCACCAGTCCATTAACATACAACACAGCCACCAGTCCATTAACATACAGCACAGCCACCAGTCCATTAACATACAGCACAGTCACCAGTCCATTAAAATACAGCACAGTCACCATCCTTTAACATACAACACAGCCACCAGTCCATTAACACACAACGCAACCAGCAGTCCATTAACGTACAGCACAGTCACCAGTCCATTAACATACAGCACAGTCACCAGTCCATTAACATACAGCACAGCCACCATCCTATAACATACAGCACAGTTACCAGCCCATTAACATATAACACAGTCATCAGTCCATTGACATACAGAACAGTCATCAGGATCTTAAAAAACAGCACAGCCAGCAGTCCATTAACACACAACGCAACCAGCAGTCCATTAACATACAGCACAGCCAACAGACCATTAAAATACAGAACAGCCACCATTCCTTTAACATACAGCACGGTCACTAGCCCATTAACATACAGCACAGCCACCATTCCATTAATATTCACCGCAGACACCAGTCCATTAACTTACAGCACAGCCACCAGTCCATTACCGTATAGCACAGCCACCAGTCCATTAATTACAGCACCACCTCCAGTCCATTAACAAACACCACAGTAACCAGCCCATTCACGTACAGCACAGCCACCAGTCCATTAACGTACAGCACAGTCACCATCCATTAACATACAGCACAGCCACCATCCTTTAACATACAGCACAGTCACCAGTCCATTAACGTACAGCACAGTCACCAGTCCATTAACATACAGCACAGCCACCATCCTTTAACATACAGCACAGCCACCAGTCCATTAAGTTACAGCACAGTCATCCATCCATGAACAAACACCACAGTCATCAATCCATTGACATACAGCACAGTCATCAGCAATTAACAAACAGCGCAGCCACCAGTCCATTAACAAACAGCACAGCCACCAGTGCATAAACAAACAGCACAACCACCCTTCCATTAATATACAGCAGTCACCAGACCATTTACATACAGCACATCCACCAGTCCGTCAACATACAGCACATCCACCAGTCCTTTAACATACAGAAAAGCCACCATTCCATTAACATACAGCACAGTCTTCAGACCATTTATATACAGCAAACACACCAGTCCATTAAAATACAGCACAGTCACCAGCCCATTAACGTACAGCCACTGTTGCTAGTCCATTAACTTACATCAAAACCACCATTTCATTAACATACAGCACCAGCCACCTGTCCATTAACATACAGCAGATCCACCATTCCTTTAACATACAGCATAGCCACCTGTGCACTAACATACAGCCACTGTTGCCAGTCCATTAACTTACAGCACAGCCAGCAGTCCATTAACATATATCACAACCACCATTTCATTAACATACAGCACAGCCACCATTCCATTAATATTCACTGCAGACACCAGGCCATTAACATACAGCACAGTCACCATTCCATTAACATACAGCACAGTCACCAGCCCATTAACATACATCACAGCCACCAGTCCTTTAACATACAGCACAGCCACAAGTTGATTAACATATAGCAGAGTCACCAGTCCATTTACTTGCAGCACAGTCACCAGTGCTTTAACATACAGCACAGCCACCAGTCGATCAACATACTGCACAGCCACAATTTCTTTAACGTACAGCACAGCCACCAGTCAGTTTACGTACAGCATACTCACCAGCCCATTAACATCAAGCCCAGTCACCCTACCATTTACATACAGCACAGACCTCAGTCCATTCACATGCAGCAAAGCCACAATTCCTTAAAATACAGCACTGTCACCTTTCCATTAAGTTACAGCACAGTCATCCATCCATTAACAAACACCACAGTCATCAGTCCATTGACATACAGCACAGTCATCAGGCACTTAACATTCAGCACAGCCACCAGTCCATTAACAAACAGCACAGTCACCAGTCCATTAACATACAGCACAGCCACCAGACCATTAACTTACACCACAGGCACCAGTCCATGAACAAACACCAAAGCCGCCAGTGCACTTACGTACAGCACAGTCACCCTATCATTAACATACCGCACTGCCATCATTCCCTTAACATACCGCACAGTCACCATTCCATTAACAGCAGAGCCACCATTCCATTAATATTCACCGCAGACACCAGTCCATTAACATACAGCACAGCCACCAGTCCATTAATAGTCACCGCAGCCACCAGTCCATTAACATACTGCACAGTCACCATTCCATTAACACACAGCAGAGCCACCAGTCCATTAACATTCACCACTGCCACAAGTCCATTAATATTCACCACAGCCACCAGTGCATTAACATACTCCTCAGCCACTAGTCTGTTAACATACAGCAGTCCCACCAGTGCATAAACAAAAAGCACAACCACCCTTCCATTAAGATACAGCACAGTCACCAGACCAATTACATACAGCACATCCACCAGTCCATTAACATACAGCACATCCACCAGTCCATCAACATACAGCACAGCCACTAGTCCTTTAACATACAGAAAAGCCACCATTCCATTAACATACAGCACAGTCCCCATTCCATTAACATTCAGTACAGTCTTCAGACCATTTATATACAGCAAATCCACTAGTTCATTAAAATACAACACAGTCACCAGCCCATTAACATACATCACAACCAGTATTTCATTAAAATAAAGCACGTCCTCCACTCCATTAATATACAGCACAGCCACCTGTCCATTAACATACAGCAGATCCACCATTCCTTTAACATACAGCACAGACACCTGTGCACTAACATACAGACACTGTTGCCAGTCCCTTAACTTACAACACAGCCAGCAGACCATTAACATACAGCACAGTCACCAGTCCATTAAAATACATCACAACCACCATTACATTAACATATAGCACAGCCAGTAGTCTATTAACATACATCACATCCGACAGGCTAGTAACATACAGCACAGTCGCCAGTCCATTAACTTACAACACAGCCGCCAGTCCAGTAACATACATCACAATCATCATTTCACCGTTGTACAGCTGAGCCACCAGTCCATTAATATACAGCACAATTATCAGTCCATCAACATACAGCACAGCCACCAGTCCATTAACATACAGCACAGCCACCAATGCATTCACACCTGTCAATTAAGAAACACCGCAGTTACTATTCCATTAACATACACCACAGCTACCAGTCCATTAACATTCAGCACAGTTACCAGTCCATTAAAATACAGCACAGTCACCAATCCATTTACTTACAGCAGAGCCGCCAGTCCCTTAACACACATCGCAACCACCATTTTATTGACATACAACACAGCCACCAGTCAATTAACATGCAGCAAAGCTATCATTCCATTAACATACAACACAGTTACCAGTCAATTAACGTACAGCACAGCCACCAGACCATTAACATACAGCACAGCCACTAGTCCGTTAACATACAGCACAGCCACCTTTCCATTAATATTCACCGCAGCCACTGCCCGTTAACATACTCCACAGACACTAGTCCATTAACATACAGCACAGTCACCTATCCAATAACATATATCACAACCACCATACATTAACAAACAGCACAGCCACTCGTCCATTAAAATACATCACAACCAACAGGCCATTAACATACAGCACAGCCACCAGACCATTAACATACATAACAGTCACCAGCCCATTAACATACAGCACAGCCAACAGTCCATTAACATACATAACAGCCACCAGTCCATTCACATACAGCACAACCACCAGTCCATTAACAAACAGCACAGCCACAATTCCTTTAACATACAGCACAGTCGCCAGCCTATTAACATACAGCACAGCCAACATCCATTAACATACATAACAGCCACCAGTCCATTAATATACAGAACAGCCACCAGTTCATTGACATACAGCGCAGCCACCAGTCCCTTAACAAACACCACAGTCACCAGCTCATTAACATAGAGAACAGCCATCAGTCCATTGACATACAGCACAGTCACCATGCACTTAACAAACAGCACAATCATTAGGCCGTTAACATTCAGCACAGCCAACAGTCCATTAACATACATAACAGCCACCAGTCCATTAACATACCGCACAGCCAACAGTCCATTAACAAACACCACAGTCACCAGCCCATTGACGTACAGCACAGCCACCAGTCAGTTTACGTACAGCACAGTCACCAGCTCATTAACATACAGCACAGCCACCAGTCAATTAACATACAGCACAGCCGCCAGTGCATTAACATACAGCACAGCCAAGAGTCCATTAACATTCATAACAGACACCAGCCCATTAACTTACAGCACAACCACCAGCCCATTAACAAACACCACAGTCACCAGTCCATTCACATACAGCACAGCCACCAGTCAGTTTACGTACAGCACAGTCATCAGCCCATTAACATAAAGCACAGCCAACAGTCCATTAACATACAGCCCAGCCACCAGTCCATTAACAAACAGCACAGTCATCAGCCCATTAACAAAGAGCATAGCCAATCAGTCCATTGACATACAGCACAATCATCAGGCACTTAAACAGCACAGTCATTAAGCCATTAACATTCAGCACAGCCACCAGTCCATGAACATACCACACAGCAACCATTCCTTTAACATACAGCGCGGTCACCAGCCCATTAAAATACAGCACAATCACCAGCTCATTAACATACAGCACAGTAACCAGCCCATTCACGTACAGCACAGCCACCAGTCAGTTTACGTACAGCACAGTCACCAGCCCATTAACATTCAGCACAGGCACCAGCCCATTAACATATAGCACAGTCACCAGTACATTAACATACAGCACAGTCACCAGTACATTAACATACAGTACAGGCACCAGTCCATTAACATACAGCACAGCCACCAGTCAATTAACACACAGCACATCCACCAGTCCATTAACATACAGCACAGCCACCAGTGCATTAATATACAGCACAGTCGCCAGTCCATTAACATACAGCACAGCCACCAGTCCTATAACATACAGATCAGCCACTAGTCTTTTAACATACAGCACAGTCACCAGTCCATTAACATACAGCACAGTCACCAGTCCATTAACATACAGCACAGTCACCAGTCCATTAAAATACAGCACAGCGACCATAGCATTAACATACAGAACAATCACCAGTATATTAAAAAACACCACAGCTATTACACAATTAACACTCAGAGCATCCGCCAGTCTATTAACATGCACTACAATCACTAGTACATCACCATACAGCCCTTCCAGCAGTCGATTATCATGCACCGGATTCACCCATCCATTCACAGAATCACACAGTGCAGAAGACACCCTGAGGACCATTGAGTCTGCACCGACACATGAGAAACACCTGACCTACCTACCTTGTCCCATTTACCAGCACTTGGCCCATAGCCTTGAATGTTAAGACGTGCCAAGTGCTCATCCAGGTACTTTTTAAAGGATGTGATGCAACCTGCCTCCACCACCCTCCTAGACAACACATTTCAGACCGTTACCACCCTCTGGGTTTAAAAAGTTTTTCCCCACATCCCCCTAAACCTCCTGCCCCTCACCTTGAACTTATGCCCCCTCGTGCCTGACCCTTCAACTAAGGGGAGCCTATCCACCCTGTCAATGCCCCTCATAATCTTGTACACCTCGATCATGTCTCCCCTCAGTCTTCTCTGCTCCAACGAAAACAATCTATGTACATTCAGCCTCTCTTCATAACTTTAATGTAACCCAGGCAACATCCTGGTGAATCTCCTCTGCACCCACTCCAGTGCACTCACATCCTTCCTATAATGTGGCGACCAGAACTGCACACAGTACTCCAGCTGTGGCCTCACCAAGGTTCTATACAATTCCAACATGACCTCCCTACTTTTGTAAACTATTCCTCGATTGATAAAGGCAAGTGTCCCATATGCCTTTTTCACAACCCCACCAACATGCTCCTCTGCCTTCAGAGATCTATGGACACACACGCCAAGGTCCTTTTGTTCCTCAGAACTTCCTAGTGTCATGCTGTTCATTGAATACTTCTTTGTCAAATTAGTCCTTCCAAAGTGTATCACCTCACAGTTCAGGGTTAAATACCATCTGCCACTTATCTGCCCATTTGACCATCCCGTCTATATCTTCCTGTAGCCCAAGACACTCAACCTCACTGTTAACCACCTGGCCAATCTTTGTGTCATCCGCAAACTTACTAATCCTACCCCCCACGTAGTCATCTATTTCATTTATATAAATGACCAATAATAGGGGACTGAGCACAGATCCCAGTGGTGCACCACTGGACACTGGCTTCCAGTCACTAAAGCATCCTTCTGTCATCACCCCTCTGTCACCTACAACTAAGCCAATTTTGAATCCACATTATCAAATTACTCTGTATCTTATGTGCATTTGCCCTCTTTAAAAGCCTCCCATGTGGGACCTTGTCAAAGGATTTGCTGAAATCCATATAAACTATATCAACTACACTACCCTCATCTACACACCTGGTCACCATCTCAAAAAATTCAATCAAATTTGTTAGGCATGACCTCCCTCTGACAAAGCCATGCTGACTATCCCTGATCAAACCTTGCCTCTCCAAGTGGAGATAGATTCTCTCCTTCAGAATTTTCTCCAATAGTTTCCCTGCCACTGACATGAGACTCACTGGTCTGTAGTTCCCTGGCTTATCTCTACAGCCCTTCTTAAATAGCAGAACTATTTAAGTTATTTAACACTATTTAACGAACCCCACAGTCACCAGTCCATTTACATACAGCACAGCCACCAGACCATTAACACTCAGGAAAGTCACCAAACCTTTAAACCAGTTGATTAACAGCAGAGACACCAGTCAATTAATGAACACCACAGCCACCTGCCCATTAACTAACACCACAGCCACCAGTCCATCAATTTGCACAACAGCCACCAACCATTAATATGCACCAGAGCCACCGGGCCATTAAATTACACCTCAGTCACCAGGCTATTAACATACACCAAAGCCTCCATTCCATGAACATACATCAGAGCCACCAGCACATTAACATATACTCTGCCACCAGTCTATTAACATCCAGCACAGCCAACAGTCCATTCACATCAACTACAGACACCAGTCTCTTAACATACACTAGAGTCCCTTGTCCCTGAATATACTCCACAGCCACTAGTCCATTAATATACAGCCCATCCACCAAGTCCATTAATATACACCACAGACGCCAGTACATTAACTCACACCACAGCCACCAGTCCATTTACATACAGCACAATCACCAATCTATTAACATCAACCCAAGACACCAGTCCCTTAACATACGCTAGAATCCCTTGTCCTTGAATATACTCCATGGCCACCAGTCCATTAACATACATCCTATCCACCATTACTTTAATATGCTTCACAGCCACCAGTATTTTAACGAACCCTACAGGCACCAGTCCATTAACTTGCACAACATCCACCAGTCCATTAACACACCCCAGCGTCACCAGTACATTAACATGCAGCACTGTCACCATTACATTAATAAACACCACAAGCACCAGTATTTTAATGAGCACCACAGTCACCCATCCATTAACTTGTACAACCGTCCATTAATATACAGCACAGTCACCAGTCGATTAACATACAGCAGAGATACCAGTTAATTAACGAACACCACAGGTCACCAGTGCATTAACATACAGCACTGCCACCAATCCATTGGCTGCCCTCTCATTCGTCTGTCTCCTTCAATCTTGTCCTCTTTCACAGCACAGGGCATAATTGGCTCACAGGAGGACAGCTAAAGCAAGCTGTGGCATTCAGGGCCTCGGCTCTCCAGAGAACCCATGCCGAGGTCTTCAGAGGCAACAGGGCCAACCATTGCACAGGCTGTCTCCACCCCTGCTTCAGATGTCAGGGCAGCACCTAGAGGAACTGGCAGCCTGGAAAGTTAAGAAATTTTGATCACAGTTGGTTGCACAGGTGAAAACATTTTGTCACTTCTTGCTCTGAGAAAATATTCACCACACATTATCCAGTGAATATTGTCTTTAAGCTTCGTTGGTAGTCTTCACAAGTCCCCCCCCACCACCGTCACTGCAGTCCCCCCCAATAGCAGCTCAGCTTTACACAGACAGATGAGTGAGTCTGGAGGGAGAAGTGAGTGTGTGTCAGGGCCTTTCAGAGCCTCATGCAAACACTTTCACACACAGGGATCCTTCCTCCATCACACTCATCTCAATGTCCCAAGCATTTTCAATACTGCTTGTTGGGGTTCTCTTTCAGATGTCCATCTGAGCTGACCTCCAACTCCACCCACCCACATCGCACTCCCATGTAGCAACTGTTCTCATCCAACACGAGGCTCCCGTCATTTTCGATTCCAACAGCGATGGTCATAGTCAGATTTTTGCTCAAGTCCCTTGTCCTTTCCCCTCCCCCACTCATCCATATCTTTTCCCCATCACTGTTGCCCCCCAGCCCAAGTGTCACCTCCACCTCCCCACCGTCACCTACCAACTAGAACCCTTGTCTTTCCAGGATGTCCAGGTGAATATGCACATTCCCTACCTTCCCGAGAATCCCACCCCCATCCACATTGGCTTCCCTAACGTCCTCTTTCCCATGCCCAAAGTCTCTGTCTGCCCCTGAGTCCCCACCAACCATCCTCACTGCCCCTTATACTGCTACCGAAGCCCCCCTCACCCTCCCACCAGTCCGGCTCCCTCTGCCCGCACTCATAATCACCATTGCATCATACCATGCCCACCCTCAGTTCTCTCCCCAGAAGGCAGTCATTGGCTCCACTGACCCCTTCCTTGCACGTTCACCTGGACATCCCACCACCCCTTACTCCGTCCTCTCCCCAGACACGTTCCTCCCCACGATACCTTGGCCCCCCCAAGACACCTCCACCCTTCCGAACACCTTCCCCCCCTGAACTCCTCCCCCCCATAAACTGCTTCCCCCTCGGGACTCCTCTCTCCTCCAAATTCCTTTCCCCCTCCGAACTCCTCCACCCAAAACTCATCCCCACTGAACTCCTTCCCCCCTCTGAAATCCTGCCCCATCCGAGCTCCTTCACCCTCTGAAATCCTTACCCCCTCCGAACTCCACCCCTCCCCCCTCCCCCCGCTGAACTCCTCCCCCTCCAAACACCTACCCCTTCCAAACTCCTTCTCCATTCCAAACAACTTCATCTCCCCACCCACACCCGCCCCCGATATACTCTTCATTCACAGCTGGCCCCTCTCCACACCCCCATCACCGATCATCCACAGCAGCCCCTGGCCAAGATTGTGATGTTCCAAAGCAGACCTGAGAAATGAACGGAGACCTCCCACATTCTGAGAGCTGCTTCCTGGCAGATCCATGTGCGTAAGAATCCACAAAGTGTGCAATGCGCAATGTTCCTCCGGGGTCCCATAGCTGTCGGGCTGCAGCATCTTCTGTTCCTCTGATGTCCATGATGTGACCAAGGCCCTAACGGCAATTCCCGACTTCTGCACGGCACACTTGACCAGGCATGTTCTGGGCCGGCGTGTTTTCCCATCGATATAATGGATAATCTGGTGTCGGGGGAGGTACAATTCCAACTGGGGCATCACTTAAGTCCCATTAGCGTGTTGCAAATTGGGTTCAGGCCAGTTTCCAGCAGGATTGGTGTTCCGTCATAGTGGACACCGCTGTGCTTTCACGCTGCCATGGAAATGATTTTGGGCCTTGTCAAAAAATTCCACCAATGGGACCAGAAATATCCAGCCACTGAGTGTTATTCACTAATGAGCTGAGATCTGTATAACATCCCCATTGCAGTAAAATTACATCCATTTCCTCAATCCTCCCATACCACCCCCAGCCCAGACCAAGCTATTCTATCTCTCCCATGCCACCCATCCCTGCCATGCCATTTCCATCTGATTTCTTTCATTCCTCATATCATCATCATTCTACCCACACTTTCCATAATTCCTCCATGTATTACTCCACTCCCAAGCCCATTCCCAACTCTTCTTCAGGCAGTCGGTTTGTATATGTTCTGCCTCGTGAATTATAGAACTGATTACCTGAGACCAGTGACTGATGCTGGAGAGCAGTGAGATCCAAGGCCCAGTGACTGACACTGGAAAGCAGTGAGGGCAAGGGCCCAATGATTGACTCTGGAGAGCAGTGAAAGCCAGGGCCCAGTGACTGATGCTGAAGAGCAGTGAGAGCCAGGGCCCAGTGACTGATGCTGGAGAGCAGAGAGAGCCAGGGCTAGTGACTGATGCTGGAGAGCAGTGAGAGCCAGGGCCCAGTGACTGACGCTGGAGACCAGTGAGAGACAGGGCCCAGTGACTGAAGCTGGAGAGCAGTGAGAGCCAGGGCCCAGTGACTGATGCTGGAGAGCAGAGAGAGCCAGGGCTAGTGACTGATGCTGGAGAGCAGTGAGAGCGAGAGCCCAGTTCATTCAGATTGGGAACAGTGAGAGCTAGGGCCCAGACTGACGCTGGAGAGCAGTGTGATCCAGGGCCCAGTGACTGACGTTGGAGAGCAGTGAGAGCCAGGGCCCAGTACTTTCACCATGGGAGCAGTGAAACCTAGAGGCCAGTGACTGACACTGGGGAGCAGTGAGAGCCAGGGCCCAGTGACTGACACTGGAGAGCAGTGAGAGCCAGGGCCCAGTGACTGACGCTGGAGAGCAGTGAGAGCCAGGGCCCAGTGACTGATGCTGGAAAGCAGTGAGAGCCAGGGCCCAGTGACTGATGCTGGAGAGCAGTGAGAGCCGGGGCACAGTGCCTGACACTGGAGAACAGTGAGAGCCAGGGCTAGTGACTGATGCTGGAAAGCAGTGAGAGCCAGGGCCCAGTGACTGACGCTGGAGGTCAGTGAGAGCCAGGCTAGTGACTGATGCTGGAGAGCAGTGAGAGCCAGGGCCCGGTGACTGACACTGGGGAGCAGTGAGAGCCAGAGCTTGTGACTGTCGCTGGAAGGCAGTGAGAGCCAGCGCACAGGGACTGACCCTGGAGAGCAATGAGAGCCAGGGCTAGTGAATGATGCTGGAGAGCAGTGAGAACCAGAGCCCAGTGACTGAAGCTGGAGAGCAGTGAGAGCCAGGGCACAGTGACTGACCCTGTAGAGCAGTGAGAACAAGGGCTAGTGAATGATGCTGGAGAGCAATGAGAGCCAGAGCCCAGTGACTGACGCTGGAGAGCAGCGAGAGCCAGGGCCCAGTGACTGACGCTGGAGAGCAGCGAGAGCCAGGGCCCAGTGACTGACGCTGGAGAGCAGTGAGAACAAGGGCCCAGTGACTGACGCTGGAGAGCAGTGAGAGCCAGGGCTCAGTTACTGATGCTGGAGAGAAAGGAGAGAAAAGGCCCAGTACTTTCAGATTGGGAGCAGTGAGAGCAAGGGCCCAGAGACTGACGCTGGAAGTCAGTGAGAGCCAGGGCTAGTGACTGATGCTGGAGAGCAGTGGGAGGCAGGGCCCAGTTCTTTCAGCATGGGAGCAGTGAATGCTAGTGTCCAGTGACTGACGCTGGAGAGCAGTGAGAGCCAGGGCTCTGTGACTGACGCTGGAGAATAGTGAGATGCAGGGCCCAATGACTGACGCTGGAGAGCAGTGAGGGCCATGGCCCAATGACTGACGCTGGAGAGCAGTGAGATCCATGGCCCAGTGACTGACACTGGAGAGCAGTGAGAGCCAGGGACCTGTGACTGACGCTGGAGAATAGTGAGATCCAGGGCTAGTGAATGATGCTGGAGAGCAATGAGAACCAGAGCCCAGTGACTGAAGCTGGAGAGCAGTGAGAGCCAGGGCACAGTGACTGACCCTGTAGAGCAGTGAGAACAAGGGCTAGTGAATGATGCTGGAGAGCAATGAGAGCCAGAGCCCAGTGACTGACTCTGAAGAGCAGCGAGAGCCAGGGCCCAGTGACTGACGCTGGAGAGCAGTGAGAACAAGGGCCCAGTGACTGACACTGGAGAGCAGTGAGAGCCAGGGCTCAGTTACTGATGCTGGAGAGAAAAGAGAGCAAAGGCCCAGTACTTTCAGCTTGGGAGCAGTGAGAGCAAGGGCCCAGAGACTAACGCTGGAGAGCAGTGAGAACAAGGGCCCAGAGACTGACGCTGGAAGTCAGTGAGAGCCAGGGCTAGTGACTGATGCTGGAGAGCAGTGGGAGGCAGGGCCCAGTATTTTCAGCATGGGAGCAGTGAATGCTAGTGCCCAGTGACTGACGCTGGCGAGCAGTGAGAGCTAGGGCCCAGTTCATTCAGCTTGGCAACAGTCAGAGCCAGGGCCCAGACTGACGCTGGAGAGCAGTGAAAGCCAGGGCCCAAAGACTGACGCTGGAGAGCAGTGAAAGCCAGGACCCAACGACTGACGCTGGAGAGCAGTGAGAGCCAGGGTCCAGTACTTTCACCATGGGAGCAGTGAAACCTAGAGCCCAGTGACTGACACTGGGGAGCAGTGAGAGCCAGGGCCCAGTGACTGACGTAGGGAGTAGTGAGAGCCAGAGCCCAGTGACTGATGCTGGAAAGCAGAGAGAGCCAGGGCCCAGTGCCTGACACTGGAGAGCAGCGAGAGCCAAGGCGCAATGCCTGACACTGGAGAGCAGTGAGAGCCAAGGCCCAGTACATTCAGCTTGGGAACAGTGAGAGCAAGGGCCCAGTGACAGAAGCTGGAGAGCAGTGAGAGCCAGGGCTAGTGACTGATGCAGGAGAGCAGTGAGAGCCAGGGCCCAGTGACTGACGCTGGAGAGCAGTGAGAGCCAGGGCCCAGTGACTGACGCTGGAGAGCAGTGAGAGACAGGTCGCAGTACCTTCAGCTTGGGAGCAGTGAGAGCAAGGGCCCAGTGACAGACGCTGGAGAGCAGTGAGAGCAAGGGCCCAGTGCCTGACACTGGAGAGCAGTGAGAGACAGGTCGCAGTACCTTCAGCTTGGGAGCAGTGAGAGCAAGGGCCCAGTGCCTGACACTGGAGAGCAGTGAGATGGAGGGCTAGTAACTGATGCTGGAGAGCAGTGAGAGGCAGGTCGCAGTACGTTCAGCTTGGGAGCAGTGAGAGCAAGTGCCCAGTGACTGACGCTGGAAAGCAGTGAGAGCCAGGGCCCAGTGACTGACGCTGGAGAGCAGTGAGAGGCAGGGCCCAGTGATGGATGCTGGATAGCAGTGAGAGACAGGGCCCATTGAATGACGCTGGAGAGCAGTGAGAGCCAGGGCCCAGTGACTAACGCTGGAGAGCAGTGAGAGCCAGGGGCCAGTGACTGATGCTGGAGAGCAGAGAGTGCCAGGGCCCAGTGACAGACATTGGAGAGCAGTGAGAGCCAGGGCCCAGTGCCTGACACTGGAGAGCAGTGAGAGCCAAGGCCAAGAGAATGACGCTGCAGGTCACTGAGAGCCAGAGCTAGTGACTGATGCTGGAGTGCAGTGAAAGCCCGGGCCCAATGGCTGACGCTGGAGAGCAGTGAGAGACAGGTCACAGTACCTTCAGCTTGGGAGCAGTGAGATCGGGGCCCAGTGACTGTCGCTGGAGAGCAGTGAGAGCCAGGGCCCAGTGGCTGGCACTGGAGAGCAGTGAGAGCCAAGGCCCAGTACATTCAGCTTGGGAGCAGTGAGAGCCAGGGCCCAGTGACGGATGCGGGAGAGCAGTGAGAGCCAGGGCCCAGTGACGGATGCGGGAGAGCAGTGAGAGCCAGGGCCCAGTGACGGATGCGGGAGAGTAGTGAGAGCCAGGGCCCAGTGACTGATGCTGGAAAGCAGAGAGAGCCAGGGCCCAGTGCCTGACACTGGAGCGCAGCGAGAGCCAAGTCGCAATGCCTGACACTGGAGAGCAGTGAGAGCCAAGGCCCAGTACATTCAGCTTGGGAACAGTGAGAGCAAGGGCCCAGTGACAGAAGCTGGAGAGCAGTGAGAGCCAGGGCTAGTGACTGATGCTGGAGAGCAGTGAGAGACAGGGATAGTGACTGATGCAGGAGAGCAGTGAGAGCCAGGGCCCAGTGACTGATGCTGGAAAGCAGAGAGAGCCAGGGCCCAGTGCCTGACACTGGAGCGCAGCGAGAGCCAAGTCGCAATGCCTGACACTGGAGAGCAGTGAGAGCCAAGGCCCAGTACATTCAGCTTGGGAACAGTGAGAGCAAGGGCCCAGTGACTGACGCTGGAGAGCAGTGAGAGCCAGGGCTAGTGACTGATGCAGGAGAGCAGTGAGAGCCGGGGCCCAGTGACAGAAGCTGGAGAGCAGTGAGAGCCAGGGCCCAGTGACAGATGCTGGAGAGCAGTGAGAGGCAGAGCTAGTGACTGACGCTGGAGAGCAGTGAGAGACAGGTCGCAGTACCTTCAGCTTGGGAGCAGTGAGAGCAAGGGCCCAGTGACTGACGCTGGAGAACAGTGAGAGGCAGGGCCCAGTGACTGATGCTGGAGAGCAGAGAGTGCCAGGGCCCAGTGACAGACACTGGAGAGCAGTGAGAGCCAAGGCCAAGAGACTGACACTGCAGGTCATTGAGAGCCAGAGCTAGTGACTGATGCTGGAGTGCAGTGAAAGCCCGAGCCCAGTTACTGACGCTGGAGAGCAGTGAGAGACAGGTCGCAGTACCTTCAGCTTGGGAGCAGTGAGATCGGGGCCCAGTGACTGACGCTGGAGAGCAGTGAGAGCCAGGGCCCAGTGGCTGACACTGGAGAGCAGTGAGAGCCAAGGCCCAGTACATTCAGCTTGGGAGCAGTGAGAGCAAGGGCCCAGTGACAGAAGCTGGAGGTCAGTGAGATCCAGGGCTAGTGACTGATGGTGCAGAGCAGTGAGAGCAAGGGCCCAGTGACTGACGGTGTAGAGCAGTGAAAGCCAGTGCCCAGTGACTGATGCTGGAGAGCAGTGAGAGCCAGGTCCCAGTTCAGTCAGCTTGGGAGCAGTGAGAGCTACGGCCCAGACTGATGCTGGAGTGCAGTGAGAGCCAGGGCTAGTGACTGATGCTGGAGTGCAGTGAGAGCCAGGGCCCAGTGACTGACGCTGGAGAGCAGTGAGAGCCAGTGCTAGTGACTGGCGCTGGAGAGCAGTGAGAGCCAAGGCCCAGTACATTCAGCATGGGAGCAGTGAATGCTCGTGTCCGGTGACGGACGCTGGAGACCAGTGAGAGCCAGGGCTCTGTGAATGACACTGCAGAGCTGTGAGAGCCAAGGCCCAGTGACTGATGGTGTAGAACAGTGAGAGCCAGGGCCCAGTAACTGACGCTGCAGAGCAGTGAGGGCCAGGGCCCAGTGACTCACATTGGGAGCATTGAGAGCCAGGAACCAGTGCTTTCAGCATGGGAGCAGTGAATGCTCGTGTCCAGTGACTGACGCTGGAGACCAGTGAGAACCAGGGCTGTGTGACTGACACTGGAGAGCAGGGAGAGCCAGGGCTCAGTGACTGACCATGGAGAGCAATAAGAGCCAGGGCTGGTGACTGATGCTGGAGAGCAGTGAGAGCCAGTGCCCAGTGACTGATGCTGGAGAGCAGTGAGAGCCAGGTCCCAGTTCAGTCAGCTTGGGAGCAGTGAGAGCTAGGGCCCAGACTGACGCTAGAGAGCAGTGAGAGCCAGGGCTAGTGACTGATGCTGGAGAGCAGTGAGAGCCAGTTCCCAGTATTTTCACCATGGGAGAAGTGAAACCAAGAGCTCAGTGACTGGCAGTGGAGAGCAGTGAGAGCCAGGGCCAGTGATTGATGCTGGCGAGCAGAGAGAGCCAGGTCCCAGTACTTTCAGCTTGGGAGCATTGAATGCTAGTGCCCAGTGATTGAAGCTGGGGAGCAGTGAGAGCCAGGTCCCAGTGACTGATGCTGGAGAGCAGTGAAAGCCAGGGTCCAGTGACTGACGCTGGAGAGCAGTGAGAGCCAGGGCCCAGTGACTGATGCTGGAGAGCAGGGAGGGCCAGGGCCCAGTGACTCACATTGGGAGCATTGAGAGCCAGGAACCAGTGCTTTCAGCATGGGAGCAGTGAATGCTCGTGTCCAGTGACTGACGCTGGAGACCAGTGAGAACCAGGGCTGTGTGACTGACGCTGGAGAGCAGGGAGAGCCAGGGCCCAGTGACTGATGCTGGAGAGCAGTGAGTGCCAGGGCCCAGTGACTGACACTGGAGAGCAGTGAGAGCCAAGGCCCAGTACATTCAGCATGGGAGCAGTGAATGCTCGTGTCCAGTGACTGACGCTGGAGAGCAGTGACATCCAGGGCCAGTGACTGACACTGAAGAGCAGTGAAAGCCAGGGCCCAGTGACTGATGCTGGAGAGCAGTGAGAGCCAGAGCCCAGTGACTGATGCTGGAGAGCAGTGAGAGCTAGGGCCCTGACTGATGCTGGAGAGCAGGGAGAGCCAGGGCCCAGTGACTGATGCTGGAGAGCAGAGAGTGCCAGGGCCCAATGACTAACGCTGGAGAGCAGAGAGTGCCAGGGCCCAGTGACTGATGCTGGAGAGCAGAGAGTGCCAGGGCCCAGTGCCTAACACTGGAGAGCAGTGAGTGCTAAGGTCCAGTACATTCAGCTGGCGAGCAGTGAGGGCAAGGGCCCAGTGACTAATGCTGGAGAGAAATGTGATACAAGGCCCAGTGACTGACACTGGAGAGCAGTGAGAGCCAGGGCCCATTGCCTGACGCTGGAGAGCACTGTGATCCAAGGTCCAGTGACTGACACTGGAGAGCAGTGATAGCCAAGGCACTGTCCATTCAGCTTGGGCGCAGCGATAGTAAGGGCCCAGTGACTGAAGCTGGAGGTCAGTGAGAGCCAGGGCTAGTGATTGATGCTGCAGAGCATTAAGAGCCATGGACCAGTACATTCAGCATGGGAGCAGTGAATGCTCGTGTCCAGTGACTGACGCGGGAGACCAGTGAGAGCCAGGTCTCTGTGACTGACGCTGGAGAGCAGGGAGAGCCAGGGCCCAGCGACTGACGTTGGGAGCAGTGAGAGCAAGGGCCCAATGACTGATGCTGGAGAGCAGTGAGTGCCAGGGCCCAGGCTGACACTGGAGAGCAGTGAGAGCCAAGGCCCAGTGACTGACGCTGGGGAGCAGTGAGAGCTAGGGCCCAGTAACTGATGCTGGGGAGCTGTGAGAGGCAGGGCCCAGTGACTGACGCTGGGGAGCAATGAGAGCCAGGGCCCAGTGACTGACGTTGGCGAGCAGAGAGAGCCAGGGCCCAATAATTTCAGCATGGGAGCAGTGAGGGCTAGGGCCCAATGACTGACGCTGGAGAGCAGTGAGAGCCAGGGCCCAATGACTGACGCTGAAGGGCAGTGAGAGCCATGGCTAGTGACTGATGCTGGAGAGCAGTGCAAGCCAGGGCCCAGTGACTGAAGCTGGAGAGCAGTGAGAGCCAGGGCCGAGTGCCTGACACTGGAGAGCAGGGAGAGCCAAGGCCCAGTACATTCAGCATGGGAGCAGTGAATGCTAGTGTCCAGTGACTGACGCTGGAGACCAGTGAGAGTCTGGGCTCTGTGACTGACGCTGGAGAGCTGTGAGAGCCAGGGCCCAGTGCCTGACAGTGTAGAGCAGTGAGAGCCAGGGCCCAGTGAATGATGCTGGAGAGCTGTGAGGGACAGGGCCCAATGACTGACGCTGGAGAGCAGTGAGAGCCAGGGCCCAGTGACTGACGCTGAAGAGCTGTAAGAGCCAGGGCCCAATGACTGACGCTGAAGGGCAGTGAGAGCCATGGCTAGTGACTGATGCTGGAGAGCAGTGCGAGCCAGCGCCCAGTGACTGATGCTGGAGAGCAGTGCGAGCCAGGGCCCAGTGACTGAAGCTGGAGAGCAGTGAGAGCCGGGGCCAGTGACTGACTCTGAAGATCAGTGAGCACCAGGGCTGGTGACTGATGCTGGAGAGCAGGGAGAGCCAGGGCCCAGTGACTGATGCTGGAAAGCAGTGAGAGCCGGGGCCGAGTGCCTGACACTGGAGAGAAGTGAGATCCAAGGCCCATTACATTCAGCTGGTGAGCAGTGAGAGCCAGGGCCCAGTGATTGACGCTGAAAAGCAGTGAGAGGCAGAGCTAGTGACTGACGCTGGAGACCAGTGAGAGTCTGGGCTCTGTGACTGACGCTGGAGAGCAGGGAGAGCCAGGGCCCAGTGACTGACGTTGGGAGCAGTGAGAGCCAGGGCCCAATGACTGATGCTGGAAAGCAGTGAGAGCCGGGGCCCAGTACATTCAGAATGGGAGCAGAGAATGCTAGTGTCCAGTGACTGACGCTGGTGACCAGTGAGAGTCTGGGCTCTGTGACTGACGCTGGAGAGCTGTGAGAGCCAGGGCCCAGTGACTGACGCTGGAGAGCAGTTAGAGCCAGGGCCCAGTGACTGACGCTGAAGAGCTGTAAGATCCAGGGCCCAATGACTGACGCTGAAGGGCAGTGAGAGCCATGGCTAGTGACTGATGCTGGAGAGCAGTGAGAGCCAGGGCCCAGTGACTGATGCTGGAGAGCAGTGTGATCCAAGGCCCAGTGACTGACGGTGTAGAGCACTGATAGCCAGGGCCCAGTGACTGATGCTGGAGAGCAGTGAGAGCCAAGGCCCAGTGACTGACACTGGAGCCCAGTGAGAGCCAGGGCTCTGTGACTCACGCTGGAGAGCTGTGAGAGCCAGGGCCCAGTGACTGACGGTGTAGAGCAGTGAGAGCCAGGGCCCATTGACTGATGCTGGAGAGCAGTGAGAGCCAGGGCCCAGTGCCTGACGGTGTAGAGCAGTGAGAGCCAGGGCCCAGTGAATGATGCAGGAGAGCTGTGAGGGACAGGGCCCAATGACTGACGCTGGAGAGCAGTAAGAGCCAGGGCCCAATGACTGACGCTGAAGGGCAGTGAGAGCTAGGGCCCAGTAACTGAAGCTGGAGAGCAGTGACATCCAGGGCCAGTGACGACACTGAAGAGCAGTGAAAGCCAGGCCCAGTGACTGATGCTGGAAATCTCTGAGAGACAGGGCTAGTGATGAATGCTGGAGAGCAGTGAGAGCCAGGGCCCAGTACATTCAGCTTGGGAGCAGTGAAAGCAAGGGCCAGTGACTGACGCTGGAGTTCAGTGAGAGCCAGGGCTAGTGACTGATGCTGGAGAGCAGTGAGAGCCGGGGCCGAGTGCCTGACACTGAAGAGCAGTGAGAGCCAGGGCCCAGTGACTGACGTTGGGAGCAGTGAGAGCCAAGGCCCAATGACTGATGCTGGAGAGCAGTGAGTGCCAGGGCCCAGGCTGACACTAGAGAGCAGTGAGAGCCAAGGCCCAGTGACTGACGCTGGGGAGCAGTGAGAGCTAGGGCCCAGTAACTGACGCTGGGGAGCTGTGAGAGGCAGGGCCCAGTAACTGACGCTGGGGAGCAATGAGAGCCAGGGCCCAGTGACTGACGTTGGCGAGCAGAGAGAGCCAGGGCCCAATAATTTCAGCATGGGAGCAGTGAGGGCTAGGGCCCAATGACTGATGCTGGAGAGCAGTGAGAGCCGGGGCCGAGTGCCTGACACTGAAGAGCAGTGAGGGCTAGGGCCCAATGACTGACGCTGGAGAGCAGTGAGAGCCAGGGCCCAATGACTGACGCTGAAGGGCAGTGAGAGCCATGGCTAGTGACTGATGCTGGAGAGCAGTGCAAGCCAGGGCCCAGTGACTGAAGCTGGAGAGCAGTGAGAGCCAGGGCCGAGTGCCTGACACTGGAGAGCAGTGAGGGCTAGGGCCCAATGACTGACGCTGGAGAGCAGTGAGAGCCAGGGCCCAATGACTGACGCTGGAGAGCAGGGAGAGCCAAGGCCCAGTACATTCAGCATGGGAGCAGTGAATGCTAGTGTCCAGTGACTGACGCTGGAGACCAGTGAGAGTCTGGGCTCTGTGACTGACGCTGGAGAGCTGTGACAGCCAGGGCCCAGTGCCTGACGGTGTAGAGCAGTGAGAGCCAGGGCCCAGTGAATGATGCTGGAGAGCAGTGAGGGACAGGGCCCAATGACTGACGCTGGAGAGCAGTGAGAGCCAGGGCCCAGTGACTGACGCTGAAGAGCTGTAAGAGCCAGGGCCCAATGACTGACGCTGAAGGGCAGTGAGAGCCATGGCTAGTGACTGACTCTGAAGAGCAGTGAGCGCCAGGGCTGGTGACTGATGCTGGAGAGCAGGGAGAGCCAGGGCCCAGTGACTGATGCTGGAAAGCAGTGAGATCCGGGGCCGAGTGCCTGACACTGGAGAGAAGTGAGAGCCAAGGCCCATTACATTCAGCTGGTGAGCAGTGAGAGCGAGGGCCCAGTGATTGACGCTGAAAAGCAGTGAGAGGCAGAGCTAGTGACTGACGCTGGAGACCAGTGAGAGCCAGGGCTCTGTGACTGACGCTGGAGAGCAGGGAGAGCCAGGGCCCAGTGACTGACGTTGGGAGCAGTGAGAGCCAGGGCCCAATGACTGATGCTGGAAAGCAGTGAGAGCAAGGGCCCAGTGACTGATGCTGGAGAGCAGTGTGAGCCGGGGCCCAGTACATTCAGAATGGGAGCAGTGAATGCTAGTGTCCAGTGACTGACGCTGGTGACCAGTGAGAGTCTGGGCTCTGTGACTGACGCTGGAGAGCTGTGAGAGCCAGGGCCCAGTGCCTGACGGTGTAGAGCAGTGAGAGCCAGGGCCCAGTGAATGATGCTGGAGAGCTGTGAGGGAGAGGGCCCAATGACTGACGCTGGAGAGCAGTTAGAGCCAGGGCCCAGTGACTGACGCTGAAGGGCAGTGAGAGCCATGGCTAGTGACTGATGCTGGAGAGCAGTGCGAGCCAGGGCCCATTGACTGAAGCTGGAGAGCAGCGAGAGCCGGGGCCAGTGACTGACTCTGAAGAGCAGTGAGCGCCAGGGCTGGTGACTGATGCTGGAGAGCAGGGAGAGCCAGGGCCCAGTGACTGATGCTGGAAAGCAGTGAGAGCCGGGGCCGAGTGCCTGACACTGGAGAGAAGTGAGATCCAAGGCCCATTACATTCAGCTGGTGAGCAATGAGAGCCAGGGCCCAGTGATTGACGCTGAAAAGCAGTGAGAGGCAGAGCTAGTGACTGACGCTGGAGACCAGTGAGAGCCAGGGCTCTGTGACTGACGCTGGAGAGCAGGGAGAGCCAGGGCCCAGTGACTGACGTTGGGAGCAGTGAGAGCCAGGGCCCAATGACTGATGCTGGAAAGCAGTGAGAGCAAGGGCCCAGTGACTGATGCTGGAGAGCAGTGTGAGCCGGGGCCCAGTACATTCAGAATGGGAGCAGTGAATGCTAGTGTCCAGTGACTGACGCTGGTGACCAGTGAGAGTCTGGGCTCTGTGACTGACGCTGGAGAGCTGTGAGAGCCAGGGCCCAGTGCCTGACGGTGTAGAGCAGTGAGAGCCAGGGCCCAGTGAATGATGCTGGAGAGCTGTGAGGGAGAGGGCCCAATGACTGACGCTGGAGAGCAGTTAGAGCCAGGGCCCAGTGACTGACGCTGAAGAGCTGTAAGATCCAGGGCCCAATGACTGACGCTGAAGGGCAGTGAGAGCTAGGGCCCAGTAACTGAAGCTGGAGAGCAGTGACATCCAGGGCCAGTGACTGACACTGAAGAGCAGTGAAAGCCAGGCCCAGTGACTGATGCTGGAAATCTCTGAGAGACAGGGCTAGTGATGAATGCTGGAGAGCAGTGAGAGCCAGGTCCCAGTACTTTCAGCTTGGGAGCAGTGAAAGCAAGGGCTAGTGACTGACGCTGGAGTTCAGTGAGAGCCAGGGCTAGTGACTGATGCTGGAGAGCAGTGAGAGCCGGGGCCGAGTGCCTGACACTGGAGAGCAGTGAGAGCCAGGGCCCAGTGACTGACGCTGGAGAGCAGTGAGAGCCAGGGCCCAGTGACTGACCCTGGAGACCAGTGAGAGCCAGGGCCGTGTGACTGATGCTGAAGAGCAGTAAGAGCCAGGGCCCAGTGACTGACGCTGAATGGCAGTGAGAGCCAGGGCCCAGTATATTCAGCTTTGGAGCAGTGAAAACAAGGGCCCAGTGACTGACGCTGGAGGTCAGTGAGAGCCAGGGCTAGTGACTGATGCTGGAGAGCAGTGAGAGCCGGGGCTGAGTGCTTGACACTGGAGAGCAGTGAGAGCCAAGGCCCAGTATATTCAGCATGGGAGCAGTGAATGCTAGTGTCCAGTGACTGACGCTGGAGACCAGTGACAGCCAGGGCCGTGTGACTGACGCTGAAGAGCAGTGAAAGCCAGGGCTCAGCGACTGATGGTGGAAAGTTCTGTCAGACAGGGCTAGTGATGAATGCTGGAAAGCAGTGAGAACCAGGGCCCAGTACATTCAGCTTGGGAGCAGTGAATGCAAGGGCCTAGTGAATGACGATGGAGGTCTGTGAGAGCCAGGGCTAGTGACTGATGCTGCAGAGCAGTGAGAGCCAGGTGTCTGTGACTGACGCTGGAGAGCAGTGAGAGCTGGGGCCCAGTGACTGATGCTGGAGAGCTGTAACCGCCAGGGCCCAGTGACTTACGCTGGAGAGCAGTAACCGCCAGGGCCAAGTGACTGACGCTGGAAACCACTGACAGACAGGGCTAGAGATGAATGCTGGAGAGCAGTGAAAGCCAAGGCCCAGTACATTCAGCTTGGGAGCAGTTAAAGTAAGGGCCCAGTAAATGACGATGGAGGTCAGTGAGAGCCAGGGCTAGTGACTGTTGCTGGAGAGCAGTGAGAGCCAGGGCCCAGTGACTGACGCTGGAGAGCAGTGAGAGCCAGGGGTCTGTGACTGACACTGGAGAGCAGTGAGAGCCAAGGCACAGTACATTCAGCTTGGGCGCAGAGATAGAAAGGGCCCAGTGACTGAAGCTGGAGGTCAGTGAGAGCCAGGACTATTGACTGATGCTGGAGAGCAGTGCGAGCCAGGGCCCAGTACATTTAGCATGGGAGCAGTGAATGCTCGTGTCCAGTGACTGACGCTGGAGACCAGTGAGAGCCAGGGCTCTGTGACTGACGCTGGAGATCAGTGAGAGCCAGGGCCCAGTAACTGATGCTGGGGAGCAGTGAGAACCAGGGCCCAGAGACTGACGCTGGAGAGCAGTGAGAGCCAGGACCCCGTACTTTCACCATGGGAGCAGTGAAACCTAGAGCCCAGTGAGTGGCAGTGGAGAGCAGTGAGAGCCAGGGCCCAGTGTCTAACGCAGGAGAGCAGGGAGAGCCATGGCCCAGTGATTGATGCTGGAATGCAGTGAGAGCCAGGGCCCAGTGACTGATGCTGTAGAGCGGTGAGAGTCGGGGACCAGTGACTGAGGCTGGATAGCAGTGACAGCCAGGGCCCAGCGCCTGACACTGGAGAGCAGTGAGAGCCAAGGCACAGTACATTCAGCTTGGGCGCAGAGATAGAAAGGGCCCAGTGACTGAAGCTGGAGGTCAGTGAGAGCCAGGGCTAGTGATTGATGCTGGAGAGCAGTGAGAGCGAGGGCCCAGTATTTTCACCATGGGAGCAGTGAAACCTCGAGAACCGTGACTGGCAGTGGAGAGCAGTGAGAGCCAGGGCCCAGTGACTGATGCTGGAGAGCAGGGAGAGCCAGGGCTGGTGACTGACGCTGGAGAGCAGGGAGAGCCAGGGCCCAGTGACTGACGCTGGAGAGCAGTGAGAGCCATGGCCCAGTGACTGACGCTGGAGAGCAGGGAGAGCCAGGGCCCAGTGACTGACGCTGGAGAGCAGTGAGAGCCATGGTCCAGTGACTGACGCTCGAGAGCAGGGAGAGCCAGGGCCCAGTGACTGACGCTGGAGAGCAGTGAGAGCCATGGCCCAGTGACTGATGCTGGAGAGCAGGGAGAGCCAGGGCTATTGACTGATGCTGGAGAGCAGTGAGAGTCAGGGCCCAGTGACTGATGCTGGAGAGCAGTGAGAGCCAGGGCCCAGTATTTTCACCATGGGAGAAGTGAAACCTAGAGAACCGTGACTGGCAGTGGAGAGCAGTGAGAGCCAGGGCCCAGTGACTGATGCTGGAGAGCAGAGAGTGCCAGAGCCCAGTGACTGATGCTGGAGAGCAGAGAGTGCCAGGGCCCAGTGCCTGACACTGGAGAGCAGTGAGAGCTAAGGCCCAGTACATTCAGCTGGCGAGCAGTGAGGGCAAGGGCCCAGTGACTGACGCTGAAAAGCAGTGAGAGGCAGAGATAGTGACTGATGCTGGAGAGCAGTGGGAGCCAGGGTCCCAGTGACTGACGCTGGAGAGAAATGTGATACAAGGCCCAGTGACTGACACTGGAGAGCAGTGAGAGCCAGGGCCCAGTGACTGATGCTGGAGAACAGTGAGAGGCAGAGCTAGTGACTGATGCTGCAGAGCATTGAGAGCCATGGACCAGTACATTCAGCATGGGAGCAGTGAATGCTCGTGTCCAGTGACTGACGCTGGAGACCAGTGAGAACCAGGGCTGTGTGACTGATGCTGGAGAGCAGGGAGAGCCAGGGCCCAGTGACTGACGTTGGGAGCAGTGAGAGCCAGGGCCCAATGACTGATGCTGGAGAGCAGTGAGTGCCAGGGCCCAGTGACTGACACTGGAGAGCAGTGAGAGCCAAGGCCCAGTACATTCAGCATGGGAGCAGTGAATGCTCGTGTCCAGTGACTGACGCTGGAGACCAGTGAGAGCCAGGGCCCTGTGACTGACGCTGGAGAGCTGTAAGAGCCAGGGCCCAGTAACTGATGCTGGGGAGCAGTGAGAACCAGGGCCCAGAGACTGACGCTGGAGAGCAGTGAGAGGCAGGGCCCAGTGACTGACGCTGGGGAGCAGTGAGAGCCAGGGCCCAGTGACTGACGTTGGCGAGCAGAGAGAGCCAGGGCCCAATAATTTCAGCATGGGAGCAGTGAGAGCTAGGGCCCAATGACTGACGCTGAAGGGCAGTGAGAGCTAGGGCCCAGCAACTGAAGCTGGAGAGCAGTGACATCCAGGGCCAGTGACTGACACTGAAGGGCAGTGAAAGCCAGGGCCCAGTGACTGATGCTGGAGAGCAGTGAGAGCCAGGGCCCAGTGACTGACGCTGGAGAGCAGTGAGAGCCAGGGGTCTGTGACTGACACTGGAGAGCAGTGAGAGCCAAGGCACAGTACATTCAGCTTGGGCGCAGAGATAGAAAGGGCCCAGTGACTGAAGCTGGAGGTCAGTGAGAGCCAGGACTATTGACTGATGCTGGAGAGCAGTGCGAGCCAGGGCCCAGTACATTTAGCATGGGAGCAGTGAATGCTCGTGTCCAGTGACTGACGCTGGAGACCAGTGAGAGCCAGGGCTCTGTGACTGACGCTGGAGATCAGTGAGAGCCAGGGCCCAGTAACTGATGCTGGGGAGCAGTGAGAACCAGGGCCCAGAGACTGACGCTGGAGAGCAGTGAGAGCCAGGACCCCGTACTTTCACCATGGGAGCAGTGAAACCTAGAGCCCAGTGAGTGGCAGTGGAGAGCAGTGAGAGCCAGGGCCCAGTGTCTAACGCAGGAGAGCAGGGAGAGCCATGGCCCAGTGATTGATGCTGGAATGCAGTGAGAGCCAGGGCCCAGTGACTGATGCTGGAATGCAGTGAGAGCCAGGGCCCAGTGACTGATGCTGTAGAGCGGTGAGAGTCGGGGACCAGTGACTGAGGCTGGATAGCAGTGACAGCCAGGGCCCAGCGCCTGACTCTGGAGAGCAGTGAGAGCCAAGGCACAGTACATTCAGCTTGGGCGCAGAGATAGAAAGGGCCCAGTGACTGAAGCTGGAGGTCAGTGAGAGCCAGGGCTAGTGATTGATGCTGGAGAGCAGTGAGAATCAGGGCCCTGTGACTGATGCTGGAGAGCAGTGAGAGCCAGGGCCCAGTATTTTCACCATGGGAGCAGTGAAACCTAGAGAACCGTGACTGGCAGTGGAGAGCAGTGAGAGCCAGGGCCCAGTGACTGATGCTGGAGAGCAGGGAGAGCCAGGGCTAGTGACTGACGCTGGAGAGCAGGGAGAGCCAGGGCCCAGTGACTGACGCTGGAGTGCAGTGAGAGCCATGGCCCAGTGACTGACGCTGGAGAGCAGGGAGAGCCAAGGCCTAGTGACTGACGCTGGAGAGCAGTGAGAGCCATGGCCCAGTGACTGATGCTGGAGAGCAGGGAGAGCCAGGGCTATTGACTGATGCTGGAGAGCAGTGAGAGTCAGGGCCCAGTGACTGATGCTGGAGAGCAGTGAGAGCCAGGGCCCAGTATTTTCACCATGGGAGAAGTGAAACCTAGAGAACCGTGACTGGCAGTGGAGAGCAGTGAGAGCCAGGGCCCAGTGACTGATGCTGGAGAGCAGAGAGTGCCAGAGCCCAGTGACTGATGCTGGAGAGCAGAGAGTGCCAGGGCCCAGTGCCTGACACTGGAGAGCAGTGAGAGCTAAGGCCCAGTACATTCAGCTGGCGAGCAGTGAGGGCAAGGGCCCAGTGACTGACGCTGAAAAGCAGTGAGAGGCAGAGATAGTGACTGATGCTGGAGAGCAGTGGGAGCCAGGGTCCCAGTGACTGACGCTGGAGAGAAATGTGATACAAGGCCCAGTGACTGACACTGGAGAGCAGTGAGAGCCAGGGCCCAGTGACTGATGCTGGAGAACAGTGAGAGGCAGAGCTAGTGACTGATGCTGCAGAGCATTGAGAGCCATGGACCAGTACATTCAGCATGGGAGCAGTGAATGCTTGTGTCCAGTGACTGACGCTGGAGACCAGTGAGAACCAGGGCTGTGTGACTGATGCTGGAGAGCAGGGAGAGCCAGGGCCCAGTGACTGACATTGGGAGCAGTGAGAGCCAGGGCCCAATGACTGATGCTGGAGAGCAGTGAGTGCCAGGGCCCAGTGACTGACACTGGAGAGCAGTGAGAGCCAAGGCCCAGTACATTCAGCATGGGAGCAGTGAATGCTCGTGTCCAGTGACTGATGCTGGAGACCAGTGAGAGCCAGGGCTCTGTGACTGACGCTGGAGAGCTGTAAGAGCCAGGGCCCAGTGACTGATGCTGGGGAGCAGTGAGAACCAGGGCCCAGAGACTGACGCTGGAGAGCAGTGAGAGGCAGGGCCCAGTGACTGACGCTGGGGAGCAGTGAGAGCCAGGGCCCAGTGACTGACGTTGGCGAGCAGAGAGAGCCAGGGCCCAATAATTTCAGCATGGGAGCAGTGAGAGCTAGGGCTCAATGACTGACGCTGAAGGGCAGTGAGAGCTAGGGCCCAGCAACTGAAGCTGGAGAGCAGTGACATCCAGGGCCAGTGACTGACACTGAAGAGCAGTGAAAGCCAGGGCCCAGTGACTGATGCTGGAGAGCAGTGAGAGCCAGAGCCCAGTGACTGACACTGGAGAGCAGTGAGAGCTAGGGCCCAGACTGATGCTGGAGAGCAGTGAGAGCCAGGGCCCTGTGACTGATGCTGAAGAGCAGTGTGAGCCAGGGCCAGTGACTGACACTGGAGAGCAGTGAAAGCCAGGGCCCAGTGACTGATGCTGGAGAGCAGTGAGAGCCAGAGCCCAGTGACTGATGCTGGAGAGCAGTGAGAGCCAGGGCTAGTGACTGATGCTGGAGAGCAGTGAGAGCCAGGGCCCTGTACTTTCACCATGGGAGAAGTGACACCTAGAGCCCAGTGACTGGCAGTGGAGAGCAGTGAGAGCCAGGGGCCAGTGACTGATGCTGGAGAGCAGAGAGTGCCAGGGCCCAGTGACTGATGCTGGAGAGCAGAGAGTGCCAGGGCCAGTGACTGATGCTGGAGAGCAGAGAGTGCCAGGGCCCAGTGCCTGACACTGGAGAGCAGTGAGAGCTAAGGCCCAGTACATTCAGCTGGCGAGCAGTGTGGGCAAGGGCCCAGTGACTGATGCTGGAGAGAAATGTGATACAAGGCCCAGTGACTGACACTGGAGAGCAGTGAGAGCCAGGGCCCATTGCCTGACGCTGGAGAGCACTGTGATCCAAGGTCCAGTGACTGACACTGGAGAGCAGTGATAGCCAAGGCACTGTACATTCAGCTTGGGCGCAGCGATAGTAAGGGCCCAGTGACTGAAGCTGGAGACCAGTGAGAGCCAGGGCTCTGTGACTGACGCTGGAGATCAGTGAGAGCCAGGGCCCAGTAACTGATGCTGGGGAGCAGTGAGAACCAGGGCCCAGAGACTGACGCTGGAGAGCAGTGAGAGCCAGGACCCCGTACTTTCACCATGGGAGCAGTGAAACCTAGAGCCCAGTGAGTGGCAGTGGAGAGCAGTGAGAGCCAGGGCCCAGTGTCTAACGCAGGAGAGCAGGGAGAGCCATGGCCCAGTGATTGATGCTGGAATGCAGTGAGAGCCAGGGCCCAGTGACTGATGCTGGAATGCAGTGAGAGCCAGGGCCCAGTGACTGATGCTGTAGAGCGGTGAGAGTCGGGGACCAGTGACTGAGGCTGGATAGCAGTGACAGCCAGGGCCCAGCGCCTGACTCTGGAGAGCAGTGAGAGCCAAGGCACAGTACATTCAGCTTGGGCGCAGAGATAGAAAGGGCCCAGTGACTGAAGCTGGAGGTCAGTGAGAGCCAGGGCTAGTGATTGATGCTGGAGAGCAGTGAGAATCAGGGCCCTGTGACTGATGCTGGAGAGCAGTGAGAGCCAGGGCCCAGTATTTTCACCATGGGAGCAGTGAAACCTAGAGAACCGTGACTGGCAGTGGAGAGCAGTGAGAGCCAGGGCCCAGTGACTGATGCTGGAGAGCAGGGAGAGCCAGGGCTAGTGACTGACGCTGGAGAGCAGGGAGAGCCAGGGCCCAGTGACTGACGCTGGAGTGCAGTGAGAGCCATGGCCCAGTGACTGACGCTGGAGAGCAGGGAGAGCCAAGGCCTAGTGACTGACGCTGGAGAGCAGTGAGAGCCATGGCCCAGTGACTGATGCTGGAGAGCAG
The DNA here is from genome assembly GCA_026770705.1 of Isurus oxyrinchus. NCBI lineage: Eukaryota > Metazoa > Chordata > Chondrichthyes > Lamniformes > Lamnidae > Isurus > Isurus oxyrinchus. Next base: position 90,220,913 of record JANJGN010000007.1, on the reverse strand, counting down.
GGAGAGCCAGGGCTATTGACTGATGCTGGAGAGCAGTGAGAGTCAGGGCCCAGTGACTGATGCTGGAGAGCAGTGAGAGCCAGGGCCCAGTATTTTCACCATGGGAGAAGTGAAACCTAGAGAACCGTGACTGGCAGTGGAGAGCAGTGAGAGCCAGGGCCCAGTGACTGATGCTGGAGAGCAGAGAGTGCCAGAGCCCAGTGACTGATGCTGGAGAGCAGAGAGTGCCAGGGCCCAGTGCCTGACACTGGAGAGCAGTGAGAGCTAAGGCCCAGTACATTCAGCTGGCGAGCAGTGAGGGCAAGGGCCCAGTGACTGACGCTGAAAAGCAGTGAGAGGCAGAGATAGTGACTGATGCTGGAGAGCAGTGGGAGCCAGGGTCCCAGTGACTGACGCTGGAGAGAAATGTGATACAAGGCCCAGTGACTGACACTGGAGAGCAGTGAGAGCCAGGGCCCAGTGACTGATGCTGGAGAACAGTGAGAGGCAGAGCTAGTGACTGATGCTGCAGAGCATTGAGAGCCATGGACCAGTACATTCAGCATGGGAGCAGTGAATGCTTGTGTCCAGTGACTGACGCTGGAGACCAGTGAGAACCAGGGCTGTGTGACTGATGCTGGAGAGCAGGGAGAGCCAGGGCCCAGTGACTGACATTGGGAGCAGTGAGAGCCAGGGCCCAATGACTGATGCTGGAGAGCAGTGAGTGCCAGGGCCCAGTGACTGACACTGGAGAGCAGTGAGAGCCAAGGCCCAGTACATTCAGCATGGGAGCAGTGAATGCTCGTGTCCAGTGACTGATGCTGGAGACCAGTGAGAGCCAGGGCTCTGTGACTGACGCTGGAGAGCTGTAAGAGCCAGGGCCCAGTGACTGATGCTGGGGAGCAGTGAGAACCAGGGCCCAGAGACTGACGCTGGAGAGCAGTGAGAGGCAGGGCCCAGTGACTGACGCTGGGGAGCAGTGAGAGCCAGGGCCCAGTGACTGACGTTGGCGAGCAGAGAGAGCCAGGGCCCAATAATTTCAGCATGGGAGCAGTGAGAGCTAGGGCTCAATGACTGACGCTGAAGGGCAGTGAGAGCTAGGGCCCAGCAACTGAAGCTGGAGAGCAGTGACATCCAGGGCCAGTGACTGACACTGAAGAGCAGTGAAAGCCAGGGCCCAGTGACTGATGCTGGAGAGCAGTGAGAGCCAGAGCCCAGTGACTGACACTGGAGAGCAGTGAGAGCTAGGGCCCAGACTGATGCTGGAGAGCAGTGAGAGCCAGGGCCCTGTGACTGATGCTGAAGAGCAGTGTGAGCCAGGGCCAGTGACTGACACTGGAGAGCAGTGAAAGCCAGGGCCCAGTGACTGATGCTGGAGAGCAGTGAGAGCCAGAGCCCAGTGACTGATGCTGGAGAGCAGTGAGAGCCAGGGCTAGTGACTGATGCTGGAGAGCAGTGAGAGCCAGGGCCCTGTACTTTCACCATGGGAGAAGTGACACCTAGAGCCCAGTGACTGGCAGTGGAGAGCAGTGAGAGCCAGGGCCCAGTGACTGATGCTGGAGAGCAGAGAGTGCCAGGGCCCAGTGACTGATGCTGGAGAGCAGAGAGTGCCAGGGCCAGTGACTGATGCTGGAGAGCAGAGAGTGCCAGGGCCCAGTGCCTGACACTGGAGAGCAGTGAGAGCTAAGGCCCAGTACATTCAGCTGGCGAGCAGTGTGGGCAAGGGCCCAGTGACTGATGCTGGAGAGAAATGTGATACAAGGCCCAGTGACTGACACTGGAGAGCAGTGAGAGCCAGGGCCCATTGCCTGACGCTGGAGAGCACTGTGATCCAAGGTCCAGTGACTGACACTGGAGAGCAGTGATAGCCAAGGCACTGTACATTCAGCTTGGGCGCAGCGATAGTAAGGGCCCAGTGACTGAAGCTGGAGGTCAGTGAGAGCCAGGGCTAGTGATTGATGCTGCAGAGCATTAAAAGCCATGGACCAGTACATTCAGCATGGGAGCAGTGAATGCTCGTGTCCAGTGACTGACGCGGGAGACCAGTGAGAGCCAAGTCTCTGTGACTGACGCTGGAGAGCAGGGAGAGCCAGGGCCCAGTGACTGACGTTGGGAGCAGTGAGAGCCAGGGCCCAATGACTGATGCTGGAGAGCAGTGAGTGCCAGGGCCAAGGCTGACACTGGAGAGCAGTGAGAGCCAAGGCCCAGTGACTGACGCTGGGGAGCAGTGAGAGCTAGGGCCCAGTAACTGACGCGGAGAGCTGTGAGGGACAGGGCCCAGTGACTGACGTTGGCGAGCAGAGAGAGCCAGGGCCCAATAATTTCAGCATGGGAGCAGTGAGAGCTAGGGCCCAATGACTGACGCTGCAGAGCAGTGAGAGCCAGGGCCCAGTGACTGACGCTGAAGAGATGTAAGAGCCAGGGCCCAATGACTGATGCTGAAGGGCAGTGAGAGCCATGGTTAGTGACTGATGCTGGAGAGCAGAGCAAGCCAGGGCCCAGTGACTGAAGCTGGAGAGCAGTGAGAGCCAGCGCCGAGTGCCTGACACTGGAGAGCAGGGAGAGCCAAGGCCCAGTACATTCAGCATGGGAGCAGTGAATGCTAGTGTCCAGTGACTGACGCTGGAGACCAGTGAGAGTCTGGGCTCTGTGACTGACACTGGAGAGCTGTGAGAGCCAGGGCCCAGCAAATGATGCTGGAGAGCTGTGAGGGACAGGGCCCAATGACTGACGCTGGAGAGCAGTGAGAGCCAGGGCGCAGTGAATGATGCTGGAGAGCAGTGAGAGCCAGGGCCCAATGACTGACGCTGAAGAGCTGTAAGAGCCAGGGCCCAATGACTGACGCTGAAGGGCAGTGAGAGCCATGGCTAGTGACTGATGCTGGAGAGCAGTGCGAGCCAGCGCCCAGTGACTGATGATGGAGAGCAGTGTGAGCCAGGGCCCAGTGACTGATGATGGAGAGCAGTGCGAGCCAGGGCCCAGTGACTGAAGCTGGAGAGCAGTGAGAGCCAGGGCCAGTGACTGACTCTGAAGAGCAGTGAGCGCCAGGGCTGGTGACTGATGCTGGAGAGCAGGGAGAGCCAGGGCCCAGTGACTGATGCTGTAAAGCAGTGAGAGCCGGGGCCGAGTGCCTGACACTGGAGAGAAGTGAGAGCCAAGGCCCATTACATTCAGCTGGTGAGCAGTGAGAGCCAGGGCACAGTGTTTGACGCTGAAAAGCAGTGAGAGGCAGAGCTACTGACTGATGCTGCAGAGCATTGAGAGCCATGGACCAGTACATTCAGCATGGGAGCAGTGAATGCTAGTGTCCAGTGACTGATGCTGGAGACCAGTGAGAGCCAGGGCTTTGTGACTGACGCTTGAGAGCAGGGAGAGCCAGGGCCCAGTGACTGACGTTGGGAGCAGTGAGAGCCAGGGCCCAATGACTGATGCTGGAAAGCAGTGTGAGCAAGGGCCCAGTGACTGATGCTGGAGAGCAGTGTGAGCCGGGGCCCAGTACATTCAGAATGGGAGCAGTGAATGCTAGTGTCCAGTGACTGGCGCTAGTGACCAGTGAGAGTCTGGGCTCTGTGACTGACGCTGGAGAGCTGTGAGAGCCAGGGCCCAATGACTGACGGTGTAGAGCAGTGAGAGCCAGGGCCCAGTGAATGATGCTGGAGAGCTGTGAGGGAGAGGGCCCAATGACTGACGCTGGAGAGCTGTAAGAGCCAGGGCCCAATGACTGACGCTGGAGAGCTGTAAGAGCCGGGGCCCAATGACTGACGCTGAAGGGCAGTGAGAGCCATGGCTAGTGACTGATGCTGGAGAGCAGTGAGAGCCAGGGCCCAGTGACTGATGCTGGAGAGCAGTGTGATCCAAGGCCCAGTGACTGACGGTGTAGAGCACTGATAGCCAGGGCCCAGTGACTGATGCTGGAGAGCAGTGAGAGCCAAGGCCCAGTGACTGACGCTGGAGCCCAGTGAGAGCCAGGGCTCTGTGACTCACGCTGGAGAGCTGTGAGAGCCAGGGCCCAGTGACTGACGGTGTAGAGCAGTGAGAGCCAGGGCCCAGTGACTGACCCTGGAGACCAGTGAGAGCCAGGGCCGTGTGACTGATGCTGAAGAGCAGTAAGAGCCAGGGCCCAGTGACTGACACTGAATGGCAGTGAGAGCCAGGGCCCAGTAACTGAAGCTGGAAAGCATTGTCAGCCAGGGCTAGTGACTGATGCTGGATAGCACTGAGAGCCCGGTCTAGTGACTGATGCTGGAGAGCAGTGAGAGCCAGGGCCCAGTGCCTGAAACTGGAGAGCAGTGAGAGCCAAGGCCCAGTATGTTCTGCTTGGGAGCAGTGAAAACAAGGGCCCAGTGACTGACGCTGGAGGTCTGTGAGAGCCAGGGTTAGTGACTGATGCTGGAGAGCAGTCAGAGCCAGGGCCCAGTGACTGATGCTGCAGAGCAGTGAGAGCCAGGTCTCTGTGACTGACGCTGGAGAGCAGTGAGAGCTGGGGCCCAATAACTGATGCTGGAGAACAGTGAGAGCCAGGGCCCAGTGACTGATGCTGGAGAGCTGTAACCGCCAGGGCCCAGTGACTGACGCTGGGGAGCAGTGAGAGCCAAGGCCCAGAGACTGACGCTGGAGAGCAGTAACCGCCAGGGCCAAGTGACTGACGCTGGAAACCACTGACAGACAGGGCTAGAGATGAATGCTGGAGAGCAGTGAAAGCCAAGGCCCAGTACATTCAGCTTGGGAGCAGTTAAAGTAAGGGCCCAGTAAATGACGATGGAGGTCAGTGAGAGCCAGGGCTAGTGACTGTTGCTGGAGAGCAGTGAGAGCCAGGGCTAGTGACTGAAGCTGTAGAGCAGTGAGAGCCAGGGCCCAGTGACTGACGCTGGAGAGCAGTGAGAGCCAGGGGTCTGTGACTGACACTGGAGAGCAGTGAGAGCCAAGGCACAGTACATTCAGCTTGGGCGCAGAGATAGAAAGGGCCCAGTGACTGAAGCTGGAGGTCAGTGAGAGCCAGGACTATTGACTGATGCTGGAGAGCAGTGCGAGCCAGGGCCCAGTACATTTAGCATGGGAGCAGTGAATGCTCGTGTCCAGTGACTGACACTGGAGACCAGTGAGAGCCAGGGCTCTGTGACTGACGCTGGAGATCAGTGAGAGCCAGGGCCCAGTAACTGATGCTGGGGAGCAGTGAGAACCAGGGCCCAGAGACTGACACTGGAGAGCAGTGAGAGGCAGGGCCCACTGACTGTCGCTGGAGAGCAGTGAGAACCAGGACCCCGTACTTTCACCATGGGAGCAGTGAAACCTAGAGCCCAGTGAGTGGCAGTGGAGAGCAGTGAGAGCCAGTGCCCAGTGTCTAACGCAGGAGAGCAGGGAGAGCCATGGCCCAGTGATTGATGCTGGAATGCAGTGAGAGCCAGGGCCCAGTGACTGATGCTGGAATGCAGTGAGAGCCAGGGCCCAGTGACTGATGCTGTAGAGCGGTGAGAGTCGGGGACCAGTGACTGAGGCTGGATAGCAGTGACAGCCAGGGCCCAGCGCCTGACACTGGAGAGCAGTGAGAGCCAAGGCACAGTACATTCAGCTTGGGCGCAGAGATAGAAAGGGCCCAGTGACTGAAGCTGTAGGTCAGTGAGAGCCAGGGCTAGTGATTGATGCTGGAGAGCAGTGAGAATCAGGGCCCTGTGACTGATGCTGGAGAGCAGTGAGAGCCAGGGCCCAGTATTTTCACCATGGGAGAAGTGAAACCTAGAGAACCGTGACTGGCAGTGGAGAGCAGTGAGAGCCAGGGCCCAGTGACTGATGCTGGAGAGCAGAGAGTGCCAGGGCCCAGTGCCTGACGCTGGAGAGCAGTGAGGGCCATGGCCCAGTGACTGACGCTGGAGAGCAGGGAGAGCCAGGGCCCAGTGACTGACGCTGGAGAGCAGTGAGAGCCATGGCCCAGTGACTGATGCTGGAGAGCAGGGAGAGCCAGGGCTAGTGACTGACACTGGAGAGCAGTGAGAGCCAGGACTATTGACTGATGCTGGAGAGCAGTGAGAGTCAGGGCCCAGTGACTGATGCTGGAGAGCAGTGAGAGCCAGGGCCCAGTGCCTGACACTGGAGAGCAGTGAGAGCTAAGGCCCAGTACATTCAGCTGGCGAGCAGTGAGGGCAAGGGCCCAGTGACTGACGCTGAAAAGCAGTGAGAGGCAGAGATAGTGACTGATGCTGGAGAGCAGTGGGAGCCAGGGTCCCAGTGACTGACGCTGGAGAGAAATGTGATACAAGGCCCAGTGACTGACACTGGAGAGCAGTGAGAGCCAGGGCCCAGTGACTGATGCTGGAGAACAGTGAGAGGCAGAGCTAGTGACTGATGCTGCAGAGCATTGAGAGCCATGGACCAGTACATTCAGCATGGGAGCAGTGAATGCTCGTGTCCAGTGACTGACGCTGGAGACCAGTGAGAACCAGGGCTGTGTGACTGATGCTGGAGAGCAGGGAGAGCCAGGGCCCAGTGACTGACGTTGGGAGCAGTGAGAGCCAGGGCCCAATGACTGATGCTGGAGAGCAGTGAGTGCCAGGGCCCAGTGACTGACACTGGAGAGCAGTGAGAGCCAAGGCCCAGTACATTCAGCATCGGAGCAGTGAATGCTCGTGTCCAGTGACTGACGCTGGAGACCAGTGAGAGCCAGGGCTCTGTGACTGACGCTGGAGAGCTGTAAGAGCCAGGGCCCAGTAACTGATGCTGGGGAGCAGAGAGTGCCAGAGCCCAGTGACTGATGCTGGAGAGCAGAGAGTGCCAGGGCTAGTGCCTGACACTGGAGAGCAGTGAGAGCTAAGGCCCAGTACATTCAGCTGGCGAGCAGTGAGGGCAAGGGCCCAGTGACTGACGCTGAAAAGCAGTGAGAGGCAGAGATAGTGACTGATGCTGGAGAGCAGTGGGAGCCAGGGTCCCAGTGACTGACGCTGGAGAGAAATGTGATACAAGGCCCAGTGACTGACACTGGAGAGCAGTGAGAGCCAGGGCCCAGTGACTGATGCTGGAGAACAGTGAGAGGCAGAGCTAGTGACTGATGCTGCAGAGCATTGAGAGCCATGGACCAGTACATTCAGCATGGGAGCAGTGAATGCTCGTGTCCAGTGACTGACGCTGGAGACCAGTGAGAACCAGGGCTGTGTGACTGATGCTGGAGAGCAGGGAGAGCCAGGGCCCAGTGACTGACGTTGGGAGCAGTGAGAGCCAGGGCCCAATGACTGATGCTGGAGAGCAGTGAGTGCCAGGGCCCAGTGACTGACACTGGAGAGCAGTGAGAGCCAAGGCCCAGTACATTCAGCATGGGAGCAGTGAATGCTCGTGTCCAGTGACTGACGCTGGAGACCAGTGAGAGCCAGGGCTCTGTGACTGACGCTGGAGAGCTGTAAGAGCCAGGGTCCAGTGACTGACGCTGGGGAGCAGTGAGAGCCAGGGCCCAGTGACTGACGTTGGCGAGCAGAGAGAGCCAGGGCCCAATAATTTCAGCATGGGAGCAGTGAGAGCTAGGGCCCAATGACTGACGCTGAAGGGCAGTGAGAGCTAGGGCCCAGCAACTGAAGCTGGAGAGCAGTGACATCCAGGGCCAGTGACTGACACTGAAGAGCAGTGAAAGCCAGGGACCAGTGACTGATGCTGGAGAGCAGTGAGAGCCAGAGCCCAGTGACTGACACTGGAGAGCAGTGAGAGCTAGGGCCCAGACTGATGCTGGAGAGCAGTGAGTGCCAGGGCCCTGTGACTGATGCTGAAGAGCAGTGTGAGCCAGGGCCAGTGACTGACACTGGAGAGCAGTGAAAGCCAGGGCCCAGTGACTGATGCTGGAGAGCAGTGAGAGCCAGAGCCCAGTGACTGATGCTGGAGAGCAGTGAGAGCTAGGGCCCAGACTGAAGCTGGAGAGCAGTGAGAGCCAGGGCCCAGTACTTTCACCATGGGAGAAGTGAAACCTAGAGCCCAGTGACTGGCAGTGGAGAGCAGTGAGAGCCAGGGCCCAGTGACTGATGCTGGAGAGCAGAGAGTGCCAGGGCCCAGTGACTGATGCTGGAGAGCAGAGAGTGTCAGGGCCCAGTGACTGATGCTGGAGAGCAGAGAGTGCCAGGGCCCAGTGCCTGACACTGGAGAGCAGTGAGAGCTAAGGCCCAGTACATTCAGCTGGCGAGCAGTGAGGGCAAGGGCCCAGTGACTGATGCTGGAGAGAAATGTGATACAAGGCCCAGTGACTGACACTGGAGAGCAGTGAGAGCCAGGGCCCATTGCCTGACGCTGGAGAGCACTGTGATCCAAGGTCCAGTGACTGACACTGGAGAGCAGTGATAGCCAAGGCACTGTACATTCAGCTTGGGCGCAGCGATAGTAAGGGCCCAGTGACTGAAGCTGGAGGTCAGTGAGAGCCAGGGCTAGTGATTGATGCTGCAGAGCATTAAGAGCCATGGACCAGTACATTCAGCATGGGAGCAGTGAATGCTCGTGTCCAGTGACTGACGCGGGAGACCAGTGAGAGCCAGGTCTCTGTGACTGACGCTGGAGAGCAGGGAGAGCCAGGGCCCAGTGACTGACGTTGGGAGCAGTGAGAGCCAGGGCCCAATGACTGATGCTGGAGAGCAGTGAGTGCCAGGGCCCAGTGACTGACACTGGAGAGCAGTGAGAGCCAAGGCCCAGTGACTGACACTGGAGAGCAGTGAGAGCCAAGGCCCAGTGACTGACGCTGGAGAGCAGTGAGAGCAAGGGCCCAATGACTGATGCTGGAGAGCAGTGACTGCCAGGGCCAAGGCTGACACTGGAGAGCAGTGAGAGCCAAGGCCCAGTGACTGACGCTGGGGAGCAGTGAGAGCTAGGGCCCAGTAACTGACGCTGGAGAGCTGTGAGGGACAGGGCCCAATGACTGACGCTGGGGAGCAGTGAGAGCCAGGGCCCAATAATTTCAGCATGGGAGCAGTGAGAGCTAGGGCCCAATGACTGACGCTGCAGAGCAGTGAGAGCCAGGGCCCAATGACTGACGCTGCAGAGCAGTGAGAGCCAGGGCCGAGTGCCTGACACTGGAGAGCAGGGAGGGCCAAGGCCCAGTACATTCAGCTTGGGAGCAGTGAATGCTAGTGTCCAGTGACTGACGCTGGAGACCAGTGAGAGCCAGGGCTCTGTGACTGACGCTGGAGAGCTGTGAGAGCCAGGGCCCAGTGACTGACGCTGAAGAGATGTAAGAGCCAGGGCCCAGTGACTGACGCTGAAGAGCTGTAAGAGCCAGGGCCCAATGACTGACGCTGAAGGGCAGTGAGAGCCATGGCTAGTGACTGATGCTGGAGAGCAGTGCGAGCCAGCGCCCAGTGACTGATGCTGGAGAGCAGTGCGAGCCAGGGCCCAGTGACTGAAGCTGGAGAGCAGTGAGAGCCGGAGCCAGAGACTGACTCTGAAGAGCAGTGAGCGCCAGGGCTGGTGACTGATGCTGGAGAGCAGGGAGAGCCAGGGCCCAGTGACTGATGCTGGAAAGCAGTGAGAGCCGGGGCCGAGTGCCTGACACTGGAGAGAAGTGAGAGACAAGGCCCATTACATTCAGCTGGTGAGCAGTGAGAGCCAGGGCCCAGTGTTTGACGCTGAAAAGCAGTGAGAGGCAGAGCTACTGACTGATGCTGCAGAGCATTGAGAACCATGGACCAGTACATTCAGCATGGGAGCAGTGAATGCTAGTGTCCAGTGACTGACGCTGGAGACCAGTGAGAGCCAGGGCTTTGTGACTGACGCTGGAGAGCAGGGAGAGCCAGGGCCCAGTGACTGACGTTGGGAGCAGTGAGAGCCAGGGCCCAATGACTGATGCTGGAAAGCAGTGAGAGCAAGGGCCCAGTGACTGATGCTGGAGAGCAGTGTGAGCTGGGGCCCAGTACATTCAGAATGGGAGCAGTGAATGCTAGTGTCCAGTGACTGGCGCTGGTGACCAGTGAGAGTCTGGGCTCTGTGACTGACGCTGGAGAGCTGTGAGAGCCAGGGCCCAATGACTGACGGTGTAGAGCAGTGAGAGCCAGGGCCTAGTGAATGATGCTGGAGAGCTGTGAGGGAGAGGGCCCAATGACTGACGCTGGAGAGCTGTAAGAGCCAGGGCCCAATGACTGACGCTGGAGAGCTGTAAGAGCCAGGGCCCAATGACTGACGCTGAAGGGCAGTGAGAGCCATTGCTAGTGACTGATGCTGGAGAGCAGTGAGAGCCAGGGCCCAGTGACTGATGCTGGAGAGCAGTGTGATCCAAGGCCCAGTGACTGACGGTGTAGAGCACTGATAGCCAGGGCCCAGTGACTGATGCTGGAGAGCAGTGAGAGCCAAGGCCCAGTGACTGACGCTGGAGCCCAGTGAGAGCCAGGGCTCTGTGACTCACGCTGGAGAGCTGTGAGAGCCAGGGCCCAGTGACTGACGGTGTAGAGCAGGGAGAGCCAGGGCCCATTGACTGATGCTGGAGAGCAGTGAGAGCCAGGGCCAAGTGCCTGACGGTGTAGAGCAGTGAGAGCCAGGGCCCAGTGAATGATGCAGGAGAGCTGTGAGGGACAGGGCCCAATGACTGACGCTGGAGAGCAGTAAGAGCCAGGGCCCAATGACTGACGCTGAAGGGCAGTGAGAGCTAGGGCCCAGTAACTGAAGCTGGAGAGCAGTGACATCCAGGGCCAGTGACGACACTGAAGAGCAGTGAAAGCCAGGGCCCAGTGACTGATGCTGGAAATCTCTGAGAGACAGGGCTAGTGATGAATGCTGGAGAGCAGTGAGAGCCAGGGCCCAGTACATTCAGCTTGGGAGCAGTGAAAGCAAGGGCTAGTGACTGACGCTGGAGTTCAGTGAGAGCCAGGGCTAGTGATCGATGCTGGAGAGCAGTGAGAGCCGGGGCCGAGTGCCTGACACTGAAGAGCAGTGAGAGCAAGGGCCCAGTGACAGATGCTGGAGAGCAGTGAGAGCCAGGGCCCAGTGACTGACGCTGGAGAGCAGTGAGAGCCAGGGCTAGTGACTGACGCTGGAGAGCAGTGAGAGACAGGGCCCAGTGACTGACCCTGGAGACCAGTGAGAGCCAGGGCCATGTGACTGATGCTGAAGAGCAGTAAGAGCCAGGGCCCAGTGACTGACACTGAATGGCAGTGAGAGCCAGGGCCCAGTAACTGAAGCTGGAAAGCATTGTCAGCCAGGGCTAGTGACTGATGCTGGATAGCACTGAGAGCCCGGTCTAGTGACTGATGCTGGAGAGCAGTGAGAGCCAGGGCCCAGTGCCTGAAATGGAGAGCAGTGAGAGCCAAGGCCCAGTATGTTCTGCTTGGGAGCAGTGAAAACAAGGGCCCAGTGACTGACGCTGGAAGTCTGTGAGAGCCAGGGTTAGTGACTGATGCTGGAGAGCAGTCAGAGCCAGGGCCCAGTGACTGATGCTGCAGAGCAGTGAGAGCCAGGTCTCTGTGACTGACGCTGGAGAGCAGTGAGAGCTGGGGCCCAATAACTGATGCTGGAGAACAGTGAGAGCCAGGGCCCAGTGACTGATGCTGGAGAGCTGTAACCGCCAGGGCCCAGTGACTGACGCTGGGGAGCAGTGAGAGCCAAGGCCCAGAGACTGACGCTGGAGAGCAGTAACCGCCAGGGCCCAGTGACTGACGTTGGAAACCACTGACAGACAGGGCTAGAGATGAATGCTGGAGAGCAGTGAAAGCCAAGGCCCAGTACATTCAGCTTGGGAGCAGTTAAAGTAAGGGCCCAGTAAATGACGATGGAGGTCAGTGAGAGCCAGGGCTAGTGACTGTTGCTGGAGAGCAGTGAGAGCCAGGGCTAGTGACTGATGCTGTAGAGCAGTGAGAGCCAGGGCCCAGTGACTGACGCTGGAGAGCAGTGAGAGCCAGGGGTCTGTGACTGACACTGGAGAGCAGTGAGAGCCAAGGCACAGTACATTCAGCTTGGGCGCAGAGATAGAAAGGGCCCAGTGACTGAAGCTGGAGGTCAGTGAGAGCCAGGACTATTGACTGATGCTGGAGAGCAGTGCGAGCCAGGGCCCAGTACATTTAGCATGGGAGCAGTGAATGCTCGTGTCCAGTGACTGACGCTGGAGACCAGTGAGAGCCAGGGCTCTGTGACTGACGCTGGAGATCAGTGAGAGCCAGGGCCCAGTAACTGATGCTGGGGAGCAGTGAGAACCAGGGCCCAGAGACTGACGCTGGAGAGCAGTGAGAGGCAGGGCCCACTGACTGTCGCTGGAGAGCAGTGAGAGCCAGGACCCCGTACTTTCACCATGGGAGCAGTGAAACCTAGAGCCCAGTGAGTGGCAGTGGAGAGCAGTGAGAGCCAGGGCCCAGTGTCTAACGCAGGAGAGCAGGGAGAGCCATGGCCCAGTGATTGATGCTGGAATGCAGTGAGAGCCAGGGCCCAGTGACTGATGCAGGAATGCAGTGAGAGCCAGGGCCCAGTGACTGATGCTGTAGAGCGGTGAGAGTCGGGGACCAGTGACTGAGGCTGGATAGCAGTGACAGCCAGGGCCCAGCGCCTGACACTGGAGAGCAGTGAGAGCCAAGGCACAGTACATTCAGCTTGGGCGCAGAGATAGAAAGGGCCCAGTGACTGAAGCTGGAGGTCAGTGAGAGCCAGGGCTAGTGATTGATGCTGGAGAGCAGTGAGAATCAGGGCCCTATGACTGATGCTGGAGAGCAGTGAGAGCCAGGGCCCAGTATTTTAACCATGGGAGAAGTGAAACCTCGAGAACCGTGACTGGCAGTGGAGAGCAGTGAGAGACAGGGCCCAGTGACTGATGCTGGAGAGCAGAGAGTGCCAGAGCCCAGTGACTGATGCTGGAGAGCAGAGAGTGCCAGGGCCCAGTGACTGATGCTGTAGAGCGGTGAGAGTCGGGGACCAGTGACTGAGGCTGGATAGCAGTGACAGCCAGGGCCCAGCGCCTGACACTGGAGAGCAGTGAGAGCCAAGGCACAGTACATTCAGCTTGGGCGCAGAGATAGAAAGGGCCCAGTGACTGAAGCTGGAGGTCAGTGAGAGCCAGGGCTAGTGATTGATGCTGGAGAGCAGTGAGAATCAGGGCCCAGTGACTGATGCTGGAGAGCAGTGAGAGCCGGGGCCGAGTGCCTGACACTGGAAAGCAGTGAGAGCCAGGGCTAGAGACTGATGCTGGAGAGCAGTGACATCCAGGGCTCAGTGACTGATGCTGGAGAGCAGAGAGTGCCAGGGCCCAGTGACTGATGCTGGAGAGCAGAGAGTGCCAGGGCCCAGTGCCTGACACTGGAGAGCAGTGAGAGCTAAGGCCCAGTACATTCAGCTGGCGAGCAGTGAGGGCAAGGGCCCAGTGACTGACGCTGAAAAGCAGTGAGAGGCAGAGATAGTGACTGATGCTGGAGAGCAGTGGGAGCCAGGGTCCCAGTGACTGACGCTGGAGAGAAATGTGATACAAGGCCCAGTGACTGACACTGGAGAGCAGTGAGAGCCAGGGCCCAGTGACTGATGCTGGAGAACAGTGAGAGGCAGAGCTAGTGACTGATGCTGCAGAGCATTGAGAGCCATGGACCAGTACATTCAGCATGGGAGCAGTGAATGCTCGTGTCCAGTGACTGACGCTGGAGACCAGTGAGAACCAGGGCTGTGTGACTGACGCTGGAGAGCAGGGAGAGCCAGGGCCCAGTGACTGACGTTGGGAGCAGTGAGAGCCAGGGCCCAATGACTGATGCTGGAGAGCAGTGAGTGCCAGGGCCCAGTGACTGACACTGGAGAGCAGTGAGAGCCAAGGCCCAGTACATTCAGCATGGGAGCAGTGAATGCTCGTGTCCAGTGACTGACGCTGGAGACCAGTGAGAGCCAGGGCTCTGTGACTGATGCTGGAGAGCTGTAAGAGCCAGGGCCCAGTAACTGATGCTGGGGAGCAGTGAGAACCAGGGCCCAGAGACTGACGCTGGAGAGCAGTGAGAGGCAGGGCCCAGTGACTGACGCTGGGGAGCAGTGAGAGCCAGGGCCCAGTGACTGACGTTGGCGAGCAGAGAGAGCCAGGGCCCAATAATTTCAGCATGGGAGCAGTGAGAGCTAGGGCCCAATGACTGACGCTGAAGGGCAGTGAGAGCTAGGGCCCAGCAACTGAAGCTGGAGAGCAGTGACATCCAGGGCCAGTGACTGACACTGAAGAGCAGTGAAAGCCAGGGCCCAGTGACTGATGCTGGAGAGCAGTGAGAGCCAGGGCCCAGTGACAGATGCTGGAGAGCAGTGAGAGCTAGGGCCCAGACTGATGCTGAAGAGCGGTGTGAGCCAGGGCTAGTGACTGACACTGGAGAGCAGTGAGAGACAGGGCCCAGTGACTGACCCTGGAGACCAGTGAGAGCCAGGGCCCAGTGACTGATGCTGAAGAGCAGTAAGAGCCAGGGCCCAGTGACTGACGCTGAATGGCAGTGAGAGGCAGGGCCCAGTAACTGAAGCTGGAAAGCATTGTCAGCCAGGGCTAGTGACTGATGCTGGATAGCACTGAGAGCCCAGTCTAGTGACTGATGCTGGAGAGCAGTGAGAGCCAGGGCCCAGTGCCTGAAACTGGAGAGCAGTGAGAGCCAAGGCCCAGTATGTTCTGCTTGGGAGCAGTGAAAACAAGGGCCCAGTGACTGACGCTGGAGGTCAGTGAGAGCCAGGGTTAGTGACTGATGCTGGAGAGCAGTCAGAGCCAGGGCCCAGTGACTGATGCTGCAGAGCAGTGAGAGCCAGGTCTCTGTGACTGACGCTGGAGAGCAGTGAGAGCTGGGGCCCAATAACTGATGCTGGAGAGCAGTGAGAGCCAGGGCCCAGTGACTGATGCTGGAGAGCTGTAACCGCCAGGGCCCAGTGTCTGACGCTGGGGAGCAGTGAGAGCCAAGGCCCAGAGACTGACGCTGGAGAGCAGTAACCGCCAGGGCCCAGTGACTGACGCTGGAAACCACTGACAGACAGGGCTAGAGATGAATGCTGGAGAGCAGTGAAAGCCAAGGCCCAGTACATTCAGCTTGGGAGCAGTTAAAGTAAGGGCCCAGTAAATGACGATGGAGGTCAGTGAGAGCCAGGGCTATTGACTGATGCTGGAGAGCAGTGAGAGCCAGGGCCCAGTGACTGACGCTGGAGAGCAGTGAGGGCCAGGGGTCTGTGACTGACACTGGAGAGCAGTGAGAGCCAAGGCACAGTACATTCAGCTTGGGCGCAGAGATAGAAAGGGCCCAGTGACTGAAGCTGGAGGTCAGTGAGAGTCAGGGCTAGTGATTGATGCTGGAGAGGGGTGAGACTCAGGGCCCAGTGGCTGATGCTGGAGAGCAGTGCGAGCCAGGGCCCAGTACATTTAGCATGGGAGCAGTGAATGCTCGTGTCCAGTGACTGACGCTGGAGACCAGTGAGAGCCAGGGCTCTGTGACTGATGCTGGAGAGCTGTAACCGCCAGGGCCCAGTGACTGACGCTGGGGAGCAGTGAGAGCCAAGGCCCAGAGACTGACGCTGGAGAGCAGTAACCGCCAGGGCCCAGTGACTGACGCTGGAAACCACTGACAGACAGGGCTAGAGATGAATGCTGGAGAGCAGTGAAAGCCAAGGCCCAGTACATTCAGCTTGGGAGCAGTTAAAGTAAGGGCCCAGTAAATGACGATGGAGGTCAGTGAGAGCCAGGGCTAGTGACTGTTGCTGGAGAGCAGTGAGAGCCAGGGCTAGTGACTGAAGCTGTAGAGCAGTGAGAGCCAGGGCCCAGTGACTGACGCTGGAGAGCAGTGAGAGCCAGGGGTCTGTGACTGACACTGGAGAGCAGTGAGAGCCAAGGCACAGTACATTCAGCTTGGGCGCAGAGATAGAAAGGGCCCAGTGACTGAAGCTGGAGGTCAGTGAGAGCCAGGACTATTGACTGATGCTGGAGAGCAGTGCGAGCCAGGGCCCAGTACATTTAGCATGGGAGCAGTGAATGCTCGTGTCCAGTGACTGACACTGGAGACCAGTGAGAGCCAGGGCTCTGTGACTGACGCTGGAGATCAGTGAGAGCCAGGGCCCAGTAACTGATGCTGGGGAGCAGTGAGAACCAGGGCCCAGAGACTGACGCTGGAGAGCAGTGAGAGGCAGGGCCCACTGACTGTCGCTGGAGAGCAGTGAGAACCAGGACCCCGTACTTTCACCATGGGAGCAGTGAAACCTAGAGCCCAGTGAGTGGCAGTGGAGAGCAGTGAGAGCCAGGGCCCAGTGTCTAACGCAGGAGAGCAGGGAGAGCCAGGGCCCAGTGATTGATGCTGGAATGCAGTGAGAGCCAGGGCCCAGTGACTGATGCTGGAATGCAGTGAGAGCCAGGGCCCAGTGACTGATGCTGTAGAGCGGTGAGAGACGGGGACCAGTGACTGAGGCTGGATAGCAGTGACAGCCAGGGCCCAGCGCCTGACACTGGAGAGCAGTGAGAGCCAAGGCACAGTACATTCAGCTTGGGCGCAGAGATAGAAAGGGCCCAGTGACTGAAGCTGGAGGTCAGTGAGAGTCAGGGCCCTGTGACTGATGCTGGAGAGCAGTGAGAGCCAGGGCCCAGTATTTTCACCATGGGAGAAGTGAAACCTAGAGAACCGTGACTGGCAGTGGAGAGCAGTGAGAGCCAGGGCCCAGTGACTGATGCTGGAGAGCAGAGAGTGCCAGGGCCCAGTGACTGATGGTGGAGAGCAGAGAGTGCCAGGGCCCAGTGCCTGACACTGGAGAGCAGTGAGAGCTAAGGCCCAGTACATTCAGCTGGCGAGCAGTGAGGGCAAGGGCCCAGTGACTGACGCTGAAAAGCAGTGAGAGGCAGAGATAGTGACTGATGCTGGAGAGCAGTGGGAGCCAGGGTCCCAGTGACTGACGCTGGAGAGAAATGTGATACAAGGCCCAGTGACTGACACTGGAGAGCAGTGAGAGCCAGGGCCCAGTGACTGATGCTGGAGAACAGTGAGAGGCAGAGCTAGTGACTGATGCTGCAGAGCATTGAGAGCCATGGACCAGTACATTCAGCATGGGAGCAGTGAATGCTCGTGTCCAGTGACTGACGCTGGAGACCAGTGAGAACCAGGGCTGTGTGACTGACGCTGGAGAGCAGGGAGAGCCAGGGCCCAGTGACTGACGTTGGGAGCAGTGAGAGCCAGGGCCCAATGACTGATGCTGGAGAGCAGTGAGTGCCAGGGCTCAGTGACTGACACTGGAGAGCAGTGAGAGCCAAGGCCCAGTACATTCAGCATGGGAGCAGTGAATGCTCGTGTCCAGTGACTGACGCTGGAGACCAGTGAGAGCCAGGGCTCTGTGACTGATGCTGGAGAGCTGTAAGAGCCAGGGCCCAGTAACTGATGCTGGGGAGCAGTGAGAACCAGGGCCCAGAGACTGACGCTGGAGAGCAGTGAGAGGCAGGGCCCAGTGACTGACGCTGGGAAGCAGTGAGAGCCAGGGCCCAGTGACTGACGTTGGCGAGCAGAGAGAGCCAGGGCCCAATAATTTCAGCATGGGAGCAGTGAGAGCTAGGGCCAAATGACTGACGCTGGAGGTCAGTGAGAGCCAGGGCAAGTGATTGATGCTGGAGAGCAGTGAGAGCCAGGGCCCTGTGACTGATGCTGAAGAGCGGTGTGAGCCAGGGCCAGTGACTGACACTGGAGAGCAGTGAAAGCCAGGGCCCAGTGACTGATGCTGGAGAGCAGTGAGAGCCAGAGCCCAGTGACTGATGCTGGAGAGCAGTGAGAGCCAGGGCCCTGTGACTGATGCTGAAGAGCGGTGTGAGCCAGGGCTAGTGACTGTTGCTGGAGAGCAGTGCGAGCCAGGGCCCAGTACATTTAGCATGGGAGCAGTGAATGCTCGTGTCCAGTGACTGACACTGGAGACCAGTGAGAGCCAGGGCTCTGTGACTGACGCTGGAGATCAGTGAGAGCCAGGGCCCAGTAACTGATGCTGGGGAGCAGTGAGAACCAGGGCCCAGAGACTGACGCTGGAGAGCAGTGAGAGGCAGGGCCCAATGACTGTCGCTGGAGAGCAGTGAGAGCCAGGACCCCGTACTTTCACCATGGGAGCAGTGAAACCTAGAGCCCAGTGAGTGGCAGTGGAGAGCAGTGAGAGCCAGGGCCCAGTGTCTAACGCAGGAGAGCAGGGAGAGCCATGGCCCAGTGATTGATGCTGGAATGCAGTGAGAGCCAGGGCCCAGTGACTGATGCTGTAGAGCGGTGAGAGGCAGGGCCCACTGACTGTCGCTGGAGAGCAGTGAGAACCAGGACCACGTACTTTCACCATGGGAGCAGTGAAACCTAGAGCCCAGTGAGTGGCAGTGGAGAGCAGTGAGAGCCAGGGCCCAGTGTCTAACGCAGGAGAGCAGGGAGAGCCAGGGCCCAGTGATTGATGCTGGAAAGCAGTGAGAGCCAGGGCCCAGTGACTGATGCTGGAATGCAGTGAGAGCCAGGGCCCAGTGACTGATGCTGTAGAGCGGTGAGAGTCGGGGACCAGTGACTGAGGCTGGATAGCAGTGACAGCCAGGGCCCAGCGCCTGACACTGGAGAGCAGTGAGAGCCAAGGCACAGTACATTCAGCTTGGGCGCAGAGATAGAAAGGGCCCAGTGACTGAAGCTGGAGGTCAGTGAGAGTCAGGGCCCTGTGACTGATGCTGGAGAGCAGTGAGAGCCAGGGCCCAGTATTTTCACCATGGGAGAAGTGAAACCTAGAGAACCGTGACTGGCAGTGGAGAGCAGTGAGAGCCAGGGCCCAGTGACTGATGCTGGAGAGCAGAGAGTGCCAGGGCCCAGTGACTGATGCTGGAGAGCAGAGAGTGCCAGGGCCCAGTGCCTGACACTGGAGAGCAGTGAGAGCTAAGGCCCAGTACATTCAGCTGGCGAGCAGTGAGGGCAAGGGCCCAGTGACTGACGCTGAAAAGCAGTGAGAGGCAGAGATAGTGACTGATGCTGGAGAGCAGTGGGAGCCAGGGTCCCAGTGACTGACGCTGGAGAGAAATGTGATACAAGGCCCAGTGACTGACACTGGAGAGCAGTGAGAGCCAGGGCCCAGTGACTGATGCTGGAGAACAGTGAGAGGCAGAGCTAGTGACTGATGCTGCAGAGCATTGAGAGCCATGGACCAGTACATTCAGCATGGGAGCAGTGAATGCTCGTGTCCAGTGACTGACGCTGGAGACCAGTGAGAACCAGGGCTGTGTGACTGATGCTGGAGAGCAGGGAGAGCCAGGGCCCAGTGACTGACGTTGGGAGCAGTGAGAGCCAGGGCCCAATGACTGATGCTGGAGAGCAGTGAGTGCCAGGGCCCAGTGACTGACCCTGGAGAGCAGTGAGAGCCAAGGCCCAGTACATTCAGCATGGGAGCAGTGAATGCTCGTGTCCAGTGACTGACGCTGGAGACCAGTGAGAGCCAGGGCTCTGTGACTGACGCTGGAGAGCTGTAAGAGCCAGGGCCCAGTAACTGATGCTGGGGAGCAGTGAGAACCAGGGCCCAGAGACTGACGCTGGAGAGCAGTGAGAGGCAGGGCCCAGTGACTGACGCTGGGGAGCAGTGAGAGCCAGGGCCCAGTGACTGACGTTGGCGAGCAGAGAGAGCCAGGGCCCAATAATTTCAGCATGGGAGCAGTGAGAGCTAGGGCCCAATGACTGACGCTGAAGGGCAGTGAGAGCTAGGGCCCAGCAACTGAAGCTGGAGAGCAGTGACATCCAGGGCCAGTGACTGACACTGAAGGGCAGTGAAAGCCAGGGCCCAGTGACTGATGCTGGAGAGCAGTGAGAGCCAGAGCCCAGTGACTGATGCTGGAGAGCAGTGAGAGCTAGGGCCCAGACTGATGCTGGAGAGCAGTGAGAGCCAGGGCTCGTGACTGATGCTGGAGAGCAGTGAGAGCCAGGGCTCGTGACTGATGCTGGAGAGCAGTGAGAGCCAGGGCCCTGTGACTGATGCTGAAGAGCGGTGTGAGCCAGGGCCAGTGACTGACACTGGAGAGCAGTGAAAGCCAGGGCCCAGTGACTGATGCTGGAGAGCAGTGAGAGCCAGAGCCCAGTGACTGATGCTGGAGAGCAGTGAGAGCTAGGGCCCAGACTGACGCTGGAGAGCAGTGAGAGCCAGCGCCCAGTGACTGATGCTGGAGAGCAGTGTGATCCAAGGCCCAGTGACTGACGGTGTAGAGCACTGATAGCCAGGGCCCAGTGACTGATGCTGGAGAGCAGTGAGAGCCAAGGCCCAGTGACTGACGCTGGAGACCAGTGAGAGCCAGGGCTCTGTGACTCACGCTGGAGAGCTGTGAGAGCCAGGGCCCAGTGACTGACGGTGTAGAGCAGTGAGAGCCAGGGTCCATTGACTGATGCTGGAGAGCAGTGAGAGCCAGGGCCCAGTGCCTGACGGTGTAGAGCAGTGAGAGCCAGGGCCCAGTGAATGATGCAGGAGAGCTGTGAGGGACAGGGCCCAATGACTGACGCTGGAGAGCAGTAAGAGCCAGGGCCCAATGACTGACGCTGAGGGGCAGTGAGAGCTAGGGCCCAGTAACTGAAGCTGGAGAGCAGTGACATCCAGGGCCAGTGACGACACTGAAGAGCAGTGAGAGCCAGGGCCCAGTGACTGACGCTGGAGGTCAGTGAGAGCCAGGGCTAGTGACTGATGCTGGAGAGCAGGGAGAGCCAGGGCCCAGTGACTGACGTTGGGAGCAGTGAGAGCCGGGGCCCAGTGACTGATGCTGGAGAGCAGTGAGAGCTGGGGCCGAGTGCTTGACACTGGAGAGCAGTGAGAGCCAAGGCCCAATACATTCAGCATGGGAGCAGTAAATGCTAGTGTCCAGTGACTGACGCTGGAGACCAGTGAGAGCCAGGACTCTGTGACTGACGCTGGAGAGCTGTGAGAGCCAGGGCCCAGTGACTGACGCTGGAGACCAGTGACAGCCAGGGCCGTGTGACTGGAGCTGAAGAGCAGTGAAAGCCAGGGCTCAGCGACTGATGCTGGAAAGTTCTGTCAGACAGGGCTAGTGATGAATGCTGGAAAGCAATGAGCCCCAGGGCCCAGTGGCTGGCACTGGAGAGCAGTGAGAGCCAAGGCCCAGTACATTCAGCTTGGGAGCAGTGAATGCAAGGGCCTAGTAAATGACGATGGAGGTCTGTGAGAGCCAGGGCTAGTGACTGATGCTGCAGAGCAGTGAGAGCCAGGTCTCTGTGACTGACGCTGGAGAGCAGTGAGAGCTGGGGCCCAATAACTGATGCTGGAGAGCAGTGAGAGCCAGGGCCCAGTGACTGATGCTGGAGAGCAGTGAGAGCCAGGGCCCAATGACTGATTCTGGAGAGCAGTGAGAGCCGGGGCCCAATGACCGATGCTGGAGAGCAGGGAGAGCCAGGCCCAACTGACAGAAGTTGGGAGAAGTGAGAGCCAGGGCCCTGTGACTGACGCTGGAGAGCAGTGAGAGCCAGGGCCCAATGACTGATTCTGGAGAGCAGTGAGAGCCGGGGCCCAATGACCGATGCTGGAGAGCAGGGAGAGCCAGGCCCAAGTGACAGAAGTTGGGAGAAGTGAGAGCCAGGGCCCAGTGACTGATGCTGGAAAGCAGTGAGAGCCGGGGCCGAGTGCCTGACACTGAAAAGCAGTGAGAGGCAGAGCTAGTGACTGATGCTGCAGAGCATTGAGAACCATGGACCAGTACATTCAGCATTGGAGCAGTGAATGCTAGTGTCCAGTGACTGACGCTGGAGACCAGTGAGAGCCAGGGCTCTGTGACTGACGCTGGAGTGCTGTGAGAGCCAGGGCCCCGTGACTGACGCTGGAGAGCAGTGAGAGCCAAGGCCCAGTGACTGACACTGAACGGCAGTGAGAGCTAGGACCCAGTAACTGAAGCTGGAGAGCAGTGACATCCAGGGCCAGTGACTGACGCTGGAGTGCTGTGAGAGCCAAGGCCCAGTGACTGACGCTGGAGAGCAGTGAGAGCCAGGGCCCAGTGACTGACGCTGAAGGGCAGTGAGAGCTAGGACCCAGTAACTGAAGCTGGAGAGCAGTGACATCCAGGGCCAGTGACTGACACTGAAGAGCAGTGAAAGCCAGGGCCCAGTGTCTGATGCTGGAAATCTCTGAGAGACAGCGCTAGTGATGAATGCTGGAGAGCAGTGAGAGCCAGGTCCCAGTACTTTCAGCTTGGGAGCAGTGAAAGCAAGGGCCCAGTGACTGATGATGATGATCACTGAGAGCTAGGGCCCAGTGACTGACGGTGTAGAGCAGTGAGAGCCAGGGCCCAGTGACTGACGCTGGCGAGCAGTGGGAGCCAGGGCCCAGTGACTGACGGTGTAGAGCAGTGAGAGCCAGGGACCAGTGACTGACGCTGGAGAGCAGTGAGAGCCAGGGCTCAGTGACTGATGCTGGAGAGCTGTGAGGGACAGGGCCCAATGACTGACGCTGGAGAGCAGGGAGAGCAAGGGCCCACTGACTGACACTGGAGAGCAGTGAGAGCCAGGGCTCAGTGACTGATGCTGGAGAGCAGAGAGAGCCAGGTCCCAGTACTTTCAGCTTGGGAGCAGTGAATGCTAGGGCCCAGTGACTGACGCTGGAGAACAGGGAGAGCAAGGGCCCAGTGATTGACGCTGGAGAGCAGTGAGAGCCTGGGCCCAGTGACTGACACAAGGGAGCAGTGAGAGACAGGGCCCAGTGACTGACGCTGGAGAGCAGTGAGAGCAAGGGCCCAGTAACTGACGCTGGAGAGCAGTGAGAGCCACGGCCAGGTGACTGATGCTGGAGAGCAGTGATAGCCAGGGCCCAGTGACTGATGCTGGAGAGCAGTGAGTGCCAAGGCCCAGTGACTGACGCTGGAGACCAGTGAGAGCCAGGACTCTGTGACTGACGCTGGAGAGCTGTGAGAGCCAGGGCCCAGTGACTGACGGTGTAGAGCAGTGAGAGCCAGGGCCCAGTGAATGACGCTGGAGAGCTGTGAGCGACAGGGCCCAATGACTGACGCTGGAGAGCAGTAAGAGCCAGGGCCCAATGACTGACACTGAAGGGCAGTGAGAGCTAGGGCCCAGTAACTGAAGCTGGAGAGCAGTGACATCCAGGGCCAGTGACTGACACTGAAGAGCAGTGAAAGCCAGGGCCCAGTGACTGATGCTGGAGATCTCTGAGAGACAGGGCTAGTGATGAATGCTGGAGAGCAGTGAGAGCCAGGGCCCAGTACATTCAGGTTGGGAGCAGTGAAAGCAAGGGCCCAGTGACTGACGCTGGAGTTCAGTGAGTGCCAGGGCCAGTGACTGATGCTGGAGAGCAGTGTGATCCAAGGCCCAGTGACTGACACTGGAGAGCAGTGAGAGCCAGGGCCCAGTGACTGACCCTGGAGACCAGTGAGAGCCAGGGCCCAGTGACTGACGCTGAATGGCAGTGAGAGCCAGGGCCCAGTAACTGAAGCTGGAAAGCATTGTCAGCCAGGGCTAGTGACTGATGCTGGATAGCACTGAGAGCCCGGTCTAGTGACTGATGCTGGAGAGCAGTGAGAGCCAGGGCCCAGTGCCTGAAACTGGAGAGCAGTGAGAGCCAAGGCCCAGTATGTTCTGCTTGGGAGCAGTGAAAACAAGGGCCCAGTGACTGACGCTGGAGGTCAGTGAGAGCCAGGGTTAGTGACTGATGCTGGAGAGCAGTCAGAGCCAGGGCCCAGTGACTGATGCTGGAGAGCAGTGAGAGCCAGGGCCTTGTGACTGACGCTGGAGAGCAGTGAGAGCCAGGGCCCAATGACTGATTCTGGAGAGCAGTAAGAGCCAGGGCCCAATGACTGACGCTGAAGGGCAGTGAGAGCTAGGACCCAGTAACTGAAGCTGGAGAGCAGTGACATCCAGGGCCAGTGACGACACTGAAGAGCAGTGAAAGCCAGGGCCCAGTATCTGATGCTGGAAATCTCTGAGAGACAGGGCTAGTGATGAATGCTGGAGAGCAGTGAGAGCCAGGGCCCAGTACATTCAGCTTGAGAGCAGTGAAAGCAAGGGCACAGTGACTGATGATGATGATCACTGAGAGCCAGGGCTAGTGACTGATGCTGGAGAGCAGTGAGAGCCAGGGCCCAGTGACTGACGATGTAGAGCAGTGGGAGCCAGGGCCCAGTGACTGACGCTGGAGAGCAGTGAGAGCCAGGGCCTAGTGACTGATGCTGGAGAGCAGAGAGAGCCAGGTCCCCGTTCTTTCAGCTTGGGAGCAGTGAATGCTAGGGCCCAGTGACTGACGCTGGAGAACAGGGAGAGCAAGGGCCCAGTAACTTACGCTGGAGAGCAGTGAGAGCCAGGGCCCAGTGACTGAAGCTGGGGAGCAGTGAGAACCTGGGCCCAGTAACTGACGCTGGAGAGCAGTGAGAGCAACGGCCAGGTGAATGACGCTAAAGAGCAGTGAGAGCCAGGGCCCAATGACTGATGCTGGAGAGCAGTGAGAGCCAGGGCTCTGAGACTGACGCTGGAGAGCAGTGAGAGCCAGGGCCCAATGACCGATGCTGGAGAGCAGGGAGTGCCAGAGCTAGTGACTGATGTGGAGAGCATTCAGAGCCAGGGCCCAGTGCTTTCAGCATGGGAGTAGTGAATGCATGTGTCCAGTGGCTGACGCTGGAGAGCAGTGAGAGCCAGGGCCCAGTGACTGACGCTGACGAGCACTGAGAGCCAGGGCTCTGTGACTGACGGTGGAGAGCAGTGAGAGCCAGGGCCCAGTGACTGACGGTGTACAGCAGTGCGAGCCAGTGCCCAGTGACTGATGCTGGAGAGCAGTGAGAGCCAAGGCCCAGTGACTGACGCTGGAGACCAGTGAGAGCCAGGGCTCTGTGACTGACGCTGGAGATCTGTGAGAGCCAGGGCCCAGTGACTGACGGTGCAGAGCAGTGAGAGCCAAGGCCCAGTGAATGATGCTGTAGAGCTGTGAGGGAAAGGGCTCAATGATTGACGCTGGAGAGCAGTGAGAGCCAGGGCCCAGTGACTGATGCTGGAGAGCAGAGAGTGCCAGGGCCCAGTGCCTGACACTGGAGAGCAGTGAGAGCCAAGGCCCAGTACATTCAGCTGGGGAGCAGTGAGGGCAAGGGCCCAGTGACTGATGCTGGAGAGCAGTGAGTGCCAGAGCTAGTGACTGATGCTGGAGAGCATTCAGAGCCAGGGACCAGTGCTTTCAGCATGGGAGTAGTGAATGCTTGTGTCCAGTGGCTGACGCTGGAGAGCAGTGAGAGCAAAGGCTGGTGACTGATGCTGGAGAGAAGTGAGTGCCAGGACCCAGTGACAGATGCTGAAGAGCAGTGGGAGCCTTGTCCCAGTACGGTCAGCTTGGGAGCAGTGAGAGCTAGGGCCCACTGACTGACGCTGGAGAGCAGTGACAAGCAGAGCTCGTGACTGATGCTGGAGAGCAGTGAGAGCCAGGGCCCAGTGATGGAGGCTGGAGAGCAGAGAATGCCAGGGCCCAGTGACTGACACTGGAGAGCATTGAGAGCCTTGACCTCGTGCCTGACACTGCAGAGCAGTGAGAGCCAAGGCCCAGTACATTCAGCTTGGGTGGAGTGAGAGCAAGGGCCCAGTGACTGACGCTGCAGGTCATTGAGAGCCAGGGCTAGTGACTGATGCTGGCGAGCAGTGGGAGCCAGGGCCCAGTGACTGACGGTGTAGAGCAGTGAGAGCCAGGGCCAGTGACTGATGCTGGAGAGCAGAGAGAGCCAGGTCCCAGTACGTTCAGCTTGGGAGCAGTGAATGCTAGTGCCCAGTGACTGACGCTGGAGAGAAGAGAGAGCCAAGTCCCAGTACGTTCAGCTTGGGAGCAGTGAATGCTAGTGCCCAGTGACTGACACTGGACAGCAGTGAGAGCCAGGGCCCAGTGACTGATGCTGGAGAGCAGAGAGAGCCAGGTCCCAGTACTTTCAGCTTGGGAGCAGTGAATGCTAGGGCCCAGTGACTGACGCTGGAGAACAGGGAGAGCAAGGGCCCAGTGACTGACGCTGGATAGCAGTGAGAGCCAGGGCCCAGTGACTGACGCTGGGGAGCAGTGAGAGCCAGGGCCCAGTGACTGACGCTGGGGAGCAGTGAGAGACAGGGCCCAGTGACTGACGCTGGAGAGCAGTGAGAACCTGGACACAGTGACTGACGCTGGAGAACAGGGAGAGCAAGGGCCCAGTAACTGACGCTGGAGAGCAGTGAGAGCCACAGCCAGGTGACTGACGCTAAAGAGCTGTGAGGGCCAGGGCCCAGTGACTGACGCTGGAGAGCAGTGAGAGCCATGGCCAGGTGACTGACGCTGGAGAGCAGTGAGAGTTAGGGCCCAGTGACTGACACTGAGGAGAAGTGAGAGGCAGGGCCAGTGACTGATGCTGAAGAGCAGTGAGAGCTAGGGCCCAGTGACTGAAGCTGGAGAGCAGTGAAAGCCAGGGACCAGACAAACGGTGGAGAGCAGTGATAGCCAGTGCCCAGTGACTGATGCTGTAGAGCGGTGAGAGTCGGGGACCAGTGACTGAGGCTGGATAGCAGTGACAGCCAGGGCCCAGCGCCTGACACTGGAGAGCAGTGAGAGCCAAGGCTCAGTACATTCAGCTTGGGAGCAGTGAATGCTAGTGTCCAGTGACTGACGCTGGAGACCAGTGAGAGCTCGGGCCCAGTTACTGACGCTGGGGAGCAGTGAGAGCTAGGGCCCAGTGACTGACACTGAGGAGAAGTGAGAGGCAGGGCCAGTGACTGATGCTGAAGAGCAGTGAAAGCAGGGGCCCAGGCTGAAGCTGGAAAGCAGTGAGAGCCAGGGACCAGACTGATGGTGGAGAGCAGTGAGAGCCAAGGCCCAGTACTGTCAGCTTCAGAGCAGTGAGAGCTAGGACCCAGTGACTGACGCTGGAGAGCAGTGAGAACCACGGCCCTGTGACTGACACTGGAGAGCAGGGAGAGCTAGGGCTCATTGACTGAAGCTGGAGAGCAGGGAGAGCCAGGGCCCAGTGACTGATGCTGGAGAGCAGTGGGAGCCAGGGACAAGTGACGGAGGCTGGAGAGCAGTGAGAGCCAGGGCCCAGTGACTGATGCTGTAGAGCAGTGAGAGCCAGGGCTAGTGACAGATGCTGGAGAGCAGGGAGAGCCAGGGCCCAGTGACTCACATTGGGAGCAGTGAGAGCCAGGGCCCAGTGATTGAAGCTGGAATGCAGTGAGAGCCAGGGCCCAGTGACTGATGCTGTAGAGCTGTGAGAGTCGGGGACCAGTGACTGAGGCTGGATAGCAGTGACAGCCAGGGCCCAGCGCCTGACTCTGGAGAGCAGTGAGAGCCAAGGCACAGTACATTCAGCTTGGGCGCAGAGATAGAAAGGGCCCAGTGACTGAAGCTGGAGGTCAGTGAGAGCCAGGGCTAGTGATTGATCCTGGAGAGCAGTGAGAATCAGGGGCCTGTGACTGATGCTGGAGAGCAGTGAGAGCCGGGACCGAGTGCCTGACACTGGAAAGCAGTGAGAGCCAAGGCTCAGTACATTCAGCTTGGGAGCAGTGAATGCTAGTGTCCAGTGAATGACGCTGGAGACCAGTGAGAGCCAGGGCTCAGTGACTGATGCTGGAGAGCAGAGAGAGCCAGGTCCCAGTACTTTCAGCTTGGGAGCAGTGAATGCTAGGGCCCAGTGACTGACGCTGGAGAACAGGGAGAGCAAGGGCCCAGTGACTGACGCTGGAGAGCAGTGAGAGCCAGGGCCCAGTGACTGATGCTGGAGAGCAGAGAGAGCCAGGTCCCAGTACTTTCAGCTTGAGAGCAGTGAATGCTCGGGCCCAGTGACTGACGCTGGAGAACAGGGAGAGCAAGGGCCCAGTGACTGACGCTGGATAGCAGTGAGAGCCAGGGCCCAGTGACTGACGCTGGGGAGGAGTGAGAAACAGGGCGCAGTGACTGACGCTGGAGAAAAAGGGAAAGCAAGGGCCAAGTAACTAACGCTGGAGAGCAGTGAGTGCCACAGCCAGGTGACTGACGCTAAAGAGCTGTGAGAGCCAGGGCCCAGTGACTGACGCTGGAGAGCAGTGAGAGCCAGGGCTAGTGACAGATGCTGGAGAGCAGGGAGAGCCAGGGCCCAGTGACTCACATTGGGAGCAGTGAGAGCCAGGGCCCTGTGATTGATGCTGGAATGCAGTGAGAGCCAGGGCCCAGTGACTGATGCTGTAGAGCGGTGAGAGTCGGGGACCAGTGACTGAGGCTGGATAGCAGTGACAGCCAGGGCCCAGCGCCTGACACTGGAGAGCAGTGAGAGCCAAGGCACAGTACATTCAGCTTGGGAGCAGAGATAGAAAGGGCCCAGAGACTGAAGCTGGAGGTCAGTGAGAGCCAGGGCTAGTGATTGATGCTGGAGAGCAGTGAGAATCAGGGCCCAGTGGCTGATGCTGGAGAGCAGTGAGAGGCAGAGCTAGTGACTGATGCTGCACAGCATTGAGAGCCATGGACCAGTACATTCAGCATGGGAGCAGTGAATGCTAGTGTCCAGTGACTGACGCTGGAGAGCAGTGAGAGCCAGGGCTCTCTGACTGACACTGGAGAGCAGGGAGAGCCAGGGCCCAATGACCGATGCTGGAGAGCAGGGAGAGCCAGGGCCCAGTGACTGATGCTGGAAAGCAGTGAGATCCGGGGCCGAGTGCCTGACACTGGAGAGCAGTGAGAGCCAAGGCCCAGTACATTCAGCTGGCGAGCAGTGAGAGCCAGGGCCCAGTGAGTGACGCTAAAAAGCAGTGAGAGGCAGAGCTAGTGACTGCTGCTGCAGAGCATTGAGAGCCATGGACCAGTACATTCAGCATGGGAGCAGTGAATGCTAGTGTCCAGTGACTGACGCTGGAGACCAGAGAGAGCCAGGTCTCTGTGACTGACGCTGGAGAGCAGGGAGAGCCAGGGCCCAGAGACTGACACTGGAGAGCATTGAGAGCCTTGACCTCGTGCCTGACACTGCAGAGCAATGAGAGCCAAGGCCCAGTACATTCAGCGTGGGTGGAGTGAGAGCAAGGGCCCAGTGACTGACGCTGCAGGTCATTGAGAGCCAGGGCTAGTGACTGATGCTGACGAGCAGTGGGAGCCAGGGCCCAGTGACTGACGGTGTAGAGCAGTGAGAGCCAGGGCCCAGTGACTGATGCTGGAGAGCAGTGAGAGCCAGGGCTAGTGACAGATGCTGGAGAGCAGGGAGAGCCAGGGCCCAGTGACTCACATTGGGAGCAGTGAGAGCCAGGGCCCAGTGATTGATGCTGGAATGCAGTGAGAGCCGGGGCACAGTGACTGATGCTGTAGAGGGGTGAGAGTCTGGGACCAGTGACTGAGGCTGGATAGCAGTGACAGCCAGGGCCCAGTGCCTGACACTGGAGAGCAGTGAGAGCCAAGGCACAGTACATTCAGCTTGGGCGCAGACATAGAAAGGGCCCAGTGACTGAAGCTGGAGTTCAGGGAGAGCCAGGGCTAGTGATTGATGCTGGAGAGCAGTGAGAATCAGGGCCCAGTGGCTGATGCTGGAGAGCAGTGAGAGCCGGGGCCGAGTGCCTGACACTGGAAAGCAGTGAGAGCCAAGGCTCAGTACATTCAGCATGGGAGCAGTGAATGCTAGTGTCCAGTGAATGACGCTGGAGACCAGTGAGAGCCAGGGCTCAGGGACTGATGCTGGAGAGCTGTGAGTGCCACAGCCAGGTGACTGACGCTGGAGAGCAGTGAGAGCCAGGGCTGGTGACTGATGCTGGAGAGCAGTGAGAGCCAAGGCCCAGTACTGTCAGCTTCAGAGCAGTAAGAGCTAGGACCCACTGACTGACACTGGAGAGCAGTGAGAACCACGGCCCTGTGACTGACACTGGAGAGCAGGGAGAGCTAGGGCTCATTTGACTGAAGCTGGAGAGCAGTGAGAGCCAGGGCCCAGTGACTGATGCTGGAGAGCAGTGAGAGCCAGGACTAGTGACAGATGCTGGAGAGCAGGGAGAGCCAGGGCCCAGTGACTCACATTGGGAGCAGTGAGAGCCAGGGCCCAGTGATTGATGCTGGAATGCAGTGAGAGCCGGGGCACAGTGACTGATGCTGTAGAGCGGTGAGAGTCGGGGACCAGAACTGAGGCTGGATAGCAGTGACAGCCAGGGCCCAGTGCCTGACACTGGAGAGCAGTGAGAGCCAAGGCACAGTACATTCAGCTTGGGCGCAGACATAGAAAGGGCCCAGTGACTGAAGCTGGAGTTCAGTGAGAGCCAGGGATAGTGATTGATGCTGGAGACCAATGAGAGCCAGGGCTCAGTGACTGATGCTGGAGAGCAGAGAGAGCCAGGTCCCAGTACTTTCAGCTTGGGAGCAGTGAATGCTAGGGCCCAGTGACTGACGCTGGAGAACAGGGAGAGCAAGGGGCCAGTGACTGACGCTGGAGAGCAGTGAGAGCCAGGGCCCAGTGACTGATGCTGGAGAGCAGAGAGAGCCAGGTCCCAGTACTTTCAGCTTGAGAGCAGTGAATGCTCGGGCCCAGTGACTGACGCTGGAGAACAGGGAGAGCAAGGGCCCAGTGACTGACGCTGGATAGCAGTGAGAGCCAGGGCCCAGTGACTGACGCTGGGGAGGAGTGAGAAACAGGGCGCAGTGACTGACGCTGGAGAAAAAGGGAAAGCAAGGGCCCAGTAACTGACGCTGGAGAGCAGTGAGTGCCACAGCCAGGTGACTGACGCTAAAGAGCTGTGAGAGCCAGGGCCCAGTGACTGACGCTGGAGAGCAGTGAGAGCCAGGGCTCAGTGACTGACGCTGGAGAGCAGGGAGAGCTAGGGCCCAGTGACTGACACTGAGGAGAAGTGAGAGGCAGGGCCAGTGACTGATGCTGAAGAGCAGTGAAAGCAGGGGCCCAGGCTGACGCTGGAGAGCAGTGAGAGCCAGGACCCAGTGACTGACGCTGGAGAGCAGGAGAGCTAGGTTCAAGTGACTGACACTGAGGAGAAGTGAGAGCCAGGTCCCAGTGACTGATGCTGGAGAGCAGTGAGAGCCAAGGCCCAGTACTTTCAGCTTCAGAGCAGTGAGAGCTAGGGCTCAGTGACTGATGCTGTAGAGCAGTGAGAGCCAGGGCTAGTGACAGATGCTGGAGAGCAGTGAGAGCCAGGGCCCAGTGACTGATGCTGGAGAGCAGTGAGAGCCAGGGCTTGTGACAGATGCTGGAGAGCAGGGAGAGCCAGGGCCCAGTGACTCACATTGGGAGCAGTGAGAGCCAGGGCCCAGTGATTGATGCTGGAATGCAGTGAGAGCCGGGGCACAGTGACTGATGCTGTAGAGCGGTGAGAGTCGGGGACCAGTGACTGAGGCTGGATAGCAGTGACAGCCAGGGCCCAGTGCCTGACACTGGAGAGCAGTGAGAGCCAAGGCACAGTACATTCAGCTTGGGCGCAGAGATAGAAAGGGCCCAGTGACTGAAGCTGGAGTTCAGTGAGAGCCAGGGATAGTGATTGATGCTGGAGAGCAGTGAGAATCAGGGCCCAGTGGCTGATGCTGGAGAGCAGTGAGAGGCAGAGCTAGTGACTGATGCTGCACAGCATTGAGAGCCATGGACCAGTACATTCAGCATGGGAGCAGTGAATGCTAGTGTCCAGTGACTGACGCTGGAGACCAGTGAGAGCCAGGGCTCTCTGACTGACACTGGAGAGCAGTGAGAGCCAGGGCCCAATGACCGATGCTGGAGAGCAGGGAGAGCCAGGGCCCAGTGACAGAAGTTGGGAGAAGTGAGAGCCTGGGCCCAGTGACTGACGCTGGAAAGCAGTGAGATCCGGGGCCGAGTGCCTGACACTGGAGAGCAGTGAGAGCCAAGGCCCAGTACATTCAGCTGGCGAGCAGTGAGAGCCAGGGCCCAGTGAGTGACGCTGAAAAGCAGTGAGAGGCAGAGCTAGTGAGTGATGCTGCAGAGCATTGAGAGCCATGGACCTGTACATTCAGCATGGGAGCAGTGAACGCTAGTGTCCAGTGACTGACGCTGGAGACCAGTGAGAGCCAGGTCTCTGTGACTGACGCTGGAGAGCAGGGAGATCCAGGGCCCAGTGACTGACGTTGGGCGCAGTGAGAGCCAGAGCCCAATGACTGATGCTGGAAAGCAGTGAGAGCAAGGGCCCAGTGACTGATGCTGGAGAGCAGAGAGAGCCAGGTCCCAGTACTTTCAGCTTGGGAGCAGTGAATGCTAGAGCCCAGTGACTGACGCTGGAGAACATGGAGAGCAAGGGCCCAGTGACTGACGCTGGATAGCAGTGAGAACCAGGGCCCAGTGACTGACGCTGGGGAGCAGTGAGAGACAGGGCCCAGTGACAAACGCTGGAGAGCAGTGAGAACCGGGGCACAGTGACTGACGCTGGAGAGCAGTGAGAGCCAGGGCCCAGTGACTGACGCTGGAGAGCAGTGAGAGCCAGGGCCCAGTGACTGACACTGAGGAGAAGTGAGAGACAGGGCCAGTGACTGACGCTGAGGAGAAGTGAGAGGCAGGGCCAGTGACTGATGCTGAAGAGCAGTGAAAGCAGGGGCCCAGGCTGAAGCTGGAAAGCAGTGAGAGCCAGGGACCAGACTGATGGTGGAGAGCAGTGATAGCCAGTGCCCAGTGACTGACGCTGGAGAGCAGTGAGAGCCAGGTCCCAGTACTTTCAGCTTGGGAGCAGTGAGAGCTAGGGCCCAGTGACTGAAGCTGGAGAGCAGTGAGAGCCAAGGCCCAGTACTGTCAGCTTCAGAGCAGTGAGAGCTAGGACCCAGTGATTGACGCTGGAGAGCAGTGAGAACCACAGCCCTGTGACTGACACTGGAGAGCAGGGAGAGCTAGGGCTCATTGACTGAAGCTGGAGAGCAGGGAGAGCCAGGGCCCAGTGACTGATGCTGGAGAGCAGTGAGAGCCAGGGCTAGTGACAGATGCTGGAGAGCAGGGAGAGCCAGGGCCCAGTGACTCACATTGGGAGCAGTGAGAACCAGGGCCCAGTGATTGAAGCTGGAATGCAGTGAGAGCCAGGGCCCAGTGACTGATGCTGTAGAGCTGTGAGAGTCGGGGACCAGTGACTGAGGCTGGATAGCAGTGACAGCCAGGGCCCAGTGCCTGACACTGGAGAGCAGTGAGAGCCAAGGCACAGTACATTCAGCTTGGGCGCAGAGATAGAAAGGGCCCAGTGACTGAAGCTGGAGTTCAGTGAGAGACAGGGTTAGTGATTGATGCTGGAGAGCAGTGAGAATCAGGGGCCTGTGACTGATGCTGGAGAGCAGTGAGAGCCGGGACCGAGTGCCTGACACTGGAGAGCAGTGAGAGCCAAGGCTCAGTACATTCAGCTTGGGAGCAGTGAATGCTAGTGTCCAGTGAATGACGCTGGAGACCAGTGAGAGCCAGGGCTCAGTGACTGATGCTGGAGAGCAGAGAGAGCCAGGTCCCAGTACTTTCAGCTTGGGAGCAGTGAATGCTAGGGCCCAGTGACTGACGCTGGAGAACAGGGAGAGCAAGGGCCCAGTGACTGACGCTGGAGAGCAGTGAGAGCCAGGGCCCAGTGACTGATGCTGGAGAGCAGAGAGAGCCAGGTCCCAGTACTTTCAACTTGAGAGCAGTGAATGCTCGGGCCCAGTGACTGACGCTGGAGAACAGGGAGAGCAAGGGCCCAGTGACTGACGCTGGATAGCAGTGAGAGCCAGGGCCCAGTGACAGACGCTGGGGAGGAGTGAGAAACAGGGCCCAGTGACTGACGCTGGGGAGGAGTGAGAAACAGGGCGCAGTGACTGACGCTGGAGAAAAAGGGAAAGCAAGGGCCCAGTAACTAACGCTGGAGAGCAGTGAGTGCCACAGCCAGGTGACTGACGCTAAAGAGCAGTGAGAGCCAGGGCCCAGTGACTGACGCTGGAGAGCAGTGAGAGCCAGAGCCCAGTGACTGACGCTGGGGAGCAGTGAGAGGCAGGGCCAGTGACTGATGCTGAAGAGCAGTGAAAGCAGGGGCCCAGACTGAAGCTGGAAAGCAGTGAGAGCCAGGGACCAGACTGACGGTGGAGAGCAGTGAGAGCCAAGGCCCAGTACTGTAAGCTTCAGAGCAGTGAGAGCCAGGGCCCAGTACTTTCAGCTTGGGAGCAGTGAGAGTTAGGACCCACTGACTGATGCTGGAGAGCAGTGAGAGCCAGGGCCAGGTGACTGACGCTGGGGAGCAGTGAGAGCCAGGGACCAGACTGATGGTGGAGAGCAGTGAGAGCCAAGACCCAGTACTGTCAGCTTCAGAGCAGTGAGAGCTAGGACCCACTGACTGA
The DNA here is from genome assembly GCA_026770705.1 of Isurus oxyrinchus. Classification (NCBI taxonomy): domain Eukaryota; kingdom Metazoa; phylum Chordata; class Chondrichthyes; order Lamniformes; family Lamnidae; genus Isurus; species Isurus oxyrinchus. The sequence goes on along the minus strand of JANJGN010000007.1, from coordinate 90,186,842 downwards.
CGCTGGAGAGCAGTGAGAACCACGGCCCTGTGACTGACACTAGAGAGCAGGGAAAGCTAGGGCTCATTTGACTGAAGCTGGAGAGCAGTGAGAGCCAGGGCCCAGTGACAGATGCTATAGAGCAGTGAGAGCCAGGGCTAGTGACAGATGCTGGAGAGCAGTGAGAGCCAGGGCCCAGTGACTGATGCTGGAGAGCAGTGAGAGCCAGGGCTTGTGACAGATGCTGGAGAGCAGGGAGAGCCAGGGCCCAGTGACTCACATTGGGAGCAGTGAGAGCCAGGGCCCAGTGATTGATGCTGGAATGCAGTGAGAGCCGGGGCACAGTGACTGATGCTGTAGAGCGGTGAGAGTCGGGGACCAGTGACTGAGGCTGGATAGCAGTGACAGCCAGGGCCCAGTGCCTGACACTGGAGAGCAGTGAGAGCCAAGGCACAGTACATTCAGCTTGGGCGCAGAGATAGAAAGGGCCCAGTGACTGAAGCTGGAGTTCAGTGAGAGCCAGGGATAGTGATTGATGCTGGAGAGCAGTGAGAATCAGGGCCCAGTGGCTGATGCTGGAGAGCAGTGAGAGGCAGAGCTAGTGACTGATGCTGCACAGCATTGAGAGCCATGGACCAGTACATTCAGCATGGGAGCAGTGAATGCTAGTGTCCAGTGACTGACGCTGGAGACCAGTGAGAGCCAGGGCTCTCTGACTGACACTGGAGAGCAGTGAGAGCCAGGGCCCAATGACCGATGCTGGAGAGCAGGGAGAGCCAGGGCCCAGTGACAGAAGTTGGGAGAAGTGAGAGCCTGGGCCCAGTGACTGACGCTGGAAAGCAGTGAGATCCGGGGCCGAGTGCCTGACACTGGAGAGCAGTGAGAGCCAAGGCCCAGTACATTCAGCTGGCGAGCAGTGAGAGCCAGGGCCCAGTGAGTGACGCTGAAAAGCAGTGAGAGGCAGAGCTAGTGAGTGATGCTGCAGAGCATTGAGAGCCATGGACCTGTACATTCAGCATGGGAGCAGTGAACGCTAGTGTCCAGTGACTGACGCTGGAGACCAGTGAGAGCCAGGTCTCTGTGACTGACGCTGGAGAGCAGGGAGATCCAGGGCCCAGTGACTGACGTTGGGCGCAGTGAGAGCCAGAGCCCAATGACTGATGCTGGAAAGCAGTGAGAGCAAGGGCCCAGTGACTGATGCTGGAGAGCAGAGAGAGCCAGGTCCCAGTACTTTCAGCTTGGGAGCAGTGAATGCTAGAGCCCAGTGACTGACGCTGGAGAACATGGAGAGCAAGGGCCCAGTGACTGACGCTGGATAGCAGTGAGAACCAGGGCCCAGTGACTGACGCTGGGGAGCAGTGAGAGACAGGGCCCAGTGACAAACGCTGGAGAGCAGTGAGAACCGGGGCACAGTGACTGACGCTGGAGAGCAGTGAGAGCCAGGGCCCAGTGACTGACGCTGGAGAGCAGTGAGAGCCAGGGCCCAGTGACTGACACTGAGGAGAAGTGAGAGACAGGGCCAGTGACTGACGCTGAGGAGAAGTGAGAGGCAGGGCCAGTGACTGATGCTGAAGAGCAGTGAAAGCAGGGGCCCAGGCTGAAGCTGGAAAGCAGTGAGAGCCAGGGACCAGACTGATGGTGGAGAGCAGTGATAGCCAGTGCCCAGTGACTGACGCTGGAGAGCAGTGAGAGCCAGGTCCCAGTACTTTCAGCTTGGGAGCAGTGAGAGCTAGGGCCCAGTGACTGAAGCTGGAGAGCAGTGAGAGCCAAGGCCCAGTACTGTCAGCTTCAGAGCAGTGAGAGCTAGGACCCAGTGATTGACGCTGGAGAGCAGTGAGAACCACAGCCCTGTGACTGACACTGGAGAGCAGGGAGAGCTAGGGCTCATTGACTGAAGCTGGAGAGCAGGGAGAGCCAGGGCCCAGTGACTGATGCTGGAGAGCAGTGAGAGCCAGGGCTAGTGACAGATGCTGGAGAGCAGGGAGAGCCAGGGCCCAGTGACTCACATTGGGAGCAGTGAGAACCAGGGCCCAGTGATTGAAGCTGGAATGCAGTGAGAGCCAGGGCCCAGTGACTGATGCTGTAGAGCTGTGAGAGTCGGGGACCAGTGACTGAGGCTGGATAGCAGTGACAGCCAGGGCCCAGTGCCTGACACTGGAGAGCAGTGAGAGCCAAGGCACAGTACATTCAGCTTGGGCGCAGAGATAGAAAGGGCCCAGTGACTGAAGCTGGAGTTCAGTGAGAGACAGGGTTAGTGATTGATGCTGGAGAGCAGTGAGAATCAGGGGCCTGTGACTGATGCTGGAGAGCAGTGAGAGCCGGGACCGAGTGCCTGACACTGGAGAGCAGTGAGAGCCAAGGCTCAGTACATTCAGCTTGGGAGCAGTGAATGCTAGTGTCCAGTGAATGACGCTGGAGACCAGTGAGAGCCAGGGCTCAGTGACTGATGCTGGAGAGCAGAGAGAGCCAGGTCCCAGTACTTTCAGCTTGGGAGCAGTGAATGCTAGGGCCCAGTGACTGACGCTGGAGAACAGGGAGAGCAAGGGCCCAGTGACTGACGCTGGAGAGCAGTGAGAGCCAGGGCCCAGTGACTGATGCTGGAGAGCAGAGAGAGCCAGGTCCCAGTACTTTCAACTTGAGAGCAGTGAATGCTCGGGCCCAGTGACTGACGCTGGAGAACAGGGAGAGCAAGGGCCCAGTGACTGACGCTGGATAGCAGTGAGAGCCAGGGCCCAGTGACAGACGCTGGGGAGGAGTGAGAAACAGGGCCCAGTGACTGACGCTGGGGAGGAGTGAGAAACAGGGCGCAGTGACTGACGCTGGAGAAAAAGGGAAAGCAAGGGCCCAGTAACTAACGCTGGAGAGCAGTGAGTGCCACAGCCAGGTGACTGACGCTAAAGAGCAGTGAGAGCCAGGGCCCAGTGACTGACGCTGGAGAGCAGTGAGAGCCAGAGCCCAGTGACTGACGCTGGGGAGCAGTGAGAGGCAGGGCCAGTGACTGATGCTGAAGAGCAGTGAAAGCAGGGGCCCAGACTGAAGCTGGAAAGCAGTGAGAGCCAGGGACCAGACTGACGGTGGAGAGCAGTGAGAGCCAAGGCCCAGTACTGTAAGCTTCAGAGCAGTGAGAGCCAGGGCCCAGTACTTTCAGCTTGGGAGCAGTGAGAGTTAGGACCCACTGACTGATGCTGGAGAGCAGTGAGAGCCAGGGCCAGGTGACTGACGCTGGGGAGCAGTGAGAGCCAGGGACCAGACTGATGGTGGAGAGCAGTGAGAGCCAAGACCCAGTACTGTCAGCTTCAGAGCAGTGAGAGCTAGGACCCACTGACTGACGCTGGAGAGCAGTGAGAACCACGGCCCTGTGACTGACACTAGAGAGCAGGGAAAGCTAGGGCTCATTTGACTGAAGCTGGAGAGCAGTGAGAGCCAGGGCCCAGTGACAGATGCTATAGAGCAGTGAGAGCCAGGGCCCAGTGACTCACATTGGGAGCAGTGAGAGCCAGGGCCCTGTGATTGATGCTGGAATGCAGTGAGAGCCAGGGCCCAGTGACTGATGCTGTAGAGCGGTGAGAGTCGGGGACCACTGACTGAGGCTGGATAGCAGTGACAGCCAGGGCCCAGCGCCTGACACTGGAGAGCAGTGAGAGCCAAGGCACAGTACATTCAGCTTGGGTGCAGAGATAGAAAGGGCCCAGTGACTGAAGCTGGAGGTCAGTGAGAGCCAGGGCTAGTGATTGATGCTGGAGAGCAGTGAGAATCAGGGCCCAGTGGCTGATGCTGGAGAGTAGTGAGAGGCAGAGCTAGTGACTGATGCTGCACAGCATTGAGAGCCATGGACCAGTACATTCAGCATGGGAGCAGTGAATGCTAGTGTCCAGTGACTGACGCTGGAGACCAGTGAGAGCCAGGGCTCTCTGACTGACACTGGAGAGCAGGGAGAGCCAGGGCCCAGTGACTGATGCTGGAAAGCAGTGAGATCCGGGGCCGAGTGCCTGACACTGGAGAGCAGTGAGAGCCAAGGCCCAGTACATTCAGCTGGCGAGCAGTGAGAGCCAGGGCCCAGTGAGTGACGCTAAAAAGCAGTGAGAGGCAGAGCTAGTGACTGATGCTGCAGAGCATTGAGAGGCATGGACCAGTACATTCAGCATGGGAGCAGTGAATGATAGTGTCCAGTGACTGACGCTGGAGACCAGTGAGAGCCAGGTCTCTGTGACTGACGCTGGAGAGCAGGGAGAGCCAGGGCCCAGTGACTGACACTGGAGAGCATTGAGAGCCTTGACCTCGTGCCTGACACTGCAGAGCAATGAGAGCCAAGGCCCAGTACATTCAGCGTGGGTGGAGTGAGAGCAAGGGCCCAGTGACTGACGCTGCAGGTCATTGAGAGCCAGGGCTAGTGACTGATGCTGGCGAGCAGTGGGAGCCAGGGCCCAGTGACTGACGGTGTAGAGCAGTGAGAGCCAGGGCCCAGTGACTGATGCTGGAGAGCAGTGAGAGCCAGGGCTAGTGACAGATGCTGGAGAGCAGGGAGAGCCAGGGCCCAGTGACTCACATTGGGAGCAGTGAGAGCCAGGGCCCTGTGATTGATGCTGGAATGCAGTGAGAGCCAGGGCCCAGTGACTGATGCTGTAGAGCGGTGAGAGTCGGGGACCAGTGACTGAGGCTGGATAGCAGTGACAGCCAGGGCCCAGCGCCTGACACTGGAGAGCAGTGAGAGCCAAGGCACAGTACATTCAGCTTGGGCGCAGAGATAGAAAGGGCCCAGTGACTGAAGCTGGAGGACAGTGAGAGCCAGGGCTAGTGATTGATGCTGGAGAGCAGTGAGAGCCAGGGCCCAGTGGCTGATGCTGGAGAGCAGTGAGAGGCAGAGCTAGTGACTGATGCTGCACAGCATTGAGAGCCATGGACCAGTACATTCAGCATGGGAGCAGTGAATGCTAGTGTCCAGTGACTGACGCTGGAGACCAGTGAGAGCCAGGGCTCTCTGACTGACACTGGAGAGCAGTGAGAGCCAGGGCCCAATGACCGATGCTGGAGAGCAGGGAGAGCCAGGGCCCAGTGACAGAAGTTGGGAGAAGTGAGAGCCAGGGCCCAGTGACTGACGCTGGAAAGCAGTGAGATCCGGGGCTGAGTGCCTGACACTGGAGAGCAGTGAGAGCCAAGGCCCAGTACATTCAGCTGGCGAGCAGTGAGAGCAAGGGCCCAGTGAGTGACGCTGAAAAGCAGTGAGAGGCAGAGCTAGTGAGTGATGCTGCAGAGCATTGAGAGCCATGGACCTGTACATTCAGCATGGGAGCAGTGAACGCTAGTGTCCAGTGACTGACGCTGGAGACCAGTGAGAGCCAGGTCTCTGTGACTGACGCTGGAGAGCAGGGAGATCCAGGGCCCAGTGACTGACGTTGGGCGCAGTGAGAGCCAGAGCCCAATGACTGATGCTGGAAAGCAGTGAGAGCAAGGGCCCAGTGACTGATGCTGGAGAGCAGTGAGAGCCGGGGCCGAGTGCCTGACATTGGAGAGCAGTGAGAGCCAAGACCCAGTACATTCAGCATGGGAGGAGTGAATGCTAGTGTCCAGTGACTGACGCTGGAGACCAGTGAGAGCCTGGGCTCTGTGACTGATGCTGGAGAGCTTTGAGAGCCAGGGCACAGTGACTGACGGTGTACAGCAGTGAGAGCCAGTGCCCAGTGACTGATGCTGGAGAGTAGTGAGAGCCAAGGCGCAGTGACTGACGCTGGAGAGCAGTGAGAGCCAGGGCTCTGTGGCTGACGCTGGAGAGCTGTGAGAGCCAGGGCCCAGTGACTGACGGTGTAGAGCAGTGATAGCCAGGGCCCAGTGAATGACGCTGGAGAGCTGTGAGGGAAAGGGCCCAATGATTGACGATGGAGAGCAGTGAGATCCACAGTCAGGTGACTGACGCTAACGAGCTGTGAGAGCCAGGGCCCAGTGACTGACGCTGGAGAGCAGTGAGAGCCAGGGCCCAGTGACTGACGCTGGAGAGCAGTGAGAGCCAGGGCCCAGTGACTGACACTGGAGAGCAGTGAGAGACAAGGCCCACTGATTGAAGCTGGAGAGCAATGAGAACCAGGGCCCAGTGACTGACGCTGAGGAGAAGTGAGAGCCATGGCCAGGTGACTGATGGTGGAGAGCAGTGAGAGCCAGGGACCAGACTGACGGTGGAGAGCAGTGAGAGCCAGGGACCAGTACTTTCAGCTTGGGAGCAGTGAGAGCTAGGGCCCAGTGACTGATGCTGGAAAGCAGTGAGAGCTAGGGCCCTGTGACTGACGCTGGAGAGCAGTGAGAACCACGGCCCTGTGACTGACACTGGAGAGCAGGGAGAGCTAGGGCTCATTGACTGAAGCTGGAGAGCAGTGAGAGCCAGGGCCCAGTAACTGATGCTGGAGAGCAGTGGGAGCCAGGGCCCAGTGACTGAGGCTGGAGAGCAGTGAGAGCCAGGGCTAGTGACAGATGCTGGAGAGCAGGGAGAGCCAGGGCCCAGTGACTCACATTGGGAGCAGTGAGAGCCAGGGCCCAGTGATTGAAGCTGGAATGCAGTGAGAGCCAGGGCCCAGTGACTGATGCTGTAGAGCGGTGAGAGTTGGGGACCAGTGACTGAGGCTGGATAGCAGTGAGAGCCAACGCTCAGTACATTCAGCATGGGAGCAGTGAATGCTAGTGTCCAGTGAATGACGCTGGAGACCAGTGAGAGCCAGGGCTCAGTGACTGATGCTCGAGAGATGTGAGGGACAGGGCCCAGTGTCTGACGCTGGAGAGCAGAGAGAGCCAGGTCCCAGTACTTTCAGCTTGGGAGCAGTGAATGCTAGGGCCCAGTGACTGACGCTGGAGAACAGGGAGAGCAAGGGCCCAGTGACTGATGCTGGAGAGCAGTGAGAGCCAGGGCCTAGTGACTGATGCTGGAGAGCAGTGAGAGCCAGGACCCAGTGACTGATGCTGGAGAGCAGTGAGAGCCAGGGCTGGTGACTGATGCTGGAGAGCAGTGAGAGCCAAGGCCCAGTACTGTCAGCTTCAGAGCAGTGAGAGCTTGGACCCACTGACTGACGCTGGAGAGCAGTGAGAGCTAGGGCTCATTGACTGAAGCTGGAGAGCAGTGAGAGCCAGGGCCCAGTGACTGATGCTGGAGAGCAGTGAGAGCCAGGGCATTTGACAGATGCTGGAGAGCAGGGAGAGCCAGGGCCCAGTGACTCACATTGGGAGCAGTGAGAGCCAGGGCCCTGTGATTGATGCTGGAATGCAGTGAGAGCCAAGGCCCAGTGACTGATGCTGTAGAGCGGTGAGAGTCGGGGACCAGTGACTGAGGCTGGATAGCAGTGACAGCCAGGGCCCAGCGCCTGACACTGGATAGCAGTGACAGCCAGGGTCCAGCGCCTGACACTGGAGAGCAGTGAGAGCCAAGGCACAGTACATTCAGCTTGGGCGCAGAGATAGAAAGGGCCCAGTGACTGAAGCTGGAGGTCAGTGAGAGCCAGGGATAGTGATTGATGCTGGAGAGCAGTGAGACTCAGGGCCCTGTGACTGATGCTGGAGAGCAGTGAGAGCCGGGGCCGATTGCCTGACACTGGAGAGCAGTGAGAGCCAAGACCCAGTACATTCAGCATGGGAGCAGTGAATGCTAGTGTCCAGTGACGGACGCTGGAGACCAGTGAGAGCTAGGGCTCTGTGACTGACGCTGGAGAGCTTTGAGAGTCAGGGCACAGTGACTGACGGTGTACAGCAGTGAGAGCCAGTGCCCAATGACTGATGCTGGGGAGTAGTGAGAGCCAAGGCCCAGTGACTGACGCTGGAGACCAGTGAGAGCCAGGGCTCTGTGACTGACGCTGGAGAGCTGTGAGAGCCAGGGCCCAGTGACTGACGGTGTAGAGCAGTGAGAGCCAGGGCCCAGTGAATGATGCTGGAGAGCTGTGAGGGAAAGGGCCCAATGATTGACGCTGGAGATCTGTGAGAGCCAGGGCCCAGTGACTGATGCTGGAGAGCAGTGAGAGCCAGGGCTAGTGACAGATGCTGGAGAGCAGGGAGAGCCAGGGCCCAGTGATTGATGCTGGAATGCAGTGAGAGCCGGGGCACAGTGACTGATGCTGTAGAGGGGTGATCTTCGGGGACCAGTGACTGAGGCTGGATAGCAGTGACAGCCAGGGCCCAGCGCCTGACACTGGAGAGCAGTGAGAGCCAAGGCACAGTACATTCAGCTTGGGCGCAGAGATAGAAAGGGCCCAGTGACTGAAGCTGGAGGTCAGTGAAAGCCAGGGCTAGTGATTGATGCTGGAGAGCAGTGAGAATCAGGGCCCTGTGACTGATGCTGGAGAGCAGTGAGAGCCAGGGCATAGTGACTGACGCTGGAGAACAGGGAGAGCAAGGGCCCAGTGACTGACGCTGGAGAGCGGTGAGTGCCAGGGCCTAGTGACTGATGCTGGAGAGCAGAGAGAGCCAGGTCCCAGTACTTTCAGCTTGGGAGCAGTGAATGCTCGGGCCCAGTGACTGACGCTGGAGAACAGGGAGAGCATGGGCCCAGTGACTGACGCTGGATAGCAGTGAGAGCCAGGGCCCAGTGACTGACGCTGGGGAGCAGTGAGAAACAGGGCCCAGTGACTGACGCTGGAGAAAAAGGGAAAGCAAGGGCCCAGTAACTGACGCTGGAGAGCAGTGAGTGCCACAGCCAAGTGACTGACGCTAAAGAGATGAAAGAGCCAGGGCCCAGTGACTGACGCTGGAGAGCAGTGAGAGCCAGGGCTGGTGACTGATGCTGGAGAGCAGTGAGAGCCAAAGCCCAGTACTGTCAGCTTCAGAGCAGTGAGAGCTAGGACCCACTGACTGACACTGGAGAGCAGTGAGAACCACGGCCCTGTGACTGACACTGGAGAGCAGGGAGAGCTAGGGCTCATTTGACTGAAGCTGGAGAGCAGTGAGAGCCAGGGTCCAGTGACTGATGCTGGAGAGCAGTGCGTGCCAGGGCTAGTGACAGATGCTGGAGAGCAGGGAGAGCCAGGGCCCAGTGACTCACATTGGGAGCAGTGAGAACCAGGGCCCTGTGATTGATGCTGGAATGCAGTGAGAGTCAGGGCCCAGTGACTGATCCTGTAGAGCGGTGAGAGTCGGGGCCCAGCGCCTGACACTGGAGAGCAGTGAGAGCCAGGGCCCAGCGCCTGACACTGGAGAGCAGTGAGAGCCAAGGCACAGTACAGCTTGGGCGCAGAGGAAGAAAGGGCACAGTGACTGAAGCTGGAGGTCAGTGAGAGCCAGGGCTAGTGATTGATGCTGGAGAGCATTGAGAGCCAGGGCCCAGTGGCTGATGCTGGAGAGCAGTGAGAGGCAGAGCTAGTGACTGATGCTGCACAGCATTGAGAGCCATGGACCAGTACATTCAGCATGGGAGCAGTGAATGCTAGTGTCCAGTGACTGACGCTGGAGACCAGTGAGAGCCAGGGCTCTCTGACTGACACTGGAGAGCAGTGAGAGCCAGGGCCCAATGACCGATGCTGGAGAGCAGGGAGAGCCAGGGCCCAGTGACAGAAGTTGGGAGAAGTGAGAGCCAGGGCCCAGTGACTGACGCTGGAAAGCAGTGAGATCCGGGGCTGAGTGCCTGACACTGGAGAGCAGTGAGAGCCAAGGCCCAGTACATTCAGCTGGCGAGCAGTGAGAGCAAGGGCCCAGTGAGTGACGCTGAAAAGCAGTGAGAGGCAGAGCTAGTGAGTGATGCTGCAGAGCATTGAGAGCCATGGACCTGTACATTCAGCATGGGAGCAGTGAACGCTAGTGTCCAGTGACTGACGCTGGAGACCAGTGAGAGCCAGGTCTCTGTGACTGACGCTGGAGAGCAGGGAGATCCAGGGCCCAGTGACTGACGTTGGGCGCAGTGAGAGCCAGAGCCCAATGACTGATGCTGGAAAGCAGTGAGAGCAAGGGCCCAGTGACTGATGCTGGAGAGCAGTGAGAGCCGGGGCCGAGTGCCTGACATTGGAGAGCAGTGAGAGCCAAGACCCAGTACATTCAGCATGGGAGGAGTGAATGCTAGTGTCCAGTGACTGACGCTGGAGACCAGTGAGAGCCTGGGCTCTGTGACTGATGCTGGAGAGCTTTGAGAGCCAGGGCACAGTGACTGACGGTGTACAGCAGTGAGAGCCAGTGCCCAGTGACTGATGCTGGAGAGTAGTGAGAGCCAAGGCGCAGTGACTGACGCTGGAGAGCAGTGAGAGCCAGGGCTCTGTGGCTGACGCTGGAGAGCTGTGAGAGCCAGGGCCCAGTGACTGACGGTGTAGAGCAGTGATAGCCAGGGCCCAGTGAATGACGCTGGAGAGCTGTGAGGGAAAGGGCCCAATGATTGACGATGGAGAGCAGTGAGATCCACAGTCAGGTGACTGACGCTAACGAGCTGTGAGAGCCAGGGCCCAGTGACTGACGCTGGAGAGCAGTGAGAGCCAGGGCCCAGTGACTGACGCTGGAGAGCAGTGAGAGCCAGGGCCCAGTGACTGACACTGGAGAGCAGTGAGAGACAAGGCCCACTGATTGAAGCTGGAGAGCAATGAGAACCAGGGCCCAGTGACTGACGCTGAGGAGAAGTGAGAGCCATGGCCAGGTGACTGATGGTGGAGAGCAGTGAGAGCCAGGGACCAGACTGACGGTGGAGAGCAGTGAGAGCCAGGGACCAGTACTTTCAGCTTGGGAGCAGTGAGAGCTAGGGCCCAGTGACTGATGCTGGAAAGCAGTGAGAGCTAGGGCCCTGTGACTGACGCTGGAGAGCAGTGAGAACCACGGCCCTGTGACTGACACTGGAGAGCAGGGAGAGCTAGGGCTCATTGACTGAAGCTGGAGAGCAGTGAGAGCCAGGGCCCAGTAACTGATGCTGGAGAGCAGTGGGAGCCAGGGCCCAGTGACTGAGGCTGGAGAGCAGTGAGAGCCAGGGCTAGTGACAGATGCTGGAGAGCAGGGAGAGCCAGGGCCCAGTGACTCACATTGGGAGCAGTGAGAGCCAGGGCCCAGTGATTGAAGCTGGAATGCAGTGAGAGCCAGGGCCCAGTGACTGATGCTGTAGAGCGGTGAGAGTTGGGGACCAGTGACTGAGGCTGGATAGCAGTGAGAGCCAACGCTCAGTACATTCAGCATGGGAGCAGTGAATGCTAGTGTCCAGTGAATGACGCTGGAGACCAGTGAGAGCCAGGGCTCAGTGACTGATGCTCGAGAGATGTGAGGGACAGGGCCCAGTGTCTGACGCTGGAGAGCAGAGAGAGCCAGGTCCCAGTACTTTCAGCTTGGGAGCAGTGAATGCTAGGGCCCAGTGACTGACGCTGGAGAACAGGGAGAGCAAGGGCCCAGTGACTGATGCTGGAGAGCAGTGAGAGCCAGGGCCTAGTGACTGATGCTGGAGAGCAGTGAGAGCCAGGACCCAGTGACTGATGCTGGAGAGCAGTGAGAGCCAGGGCTGGTGACTGATGCTGGAGAGCAGTGAGAGCCAAGGCCCAGTACTGTCAGCTTCAGAGCAGTGAGAGCTTGGACCCACTGACTGACGCTGGAGAGCAGTGAGAGCTAGGGCTCATTGACTGAAGCTGGAGAGCAGTGAGAGCCAGGGCCCAGTGACTGATGCTGGAGAGCAGTGAGAGCCAGGGCATTTGACAGATGCTGGAGAGCAGGGAGAGCCAGGGCCCAGTGACTCACATTGGGAGCAGTGAGAGCCAGGGCCCTGTGATTGATGCTGGAATGCAGTGAGAGCCAAGGCCCAGTGACTGATGCTGTAGAGCGGTGAGAGTCGGGGACCAGTGACTGAGGCTGGATAGCAGTGACAGCCAGGGCCCAGCGCCTGACACTGGATAGCAGTGACAGCCAGGGTCCAGCGCCTGACACTGGAGAGCAGTGAGAGCCAAGGCACAGTACATTCAGCTTGGGCGCAGAGATAGAAAGGGCCCAGTGACTGAAGCTGGAGGTCAGTGAGAGCCAGGGATAGTGATTGATGCTGGAGAGCAGTGAGACTCAGGGCCCTGTGACTGATGCTGGAGAGCAGTGAGAGCCGGGGCCGATTGCCTGACACTGGAGAGCAGTGAGAGCCAAGACCCAGTACATTCAGCATGGGAGCAGTGAATGCTAGTGTCCAGTGACGGACGCTGGAGACCAGTGAGAGCTAGGGCTCTGTGACTGACGCTGGAGAGCTTTGAGAGTCAGGGCACAGTGACTGACGGTGTACAGCAGTGAGAGCCAGTGCCCAATGACTGATGCTGGGGAGTAGTGAGAGCCAAGGCCCAGTGACTGACGCTGGAGACCAGTGAGAGCCAGGGCTCTGTGACTGACGCTGGAGAGCTGTGAGAGCCAGGGCCCAGTGACTGACGGTGTAGAGCAGTGAGAGCCAGGGCCCAGTGAATGATGCTGGAGAGCTGTGAGGGAAAGGGCCCAATGATTGACGCTGGAGATCTGTGAGAGCCAGGGCCCAGTGACTGATGCTGGAGAGCAGTGAGAGCCAGGGCTAGTGACAGATGCTGGAGAGCAGGGAGAGCCAGGGCCCAGTGATTGATGCTGGAATGCAGTGAGAGCCGGGGCACAGTGACTGATGCTGTAGAGGGGTGATCTTCGGGGACCAGTGACTGAGGCTGGATAGCAGTGACAGCCAGGGCCCAGCGCCTGACACTGGAGAGCAGTGAGAGCCAAGGCACAGTACATTCAGCTTGGGCGCAGAGATAGAAAGGGCCCAGTGACTGAAGCTGGAGGTCAGTGAAAGCCAGGGCTAGTGATTGATGCTGGAGAGCAGTGAGAATCAGGGCCCTGTGACTGATGCTGGAGAGCAGTGAGAGCCAGGGCATAGTGACTGACGCTGGAGAACAGGGAGAGCAAGGGCCCAGTGACTGACGCTGGAGAGCGGTGAGTGCCAGGGCCTAGTGACTGATGCTGGAGAGCAGAGAGAGCCAGGTCCCAGTACTTTCAGCTTGGGAGCAGTGAATGCTCGGGCCCAGTGACTGACGCTGGAGAACAGGGAGAGCATGGGCCCAGTGACTGACGCTGGATAGCAGTGAGAGCCAGGGCCCAGTGACTGACGCTGGGGAGCAGTGAGAAACAGGGCCCAGTGACTGACGCTGGAGAAAAAGGGAAAGCAAGGGCCCAGTAACTGACGCTGGAGAGCAGTGAGTGCCACAGCCAAGTGACTGACGCTAAAGAGATGAAAGAGCCAGGGCCCAGTGACTGACGCTGGAGAGCAGTGAGAGCCAGGGCTGGTGACTGATGCTGGAGAGCAGTGAGAGCCAAAGCCCAGTACTGTCAGCTTCAGAGCAGTGAGAGCTAGGACCCACTGACTGACACTGGAGAGCAGTGAGAACCACGGCCCTGTGACTGACACTGGAGAGCAGGGAGAGCTAGGGCTCATTTGACTGAAGCTGGAGAGCAGTGAGAGCCAGGGTCCAGTGACTGATGCTGGAGAGCAGTGCGTGCCAGGGCTAGTGACAGATGCTGGAGAGCAGGGAGAGCCAGGGCCCAGTGACTCACATTGGGAGCAGTGAGAACCAGGGCCCTGTGATTGATGCTGGAATGCAGTGAGAGTCAGGGCCCAGTGACTGATCCTGTAGAGCGGTGAGAGTCGGGGCCCAGCGCCTGACACTGGAGAGCAGTGAGAGCCAGGGCCCAGCGCCTGACACTGGAGAGCAGTGAGAGCCAAGGCACAGTACAGCTTGGGCGCAGAGGAAGAAAGGGCACAGTGACTGAAGCTGGAGGTCAGTGAGAGCCAGGGCTAGTGATTGATGCTGGAGAGCATTGAGAATCAGGGCCCAGTGGCTGATGCTGGAGAGTAGTGAGAGGCAGAGCTAGTGACTGATGCTGCACAGCATTGAGAGCCATGGACCAGTACATTCAGCATGGGAGCAGTGAATGCTAGTGTCCATTGACTGACGCTGGAGACCAGTGAGAGCCAGGGCACAATGACCGATGCTGGAGAGCAGGGAGAGTCAGGGCCCAGTGACAGAAGTTGGGAGAAGTGAGAGCCAGGGCCCAGTGACTGATGCTGGAAAGCAGTGAGATCCGGGGCCGAGTGCCTGACACTGGAGAGCAGTGAGAGCCAAGGCCCAGTACATTCAGCTGGCGAGCAGTGAGAGCCAGGGCCCAGTGAGTGACGCTGAAAAACAGTGAGAGGCAGAGCCAGTGAGTGATGCTGCAGAGCATTGAGAGCCATGGACCAGTACATTCAGCATGGGAGCAGTGAATGCTAGTGTCCAGTGACTGACGCTGGAGACCAGTGAGAGCCAGGTCTCTGTGACTGACGCTGGAGACCAGTGAGAGCCAGGTCTCTGTGACTGATGCTGGAGAGCAGGGAGAGCCAGAGCCCAATGACTGATGCTGGAAAGCAGTGAGAGCAAGGGCCCAGTGACTGAGGCTGGAGAGCAGTGAGAGCCGGGGCCGATTGCCTGACACTGGAGTGCAGTGAGAGCCAAGACCCAGTACATTCAGCAAGGGCGCAGTGAATGCTAGTGTCCAGTGACTGACGCTGGAGACCAGTGAGAGCCAGGGCTCTGTGACTGACGCTGGAGTGCTGTGAGAACCAAGGCACAGTGACTGACGGTGTAGAGCAGTGAGAGCCAGTGCCCAGTGACTGATGCTGGAGAGTAGTGAGAGCCAAGGCCCAGTGACTGACGCTGGAGACCAGTGAGAGCCAGGGCTCTGTGACTGACGCTGGAGAGCTGTGAGAGCCAGGGCCCAGTGACTGACGGTGTAGAGCAACGAGAGCCAGGGCCCAGTGAATGATGCAGGAGAGCTGTGAGGGAAAGGGCCCAATGATTGACGCTGGAGAGTAGTGAGAGCCAGGGCCCAGTGCCTGACCTTGGAGAGCAGTGAGAGCCAAGGCTCAGTACATTCAGCTGGGAAGCAGTGAGGGCAAGGGCCCAGTGACTGATCCTGGAGAGCAGTGAGTGCCAGAGCTAGTGACTGATGCTGGAGAGCATTCAGAGCCAGGGACCAGTGCTTTCAGCATGGGAGTAGTGAATGCTTGTGTCCAGTGACTGACGCTGGAGACCAGTGAGAGCAAAGGCTGGTGACTGATGCTGGAGAGAAGTGAGTGCCAGGACCCAGTGACAGACGCTGAAGAGCAATGAGAGCCAGGTCCCAGTACGGTCAGCTTGGGAGCAGTGAGAGCCAGGGCCCACTGACTGACGCTGGAGAGCAGTGACAAGCAGAGCTAGTGACTGATGCTGGAGAGCAGTGAGAGCCAGGGCCCAGTGACTGATGCTGGAGAGCAGAGAATGCCAGGGCCCAGTGACTGACACTGGAGAGCATTGAGAGCCTTGACCTCGTGCCTGACACTGCAGAGCAGTGAGAGCCAAGGCCCAGTACATTCAGCGTGGGTGGAGTGAGAGCAAGGGCCCAGTGACTGACGCTGCAGGTCATTGAGAGCCAGGGCTAGTGACTGATGCTGGTGAGCAGTGGGAGCCAGGGCCCAGTGACTGACGGTGTAGAGCAGTGAGAGCCAGGGCCCAGTGACTGATGCTTGAGTGCAGAGAGAGCCAGGTCCCAGTATTTGCAGCTTGGGAGCAGTGAATGCTAGTGCCCAGTGACTGGCGCTGGAGAGCAGGGAGAGCCAGGGCCCAGTGACTGATGCTGGAGAGAAGAGAGAGCCAAGTCCCAGTACGTTCAGCTTGGGAGCAGTGAATGCTAGTGCCCAGTGACTGACGCTGGAGAACAGGGAGAGCCAGGGCCCAGTGACTGACGCTGGAGACCAGTGAGAGCCAGGGCTCAGTGACTGATGCTGGAGAGCAGAGAGAGCCAGGTCCCAGTACGTTCAGCTTGGGAGCAGTGAATGCTAGAGCCCAGTGACTGATGCTTGAGAACAGGGAGAGCAAGGGCCCAGTGACTGACGCAGGATAGCAGTGAGAGCCAGGGCCCAGTGACTGACGCTGGGGAGCAGTGAGATACAGGGCCCACTGACTGACGCTGGAGAGCAGTGAGAACTGGGGCACAGTGACTGACGCTTGTGAACAGGGAGAGCAAAGGCCCAGTGACTGACGCTGGAGAGCAGTGAGAGCCAGGGCCCAGTGACTGACGCTGGAGAGCAGTGAGAGCCAGGGCCCAGTGACTGACGCTGGACTGCAGTGAGAGCCAGGGCCCAGTGACTGACGCTGGACAGCAGTGAGAGCCAGGGCCCAGTGACTGACGCTGGACAGCAGTGAGAGCCGGGGCCCAGTGACTGACGCTGGAGAGCAGGGAGAGCTAGGGCCCAGTGACTGACACTGAGGAGAAGTGAGAGGCAGGGCCAGTGACTGATGCTGAAGAGCAGTGAAAGCAGGGGCCCAGACTGAAGCTGGAGAGCAGTGAGAGCCAGGGACCAGACTGACGCTGGAGAGCAGTGAGAGTTAGGGCCCAGTGACTGACACTGAGGAGAAGTGAGAGGCAGGGCCAGTGACTGACGCTGAGGAGAAGTGAGAGGCAGGGCCAGTGACTGATGCTGAAGAGCAGTGAAAGCAGGGGCCCAGTGACTGATGCTGGAGAGCAGTGAGAGCCAGGACCCAGTGACTGAAGCTGGAGTTCAGTGAAAATCAGGGCTAGTGATTGATGCTGGAGAGCAGTGAGAATCAGGGCCCAGCGCCTGACACTGGAGAGCAGTGAGAGCCAAGGCACAGTACATTCAGCTTGGGCGCAGAGATAGAAAGGGCCCAGTGACTGAAGCTGGAGGTCAGTGAGAGCCAGGGCTAGTGATTGATGCTGGAGAGCAGTGAGAATCAGGGCCCTGTGACTGACGCTGGAGAGCAGTGAGAGCCGGGGCCGAGTGCCTGACACTGGAAAGCAGTGAGAGCCAAGGCTCAGTACATTCAGCATGGGAGCAGTGAATGCTAGTGTCCAGTGAATGACGCTGGAGACCAATGAGAGCCAGGGCTCAGTGACTGATGCTGGAGAGATGTGAGACACAGGGCCCAGTGACTGACACTGGAGAGCAGTGAGTGCCAGGGCCTAGTGACTGATGCTGGAGAGCAGAGAGAGCCAGGTCCCAGTACTTTCAGCTTGGGAGCAGTGAATGCTAGGGCCCAGTGACTGACGCTGGAGAACAGGGAGAGCAAGGGCCCAGTGACTGACGCTGGATAGCAGTGAGAGCCAGGTCGCAGTGACTGACGCTGGGGAGCAGAGAGAGACAGGGCCAGTGACTGATGCTGGAGAGCAGTGAGAGCCAGAGCCCAGTGACTGATGCTGGAGAGCAGGGAGAGCTAGGGCCAAGTGACTGACACTGAGGAGAAGTGAGAGGCAGGGCCAGTGACTGATGCTGAAGAGCAGTGAAAGCAGGGGCCCAGACTGAAGCTGGAGAGCAGTGAGAGCCAGGGACCAGACTGACGGTGGAGAGCAGTGAGAGCCAGGGCCCAGTGACTGACGCTGGAGAGCAGTGAGATACAAGGCCCAGTACTTTCAGCTTGGGAGCAGTGAGAGCTAGGACCCACTGACTGACGCTGGAGAGCAGTGAGAACCACGGCCCTGTGACTGACACTGGAGAGCAGGGACAGCTAGGGCTCATTTGACTGAAGCTGGAGAGCAGTGAGAGCCAGGGCCCAGTGACTGATGCTGGAGAGCAGTGAGAGCCAGGGCATTTGACAGATGCTGGAGAGCAGGGAGAGCCAGGGCCCAGTGACTCACATTGGGAGCAGTGAGAGCCAGGGCCCTGTGATTGATGCTGGAATGCAGTGAGAGCCAGGGCCCAGTGACTGATGCTGTAGAGCGATGAGAGTCGGGGACCAGTGACTGAGGCTGGATAGCAGTGACAGCCAGGGCCCAGCGCCTGACACTGGAGAGCAGTGAGAGCCAGGAATCAGTGACTGACGGTGTACAGCAGTGAGAGCCAGTGCCCAGTGACTGATGCACAGTGACTGAGCCAAGGCACAGTACATTCAGCTTGGGCGCAGAGATAGAAAGGGCCCAGTGACTGAAGCTGGAGGTCAGTGAGAGCCAGGGATAGTGATTGATGCTGGAGAGCAGTGAGACTCAGGGCCCTGTGACTGATGCTGGAGAGCAGTGAGAGCCGCGGCCGTTTGCCTGACACTGGAGAGCAGTCAGAGCCAAGACCCAGTACATTCAGCATGGGAGCAGTGAATGCTAGTGTCCAGTGACTGACGCTGGAGACCAGTGAGAGCCAGGGCTCTGTGACTGACGCTGGAGAGCTTTGAGAGCCAGGGCGCAGTGACTGACGGTGTACAGCAGTGAGAGCCAGTGTCCAGTGACTGATGCTGGAGAGTAGTGAGAGCCAAGGCCCAGTGACTGACGCTGGAGACCAGTGAGAGCCAGGGCTCTGTGACTGACGCTGGAGAGCTGTGAGAGCCAGGGCCCGGTGACTGACGGTGTAGAGCAGTGAGAGCCAGGGCCCAGTGAATGATGCAGGAGAGCTGTGAGGGAAAGGGCCCAATGATTGACGCTGGAGATCTGTGAGAGCCAGGGCCCAGTGACTGATGCTGGAGAGCAGTGAGAGCCAGGGCTAGTGACAGATGCTGGAGAGCAGGGAGAGCCAGGGCCCAGTGACTCACATTGGGAGCAGTGAGAGCCAGGGCCCAGTGATTGATTCTGGAATGCAGTGAGAGCCGGGGCACAGTGACTGATGCTGTAGAGGGGTGAGCGTCGGGGACCAGTGACTGAGGCTGGATAGCAGTGACAGCCAGGGCCCAGCGCCTGACACTGGAGAGCAGTGAGAGCCAAGGCACAGTACATTCAGCTTGGGCGCAGAGATAGAAAGGGCCCAGTGACTGAAGCTGGAGGTCAGTGAGAGCCAGGGCTAGTGATTGATGCTGGAGAGCAGTGAGAATCAGGGCCCTGTGACTGATGCTGGAGAGCAGTGAGAGCCGGGACCGAGTGCCTGACACTGGAAAGAAGTGAGAGCCAAGGCTCAGTACATTCAGCATGGGAGCAGTGATTGCTAGTGTCCAGTGAATGACGCTGGAGACCAGTGAGAGCTCGGGCTCTGTGACTGATGCTAGAGAGCTGTGAGGGACAGGGCCCAGTGACTGACGCTGGAGAGCAGTGAGAGCAAGGGCCAGGTGACTGATGCTGGAGAGCAGAGAGAGCCAGGTCCCAGTACTTTCAGCTTGGGAGCAGTGAATGCTAGGGCCCAGTGACTGACGCTGGAGAACAGGGAGAGCCAATGCCCAGTGACTGATGCTGGCGAGCAGTGGGAGCCAGGGCCCAGTGACTGACGGTGTAGAGCAGTGAGTGCCAGGTCCCAGTACTTTCAGCTTGGGAGCAGTGAATGCTCGGGCCCGGTGACTGACGCTGGAGAACAGGGAGAGCATGGGCCCAGTGACTGACGCTGGGGAGGATTGAGAAACAGGGCCCAGTGACTGACGCTGGAGAAAAAGGGAAAGCAAGGGCCCAGTAACTGACGCTGGAGAGCAGTGAGTGCCACAGCCAGGTGACTGACGCTAAAGAGCTGTGAGAGCCAGGGCCCAGTGACTGACGCTGGAGAGCAGTGAGAGCCAAGACCCAGTACTGTCAGCTTCAGAGCAGTGAGAGCTAGGACCCACTGACTGACACTGGAGAGCAGTGAGAACCACGGCCCTGTGACTGACACTGGAGAGCAGGGAGAGCTAGGGCTCATTTGACTGAAGCTGGAGAGCAGTGAGAGCCAGGGCCCAGTGACTGATGCTGGAGAGCAGTGCGTGCCAGGGCTAGTGACAGATGCTGGAGAGCTGGGAGAGCCAGGGCCCAGTGACTCACATTGGGAGCAGTGAGAACCAGGGCCCTGTGATTGATGCTGGAATGCAGTGAGAGCCAGGGCCCAGTGACTGATGCTGTAGAGCGGTGAGAGTCGGGGCCCAGCGCCTGACACTGGAGAGCAGTGAGAGCCAGGGCCCAGTACATTCAGCTTGGGCGCAGAGGTAGAAAGGGCCCAGTGACTGAAGCTGGAGGTCAGTGAGAGCCAGGGCTAGTGATTGATGCTGGAGAGCAGTGAGAATCAGGGCCCAGTGGCTGATGCTGGAGAGCAGTGAGAGGCAGAGTTAGTGACTGATGCTGCAGAGCATTGAGAGCCATGGACCAGTACATTCAGCATGGGAGCAGTGAATGCTAGTGTCCAGTGACTGACGCTGGAGAGCAGTGAGAGCCAGGGCCCAATGACCGATGCTGGAGAGCAGGGAGAGCCAGGGCCCAGTGACTGACGTTGGGCGCAGTGAGAGCCAGAGCCCAATGACTGATGCTGGAAAGCAGTGAGAGCAAGGGCCCAGTGACTGATGCTGGAGAGCAGTGAGAGCCGGGGCCGATTGCCTGACACTGGAGAGCAGTGAGAGCCAAGACCCAGTACATTCAGCATGGGAGCAGGGTATGCTAGTGTCCAGTGACTGACGCTGGAGACCAGTGAGAGCCAGGGCTCTGTGACTGACGCTGGAGAGCTTTGAGAGCCAGGGCACAGTGACTGACGGTGTACAGCAGTGAGAGCCAGTGCCCAGTGACTGATGCTGGAGAGTAGTGAGAGCCAAGGCCCAGTGACTGACGCTGGAGACCAGTGAGAGCCAGGGCTAGTGACTGAAGCTGGAGGTCAGTGAGAGCCAGGGATAGTGATTGATGCTGGAGAGCAGTGAGACTCAGGGCCCTGTGACTGATGCTGGAGAGCAGTGAGAGCCGCGGCCGATTGCCTGACACTGGAGAGCAGTCAGAGCCAAGACCCAGTACATTCAGCATGGGAGGAGTGAATGCTAGTGTCCAGTGACTGACGCTGGAGACCAGTGAGAGCCAGGACTCTGTGACTGACGCTGGAGAGCTTTGAGAGCCAGGGCACAGTGACTGACGGTGTACAGCAGTGAGAGCCAGTGCCCAGTGACTGACGCTGGAGAGTAGTGAGAGCCAAGGCCCAGTGACTGACGCTGGAGACCAGTGAGAGCCAGGTCTCTGTGACTGACGCTGGAGAGCTGTGAGAGCCAGGGCCCAGTGACTGACGGTGTAGAGCAGTGAGAGCCAGGGCCCAGTGAATGATGCAGGAGAGCTGTGAGGGAAAGGGCCCAATGATTGACGCTGGAGATCTGTGAGAGCCAGGGCCCAGTGACTGATGCTGGAGAGCAGTGAGAGCCAGGGCTAGTGACAGATGCTGGAGAGCAGGGAGAGCCAGGGCCCAGTGACTCACATTGGGAGCAGTGAGAGCCGGGGCACAGTGACTGATGCTGAAGAGGGGTGAGCGTCGGGGACCAGTGACTGAGGCTGGATAGCAGTGACAGCCAGGGCCCAGCGTCCTGACACTGGAGAGCAGTGAGAGCCAAGGCACAGTACATTCAGCTTGGGCGCAGAGATAGAAAGGGCCCAGTGACTGAAGCTGGAGTTCAGTGAGAGCCAGGGCTAGTGATTGATGCTGGAGAGCAGTGAGAATCAGGGCCCTGTGACTGATGCTGGAGAGCAGTGAGAGCCGGGACCGAGTGCCTGACACTGGAAAGAAGTGAGAGCCAAGGCTGAGTACATTCAGCATGGGAGCAGTGATTGCTAGTGTCCAGTGAATGACGCTGGAGACCAGTGAGAGCTCGGGCTCTGTGACTGATGCTAGAGAGCTGTGAGGGACAGGGCCCAGTGACTGACGCTGGAGAGCAGTGAGAGCCAGGGCCCAGTGACTGATGCTGGAGAGCAGAGAGAGCCAGGTCCCACTACTTTCAGCTTGGGAGCAGTGAATGCTAGGGCCCAGTGACTGACGCTGGAGAACAGGGAGAGCCAGGGCCCAGTGACTGACGCTGGAGAGCAGTGAGTGCCAGGGCCTAGTGACTGATGCTGGAGAGCAGAGAGAGCCAGGTCCCAGTACTTTCAGCTTGGGAGCAGTGAATGCTCGGGCCCGGTGACTGACGCTGGAGAACAGGGAGAGCATGGGCCCAGTGACTGACGCTGGATAGCCGTGAGAGCCAGGGCCCAGTGACTGACGCTGGGGAGGATTGAGAAACAGGGCCCAGTGACTGACGCTGGAGAAAAAGGGAAAGCAAGGGCCCAGTGACTGACGCTGGAGAGCAGTGAGTGCCACAGCCAGGTGACTGACGCTAAAGAGATGATAGAGCCAGGACCCAGTGACTGACGCTGGAGAGCAGTGAGAGCTAGGGCCCAGTGACTGACACTGAGGAGAAGTGAGAGCTCGGGCCAAGTGACTGATGCTGGAGAGCAGTGAGAGCCAGGGCTGGTGACTGATGCTGGAGAGCAGTGAGAGCCAAGGCCCAGTACTGTCAGCTTCAGAGCAGTGAGAGCTAGGACCCACTGACTGACACTGGAGAGCAGTGAGAACCAGGGCCCTGTGACTGACACTGGAGAGCAGGGAGAGCTAGGGCTTATTTGACTGAAGCTGGAGAGCAGTGAGAGCCAGGGCCCAGTGACTGATGCTGGAGAGCAGTGCGTGCCAGGGCTAGTGACAGATGCTGGAGAGCTGGGAGAGCCAGGGCCCAGTGACTCACATTGGGAGCAGTGAGAACCAGGGCCCTGTGATTGATGCTGGAATGCAGTGAGAGCCAGGGCCCAGTGACTGATGCTGTAGAGCGGTGAGAGTCGGGGCCCAGCGCCTGACACTGGAGAGCAGTGAGAGCCAAGGCACAGTGCATTCAGCTTGGGCGCAGAGGTAGAAAGGGCCCAGTGACTGAAGCTGGAGGTCAGTGAGAGCCAGGGCTAGTGATTGATGCTGGAGAGCAGTGAGAATCAGGGCCCAGTGGCTGATGCTGGAGAGCAGTGAGAGCCAGGGCCCAATGACCGATGCTGGAGAGCAGGGAGAGCCAGGGCCCAGTGACTGACGTTGGGCGCAGTGAGAGCCAGAGCCCAATGACTGATGCTGGAAAGCAGTGAGAGCAAGGGCCCAGTGACTGATGCTGGAGAGCAGTGAGAGCCGGGGCCGATTGCCTGACACTGGAGAGCAGTGAGAGCCAAGACCCAGTACATTCAGCATGGGAGCAGTGAATGCTAGTGTCCAGTGACTGAAGCTGGAGACCAGTGAGAGCCAGGGCTCTGTGACTGACGCTGGAGAGCTTTGAGAGCCAGGGCACAGTGACTGACGGTGTACAGCAGTGAGAGCCAGTGCCCAGTGACTGATGCTGGAGAGTAGTGAGAGCCAAGGCCCAGTGACTGACGCTGGAGACCAGTGAGAGCCAGGGCTCTGTGACTGACGCTGGAGAGCTGTGAGAGCCAGGGCCCAGTGACTGACGGTGTAGAGCAGTGAGAGCCAGGGCCCAATGAATGATGCAGAAGAGCTGTGAGGGAAAGGGCCCAATGATTGACGCTGGAGAGCAGTGAGAGGCAGGGCCCAGTGCCTGACCTTGGAGAGCAGTGAGAGCCAAGGCTCAGTACATTCAGCTGGGGAGCAGTGAGGGCAAAGGCCCAGTGACTGATGCTGGAGAGCAGTGAGTGCCAGAGCTAGTGACTGATGCTGGAGAGCATTCAGAGCCAGGGACCAGTGCTTTCAGCATGGGAGTAGTGAATGCTTGTGTCCAGTGACTGACGCTGGAGACCAGTGAGAGCCAGGGCTCTGTGACTGACGCTGGAGAGCTTTGAGAGCCAGGGCACAGTGACTGACGGTGTACAGCAGTGAGAGCCAGTGCCCAGTGACTGATGCTGGAGAGTAGTGAGAGCCAAGGCCCAGTGACTGACGCTGGAGACCAGTGAGAGCCAGGGCTCTGTGACTGACGCTGGAATGCTGTGAGAGCCAGGGCCCAGTGACTGACGGTGTAGAGCAGTGAGAGCCATGGCCCAATGAATGATGCAGGAGAGTTGTGAGGGAAAGGGCCCAATGATTGACGCTGGAGAGCAGTGAGAGGCAGGGCCCAGTGCCTGACCTTGGAGAGCAGTGAGAGCCAAGGCTCAGTACATTCAGCTGGGGAGCAGTGAGGGCAAGGGCCCAGTGACTGATGCTGGAGAGCAGTGAGTGCCAGAGCTAGTGACTGATGCTGGAGAGCATTCAGAGCGAGGGACCAGTGCTTTCAGCATGGGAGTAGTGAATGCTTGTGTCCAGTGACTGACGCTGGAGACCAGTGAGAGCAAAGGCTGGTGACTGATGCTGGAGAGAAGTGAGTGCCAGTACCCAGTGACTGACGCTGAAGAGCAGTGAGAGCCAGGTCCCAGTACGGTCAGCTTGGGAGCAGTGAGAGCCAGGGCCCAGTGACTGACGCTGGAGAGCAGTGACAAGCAGAGCTAGTGACTGATGCTGGAGAGCAGTGAGAGCCAGGGCCCAGTGACGGAGGATGGAGAGCAGTGAGAGCCAGGGCCCAGTGACTGACGCTGGATAGCCGTGAGAGCCAGGGCCCAGTGACAGACGCTGGGGAGGAGAGAGAAACAGGGCGCAGTGACTGACGCTGGAGAAAAAGGGAAAGCAAGGGCCCAGTAACTGACGCTGCAGAGCAGTGAGTGCCACAGCCAGGTGACTGACGCTAAAGAGCTGTGAGAGCCAGGGCCCAGTGACTGACGCTGGAGAGCAGTGAGAGTCAGGGCCCAGTGACTGACGCTGGAGAGCAGTGAGAACCTGGGCACAGTGACTGACGCTGGAGAAAAAGGGAAAGCAAGGGCCCAGTAACTGACGCTGGAGAGCAGTGAGTGCCACAGCCAGGTGACTGACGCTAAAGAGCTGTGAGAGCCAGGGCCCAGTGACTGACGCTGGAGAGCAGTGAGAGCCATGGCCAGGTGACTGACACTGAGGAGAAGTGAGAGGCAGGGCCAGTGACTGATGCTGAAGAGCAGTGAAAGCAGGGGCCCCGACTGAAGCTGGAGAGCAGTGAAAGCCAGGGACCAGACTGATGGTGGAGAGCAGTGAGAGCCACGGCCCAGTGACTGACGCTGGAGAGCATTGAGATACAAGGCCCAGTACTTTCAGCTTGGGTGCAGTGAGAGCCAGGGCCCAGTGACTGACGCTGGAGAGCAGTGACAAGCAGAGCTAGTGACTGATGCTGGAGAGCAGTGAGAGCCAGGGCCCAGTGACAGAGGCTGGAGAGCAGTGAGAGCCAGGGCCCAGTGACTGATGCTGGAGATCAGAGTATGCCAGGGCCCAGTGACTGACTCTGGAGAGCATTGAGAGCCTTGACCTCGTGCCTGACACTGCAGAGCAGTAAGAGCCAAGGCCCAGTACATTCAGCGTGGGTGGAGTGAGAGCAAGGGCCCAGTGACTGACGCTGCAGGTCATTGAGAGCCAGGGCTAGTGACTGATGCTGGCGAGCAGTGGGAGCCAGGGCCCAGTGACTGACACTGGAGAGCAGTGAGAGCCAGGGCCCAGTGACTGATGCTGGAGAGCAGTGAGAGCCAGGGCTAGTGATTGATGCTGGAGAGCAGTGAGAATCAGGGCCCTGTGACTGATGCTGGAGAGCAGTGAGAGCCAGGGCCGAGTGCCTGACACTGGAAAGCAGTGAGAGCCAAGGCTCAGTACATTGAGCAGGGGAGCAGAGAATGCCAGTGTCCAGTGAATGACGCTGGAGACCAGTGAGAGCCAGGGCTCAGTGACTGATGCTGTAGAGCGGTGAGAGTCGGGGACCAGTGACTGAGGCTGGATAGCAGTGAGAGCCAGGGCCCAGTGACTGACTCTGGAGAGCAGTGAGAGCCAAGGCACAGTACATTCAGCTTGGGCGCAGAGTTAGAAAGGGCCCAGTGACTGAAGCTGGAGTTCAGTGAGAGCCAGGGCTAGTGATTGATGCTGGAGAGCAGTGAGAATCAGGGCCCTGTGACTGATGCTGGAGAGCAGTGAGAGCTGGGGCCGAGTGCCTGACACTGGAAAGCAGTGAGAGCCAAGGCTCAGTACATTCAGCATGGGAGCAGTGAATGCTAGAGTCCAGTGAATGACGCTGGAGACCAGTGAGAGCCAGGGCTCAGTGACTGATGCTGGAGAGCTGTGAGGGACAGGGCCCAGTGACTGACGCTGGAGAGCAGTGAGAGCTAGGGACTAGTGACTGATGCTGGAGAGAAGAGAGAGCCAGGTCCCAGTACTTTCAGCTTGGGAGCAGTGAATGCTAGGGCCCAGTGACTGATGCTGGAGAACAGGGAGAGCAAGGGCCCAGTGACTGACGCTGGATAGCAGTGAGAGCCAGGGCCCAGTGACTGACGCTGGGGAGGAGTGAGAAACAGGGCCCAGTGACTGACGCTAGAGAAAAAGGGAAAGCAAGGGCCCAGTAACTGACGCTGGAGAGCAGTGAGTGCCACAGCCAAGTGACTGACGCTAAAGAGCTGTGAGAGCCAGGGCCCAGTGACTGACGCTGGAGAGCAGTGAGAGCGAGGGCCCAGTGACTGACACTGAGGAGAAGTGAGAGCTAGGGCCCAGTGACTGAAGCTGGAGAGCAGTGAGAGCCAGGGCTGGTGACTGATGCTGGAGAGCAGTGAGAGCCAAGACCCAGTACTGTCAGCTTCAGAGCAGTGAGAGCTAGGACCCACTGACTGACACTGGAGAGCAGTGAGAACCACGGCCCTGTGACTGACACTGGAGAGCAGGGAGAGCTAGGGCTCATTTGACTGAAGCTGGAGAGCAGTGAGAGCCAGGGCCCAGTGACTGATGCTGGAGAGCAGTGCATGCCAGGGCTAGTGACAGATGCTGGAGAGCAGGGAGAGCCAGGGCCCAGTGACTCACATTTGGAGCAGTGAGAACCAGGGCCCTGTGATTGATGCTGGAATGCAGTGAGAGCCAGGGCCCAGTGACTGATGCTGTAGAGCGGTGAGAGTCGGGGACCAGTGACTGAGGCTGGATAGCAGTGAGAGCCAGGGCCCAGCGCCTGACACTGGAGAGCAGTGAGAGCCAAGGCACAGTACATTCAGCTAGGGCGCAGAGGTAGAAAGGGCCCAGTGACTGAAGCTGGAGGTCAGTGAGAGCCAGGGCTAGTGATTGATCCTGGAGAGCAGTGAGAATCAGGGCCCAGTGGCTGATGCTGGAGAGTAGTGAGAGGCAGAGCTAGTGACTGATGCTGCACAGCATTGAGAGCCATGGACCAGTACATTCAGCATGGGAGCAGTGAATGCTAGTGTCCAGTGACTGACGCTGGAGAGCAGTGAGAGCCAGGGCCCAATGACCGATGCTGGAGAGCAGGGAGAGCCAGGGCCCAGTGACAGAAGTTGGGAGAAGTGAGAGCCTGGGCCCAGTGACTGATGCTGGAAAGCAGTGAGATGCGGGGCCGAGTGCCTGACACTGGAGAGCAGTGAGAGCCAAGGACCAGTACATTCAGCTGGCGAGCAGTGAGAGCCAGGGCCCAGTGAGTGACGCTGAAAAGCAGTGAGAGGCAGAGCCAGTGAGTGATGCTGCAGAGCATTGAGCCCCATGGACCAGTATATTCAGCATGGGAGCAGTGAATGCTAGTGTCCAGTGACTGACGCTGGAGACCAGTGAGAGCCAGGTCTCTGTGACTGACGCTGGAGACCAGTGAGAGCCAGGTCTCTGTGACTGACGCTGGAGAGCAGGGAGAGCCAGGGCCCAGTGACTGACGTTGGGCGCAGTGAGAGCCAGAGCCCAACGACTGATGCTGGAAAGCAGTGAGAGCAAGGGCCCAGTAACTGATGCTGGAGAGCAGTGAGAGCCGGGGCCGATTGCCTGACACTGGAGAGCAGTGAGAGCCAAGACCCAGTACATTCAGCATGGAGGCAGTGAATGCTAGTGTCCAGTGACTGATGCTGGAGACCAGTGAGAGCCAGGGCTCTGTGTCTGACGCTGGAGAGCTTTGAGAGCCAGGGCACAGTGACTGACGGTGTACAGCAGTGAGAGCCAGTGCCCAGTGACTGATGCTGGAGAGTAGTGAGAGCCAAGGCCCAGTGACTGACGCTGGAGACCAGTGAGAGCCAGGGCTCTGTGACTGACGCTGGAGAGCTGTGAGAGCCAGGGCCCAGTGACTGACGGTGTAGAGCAGTGAGAGCCAGGGCCCAATGAATGATGCAGGAGAGCTGTGAGGGAAAGGGCCCAATGATTGACGCTGGAGAGCAGTGAGAGGCAGGGCCCAGTGCCTGACACTGGAGAGCAGTGAGAGCCAAGGCTCATTACATTCAGCTGGGGAGCAGTGAGGGCAAGGGCCCAGTGACTGATGCTGGAGAGCAGTGAGTGCCAGAGCTAGTGACTGATGCTGGAGAGCATTCAGAGGCAAGGACCAGTGCTTTCAGCATGGGAGTAGTGAATGCTTGTGTCCAGTGTCTGACGCTGGAGACCAGTGAGAGCAAAGGCTGGTGACTGATGCTGGAGAGAAGTGAGAGCCAGGACCCAGTGACAGACGCTGAAGAGCAGTGAGAGCCTTGTCCCAGTACGGTCAGCTTGGGAGCAGTGAGAGCCAGGGCCCAGTGACTGACGCTGGAGAGCAGTGACAAGCAGAGCTAGTGACTGATGCTGGAGAGCAGTGAGAGCCAGGGCCCAGTGACGGAGGCCGGAGAGCAGTGAGAGCCAGGGCCCAGTGACTGATGCTGGAGAGCAGAGAATGCCAGGGCCCAGTGACTGACACTGGAGAGCATTGAGAGCCTTGACCTCGTGCCTGACACTGCAGAGCAGTGAGAGCCAAGGCCCAGTACATTCAGCGTGGGTGGAGTGAGAGCAAGGGCCCAGTGACTGACGCTGCAGGTCATTGAGAGCCAGGGCCCAGTGACTGATGCTGGCGAGCAGTGGGAGCCAGGGCCCAGTGACTGACGGTGTAGAGCAGTGAGAGCCAGGGCCCAGTGACTGATGCTGGAGAGAAGAGAGAGCCAGGTCCCAGTACGTTCAGCTTGGGAGCAGTGAATGCTAGTGCCCAGTGACTGACGCTGGAGAACAGGGAGAGCAAGGGTCCAGTGACTGACGCTGGATAGCAGTGAGAGCCAGGGCCCAGTGACTGACGCTGGGGAGCAGTGAGAGACAGGGCCCAGTGACTGACGCTGGAGAGCAGTGAGAACCGGGGCACAGTGACTGACGCTTGTGAACAGGGAGAGCAAGGGCCCAGTGACTGACGCTGGAGAGCAGTGAGAACTGGGGCACAGTGACTGACGCTTGTGAACAGGGAGAGCAAGGGCCCAGTGACTGACGCTGGAGAGCAGTGAGAGCCACAGCCAGGTGACTGACGCTAAAGAGCAGTGAGAGCCAGGGCCCAGTGACTGACGCTGGAGGGCTGTGAGAGCCAGGGCCCAGTGACTGACGCTGGTTAGCAGTGAGAGCCAGGGCCCAATGACTGACGCTGGAGAGCAGTGAGAGCCAGGGCCCAATGACTGACGCTGGAGAACAGTGAGAGCCAGGGCCCAATGACTGACACTGAGGAGAAGTGAGAGGCAGGGCCAGTGACTGATGCTGAAGAGCAGTGAAAGCAGGGGCCCAGACTGAAGCTGGAGAGCAGTGAGAGCCAGGGACCAGACTGATGGTGGAGAGCAGTGAGAGCCAGGGACCAGACTGACGGTGGAGAGCAGTGAGAGCCACGGCCCAGTGACTGACGCTGGAGAGCAGTGAGAGCCAGGGCCCAGTGACTGATGCTGGAGAGCAGTGAGAGCTAGGGCCCAGTGACTGACGCTGGAGAGCAGTGAGAGCCAGAGCCCAGTGACTGACGCTGGAGAGCAGGGAGAGCCAAGGCCCAGTACTGTCAGCTTCAGAGCAGTGAGAGACAGGGCCCAGTGACTGACGCTGGAGAGCAGTGAGAATCTGGGTCCAGTGACTCACGCTGGAGAGCAGTGAGAGCCACGGCCAGGTGACTGACGCTGGAGAGCAGTGAGAACCACGGCCATGTGACTGACGCTGGAGAGCAGTGAGAGCTAGGGCTCATTGACTGAAGCTGGAGAGCAGTGAGAGCCAGGGCCCAGTGACTGACGCTGGAGAGTAGGGAGAGCCAGAGCCCAGTGAGTCACGTTGGGAGCATTGAGAGCCAGGGCCCAGTGACAGATGCTGGAGAGCAGCGAGAGGCAGGGCCCAGTGACTCACATTGGGAGCAGTGAGAGCCAGGGGCCAGTGACTGATGCTGGAATGCAGTGAGAGCCTGGGCCCAGTGACTGATGCTGTAGAGCGGTGAGAGTCGGGGACCAGAACTGAGGCTGGATAGCAGTGACAGCCAGGGCCCAGCGCCTGACACTGGAGAGCAGTGAGAACCAAGGCACAGTACATTCAGCTTGGGCGCAGAGATAGAAAGGGCCCAGAGACTGAAGCTGGAGGTCAGTGAGAGCCAGGGCTAGTGATTGATGCTGGAGAGGGGTGAGAATCAGGGCCCTGTGACTGATGCTGGAGAGCAGTGAGAGCCGGGGCCGAGTGCCTGACACTGGAAAGAAGTGAGAGCCCAGGCGCAGTGACTGACGCTGGTGAGCAGTGAGATCCAGGGCTCAGTGACTGAGGCGGGAGAGAAGTGAGAGGCAGTTCCCAGTACTTTCAGCTTGGGAACAGTGAGAGCTACGGCCCAGACTGAAGCTGGAGAGCAGTGAGGGGCCGGGCCCAGTACTTTAAGCTTGCTAGAACTGAGAGCTAGGGCCCAGTGACTGATGCTGGAAAGCAGTGAGAGCTAGAGCCCAGTGACTGACGCTGAAGAGCAGTGAGATCCAGGGCCTAGTACTTTCCGCTTGGGAGCAGTGAGAGCTAGGGCCCAGACTGATGCTGGAAAGCAGTGAGAGAAAGGGCCCAGTGACTGACGCTGGAGAGCAGTGATAGCCAGGGCCCAGTACTTTAAGCTTGGGAGCACTGAGAGCTAGGGCCCAGTGACTGACAACGGAGAGCAGTGAGAGCTAGGGCCCAGTGACTGAAGCTGGAAAGCACTGAGAGCTAGGGCCCAGAACTGACACTGAAGAGCAGTGAGATCCAGGGCCCAGTACTTTCCGCTTGGGAGCAGTGAGAGCTAGGGCCCAGTGACTGACAACGGAGAGCAGTGAGAGCCTGGGCCCAGTGACTGATGCTGGAGTTCAGTGAGAACCAGGGCCCAGTGACTGACGCTGAAGAGCATCGAGCGCTAGGGCCCAGTGACTCATTCTGGTGAGCAGTGAGAGTCAGTGCCCAGTGCCTGACACTGGAAAGCAGTGAGAGCCAGGGCCCAGTGACTGACACTGAAGAGCAGTGAGAGCCAGGGAACAATGACTGATGCTGGAGAGCAGTGAGATCCAGGGCCGTGAGACTGACGCTGGATAGCCGTGAGAGCCAGGGCCCAGTGACTGATGATGGAGCCAATGAGAGCCAGAGCCCAGTGACTGATGCTGGAGAGCAGTGAGAGCCAGAGCAAGTGACTGATGCTGGAGAGCAGTGAGAGCCAGAGCCCAGTGACTGATGCTGGAGAGCAGTGAGAGCCATAGCCCAGTGACGGACGCAGGAGATCAGTGAGACCTAGGGCTCAGTGACTGATGCTGAAGAGCAGTGGGATTCAGGGCCCAGTGACTGATGCTAGAGATCAGTAAGTGCCAGGGCCGGTGAGTGATGCTGGAGAGCAGTGAGATCCAGGACACAGAGACTGACGCTGGAGAGCAGTGAGAGCCAGTGCCCAGTACTTTCAGCTTGGGAGCAGTGAGAGCTAGGCCCCAGACGGATGCTGGAGAGAATTGGGAGAAAGGGCCCAGTGACTAACGCTGGAGAGCAGTGATAGCCAGTTCTCAGTACTTTAAGCTTGGGCGCATTGAGATCTAAGGCCCAGTGACTGAAGCTGGAGAGCAGTGAGAGCCAGGGCTAGAGACTGATGCTGGAGAGCAGTGACATCCAGGGCTCAGTGACTGATGCTGGAGAGCTGTGAGAGCCCAGGCGCAGTGACTGACGCTGGTGAGCAGTGAGATCCAGGGCTCAGTGACTGATGCGGGAGAGAAGTGAGAGGCAGGTCCCAGTACTTTCAGCTTGGGAGCAGTGAGAGCTACGGCCCAGAATGACGCTGGAGAGCAGTGAGGGGCCGGGCCCAGTACTTTAAGCTTGCTAGAACTGAGAGCTAGGGCCCAGTGACTGATGCTGGTGAGCAGTGACATCCAGGGCTCAGTGACTGATGCTGGAGAGCTGTGAGAGCCCAGGTGCAGTGACTGACTGAGGTGAGCAGTGAGATCCAGGGCGCAGTGACTGACGCTGGTGAGCAGTGAGATCCAGGGCGCAGTGACTGATGCTGGTGAGCAGTGAGATCCAGGGCTCAGTGACTGATGCGGGAGAGAAGTGAGAGGCAGTTCCCAGTACTTTCAGCTTGGGAACAGTGAGAGCTACGGCCCAGACTGACGCTGGAGAGCAGTGAGAGGCCAGGCCCAGTACATTAAGCTTGCTAGAACTGAGAGCTAGAGCCCAGTGACTGACGCTGAAGAGCCGTGAGATCCAGGGCCCAAAACTTTCATTGTGGGAGCAGTGAGAGCTGCGGCCCAGACTGATGCTGGAGAGCAGTGAAAGCCAGGGCCCAGTACTTTCAGCTTGGGAGGACTGAGAGCTAGGGCCCAGTGACTGAAGCTGGAAAGCACTGAGAGCCAGGGCCCAGTGACTGACGCTGAAGAGCAGTGAGATCCAGGGCCCAGTACTTTCAGCTTGGGAGCAGTGAGAGCAAGGGTCCAGTGACTGACAATGGACAGCAGTGTGTTCCAGGGCCCAGTGACTGACGCTGAAGAGCAGTGAGAGCTTGGGCCCAGTACTTTAAGCTTTAAGCCAAGGCTGAGTGACTGAAGCTGGAGAGCAGTGAGAGCCAGGGCCCAGTGACTGATGCTGGAGAGCAGTGAGAGCCAGTGCCCAGTGATTGACACTGGAGAGCAGTGAGAGCCAGGGCCCAGTGACTGAAGCTGGAGAGCAGTGAGAGCCAGGGCCCAGTGACTGATGCTGGAGAGCAGTGAGAGCCAGTGCCCAGTGATTGACACTGGAGAGCAGTGAAAGCCAGGGCCTAGTGACTGACACTGGAGAGCAGTGAGAGCCAGGCCTAGTCACTGAAGCTGGAGAGCAATGAGAGGCAGGTCCCACTACTTTCAGCTTGGGAGAAATGAGAGCTAGGGCCCAGTGACAGACGCTGGAGAGCAGTGACAGCCAGGGCCCAGTGACTGACGCTAGAGATCAGTAAGTGCCAGGGCCAGTGAGTGATACTGGAGAGCCGTGAGATCCAGGACCCAGAGACTGACACTGGAGAGAAGTGAGATCCAAGGCAGAGTGACTGAAGCTTGAGAGCAGTGAGAGCCAGGGCCCAGTGACTGACGCTGGAGAACAGTGAGATTAAGGGCCCAGAACTTTCAGCTTGGGAGCAGTGAGAGCTAGGGCCCAGTGACTGACATGGGATGCAGTGAGAACCAGGGCCCAGTGTCTGACACTGAAGAGCATCCAGCGCTAGGGCCCAGTGACTGATCCTGGTGACCAGTGAGAGCCAGGGCACAGTGCCTGACACTGGAGAGCTGTGAGAGCCAGGGCCCAGTGACTGACTCTGAACAACAGTAAGAGCCAGGGATAGTGACTGATGCTGAAGAGCAAGAGCCAAGGTCCAGTAATTTCAGAAGGGAGCAGTGACAGCAATTGCCCAGTGCCTGACACTGGAGAGCTGTGAGAGCCAGGGCCCAGTGACTGACTCTGAAGAGCAGTGAGAGCCAGGGACCAATGACTGATGCTGGAGAGCAGTCAGATCCAGGGCCGTGAGACTGACGCTCGATAGCCATGAGAGCCAGGGCCCAGTGACTGATGATGGAGCCAGTGAGAGCCAGAGCCCAGTGAATGACGCTGGAGAGCAGTGAAAGCCAGGGCCCAGTGACTGACACTGGACAGCAGTGTGAGCCAGGCCTAGTGACTGAAGCTGGAGAGCAGTGAGAGCCAGGGCCCACTACATTCAGCTTGGGAGAAATGAGAGCTAGGGCCCAGTGACTGACACTGAAGAGCAATGAGAACCAGGGCCCTGTACTTTCAGCTTGGGAGCAGTGAGGGCTAGTGCCCAGTGACTGACACTGGAGAGCAGTGTGAACCAGGGCCCAGTCACTGACGCTGGAGAGCAGTGTGAACCAGGGCCCAGTGACTGACGCTGGAGAGCCGTGTGAGCCAGGGCACAGTGACTGACTCTGGAAAGCAGTGAGAACCAGGGCCCAGTGACTGACGCTGAACAACAGTAAGAGCCAGGGATAGTGACTGATGCTGGAGAGCAGTGATAGCAAGAGCACAGTGACTGGCGCTGATGTGCAGTGAGAACCAGGGCCCAGTGACTGACGCTGGAGAGCAGTGAGAGCCAAGGTCCAGTAATTTCAGAAGGGAGCAGTGACAGCAATTGCCCAGTGACAGACGCTGGAGAGCAGTGAGATCCAGGGCCCAGTGACTGACGCTGAAGTGCAGTGAGAGCCAGGGCCCAGTGACTGATGCTGGAAAGCAGTGAGAGCTAGAGCCCAGTGACTGATGCTGATGAGCCGTGAGAACCTGGGCCCAATACTTTCAGCATGGGAGCAGTGAGAGTTAGGCCCCAGACGGATGCTGGAGAGAATTGAGAGAAAGGGCCCAGTGACTGACGTTGGAGAGCAGTGAGAGCCAGGGCTAGAGACTGATGCTGGAGCGCAGTGAGATCCAGGGCCCAGTGACTGATGCGGGAGAGAAGTGAGAGGCAGGTCCCAGTACTTTCAGCTTGGGAGCAGTGAGAGCTACGGCCCAGACTGACGCTGGAGAGCAGTGAGAGAAAGGGCACAGTGACTGATGCTGGAGAGCAGTGAGGGGCCGGGCCTAGTACTGTAAGCTTGCTAAAACTGAGAGCTAGGGCCCAGTGACTGATGCTGAAGAGCAGTGAGATCCAGGGCCCAGTACTTTCAGCTTGGGAGCAGTGAGAGCTACGGCCCAGACTGATGCTGGTGAGCAGTGAGAGAAAGGGCCCAGTGACTGACGCTGGAGAGCAGTGAAAGCCAGGGCCCAGTACTTTAAGCTTGGGAGCAGTGAGAGCCAGGGCCCAGTGACTGAAGCTGGAAAGCAGTGAGAGCTAGGGCCCAGTGACTGACAACGGAGAGCAGTGAGAGCCAGGGCACAGTGACTGACGCTGAAGAGGATCGAGTGCTAGGGCCCAGTGACTGATCCTAGTGAGCAGTGAGGGCCAGGGCCCAGTGCCTGACACTGGAGAACAGTGAGAGCCAGTATCCAGTGACTGACACTGAAGAGCAGTGAGAGCAAGGGCCCGGTGACTG
This sequence comes from Isurus oxyrinchus, assembly GCA_026770705.1. Lineage (NCBI taxonomy): Eukaryota > Metazoa > Chordata > Chondrichthyes > Lamniformes > Lamnidae > Isurus > Isurus oxyrinchus. Next base: position 90,151,991 of record JANJGN010000007.1, on the reverse strand, counting down.
ACACTGAAGAGCAGTGAGAGCCAGGGACCAATGACTGATGCTGGAGAGCAGTGAGATCCAGGGCCATGAGACTGACGCTGGATAGCCGTGAGAGCCAGGGCCCAGTGACTGATAATGGAGCCAGTGAGAGCCAGAGCCCAGTGACTGACGCTGGAGAGCAGTGAGAGCCAAGGTCCATTACTTTCAGCAGGGGAGCATTGAGAGCCAGGACACAGTGACTGACGCTGGAGTGCAATGAGAGCCAGGGCCCCGTGACTGATCCAGGAGAGCAGTGAGAGCCAGGGCCCAGTGACTGATGCTGGAGAGCAGGGAGAGCCAGGGCCCTGTGACTGACGCTGAAGAGCAGTGTGAGCCAGGGGTAGTGACTCATGCTGGAGAGCAGTGAGAGCCAAGGCCCTGTACTTTCAGCTTGGGAGCAGTGAGAGCAAGGGCCCAGTCACTGACGCTGGATAGCCGTGAGAGCCAGGGCCCAGTGACTGATGATGGAGCCAGTGAGAGCCAGAGCCCAGTGACTGACACTGGAGAGCAGTGAGAGCCAGAGCTAGTGACTGATGCTGGAGTCAGTGAGAGCCAAGGCCCTGTACTTTCAGCTTGGGAGCAGTGAGAGCAAGGGCCCAGTGACTGACGCTGGAGAGCAGTGAGATTCAGGGCTAGTGACTGATTCTGGAGAGCAGTCAGAACCAGGGCCCAGTGACTGACGCTGGAGAGCAGTGAGAGCCAGGGCTAGAGACTGATGCTGGAGAGCAGTGATAGCCAGGGCCTAGTGACTGACGCTGGAGAGCAGTGAGACCCAGGGCCCAGTGACTGACGCTGGAGATCAGTAAGTGCCAGGGCCAGTGAGTGATGCTGGAGCGCTGTGAGATCCAGGACCCACAGACTGACGCTGGAGAGAAGTGAGAGCCAGCGCCCAGTGACTGACGCTGGAGTGCAGTGAGAGCCAGGGCCCAGTGACTGACACTGGATCGCAGTGAGAAAAAGGGCCCAGTGACTGACGCTGATGAGCAGTGAGAGCCTGGGCCCAGTAATTTAAGCTTTGGAGCCTTGAGAGCTAGGGCCCATTGACTGACGCTGAAAAAGCAGTGAGAGCTGAGGCCAAGTGACTGACACTGGAGAGCAGTGAGAGCCAGGGCCAAGTGACTGACACTGGAGAGCAGTGAGAGCCAGGGCCCAGTACTTTCAGCTTGGGATCAGTGAGAACAAGGACCCCGTGATTGACACTGGAGAGCAGTGAGAAAAATGGCCCAGTGACTGACGCTGGAGGGCAGTGAGAGCCAGTGCCCAGTGTTGACACTGGAGAGCAGTGAAAGCCAGGGCCTAGTGACTGACACTGGAGAGCAGTGAGAGCCAGTGCCCAGTGTTGACACTGGAGAGCAGTGAAAGCCAGGGCCTAGTGACTGACACTGGAGAGCAGTGAAAGCCAGGGCCTAGTGACTGAAGCTGGAGAGCGGTGAGAGCCAGGGCCCACTACTTTCAGCTTGGGAGCAGTGAATGCTAGGGCCCAGTGACTGATGCTGGAGAACAGTGAGAGAAAGGGCCCAGTGACTGACGCTGGAGAGCAGTGAGAACCACGGCCCTGTGACTGACACTGGAGAGCAGGGAGAGCTAGGGCTCATTGACTGAAGCTGGAGAGCAGTGAGAGCCAGGGCGCAGTGACTGACGCTGGAGAGCAGGGAGAGCCAGAGCCCAGTGACTCACGTTGGGAGCATTGAGAGCCAGGGCCCAGTGACAGATGCTGGAGAGCAGGGAGAGGCAGGGCCCAGTGACTCACATTGGGAGCAGTGAGAGCCAGGGCCCAGTGACTGATGCTGGAATGCAGTGAGAGCCTGGGCCCAGTGACTGATGCTGTACAGCGGTGAGAGTTGGGGACCAGAACTGAGGCTGGATAGCAGTGAGAGCCAAGGCACAGTACATTCAGCTTGGGCGCAGAGATAGAAAGGGCCCAGAGACTGAAGCTGGAGTTCAGTGAGAGCCAGGGCTAGTGATTGATGCTGGAGAGCAGTGAGAATCAGGTCCCAGTATTTTCACCATGGGAGAAGTGAAACCTAGAGAACCGTGACTGGCAGTGGAGAACAGTGAGAGCCAGGGCCCAGTGACTAATGCTGGAGAGCAGTGAGAGCCAGGGCCCAGTGACTGATGCTGGAGAGCAGAGAGTGCCAGGGCCCAGTGCCTGGCACTGGAGAGCAGTTAGAGCCAAGGCTCAGTACATTCAGCTGGAGAGCAGTGAGAGCTAGGGCCCAGACTGACGCTGGAGAGCAGTGAGAGCCAGGGCCCAGTACTTTAAGCTTGGGCGCATTGAGATCTAAGGCCCAGTGACTGAAGCTGGAAAGCAGTGAGAGCCAGGGCTAGAGACTGATGCTGGAGAGCAGTGACATCCAGGGCTCAGTGACTGATGCTGGAGAGCTGTGAGAGCCCAGGCGCAGTGACTGACGCTGGTGAGCAGTGAGATCCAGGGCTCAGTGACTGATGCGGGAGAGAAGTGAGAGGCAGGTCCCAGTACTTTCAGCTTGGGAGCAGTGAGAGCTACGGCCCAGACTGAAGCTGGAGAGCAGTGAGGGGCCGGGCCCAGTACTTTAAGCTTGCTAGAACTGAGAGCTAGGGCCCAGTGACTGAAGCTGGAAAGCAGTGAGAGCTAGAGCCCAGTGACTGATGCTGGAAAGCAGTGAGAGCTAGAGCCCAGTGACTGACGCTGGAGAGCAGTGAAAACCAGGGCCCAGTACTTTCAGCTTGGGAGCAGTGAGAGCTAGGGCCCAGTGACTGACAACGGAGAGCAGTGAGAGCCTGGGCCCAGTGACTGATGCTGGAGTTCAGTAGGAACCAGGGCCCAGTGACTGACGCTGAAGAGCATCCAGCGCTAGGGCCCAGTGACTCATTCTGGTGAGCAGTGAGAGCCAGGGCCCAGTGACTGACACTGAAGAGCAGTGAGAGCCAGAGACCAATGACTGATGCTGGAGAGCAGTGAGATCCAGGGCCGTGAGACTGACGCTGGATAGCCGTGAGAGCCAGGGCCCAGTGACTGATGATGGAGCCAATGAGAGCCAGAGCCCAGTGACTGATGCTGGAGAGCAGTGAGAGCCAGAGCAAGTGACTGATGCTGGAGAGCAGTGAGAGCCAGAGCCCAGTGACTGATGCTGGAGAGCAGTGAGAGCCATGGCCCAGTGACGGACGCAGGAGATCAGTGAGACCTAGGGCTCAGTGACTGATGCTGGAGAGCAGTGAGAGCCAGTGCCCAGTACTTTCAGCTTGGGAGCAGTGAGAGCTAGTCCCAGTGACTGACGCTGGAGAGCAGTGAGAGCTAGGGCCCAGTGACTGACGCTGAAGAGCCGTGAGAACCAGGGCCCAGTGACTGATGCTGGAGAGCAGTGAGAACCAGGGCCCAGTACTTTCAGCTTGGGAGCAGTGAGAGCTACGGCCCAGACGGATGCTGGAGAGCAGTGAGAGCCAGGGCGCAGTGATTGAAGCTGGAAAGCAGTGAGAGCCAGGGCCCAGTGTCTGATGTTGGAGAGCAGTGAGAGCCAGGGCGCAGTGATTGAATCTGGAAAGCAGTGAGAGCCAGGGCTAGAGACTGACGCTGAAGAGCAGTGGGATTCAGGGCCCAGTGACTGATGTTGGAGAGCAGTGAGAGCCAGGGCGCAGTGATTGAAGCTGGAAAGCAGTGAGAGCCAGGGCTAGAGACTGACGCTGAAGAGCAGTGGGATTCAGGGCCCAGTGACTGATGCTAGAGATCAGTAAGTGCCAGGGCCGGTGAGTGATGCTGGAGAGCAGTGAGATCCAGGACACAGAGACTGACACTGGAGAGCAGTGAGATTAAGGGCCCAGTACTTTCAGCTTGGGAGCAGTGAGAGCTAGGCCCCAGACGGATGCTGGAGAGAATTGGGAGAAAGGGCCCAGTGACTAACGCTGGAGAGCAGTGATAGCCAGTTCTCAGTACTTTAAGCTTGGGCGCATTGAGATCTAAGGCCCAGTGACTGAAGCTGGAAAGCAGTGAGAGCCAGGGCTAGAGACTGATGCTGGAGAGCAGTGACATCCAGGGCTCAGTGACTGATGCTGGAGAGCTGTGAGAGTCCAGGCGCAGTGACTGACGCTGGTGAGCAGTGAGATCCAGGGCTCAGTGACTGATGCGGGAGAGAAGTGAGAGGCAGGTCCCAGTACTTTCAGCTTGGGAACAGTGAGAGCTACGGCCCAGAATGACGCTGGAGAGCAGTGAGGGGCCGGGCCCAGTACTTTAAGCTTGCTAGAACTGAGAGCTAGGGCCCAGTGACTGATGCTGGAAAGCAGTGAGAGCTAGAGCCCAGTGACTGACGCTGAAGAGCAGTGAGATCCAGGGCCTAGTACTTTCCGCTTGGGAGCAGTGAGAGCTAGGGCCCAGACTGATGCTGGAGAGCAGTGAGAGAAAGGGCCCAGTGACTGACGCTGGAGAGCAGTGAGATCCAGGGCCCAGTACTTTCAGCTTGGGAGCAGTGAGAGCCTGGGCCCAGTGACTGATGCTGGAGTTCAGTGAGAACCAGGGCCCAGTGACTGACTCTGAAGAGCATCGAGCGCTCGGGCCCAGTGACTCATTCTGGAGATCAGTGAGAGCCAGTGCCCAGTACTTTCAGCTTGGGAACAGTGAGAGCAAGGTCCCAGACGGATGCTGGAGAGCAGTGAGAGCCAGGGCTAGAGACTGATGCTGGAGAGCAGTGAGATCCAGGGCCCAGTGACTGATGATGGAGAGCAGTGAGATCCAGGGCTCAGTGACTGATGCTGGAGAGCAGGGAGAGCCAGGGCTAGAGACTGATGCTGGAGAGCAGTGACATCCAGGGCTCAGTGACTGATGCTGGAGAGCCGTGAGAGCCCAGGCGCAGTGACTGACTGAGGTGAGCAGTGAGATCCAGGGCCCAGTGACTGATGCGGGAGAGAAGTGAGAGGCAGTTCCCAGTACTTTCCGCTTGGGAGCAGTGAGAGCTGCGGCCCAGACTGATGCTGGAGAGCAGTGAGAGAAAGGGCCCAGTGACTGACGCTGGAGAGCAGTGAATGCCAGGGCCCAGTGACTGATGCTGGAGTTCAGTGAGAACCAGGGCCCAGTGTCTGACGCTGAAGAGCATCGAGCGCTAGGGCCCAGTGATTGATCCTGGTGAGCAGTGAGATCCAGGGCCCACTGACTGAAGCTGGAGAGCAATGAGACCCTGGGTCCAGTGACTGACGCTGGAGAGCAGTGAGAGCCACGGCCAGGTGACTGACGCTGGAGAGCAGTGAGAGCTAGGGCCCAGTGACTGACGCTGGAGAGCAGTGAGAGCTAGGGCCCAGTGACTGACGCTGGAGAGCAGTGAGAGCCAGGGCCCAGTGACTGACACTGGAGAGCAGTGAGAGGCAGGCCCAGTGACTGACGCTGGAGAGCAGTTAGAGCCAGGGCTGGTGACTGATGCTGGAGAGCAGTGAGAGCCAAGGCCCAGTACTGTAAGCTTCAGAGCAGTGAGAGCTAGGACCCAGTGACTGACGCTGGAGAGCAGTGAGAACCACGGCACAGTGACTGACGCTGGAGAGCAGAGAGAACCACGGCCCTGTGACTGACACTGGAGAGCAGGGAGAGCTAGGGCTCATTGACTGAAGCTGGAGAGCAGTGAGAGCCAGGTCTCTGTGACTGACGCTGGAGAGCAGTGGGAGCCAGGGCCCAGTGACTGACGCTGGAGAGCAGGGAGAGCCAGAGCCCAGTGACTCACGTTGGGAGCATTGAGAGCCAGGGCCCAGTGACTGATGCTGGGGAGCAGTGAGAATCTGGGTCCAGTGACTGACGCTGGAGAGCAGTGAGAGCCACGGCCAGGTGACTGACGCTGGAGAGCAGTGTGAGCTAGGGCTCATTGTCTGAAGCTGCAGAGCAGTGAGAGCCAGGGCCCAGTGACTGACGCTGGAGAGCAGGGAGAGCCAGAGCCCAGTGACTCACGTTGGGAGCATTGAGAGCCAGGGCCCAGTGACAGATGCTGGAGAGCAGGGAGAGGCAGGGCCCAGTGACTCACATTGGGAGCAGTGAGAGCCTGGGCCCAGTGACTGATGCTGTAGAGCGGTGAGAGTTGGGGACCAGAACTGACACTGGATAGCAGTGAGAGCCAAGGCACAGTACATTCAGCTTGGGCGCAGAGATAGAAAGGGCCCAGAGACTGAAGCTGGAGTTCAGTGAGAGCCAGGGCTAGTGATTGATGCTGGAGAGAAGTGAGAATCAGGGCCCTGTGACTGACGCTGGAGAGCAGTGAGAGCCGGGGCTAGAGACTGATGCTGGTGAGCAGTGAGATCCAGGGCTCAGTGACTGACATTGGAGAGCTGTGAGAGCCCAGGCGCAGTGACTGACGCTGGTGAGCAGTGAGATCCAGGGCCCAGTGACTGAGGCGGGAGAGAAGTGAGAGCCAGGGCCCAGTGACTGAGGCGGGAGAGAAGTGAGAGGCAGGTCCCAGTATTTTCAGCTTGGGAGCAGTGAGAGCTACGGCCCAGACTGACGCTGGAGAGCAGTGAGAGGCCGGGCCCAGTACTGTAAGCTTGCTAGAACTGAGAGCTAGGGCCCAGTGACTGATGCTGGAAAGCAGTGAGAGCTAGAGCCCAGTGACTGACGCTGAAGAGCAGTGAGATCCAGGGCCTAGTACTTTCCGTTTGGGAGCAGTGAGAGCTAGGGCCCAGTGACTGATGCTGAAGAGCAGTGAGATCCAGGGCCCAGTACTTTCAGCTTGGGAGGACTGAGAGCTAGGGCCCAGTGACTGAAGCTGGAGAGCAGTGAGATCCAGGGCCTAGTACTTTCCGCTTGGGAGCAGTGAGAGCTTGGGCCCAGACTGATGCTGGAGAGCAGTGAGCGAAAGGGCCCAGTGACTGACGCTGGAGAGCAGTGAAAGCCAGGGCCCAGTACTTTAAGCTTGGGAGCACTGAGAGCTAGGGCCCAGTGACTGAAGCTGGAAAGCAGTGAGAGCTAGGGCCCAGTGACTGAAGCTGGAAAGCAGTGAGAGCTAGGGCCCAGAACTGACGCTGAAGAGCAGTGAGATCCAGGGCGCAGTACTTTCAGCTTGGGAGCAGTGAGAGCTAGGGCCCAGTGATTGACAACGGAGAGCAGTGTGTTCCAGGGCCCAGTGACTGACAACGGAGAGCAGTGAGAGCCTGGGCCCAGTGACTGATGCTGGAGATCAGTGAGAACCAGGGCCCAGTGACTGACGCTGAAGAGCATCGAGCGCTAGGGCCCAGTGACTCATTCTGGTGAGCAGTGAGAGCCAGTGCCCACTGCCTGACACTGGAAAGCAGTGAGAGCCAGGGCCCAGTGACTGACACTTAAGAGCAGTGAGAGCCAAGGACCAATGACTGATGCTGGAGAGCAGTGAGATCCAGGGCCATGAGACTGACGCTGGATAGCCATGAGAGCCAGGGCCCAGTGACTGATGATGGAGATCAGTGAGAGCCAGAGCCCAGTGACTGATGCTGGAGATCAGTGAGAGCCATGGCCCAGTGACGGACGCAGGAGATCAGTGAGAGCTAGGGCTCAGTGACTGATGCTGGAGAGCAGTGAGAGCCAGTGCCCAGTACTTTCAGCTTGGGAGCAGTGAGAGCTAGGCCCCTGCACTTCAAGCTTGGGCGCACTGAGAGCTAGGGCCCAGACGGATGCTGGAGAGCAGTGAGAGCCAGGGCGCAGTGATTGAAGCTGGAAAGCAGTGAGAGCCAGGGCCCAGTGTCTGATGTTGGAGAGCAGTGAGAGCCAGGGCGCAGTGATTGAATCTGGAAAGCAGTGAGAGCCAGGGCTAGAGACTGACGCTGAAGAGCAGTGGGATTCAGGGCCCAGTGACTGATGTTGGAGAGCAGTGAGAGCCAGGGCGCAGTGATTGAAGCTGGAAAGCAGTGAGAGCCAGGGCTAGAGACTGACGCTGAAGAGCAGTGGGATTCAGGGCCCAGTGACTGATGCTAGAGATCAGTAAGTGCCAGGGCCGGTGAGTGATGCTGGAGAGCAGTGAGATCCAGGACACAGAGACTGACACTGGAGAGCAGTGAGATTAAGGGCCCAGTACTTTCAGCTTGGGAGCAGTGAGAGCTAGGCCCCAGACGGATGCTGGAGAGAATTGGGAGAAAGGGCCCAGTGACTAACGCTGGAGAGCAGTGATAGCCAGTTCTCAGTACTTTAAGCTTGGGCGCATTGAGATCTAAGGCCCAGTGACTGAAGCTGGAAAGCAGTGAGAGCCAGGGCTAGAGACTGATGCTGGAGAGCAGTGACATCCAGGGCTCAGTGACTGATGCTGGAGAGCTGTGAGAGTCCAGGCGCAGTGACTGACGCTGGTGAGCAGTGAGATCCAGGGCTCAGTGACTGACGCGGGAGAGAAGTGAGAGGCAGGTCCCAGTACTTTCAACTTGGGAGCAGTGAGAGCTACGGCCCAGAATGACGCTGGAGAGCAGTGAGGGGCCGGGCCCAGTACTTTAAGCTTGCTAGAACTGAGAGCTAGGGCCCAGTGACTGATGCTGGAAAGCAGTGAGAGCTAGAGCCCAGTGACTGACGCTGAAGAGCAGTGAGATCCAGGGCCCAGTACTTTCCGCTTGGGAGCAGTGAGAGCTAGGGCCCAGACTGATGCTGGAGAGCAGTGAGAGAAAGGGCCCAGTGACTGACGCTGGAGAGCAGGGAGAGCCAGAGCCCAGTGACTCACGTTGGGAGCATTGAGAGCCAGGGCCCAGTGACAGATGCTGGAGAGCAGGGAGAGGCAGGGCCCAGTGACTCACATTGGGAGCAGTGAGAGCCAGGGCCCAGTGATTGATGCTGGAATGCAGTGAGAGCCGGGGCACAGTGACTGATGCTGTAGAGCGGTGAGAGTCGGGGACCAGAACTGAGGCTGGATAGCAGTGACAGCCAGGGCCCAGCGCCTGACACTGGAGAGCAGTGAGAGCAAAGGCACAGTACATTCAGCTTGGGCGCAGAGATAGAAAGGGCCCAGAGACTGAAGCTGGAGTTCAGTGAGAGCCAGGGCTAGTGATTGATGTTGGAGAGAAGAGAGAATCAGGGCCCAGTGGCTGATGCTGAAGAGCAGTGAGAGCCGGGACCGAGTGCCTGACACTGGAGAGCAGTTAGAGCCAAGGCCCAGTACATTCAGTTGGAGAGCAGTGAGAGCTAGGGCCCAGACTGACGCTGGAGAGCAGTGAGAGGCAGGTCCCAGTATTTTCACCATGGGAGAAGTGAAACCTAGAGAACCGTGACTGGCAGTGGAGAGCAGTGAGAGCCAGGGCCCAGTGACTGATGCTGGAGAGCAGAGAGTGCCAGGGCCCAGTGCCTGGCACTGGAGAGCAGTTAGAGCCAAGGCCCAGTACATTCAGCTGGAGAGCAGTGAGAGCTAGGGCCCAGACTGACGCTGGAGAGCAGTGAGAGCCAGGGCCCAGTACTTTAAGCTTGGGCGCATTGAGATCTAAGGCCCAGTGACTGAAGCTGGAAAGCAGTGAGAGCCAGGGCTAGAGACTGATGCTGGAAAGCAGTGAGAGCCCAGGCGCAGTGACTGACGCTGGTGAGCAGTGAGATCCAGTGCTCAGTGACTGTTGCGGGAGAGAAGTGAGAGGCAGTTCCCAGTACTTTCAGCTTGGGAGCAGAGAGAGCTACGGCCCAGACTGAAGCTGGAGAGCAGTGAAAACCAGGGCCCAGTACTTTAAGCTTGGGAGCACTGAGAGCTAGGGCCCAGTGACTGAAGCTGGAAAGCAGTGAGAGCTAGGGTCCAGAACTGACACTGAAGAGCAGTGAGATCCAGGGCGCAGCACTTTCAGCTTGGGAGCAGTGATAGCTAGGGCCCAGTGACTGACAACGGAGAGCAGTGTGTTCCAGGGCCCAGTGACTGATGCTGGAGTTCAGTGAGAACCAGGGCCCAGAACTGACGCTGAAGAGCAGTGAGATCCAGGGCGCAGTACTTTCAGCTTGGGAGCAGTGAGAGCCAGGGCACAGTGCCTGACACTGGAGAGCTGTGAGAGCCAGGGCCCAGTGACTGACGCTGGAGAGCAGTGAGAGCCAGGGACCAATGACTGATGCTGGAGAGCAGTCAGATCCAGGGCCGTGAGACTGACGCTGGATAGCCATGAGAGCCAGGGCCCAGTGACTGATGATGGAGCCAGTGAGAGCCAGAGCCCAGTGAATGACGCTGGAGAGCAGTGAGAGCAAGATTTAGTGACTGATGCTGGAGATCAGTGAGAGCCAAGGCCCATCACTTTCAGCTTGGGAGCAGTGAGAGCTAGGGCCCAGTGACTGACGCTGGAGAGCAGTGAGAGCTAGGGCCCAGTGACTGACGCTGGAGAGCAGTGAGAGCCATGGCCCAGTGATTGACGTTGGAGAGCAGTGAAAGCCAGGGCCCAGTGACTGACACTGGACAGCAGTGTGAGCCAGGCCTAGTGACTGAAGCTGGAGAGCAGTGAGAGCCAGGCCTAGTGACAGAAGCTGGAGAGCAGTGAGAGCCAGGGCCCACTACATTCAGCTTGGGAGAAATGAGAGCCAGGGCACAGTGCCTGACACTGGAGAGCTGTGAGAGCCAGGGCCCAGTGACTGACTCTGAAGAGCAGTGAGACAGGGACCAATGACTGATGCTGGAGAGCAGTCAGATCCAGGGCCGTGAGACTGACGCTCGATAGCCATGAGAGCCAGGGCCCAGTGACTGATGATGGAGCCAGTGAGAGCCAGAGCCCAGTGAATGATGCTGGAGAGCAGTGAAAGCCAGGGCCCCGTGACTGATGCTGGAGAGCAGTGAAAGCCAGGGCCCAGTGACTGACACTGGACAGCAGTGTGAGCCAGGCCTAGTGACTGAAGCTGGAGAGCAGTGAGAGCCAGGGCCCACTACATTCAGCTTGGGAGAAATGAGAGCTAGGGCCCAGTGACTGACACTGAAGAGCAATGAGAACCAGGGCCCTGTACTTTCAGCTTGGGAGCAGTGAGAGCTAGTGCCCAGTGACTGACACTGGAGAGCAGTGTGAACCAGGGCCCAGTCACTGACGCTGGAGAGCAGTGTGAACCAGGGCCCAGTGACTGACGCTGGAGAGCCGTGTGAGCCAGGGCACAGTGACTGACTCTGGAAAGCAGTGAGAACCAGGGCCCAGTGACTGACGCTGAACAACAGTAAGAGCCAGGGATAGTGACTGATGCTGGAGAGCAGTGATGGCAAGAGCGCAGAGACTGGCGCTGATGTGCAGTGAGAACCAGGGCCCAGTGACTGACGCTGGAGAGCAGTGAGAGCCAAGGTCCAGTAATTTCAGAAGGGAGCAGTGACAGCAGTTGCCCAGTGACAGACGCTGGAGAGCAGTGAGATCCAGGGCCCAGTGACTGACGCTGAAGTGCAGTGAGAGCCAGGGCCCAGTGACTGATGCTGGAAAGCAGTGAGAGCTAGAGCCCAGTGACTGATGCTGATGAGCCGTGAGAACCTGGGCCCAGTACTTTCAGCATGGGAGCAGTGAGAGTTAGGCCCCAGACGGATGCTGGAGAGAATTGAGAGAAAGGGCCCAGTGACTGACGTTGGAGAGCAGTGAGTGCCAGGGCAGGAGACTGATGCTGGAGCGCAGTGATAGCCAGAGCCCAGTGACTGAAGCTGGAGAGCAGTGAGATCCAGGGCTCAGTGACTGATGCTGGAGAGCTGTGAGAGCCCAGGCGCAGTGACTGACGCTGGTGAGCAGTGAGATCCAGGGCCCAGTGACTGAGGCGGGAGAGAAGTGAGAGGCAGGTCCCAGTACTTTCAGCTTGGGAGCAGTGAGAGCTACGGCCCAGACTGAAGCTGGAGAGCAGTGAGGGGCCGGGCCTAGTACTGTAAGCTTGCTAGAACTGAGAGCTAGGGCCCAGTGACTGATGCTGGAAAGCAGTGAGAGCTAGAGCCCAGTGACTGACACTGAAGAGCAGTGATAGCCAGGGCCCAGTGACTGACACTGAAGAGCAGTGAGATCCAGGGCCCAGTGACTGACGCTGAAGTGCAGTGAGAGCCAGGGCCCAGTGACTGATGCTGGAGCGCAGTGATAGCCAGGGCTCAGTGACTGATGCTGGAGAGAAGTGAGATCCAGGGCTCAGTGACTGATGCGGGAGAGAAGTGAGAGGCAGGTCCCAGGCCTTTCAGCTTGGGAGCAGTGAGAGCTACGGCCCAGACTGACGCTGGAGAGCAGTGAGGGGCCGGGCCTAGTACTGTAAGCTTGCTAAAACTGAGAGCTAGGGCCCAGTGACTGACACTGAAGAGCAGTGAGATCCAGGGCGCAGTACTTTCAGCAGGGGAGCAGTGAGAGCTAGGGCCCAGTGACTGACAACGGAGAGCAGTGAGAACCAGGGCACAGTGACTGACGCTGAAGAGGATCGAGTGCTAGGGCCCAGTGACTGATCCTAGTGAGCAGTGAGGGCCAGGGCCTAGTGCCTGACACTGGCGAGCAGTGAGAGTCAGCGCCCAGTGACTGACACTGAAGAGCAGTGAGAGCCAGGGCCCGGTGACTGACACTGAAGAGCAGTGAGAGCCAGGGACCAATGACTGATGCTGGAGAGCAGTGAGATCCAGGGCCATGAGACTGACGCTGGATAGCCGTGAGAGCCAGGGCCCAGTGACTGATAATGGAGCCAGTGAGAGCCAGAGCCCAGTGACTGACGCTGGAGAGCAGTGAGAGCCAGAGCTAGTGACTGATGCTGGAGATCAGTGAGAGCCAAGGTCCATTACTTTCAGCAGGGGAGCATTGAGAGCCAGGACACAGTGACTGACGCTGGAGAACAATGAGAGCCAGGGCCCCGTGACTGATCCAGGAGAGCAGTGAGAGCCAGGGCCCAGTGACTGATGCTGGAGAGCAGGGAGAGCCAGGGCCCTGTGACTGACGCTGAAGAGCAGTGTGAGCCAGGGGTAGTGACTCATGCTGGCGAGCAGTGAGAGCCAAGGCCCTGTACTTTCAGCTTGGGAGCAGTGAGAGCAAGGGCCCAGTCACTGACGCTGGATAGCCGTGAGAGCCAGGGCCCAGTGACTGATGATGGAGCCAGTGAGAGCCAGAGCTAGTGACTGATGCTGGAGAGCAGTGAGAGCCAGGGCCCAGTGACTGATGCTGGAGTGCAGTGAGAGCCAGGGCCCAGTGACTGACACTGGATCGCAGTAAGAAAAAGGGCCCAGTGACTGATCCTGGAGAGCAGTGAGAGCCTGGGCCCAGTAATTTATGCTTTGGAGCCTTGAGAGCTAGGGCCCATTGACTGAAGCTGGAAATCACTGAGAGCCACGGCCCAGTGACTGACGCTGTACAGCAGTGAGATCCAGGACGCAGTACTTTCAGCTTTGGAGCAGTGAGAGCTAGGGCCCAGTGACTGACGCTGAAGAGGATCGAGTGCTAGGGCCCAGTGACTGATCCTAGTGAGCAGTGAGAGCCAGGGCCCAGTGCCTGACACTGGAGAGCAGTGAGAGCCAGCGCCCAGTGACTGACACTGAAGAGCAGTGAGAGCCAGGGACCAATGACTGATGCTGGAGAGCAGTGAGATCCAGGGCCATGAGACTGACGCTGGATAGCCGTGAGAGCCAGGGCCCAGTGACTGATAATGGAGCCAGTGAGAGCCAGAGCCCAGTGACTGACGCTGGAGAGCAGTGAGAGCCAGAGCTAGTGACTGATGCTGGAGAGCAGTGAGAGCCAGGGCCCAGTAATTTAAGCTTTGGAGCCTTGAGAGCTAGGGCCCATTGACTGACGCTGGAAAGCAGTGAGAGCTGGGGCCAAGTGACTGACACTGGAGAGCAGTGAGAGCCAGGGCTCAGTACTTTCAGCTTGGGATCAGTGAGAACAAGGACCCCGTGATTGACACTGGAGAGCAGTGAGAAAAATGGCCCAGTGACTTACGCTGGAGTGCAGTGAGAGCCTGGGCCCAGTACTTTAAGCTTTAAGCCAAGGCAGAGTGACTGAAGCTGGAAAGCAGTGAGAGCCAGGGTCCAGTGACTAATGCTGAAGAGAAGTGAGAGCCAGTGCCCAGTGATTGACACTGGAGAGCAGTGAAAGCCAGGGCCTAGTGACTGAAGCTGGAGAGCAGTGAGAGCCAGGGCCCACTACTTTCAGCTTGGGAGCAGTGAATGCTAGGGCCCAGTGACTGACGCTGGAAAGCAGTGAGAGCCAGGGCACAGTGACTGATGCTGAAGAGAAGTGAGAGCCAGTGCCCAGTGATTGACACTGGAGAGCAGTGAAAGCCAGGGCCTAGTGACTGACACTGGAGAGCAGTGAGATCCAGGGCCCAGTGACTGATGCTGGAGAACAGTGAGAGGCATGTCCCAGTACTTTCAGCTTGGGAACAGTGAGAGCTAGGGCCCAGTGATGGACACTGGAGAGCAGTGAGAGAAAGGGCCCAGTGACAGACGCTGGAGAGCAGTGAGAGCCAGGGCCCAGTGACTGACGCTGAAGAGCCGTGAGAAGCAGGGCCCAGTACTTTCAGCATGGGAGCAGTGAGAGTTAGGCCCCAGACGGATGCTGGAACGAATTGAGAGAAAGGGCCCAGTGACTGACGTTGGAGAGCAGTGAGAGCCAGGGCTGGAGACTGATGCTGGAGCGCACTGTTAGCCAGAGCCCAGTGACTGAAGCTGGAGAGCAGTGAGATCCAGGGCTCAGTGACTGATGCTGGAGAGCAGTGAGAGCCAGGGCTGGAGACTGATGCTGGAAAGCAGTGATAGCCAGGGCCCAGTGACTGAAGCTGGAGAGCAGTGAGATCCAGGGCTCAGTGACTGATGCTGGAGAGCTGTGAGAGCCCAGGCGCAGTGACTGACGCTGGTGAGCAGTGAGATCCAGGGCCCAGTGACTGAGGCGGGAGAGAAGTGAGAGGCAGGTCCCAGTACTTTCAGCTTGGGAGCAGTGAGAGCTATGGCCCAGACTGACGCTGGAGAGCAGTGAGAGGCTGGGCCTAGTACTGTAAGCTTGCTAAAAACTGAGAGCTAGGGCCCAGTGACTGATTCAGGAAAGCAGTGAGAGCTAGAGCCCAGTGACTGATGCTGGAAAGCAGTGAGAGCTAGAGCCCAGTGACTGATGCTGGAGATCAGTGAGAACCAGGGCCCAGTGACTGACGCTGAAGAGCATCGAGCACTAGGGCCCAGTGACTCATTCTGGTGAGCAGTGAGAGCCAGCGCCCAATGACTGACACTGAAGAGCAGTGAGAGCCAGGGAGCAATGACTGATGTTGGAGAGCAGTGAGATCCAGGGCCATGAGACTGACGCTGGATAGCCGTGAGAGCCAGGGCCCAGTGACTGATAATGGAGCCAGTGAGAGCCAGAGCCCAGTGACTGACGCTGGAGAGCAGTGAGAGCCAGAGCTAGTGACTGATGCTGGAGATCAGTGAGAGCCAAGGTCCATTACTTTCAGCATGGGAGCAGTGAGAGCCTGGGCCCAGTAATTTAAGCTTTGGAGCCTTGAGAGCTAGGGCCCAGTGACTGACACTGGAGTGCAGTGAGAGCCTGGGCCCAGTACTTTAAGCTTTAAGCCAAGGCAGAGTGACTGACACTGGAGAGCAGTGAGAGCCAGGGCCCAGTACTTTCAGCTTGGGATCAGTGAGAACAAGGACCCCGTGATTGACACTGGAGAGCAGTGAGAAAAATGGCCCAGTGACTTACGCTGGAGTGCAGTGAGAGCCTGGGCCCAGTACTTTAAGCTTTAAGCCAAGGCAGAGTGACTGAAGCTGGAAAGCAGTGAGAGCCAGGGCCCAGTGACTAATGCTGAAGAGAAGTGAGAGCCAGTGCCCAGTGATTGACACTGGAGAGCAGTGAAAGCCAGGGCCTAGTGACTGACACTGGAGAGCAGTGAGAGCCAGGCCTAGTGACTGAAGCTGGAGAGCAGTGAGAGCCAGGGCCCACTACTTTCAGCTTGGGAGCAGTGAATGCTAGGGCCCAGTGACTGACGCTGGATAGCAGTGAGAGACAGGGCCCAGTGTCTGACACTGAAGAGCAGTGAGAACCAGGGCCCTGTACTTTCAGCTTGGGAGCAGTGAGAGCTAGGGCCCAGTGACTGTTGCTGTAGAGCATTGAGATCCAGGGCCCAGTGACTGACCAGGAGAGCAGTGAGAGCTAGGGCCCAGTGACTGACGCTGAAGAGCAGTGAGAGCCAATGCCCAGTACTTTCAACTTGGGAGCACTGAGAGCTAGGGCCCAGTGACTGATTCTGGAAAGCAGTGAGAGCTAGGGCCCAGTGACTGAAGCTGGAAAGCACTGAGAGCTAGGGCCCAGAACTGACACTGAAGAGCAGTGAGATCCAGGGCCCAGTACTTTCAGCTTGGGAGCAGTGATAGCAAGGGCCCAGTGACTGACAACGGAGAGCAGTGAGAGCCTGGGCCCAGTGACTGATGCTGGAGTTCAGTGAGAACCAGGGCCCAGTGACTGACGCTGAAGAGCATCGAGCGCTAGGGCCCAGTGACTCATTCTGGTGAGCAGTGAGAGCCAGTGCCCAGTGCCTGACACTGGAAAGCAGTGAGAGCCAGGGCCCAGTGACTGACACTGAAGAGCAGTGAGAGCCAGGGAACAATGACTGATGCTGGAGAGCAGTGAGATCCAGGGCCGTGAGACTGACGCTGGATAGCCGTGAGAGCTAGGGCCCAGTGACTGATGATGGAGCCAATGACAGCCAGAGCCCAGTGACTGATGCTGGAGATCAGTGAGAGCCATGGCCCAGTGACGGACGCAGGAGATCAGTGAGACCTAGGGCTCAGTGACTGATGCTGGAGAGCAGTGAGAGCCAGTGCCCAGTACTTTCAGCTTGGGAGCAGTGTGAGCTAGGGCCCAGACAGATGCTGGAGAGAATTGGGAGAAAGGGCCCAGTGACTAACGCTGGAGAGCAGTGATAGCCAGTTCTCAGTACTTTAAGCTTGGGCGCATTGAGATCTAAGGCCCAGTGACTGAAGCTGGAAAGCAGTGAGAGCCAGGGCTCAGTGACTGATGCTGGAGAGCAGTGAGATCCAGGGCTAGAGACTGATGCTGGAGAGCAGTGACATCCAGGGCTCAGTGACTGATGCTGGAGAGCTGTGAGAGCCCAGGCGCAGTGACTGACGCTGGTGAGCAGTGAGATCCAGCGCTCAGTGACTGATGCTGGAGAGCTGTGAGAGTCCAGGCGCAGTGACTGACGCTGGTGAGCAGTGAGATCCAGGGCCCAGTGACTGAGGCGGGAGAGAAGTGAGATCCAGGGCTCAGTGACTGAGGCGGGAGAGAAGTGAGAGGCAGGTCCCAGTAGTTTCAGCTTGGGAGCAGTGAGAGCTACGGCCCAGAATGACGCTGGAGAGCAGTGAGAGGCCGGGCCCAGTACTGTAAGCTTGCTAAAACTGAGAGCTAGGGCCCAGTGACTGATGCTGGTGAGCAGTGAGAGCTAGAGCCCAGTGACTGACGCTGAAGAGCAGTGAGATCCAGGGCCCAGTACTTTCCGCTTGGGAGTAGTGAGAGCTACGGCCTAGACTGATGCTGGAGAGCAGTGAGAGAAAGGGCCCAGTGACTGACGCTGGAGAGCAGTGAAAACCAGGGCCCAGTACTTTAAGCTTGGGAGCACTGAGAGCTAGGGCCCAGTGACTGATGCTGGAAAGCACTGAGAGCTAGGGCCCAGAACTGACACTGAAGAGCAGTGAGATCCAGGGCCCAGTACTTTAAGCTTGGGAGCAGTGAGAGCTAGGGCCCAGTGACTGACAACGGAGTGCAGTGAGAGCCTGGGCCCAGTGACTGATGCTGGAGTTCAGTGAGAACCAGGGCCCAGTGACTGACTCTGAAGAGCATCGAGCGCTAGGGCCCAGTGACTCATTCTGGTGAGCAGTGAGAGCCAGTGCCCACTGCCTGACACTGGAAAGCAGTGAGAGCCAGGGCCCAGTGACTGACGCTGAAGAGCCGTGAGAACCAGGGCCCAGTACTTTCAGCTTGGGAGCAGTGAGATCTAGGACCCTGCACTTCAAGCTTGGGAACAGTGAGAGCCAGGGCTAGAGACTGATGCTGGAGAGCAGTGACATCCAGGGCTCAGTGACTGATGCTGGAGAGCAGTGAGAGCCCAGGCGCAGTGACTGACTGAGGTGAGCAGTGAGATCCAGGGCCCAGTGACTGATGCTGGAGAGCCGTGAGATCCAGGGCCCAAAACTTTCAGTGAGGGAGCAGTGAGAGCTGCGGCCCAGACTGATGCTGGAGAGCACTGAGAGCCAGTGCCCAGTGATTGACACTGGAGAGCAGTGAAAGCCAGGGCCTAGTGACTGACACTGGAGAGCAGTGAGAGCCAGGCCTAGTCACTGAAGCTGGAGAGCAGTGAGAGGCAGGTCCCACTACTTTCAGCTTGGGAGAAATGAGAGCTAGGGCCCAGTGACAGACGCTGGAGAGCAGTGACAGCCAGGGCCCAGTGACTGACGCTAGAGATCAGTAAGTGCCAGGGCCAGTGAGTGATGCTGGAGAGCCGTGAGATCCAGGACCCAGAGACTGACACTGGAGAGAAGTGAGATCCAAGGCAGAGTGACTGAAGCTTGAGAGCAGTGAGAGCCAGGGCCCAGTGACTGACGCTGGAAAGCAGTGAGAGCCAGGGCCCAGTGACTGACGCTGGAAAGCAGTGAGAGCCAAGGCTAATGAGTGATGCTGGAGAGCATTGAGAGACAAGGCCCAGTTCTTTCAGCTTGGGTGCAGTGAGAGCTAGGGCCCAGTGACTGACGCTGGAGAGCAGTGAGAACTAGGACCCAGTGAAGGATGCTGGAGAGCAGTGAGAGCCAGGGCCAGTGACTGACGCTCGAGAGCAGTGAGAGCCAGGTCTAGTGACTGATGCTGGAGAGCAGTGAGAGCCAGTGCCCAGTACTTACAGCATGGGAGCAGTCAGAGCCAGGGCCCAGTGACTGATGCTGGAGAGCAGTTAGAGCCAGGGTTATTTACTAATGCTGGAGAGCAGTGAGATCCAGGGCCCAGTGACTGACGCCACAGAGCAGTGAGAGCCAGCGCCCAGTGAATGACACTGGAGAGCAGTGAGAGCCAGGGCCCAGTGACTGTCACTGGAGAGCAGTGAGAGCCACGGCTTATGACTGATGCTGGAGAGCGGTGAGAGCCAAGGCCCAGTACTTTGAGCTTGGGAGCAGTGAGAGCTAGGTCCCAGTGACTGATGCTGGGAGCAGTGAGAGCCAGGACCCAGTGAATAACACTGGAGAGCAGTGAGAGCCAGGGATAGTGACTGATGCTGAAGAGCAGTGAGAGCCAGGGCGCAGTGTCCGACGTTGCAGAGCAGTGAGAGCAAGGGCCCAGTGACTGAAGCTGGAGAGCAGAGAGATCCAGGGCCCAGTGACTGACGCTGGAGAGCAGTGAGAACCAGGGCCGATGACTAATGCTGGAGAGCTTTGAAAGCCAAGGCCCAGTACTTTCAGCTTGGGAGAAGCGAGAGCTAGGGTCCAGTGACCAACACTGCAGAGCAGTGAGAGCCAGGGCCCAGTGACTGACGCTGGAGAGCAGTGAGAGCCAGGGCTAGTTTCTAATGCTGGCGAGCAGTGAGAGCTAGGGTCCAGTACTTTCAGATTTGGTGCAGTGAGAGCTAGGGCCCAGTGACTGATGTTGGAGAGCAGTGAGAGCCAGGGCCCAGTGACTGACGCTGGAGAGCAGTGAGAGCCAGGGCTAGTTTCTAATGCTCGCGAGCAGTGAGAGCTAGGGTCCAGTACTTTCAGATTTGGTGCAGTGAGAGCTAGGGCCCAGTGACTGATGCTGGAGAGCAGTGAGAGCCAGGGCCCAGTGACTGACGCTGGAGAGCAGTGAGAGCCAGGGCTAGTTTCTAATGCTGGCGAGCAGTGAGAGCTAGGGTCCAGTACTTTCAGATTTGGTGCAGTGAGAGCTAGGGCCCAGTGACTGATGTTGGAGAGCAGTGAGAGCCAGGGCCCAGTGACTGACGCTGGAGAGCAGTGAGAGCCAGGGCCCAGTGACTGACGTTGGAGAGCAGTGAGAGCCAGGGCTAACGACTGATGCTGGAGAGCAGTGAGAGCAAAGGCCCACTACTTTCAGCTTGGGAGCAGTGAGAGCTAGGGCCCAGTGACTGACACTTGAGAGCAGTGAGAGCCAGGGCCCAGTGACTGACGCTGGAGAGCAGTGAGAGCCAGGGCCCAGTGACGGATGAGGGAGAGCAGTGAGAGCCAGGGTCCAGTTACTGACGCTGGAGAGCAGTGAGAGCCAGGGCCCAGTGATGGATGAGGGAGAGCAATGAGAGCCAGGTCCAGTTACTGACGCTGGAGAGCAGTGAGAGCCAGGACACAGTGACGGATGCTGGAGAGCAGTGAGAGCCAGTGCCCTATGACTGACTCTGAACGGCAATGAGAGCCAGGGCTAGTGACCGATGCTGAAGAGCAGGGAGAGCTAGGGCCCAGTGACTGACGCCGCAGAGCAGTGAGAGCCAGCGCCCAGTGAATGACACTGGAGAGCAGTGAGAGCCAGGGCCCAGTGACTGACGCTGGAGTGCGGTGATAGCCAGGGCCCCGTGACTGACGCTGGAGAGCAGAGAGAGCTAGGGCACAGTGACTGACGCTGGAGAGCAGAGAGAGCTAGGGCACAGTGACTGACGCTGAAGAGCAGTGAGAGCCAGGGCTAGTGACTCATGCTGGAGAGCAGTGAGAGCCAGGGCCCTGTACTTTCAGCTTGGGAGCATTGAGAGCTAGGGCCCAGTGCCTGACACTGGAGAGCAGTCAAAGCCAGGGCCCAGTGACTGACGCTGGAGAGCAGTTAGAGCCTGGATTAGTTACTAATGCTGGAGAGCAGTGAGAGCTAGAGCCCAGTACTTTCAGCTTTGGTGCAGAGAGAGCT
This sequence comes from Isurus oxyrinchus, assembly GCA_026770705.1. NCBI lineage: Eukaryota > Metazoa > Chordata > Chondrichthyes > Lamniformes > Lamnidae > Isurus > Isurus oxyrinchus. Next base: position 90,131,309 of record JANJGN010000007.1, on the reverse strand, counting down.
AGGGCCCAGTGACTGATGTTGGAGAGCAGTGAGAGTCAGGGCACCGTGACTGATGCTGGAGAGCAGTGAGAGCCAGGGCCCAGTGACTGTCGCTGGAGAGCAGTGAGAGCCAGGGCTAATGACTGATGCTGGAGAGCATTGAGAGCCAGGGCCCAGTGACTGTCGATGAAGAGCTGTGAGATCTACGGCCCTGTGACTGATCCTGAAGAGCAGTGAGATCCAGGGCCCAGTGCCTAACACTGGAGAGCAGTGAGAGCCAGGGCTAGTGACTAATCTGGAGAGCAGTGAGTGCCAGGGCTATTGACTGATGCTGGAGAGCAGTGATAGCCAGGGTCCAGTGACTGACTCTGGAGAGCAGTGAGAGCCAGGGACCAGTGACTGACTCTGGAGAGCAGTGAGAGCCAGGGCCCAGTGACTGATGCTGGAGAGCATTGAGATCCAGGGCCCAGTGACTGACCTGGAGAGCAGTGAGAGCCATGGCCCTGTGACTGACGCTGAAGTGCAGTGAGAGCTAGGGCTCAGTGACTGATGGGGGAGAGCAGTGAGAGCCAGTGCCCAGTACTATCAACTTGGGAGCAGTGAGAGCTAGGGCCCAGACTAACACTGGAGAGCACTGAAAGGCCGGGCCTAGTACTTTCAGCTTGGGAGCAGTGAGAGCTAGGGCCCAGTGACTGACGCTGAAGAGCAGTGAGATCCAGGGCCCAGTACTTTCAGCTTGGGAGCAGTGAGAGCTAGGGCCCAGTGACTGACACTGGAGAGCAGTGAGAGCCAGGGCCCAGTGACTGATGCTGGAGTTCAGTGAGAGCCAGGGCCCAGTCTCTGACGCTGAAGGGAATCGAGTGCTAGGGCCCAGTGACTGATCCTGGTGAGCAGTGAGTGTCAGGGCCCCGTGCCTGACGCTAGAGAGCATTGAGAACCAGGGCCCAGTGCCTGACACTGGAAAGCAGTGAGAGCCAGGGCCCAGTGACTGACACTGAAGAGCAGTGAGAGCCAGGGACCAATGACTGATGCTGGAGAGCAGTGAGATCCAGGGCCGTGAGACTGACGCTGGATAGCCGTGAGAGCCAGGGCCCAGTGACTGATGATGGAGCCAGTGAGAGCCAGAGCCCAGTGACTGACGCTGGAGAGCAGTGAGAGACAGAGCAAGTGACTGATGCTGGAGAACAGTGAGAGCCAAGGTCCATTACTGTCAGCATGGGAGCAGTGAGAGCTAGGACCAAGTGACTGATGCTGGAGAGCGGTGAAAGCCAGGGCCCAGTGAGTGACGCAGGAGAGCAGTGACAGCCAGGGCCCAGTGACTGACGTTGGAGAGCAGTGAGAGCCAGGGCCCAGCGACTGACGCTGATGAGCAATGAGAGCCAGGGCCCAGTGACTGATGATGGAGCCAGTGAGAGCCAGAGCCCAGTGACTGATGCTGGAGAGCAGTGAGAGACAGAGCAAGTGACTGATGCTGGAGAACAGTGAGAGCCATGGCCCATTACTTTCAGCATGGGAGCAGTGAGAGCTAGGACCAAGTGACTGATGCTGGAGAGCGGTGAAAGCCAGGGCCCAGTGAGTGACGCAGGAGAGCAGTGAGAGCCAGGGCCCAGTGACTTACGTTGGAGAGCAGTGAGAGCCAGGGCTAGAGACTGATGCTGGAGAGCAGTGAGAACAAGGCCCAGTGACTGACACTGGAGAGCAGTGAGACCCAGGGCTCAGTGACTGATGCTGGAGAGCAGTGAGAGCAAGGCCCAGTGACTGACACTGGAGAGCAGTGAGACCCAGGGCCCAGTGACTGACGCTGGAGAGCAGTGAGAGCCAGGGCCCAGTGACTGATGAGGGAGAGCAGTGAGAGACAAGACCCAGTTCCAGACACTGGAGAGCAATGAGAACCAGGGTAGAGTGACTTACGCTGAAGAGCAGTGAGAGCCAGGGATAGTGACTGATGCTGGAGAGCAGTGAGAGCCAGGGCTCAGTGACTTCCGCTTATGAGCAGTGAGAGCCAGGGCCCAGTGACTGAAGCTGGAGAGCAGAGAAATCCAGGGCCCAGTGACTGACGCTGGAGAAACGTGAGAGCCAGTGCCCAGTGCCTGATGCTGGAGAGCAGTGAGAGCCAGTGCCCAGTACTTTCAGCATTTGAGCAGTGAGTGCAAGGGCCCAGTGACTGATGCTGGAGACCAGTGAGAGCCAGGGCCCAGTGACTGACGCTGTAGAGCAGTGAGAGCCAGGGCCCACTACTTTCAGCTTGGGAGCAGTGAGAGCTAGGGTCCAGTGACTGACGCTGCAGAGCAGTGAGAGCCAGCGCCCTGTGACTGACGCTGGAGAGCAGTGAGAGCCAAGGCTAGTGACTCATGCTGGAGAGCAGTGAGAGCCAAGGCTAGTGACTCATGCTGGAGAGCAGTGAGAGCCAGGGCCCACTACTTTCAGCTTGGGAGCATTGAGAGATAGGGTCCAGTGCCTGACACTGGAGAGCAGTCAGAGCCAGGGCCCAGTGACTGACACTGGAGAGCAGTGAGAGCCAGGGCTAGTTACTAATGCTGGAGAGCCATGAGAGCTAGGGTCCAGTACTTTCAGATTTGGTGCAGTGAGAGTTAGGGCCCAGTGACTGATGTTGGAGAGCAGTGAGAGCCAGGGCCCAGTGATTGATGCTGGAAAGCAGTGAGAGCCAGGGCCCAGTGACTGATGCTGGAGAGCAGTGAGAGCCAGGGCTAATGAGTGATGCTGGAGAGCATTGAGAGACAAGGCCCAGTTCTTTCAGCTTGGGTGCAGTGAGAGCTAGGGCCCAGTGACTGACGCTGGAGAGCAGTGAGAGCCAGGGCCAGTGACTGACGCTCGAGAGCAGTGAGAGCCAGGTCTAGTGACTGATGCTGGAGAGCAGTGAGAGCCAGTGCCCAGTACTTACAGCATGGGAGCAGTCAGAGCCAGGGCCCAGTGACGGACGCTGGAGAGCAGTTAGAGCCAGGGTTATTTACTAATGCTGGAGAGCAGTGAGATCCAGGGCCCAGTGACTGACGCCGCAGAGCAGTGAGAGCCAGCGCCCAGTGAATGACACTGGAGAGCAGTGAGAGCCAGTGCCCAGTGACTGTCGCTGGAGAGCAGTGAGAGCCAGGGTTTATGACTGATGCTGGAGAGCAGTGAGAGCCAAGGCCCAGTACTTTGAGCTTGGGAGCAGTGAGAGCTAGGTCCCAGTGACTGATGCTGGGAGCAGTGAGAGTCAGGACCCAGTGACTAACACTGGAGAGCAGTGAGAGCCAGGGCTAGTGACTGATGCTGAAGAGCAGTGAGAGCCAGGGTGCAGTGTCTGACGTTGCAGAGCAGTGAGAGCAAGGCCCCAGTGACTGAAGCTGGAGAGCAGTGAGATCCAGGGCCCAGTGACTCACGTTGGGGAGCAGTGAGAACCAGGGCCGATGACTAATGCTGGAGAGCATTGAAAGCCAAGGCCCAGTACTTTCAGCTTGGGAGAAGTGAGAGCTAGGGCCCAGTGACCGACACTGCAGAGCAGTGAGAGCCAGGGCCCAGTGACTGACGCTGGAGAGCAGTGAGAGCCAGGGCTAGTTTCTAATGCTGGCGAGCAGTGAGAGCTAGGGTCCAGTACTTTCAGATTTGGTGCAGTGAGAGCTATGGCCCAGTGACTGATGTTGGAGAGCAGTGAGAGCCAGGGCCCAGTGACTGACGCTGGAGAGCAGTGAGAGCCAGGGCCCAGTGACTGACGTTGGAGAGCAGTGAGAGCCAGGGCTAACGACTGATGCTGGAGAGCAGTGAGAGCAAAGGCCCACTACTTTCAGCTTGGGAGCAGTGAGAGCTAGGGCCCAGTGACTGACACTTGAGAGCAGTGAGAGCCAGGGCACAGTGACTGACGCTGGAGAGCAGTGAGAGCCAGGGCCCAGTGACGGATGAGGGAGAGCAGTGAGAGCCAGGGTCCAGTTACTGACGCTGGAGAGCAGTGAGAGCCAGGGCCCAGTGATGGATGAGGGAGAGCAGTGAGAGCCAGGGTCCAGTTACTGACGCTGGAGAGCAGTGAGAGCCAGGACACAGTGACGGATGCTGGAGAGCAGTGAGAGCCAGTGCCCTATGACTGACTCTGAACGGCAATGAGAGCCAGGGCTAGTGACCGATGCTGAAGAACAGGGAGAGCTAGGGCCCAGTGACTGACGCCGCAGAGCAGTGAGAGCCAGCGCCCAGTGAATGACACTGGAGAGCAGTGAGAGCCAGGGCCCAGTGACTGACGCTGGAGTGCGGTGATAGCCAGGGCCCCGTGACTGACGCTGGAGAGCAGAGAGAGCTAGGGCACAGTGACTGACGCTGGAGTGCGGTGATAGCCAGGGCCCCGTGACTGACGCTGGAGAGCAGAGAGAGCTAGGGCACAGTGACTGACGCTGGAGAGCAGAGAGAGCTAGGGCACAGTGACTGACGCTGAAGAGCAGTGAGAGCCAGGGCAAGTGACTCATGCTGGAGAGCAGTGAGAGCCAGGGCCCTGTACTTTCAGCTTGGGAGCATTGAGAGCTAGGGCCCAGTGCCTGACACTGGAGAGCAGTCAAAGCCAGAGCCCAGTGACTGACGCTGGAGAGCAGTTAGAGCCTGGATTAGTTACTAATGCTGGAGAGCAGTGAGAGCTAGAGCCCAGTACTTTCAGCTTTGGTGCAGGGAGAGCTAGGGCCCAGTGACTGTCGCTGGAGAGCAGTGAGAGCCAGGGCTAATGACTGATGCTGAAGAGCAGTGAGAGCCAGGGCCCAGTGACTGTCGCTGGAGAGCAGTGAGAGCCAGGGCCCAGTGACTGTCGCTGGAGAGCAGTGAGAGCCAGGGCTAATGACTGATGCTGAAGAGCAGTGAGAGCCAGGGCCCAGTGACTGTCGCTGGAGAGCAGTGAGAGCCAGGGCTAATGACTGATGCTGGAGAGCAGTGAGAGCCAGGGCCCAGTGACTGTCGATGAAGAGCTGTGAGGTCTACGGCCCTGTGACTGATCCTGAAGAGCAGTGAGATCCAGGGCCCAGTGCCTAACACTGGAGAGCAATGAGAGCCAGGGCTAGTGACTAATCTGGAGAGCAGTGAGTGCCAGGGCTATTGACTGATGCTGGAGAGCAGTGATAGCCAGGGTCCAGTGACTGACTCTGGAGAGCAGTGAGAGCCAGGGCCCAGTGACTGATGCTGGAGAGCATTGAGATCCAGGGCCCAGTGACTGACCTGGAGAGCAGTGAGAGCCATGGCCCTGTGACTGACGCTGAAGTGCAGTGAGAGCCAGGGCCCAGTGACTGATGGGGGAGAGCTGTGAGAGCCAGTGCCCAGTACTATCAACTTGGGAGCAGTGAGAGCTAGGGCCCAGTGACTGATGGGGGAGAGCAGTGAGAGCCAGTGCCCAGTACTATCAACTTGGGAGCAGTGAGAGCTAGGGCCCAGTGACTGATGGGGGAGAGCAGTGAGAGCCAGTGCCCAGTACTATCAACTTGGGAGCAGTGAGAGCTAGGGCCCAGACTAACACTGGAGAGCACTGAAAGGCCGGGCCCAGTACTTTCAGCTTGGGAGCAGTGAGAGCTAGGGCCCAGTGACTGACGCTGAAGAGCAGTGAGATCCAGGGCCCAGTACTTTCAGCTTGGGAGCAGTGAGAGCTAGGGCCCAGTGACTGACACTGGAGAGCAGTGAGAGCCAGGGCCCAGTGACTGATGCTGGAGTTCAGTGAGAGCCAGGGCCCAGTCTCTGACGCTGAAGGGAATCGAGTGCTAGGGCCCAGTGACTGATCCTGGTGAGCAGTGAGTGTCAGGGCCCCGTGCCTGACGCTAGAGAGCATTGAGAGCCAGGGCCCAGTGCCTGACACTGGAAAGCAGTGAGAGCCAGGGCCCAGTGACTGACACTGAAGAGCAGTGAGAGCCAGGGACCAATGACTGATGCTGGAGAGCAGTGAGATCCAGGGCCGTGAGACTGACGCTGGATAGCCGTGAGAGCCAGGGCCCAGTGACTGATGATGGAGCCAGTGAGAGCCAGAGCCCAGTGACTGACGCTGGAGAGCAGTGAGAGACAGAGCAAGTGACTGATGCTGGAGAACAGTGAGAGCCATGGCCCATTACTGTCAGCATGGGAGCAGTGAGAGCTAGGACCAAGTGACTGATGCTGGAGAGCGGTGAAAGCCAGGGCCCAGTGAGTGACGCAGGAGAGCAGTGAGAGCCAGGGCCCAGTGACTGACGTTGGAGATCAGTGAGAGCCAGGGCCCAGTGACTGACGCTGATGAGCAATGAGAGCCAGGGCCCAGTGACTGATGATGGAGCCAGTGAGAGCCAGAGCCCAGTGACTGACGCTGGAGAGCAGTGAGAGACAGAGCAAGTGACTGATGCTGGAGAACAGTGAGAGCCATGGCCCATTACTTTCAGCATGGGAGCAGTGAGAGCTAGGACCAAGTGACTGATGCTGGAGAGCGGTGAAAGCCAGGGCCCAGTGAGTGACGCAGGAGAGCAGTGAGAGCCAGGGCCCAGTGACTGACGTTGGAGAGCAGTGAGAGCCAGGGCTAGAGACTGATGCTGGAGAGCAGTGAGAACAAGGGCCCAGTGACTGAAGCTGGAGAGCAGTGAGATCCAGGGCTCAGTGACTGATGCTGGAGAGCAGTGAGAGCAAGGCCCAGTGACTGACACTGGAGAGCAGTGAGACCCAGGGCCCAGTGACTGACGCTGGAGAGCAGTGAGAGCCAGGGCCCAGTGACTGATGAGGGAGAGCAGTGAGAGACAAGACCCAGTTCCAGACACTGGAGAGCAATGAGAACCAGGGTAGAGTGACTTACGCTGAAGAGCAGTGAGAGCCAGGGATAGTGATGATGCTGGAGAGCAGTGAGAGCCAGGGCTCAGTGACTGATGCTGGAGAGCAGTGAGAGCCACGGCTCAGTGACTGATGCTGGAGAGCAGTGAGAGCCACGGCTCAGTGACTGAAGCTGGAGAGCAGAGAAATCCAGGGCCCAGTGACTGGCGCTGGAGAAACGTGAGAGCCAGTGCCCAGTGCCTGATGCTGGAGAGCAGTGAGAGCCAGTGCCCAGTACTTTCAGCATTTGAGCAGTGAGTGCAAGGGCCCAGTGACTGATGCTGGAGACCAGTGAGAGCCAGGGCCCAGTGACTGACGCTGTAGAGCAGTGAGAGCCAGGGCCCACTACTTTCAGCTTGGGAGCAGTGAGAGCTAGGGTCCAGTGACTGACGCTGCAGAGCAGTGAGAGCCAGCGCCCTGTGACTGACGCTGGAGAGCAGTGAGAGCCAAGGCTAGTGACTGATGCTGGAGAGCAGTGAGAGCCACGGCTAGTGACTGATGCTGGAGAGCAGTGAGAGCCACGGCTCAGTGACTGATGCTGGAGAGCAGTGAGAGCCAGGGCTCAGTGACTGAAGCTGGAGAGCAGAGAAATCCAGGGCCCAGTGACTGACGCTGGAGAAACGTGAGAGCCAGTGCCCAGTGCCTGATGCTGGAGAGCAGTGAGAGCCAGTGCCCAGTACTTTCAGCATTTGAGCAGTGAGTGCAAGGGCCCAGTTACTGATGCTGGAGACCAGTGAGAGCCAGGGCCCAGTGACTGACGCTGTAGAGCAGTGAGAGCCAGGGCCCACTACTTTCAGCTTGGGAGCAGTGAGTGCTAGGGTCCAGTGACTGACGCTGCAGAGCAGTGAGAGCCAGCGCCCTGTGACTGACGCTGGAGAGCAGTGAGAGCCAAGGCTAGTGACTCATGCTGGAGAGCAGTGAGAGCCAAGGCTAGTGACTCATGCTGGAGAGCAGTGAGAGCCAGGGCCCACTACTTTCAGCTTGGGAGCATTGAGAGATAGGGTCCAGTGCCTGACACTGGAGAGCAGTCAGAGCCAGGGCCCAGTGACTGACACTGGAGAGCAGTGAGAGGCAGGGCTAGTTACTAATGCTGGAGAGCCATGAGAGCTAGGGTCCAGTACTTTCAGATTTGGTGCAGTGAGAGTTAGGGCCCAGTGACTGATGTTGGAGAGCAGTGAGAGCCAGGGCCCAGTGACTGACGCTGGAAAGCAGTGAGAGCCAGGGCCCAGTGACTGACGCTGGAGAGCAGTGAGAGCCAGGGCTAATGAGTGATGCTGGAGAGCATTGAGAGACAAGGCCCAGTTCTTTCAGCTTGGGTGCAGTGAGAGCTAGGGCCCAGTGACTGACGCTGGAGAGCAGTGAGAGCCAGGGCCAGTGACTGACGCTCGAGAGCAGTGAGAGCCAGATCTAGTGACTGATGCTGGAGAGCAGTGAGAGCCAGTGCCCAGTACTTACAGCATGGGAGCAGTCAGAGCCAGGGCCCAGTGACTGACGCTGGAGAGCAGTTAGAGCCAGGGTTATTTACTAATGCTGGAGAGCAGTGAGATCCAGGGCCCAGTGACTGACGCCGCAGAGCAGTGAGAGCCAGCGCCCAGTGAATGACACTGGAGAGCAGTGAGAGCCAGGGCCCAGTGACTGTCGCTGGAGAGCAGTGAGAGCCAGGGTTTATGACTGATGCTGGAGAGCAATGAGAGCCAAGGCCCAGTACTTTGAGCTTGGGAGCAGTGAGAGCTAGGTCCCAGTGACTGATGCTGGGAGCAGTGAGAGTCAGGACCCAGTGACTAACACTGGAGAGCAGTGAGAGCCAGGGCTAGTGACTGATGCTGAAGAGCAGTGAGAGCCAGGGCGCAGTGTCTGACGTTGCAGAGCAGGGAGAGCAAGGGCCCAGTGACTGAAGCTGGAGAGCAGTGAGATCCAGGGCCCAGTGACTGACGCTGGAGAGCAGTGAGAACCAGGGCCCAGTGACTGACGCTGGAGAGCAGTGAGATCCAGGGCCCAGTGACTGACGCTGGAGAGCAGTGAGAACCAGGGCCGATGACTAATGCTGGAGAGCAGTGAAAGCCAAGGCCCAGTACTTTCAGCTTGGGAGAAGTGAGAGCTAGGGCCCAGTGACCGACACTGCAGAGCAGTGAGAGCCAGGGCCCAGTGACTGACACTGAAGAGCAGTGAGAGCCAGGGACCAGTGACTGACGCTCGAAAGCAATGAGAGCCAGGGCCCTGTGACTGACGCTGAAGAGCATTGAGAGCCAGGGCTAGTGACTGATGCTGGAGAGCAGTGAGAGCCAGGGCTAGTGACTGATGCTGGAGAGCAGTGAGAGACAAGGCCCAGAACTTACAGCATGGGATCAGTGAGAGCTAGGGCCCAGTGAATGATGCTGGAGAGCAGTGAAAGCCATGGCCCAGTGACTAACGCTGGAGAGCATTGAGAGCCAGGGCCCAGTACGTTCAGCTTGGGAGCAGTGAGAGCCAGGGCCCAGTGACTGACACCGAAGAGCAGTGAGAGCCACAGCTAGTGACTCATGCTGGAGAGCAGTGAGAGCCAGGGCCCTGTACTTTCAGATTTGGTGCAGTGAGAGCAAGGGCCCAGTGACTGATGTTGGAGAGCAGTGAGAGCCAGGGCCCAGTGACTGACGTTGGAGAGCAGTGAGAGCCAGGGCTAGTCTCTAATGCTGGCGAGCAGTGAGAGCTAGGGTCCAGTACTTTCAGATTTGGTGCAGTGAGAGCTAGGGCCCAGTGACTGATGTTGGAGAGCAGTGAGAGCCAGGGCCCAGTGACTGACGCTGGAGAGCAGTGAGAGCCAGGGCTAGTTTCTAATGCTGGCGAGCAGTGAGAGCTAGGGTCCAGTACTTTCAGATTTGGTGCAGTGAGAGCTAGGGCCCAGTGACTGATGTTGGAGAGCAGTGAGAGCCAGGGCCCAGTGACTGACGCTGGAGAGCAGTGAGAGCCAGGGCCCAGTGACTGATGTTGGAGAGCAGTGAGAGCCAGGGCTAACGACTGATGCTGGAGAGCAGTGAGAGCAAACGCTCACTACTTTCAGCTTGGGAGCAGTGAGAGCCAGGGCCCAGTGACTGAGGCTGGAGAGCAGTGAGAGCTAGGGCCCAGTGACTGACGCTGGAGAGCAGTGAGAGCCAGGGCCCAGTGACGGATGAGGGAGAGCAGTGAGAGCCAGGGTCCAGTTACTGACCCTGGAGAGCAGTGAGAGCCAGGGCCCAGTGACGGATGAGGGAGAACAGTGAGAGCCAGGGTCCAGTTACTGACGCTGGAGAGCAGTGAGACCCAGGGCCCAGTGACTGACGCTGGAGAGCAGTGAGAGCCAGGGCCCAGTGACTGATGAGGGAGAGCAGTGAGAGACAAGACCCAGTTCCAGACACTGGAGAGCAATGAGAACCAGGGTAGAGTGACTTACGCTGAAGAGCAGTGAGAGCCAGGGACCAGTGACTGATGCTGGAGAGCAGTGAGAGCCAGGGCTCAGTGACTTCCGCTTATGAGCAGTGAGAGCCAGGGCCCAGTGACTGAAGCTGGAGAGCAGAGAAATCCAGGGCCCAGTGACTGACGCTGGAGAAACGTGAGAGCCAGTGCCCAGTGCCTGATGCTGGAGAGCAGTGAGAGCCAGTGCCCAGTACTTTCAGCATTTGAGCAGTGAGTGCAAGGGCCCAGTTACTGATGCTGGAGACCAGTGAGAGCCAGGGCCCAGTGACTGACGCTGTAGAGCAGTGAGAGCCAGGGCCCACTACTTTCAGCTTGGGAGCAGTGAGAGCTAGGGTCCAGTGACTGACGCTGCAGAGCAGTGAGAGCCAGCGCCCTGTGACTGACGCTGGAGAGCAGTGAGAGCCAAGGCTAGTGACTCATGCTGGAGAGCAGTGAGAGCCAAGGCTAGTGACTCATGCTGGAGAGCAGTGAGAGCCAGGGCCCACTACTTTCAGCTTGGGAGCATTGAGAGATAGGGTCCAGTGCCTGACACTGGAGAGCAGTCAGAGCCAGGGCCCAGTGACTGACACTGGAGAGCAGTGAGAGCCAGGGCTAGTTACTAATGCTGGAGAGCCATGAGAGCTAGGGTCCAGTACTTTCAGATTTGGTGCAGTGAGAGTTAGGGCCCAGTGACTGATGTTGGAGAGCAGTGAGAGCCAGGGCCCAGTGACTGACGCTGGAAAGCAGTGAGAGCCAGGGCCCAGTGACTGACGCTGGAGAGCAGTGAGAGCCAGGGCTAATGAGTGATGCTGGAGAGCATTGAGAGACAAGGCCCAGTTCTTTCAGCTTGGGTGCAGTGAGAGCTAGGGCCCAGTGACTGATGCTGGAGAGCAGTGAGAGCCAGGGCCAGTGACTGACGCTCGAGAGCAGTGAGAGCCAGGTCTAGTGACTGATGCTGGAGAGCAGTGAGAGCCAGTGCCCAGTACTTACAGCATGGGAGCAGTCAGAGCCAGGGCCCAGTGACTGACGCTGGAGAGCAGTTAGAGCCAGGGTTATTTACTAATGCTGGAGAGCAGTGAGATCCAGGGCCCAGTGACTGACGCCGCAGAGCATTGAGAGCCAGCGCCCAGTGAATGACACTGGAGAGCAGTGAGAGCCAGGGCCCAGTGACTGTCGCTGGAGAGCAGTGAGAGCCAGGGTTTATGACTGATGCTGGAGAGCAGTGAGAGCCAAGGCCCAGTACTTTGAGCTTGGGAGCAGTGAGAGCTAGGTCCCAGTGACTGATGCTGGGAGCAGTGAGAGTCAGGACCCAGTGACTAACACTGGAGAGCAGTGAGAGCCAGGGCTAGTGACTGATGCTGAAGAGCAGTGAGAGCCAGGGCGCAGTGTCTGACGTTGCAGAGCAGTGAGAGCAAGGGCCCAGTGACTGACGCTGGGGAGCAGTGAGAACCAGGGCCGATGACTAATGCTGGAGAGCATTGAAAGCCAAGGCCCAGTACTTTCAGCTTGGGAGAAGTGAGAGCTAGGGCCCAGTGACCGACACTGCAGAGCAGTGAGAGCCAGGGCCCAGTGACTGACACTGAAGAGCAGTGAGAGCCAGGGCTAGTGACTGATGCTGGAGAGCAGTGAGAGACAAGGCCCAGAACTTACAGCATGGGAGCAGTGAGAGCTAGGGCCCAGTGAATGATGCTGGAGAGCAGTGAGAGCTAGGGCCCAGTGACTGACGCTGGAGAGCATTGAGAGCCAGGGCCCAGTACGTTCAGCTTGGGAGCAGTGAGAGCTAGGCCCCAGTGACTGACACCGAAGAGCAGTTAGAGCCACAGCTAGTGACTCATGCTGGAGAGCAGTGAGAGTCAGGGCCCTGTACTTTCAGCTTGGGAGCATTGAGAGATAGCGCCCAGCGCCTGACACTGGAGAGCAGTGAGAGCCAGGGCCCAGTGACTGACGCTGGAGAGCAGTGAGAGCCAGGGTTAGTGACTCATGCTGGAGGGCAGTGAGAGTCAGGGCCCTGTACTTTCAGCTTGGGAGCATTGAGAGATAGCGCCCAGCGCCTGACACTGGAGAGCAGTGAGAGCCAGGGCCCAGTGACTGACGCTGGAGAGCAGTGAGAGCCAGGGCTAGTTTCTAATGCTGGCGAGCAGTGAGTGCTAGGGTCCAGTACTTTCAGATTTGGTGCAGTGAGAGCAAGGGCCCAGTGACTGATGTTGGAGAGCAGTGAGAGCCAGGGCCCAGTGACTGACGTTGGAGAGCAGTGAGAGCCAGGGCTAGTTTCTAATGCTGGCGAGCAGTGAGAGCTAGGGTCCAGTACTTTCAGATTTGGTGCAGTGAGAGCTAGGGCCCAGTGACTGATGTTGGAGAGCAGTGAGAGCCAGGGCCCAGTGACTGACGCTGGAGAGCAGTGAGAGCCAGGGCTAGTTTCTAATGCTGGCGAGCAGTGAGAGCTAGGGTCCAGTACTTTCAGATTTGGTGCAGTGAGAGCTAGGGCCCAGTGACTGATGTTGGAGAGCAGTGAGAGCCAGGGCCCAGTGACTGACGCTGGAGAGCAGTGAGAGCCAGGGCCCAGTGACTGACGTTGGAGAGCAGTGAGAGCCAGGGCTAACGACTGATGCTGGAGAGCAGTGAGAGCAAAGGCTCACTACTTTCAGCTTGGGAGCAGTGAGAGCCAGGGCCCAGTGACTGACACTTGAGAGCAGTGAGAGCCAGGGCCCAGTGACTTAGGCTGGAGAGCAGTGAGAGCCAGGGCCCAGTGACGGATGAGTGAGAGCAGTGAGAGCCAGGGTCCAGTTACTGACCCTGGAGAGCAGTGAGAGCCAGGGCCCAGTGACGGATGAGGGAGAACAGTGAGAGCCAGGGTCCAGTAACTGACGCTGGAGAGCAGTGAGAGCCAGGACACAGTGACTGATGCTGGAGCGCAGTGAGAGCCAGGGCCCAGTGACGGATGAGGGAGAGCGGTGAGAGCCAGGGTCCAGTTACTGACGCTGGAGAGCAGTGAGAGCCAGGACACAGTGACTGATGCTGGAGAGCAGTGAGAGCCAGTGCCCTATGACTGACTCTGAACGGCAATGAGAGCCAGGGCTAGTGACCGATGCTGAAGAGCAGGGAGAGCTAGGGCCCAGTGACTGACGCCGCAGAGCAGTGAGAGCCAGCGCCCAGTGAATGACACTGGAGAGCAGTGAGAGCCAGGGCCCAGTGACTGACGCTGGAGTGCGGTGATTGCCAGGGCCCCGTGACTGACGCTGGAGAGCAGAGAGAGCTAGGGCACAGTGACTGACGCTGAAGAGCAGTGTGAGCCAGGGCAAGTGACTCATGCTGGAGAGCAGTGAGAGCCAGGGCCCTGTACTTTCAGCTTGGGAGCATTGAGAGCTAGGGCCCAGTGCCTGACACTGGAGAGCAGTCAAAGCCAGGGCCCAGTGACTGACGCTGGAGAGCAGTTAGAGCCTGGATTAGTTACTAATGCTGGAGAGCAGTGAGAGCTAGAGCCCAGTACTTTCAGCTTTGGTGCAGGGAGAGCTAGGGCCCAGTGACTGATGTTGGAGTGCAGTGAAAGTCAGGGCACCGTGACTGATGCTGGAGAGCAGTGAGAGCCAGGGCCCAGTGACTGTCGCTGGAGAGCAGTGAGAGCCAGGGCTAATGACTGATGCTGGAGAGCAGTGAGAGCCAGGGCCCAGTGACTGTCGCTGGAGAGCAGTGGGAGCCAGGGCTAATGACTGATGCTGGAGAGCAGTGAGAGCCAGGGCCCAGTGACTGACGTTGGAGAGCAGTGAGAGCCAGGGCTAGTTTCTAATGCTGGCGAGCAGTGAGAGCTAGGGTCCAGTACTTTCAGATTTGGTGCAGTGAGAGCAAGGGCCCAGTGACTGATGTTGGAGAGCAGTGAGAGCCAGGGCCCAGTGACTGACGCTGGAGAGCAGTGAGAGCCAGGGCTAGTTTCTAATGCTGGCGAGCAGTGAGAGCTAGGGTCCAGTACTTTCAGATTTGGTGCAGTGAGAGCTAGGGCCCAGTGACTGATGTTGGAGAGCAGTGAGAGCCAGGGCCCAGTGACTGACGCTGGAGAGCAGTGAGAGCCAGGGCCCAGTGACTGACGTTGGAGAGCAGTGAGAGCCAGGGCTAACGACTGATGCTGGAGAGCAGTGAGAGCAAAGGCTCACTACTTTCAGCTTGGGAGCAGTGAGAGCCAGGGCCCAGTGACTGACACTTGAGAGCAGTGAGAGCCAGGGCCCAGTGACTTAGGCTGGAGAGCAGTGAGAGCCAGGGCCCAGTGACGGATGAGTGAGAGCAGTGAGAGCCAGGGTCCAGTTACTGACCCTGGAGAGCAGTGAGAGCCAGGGCCCAGTGACGGATGAGGGAGAACAGTGAGAGCCAGGGTCCAGTAACTGACGCTGGAGAGCAGTGAGAGCCAGGACACAGTGACTGATGCTGGAGCGCAGTGAGAGCCAGGGCCCAGTGACGGATGAGGGAGAGCGGTGAGAGCCAGGGTCCAGTTACTGATGCTGGAGAGCAGTGAGAGCCAGTGCCCTATGACTGACTCTGAACGGCAATGAGAGCCAGGGCTAGTGACCGATGCTGAAGAGCAGGGAGAGCTAGGGCCCAGTGACTGACGCCGCAGAGCAGTGAGAGCCAGCGCCCAGTGAATGACACTGGAGAGCAGTGAGAGCCAGGGCCCAGTGACTGACGCTGGAGTGCGGTGATAGCCAGGGCCCCGTGACTGACGCTGGAGAGCAGAGAGAGCTAGGGCACAGTGACTGACGCTGAAGAGCAGTGTGAGCCAGGGCAAGTGACTCATGCTGGAGAGCAGTGAGAGCCAGGGCCCTGTACTTTCAGCTTGGGAGCATTGAGAGCTAGGGCCCAGTGCCTGACACTGGAGAGCAGTCAAAGCCAGGGCCCAGTGACTGACGCTGGAGAGCAGTTAGAGCCTGGATTAGTTACTAATGCTGGAGAGCAGTGAGAGCTAGAGCCCAGTACTTTCAGCTTTGGTGCAGGGAGAGCTAGGGCCCAGTGACTGATGTTGGAGAGCAGTGAAAGTCAGGGCACCGTGACTGATGCTGGAGAGCAGTGAGAGCCAGGGCCCAGTGACTGTCGCTGGAGAGCAGTGAGAGCCAGGGCTAATGACTGATGCTGGAGAGCAGTGAGAGCCAGGGCCCAGTGACTGTCGCTGGAGAGCAGTGGGAGCCAGGGCTAATGACTGATGCTGGAGAGCAGTGAGAGCCAGGGCCCAGTGACTGTCGATGAAGAGCTGTGAGGTCTACGGCCCTGTGACTGATCCTGAAGAGCAGTGAGATCCAGGGCCCAGTGCCTAACACTGGAGAGCAGCGAGAGCCAGGGCTAGTGACTAATCTGGAGAGCAGTGAGTGCCAGGGCCCAGTGACTGACTCTGGAGAGCAGTGAGAGCCAGGGCCCAGTGACTGACCTGGAGAGCAGTGAGAGCCATGGCCCTGTGACTGACGCTGAAGTGCAGTGAGAGCTAGGGCTCAGTGACTGATGGGGGAGAGCAGTGAGAGCCAGTGTCCAGTACTATCAACTTGGGAGCAGTGAGAGCTAGGGCCCAGTGACTGAAGCTGGAAAGCAATGAGAGCTAGGGCCCAGTGACTGACGCTGAAGAGCAGTGAGATCCAGGGCCCAGTACTTTCAGCTTGGGAGCAGTGAGAGCTAGGGCCCAGTGACTGACACTGGAGAGCAGTGAGAGCCAGGGCCCAGTGACTGATGCTGGAGTTCAGTGAGAGCCAGGGCCCAGTCTCTGACGCTGAAGGGAATCGAGTGCTAGGGCCCAGTGACTGATCCTGGTGAGCAGTGAGTGTCAGGGCCCCGTGCCTGACGCTAGAGAGCATTGAGAACCAGGGCCCAGTGCCTGACACTGGAAAGCAGTGAGAGCCAGGGCCCAGTGACTGACACTGAAGAGCAGTGAGAGCCAGGGACCAATGACTGATGCTGGAGAGCAGTGAGATCCAGGGCCGTGAGACTGACGCTGGATAGCCGTGAGAGCCAGGGCCCAGTGACTGATGATGGAGCCAGTGAGAGCCAGAGCCCAGTGACTGACGCTGGAGAGCAGTGAGAGACAGAGCAAGTGACTGATGCTGGAGAACAGTGAGAGACATGGCCCATTACTTTCAGCATGGGAGCAGTGAGAGCTAGGACCAAGTGACTGATGCTGGAGAGCGGTGAAAGCCAGGGCCCAGTGAGTGACGCAGGAGAGCAGTGAGAGCCAGGGCCCAGTGACTGACGTTGGAGAGCAGTGAGAGCCAGGGCTAGAGACTGATGCTGGAGAGCAGTGATAGCCAGGGCCCAGTGACTGATGCTGATGAGCAATGAGAGCAAGGGCCCAGTGACTGAAGCTGGAGAGCAGTGAGATCCAGGGCTCAGTGACTGATGCTGGAGAGCAGTGAGAGCAAGGCCCAGTGACTGACACTGGAGAGCAGTGAGACCCAGGGCCCAGTGACTGACGCTGGAGAGCAGTGAGAGCCAGGGCCCAGTGACTGATGAGGGAGAGCAGTGAGAGGCAAGACCCAGTTCCAGACACTGGAGAACAATGAGAACCAGGGTAGAGTGACTTACGCTGAAGAGCAGTGAGAGCCAGGGATAGTGACTGATGCTAGAGAGCAGTGAGAGCCAGGGACCAGTGACTGACATTGGAGAGCAGTGAGAGCCACTGCTAGTGACTGATGCTGGAGAGCAGTGAGAGCCAGGGCCCAGTGACTGACGCTGGAGAAACGTGAGAGCCAGTGCCCAGTGCCTGATGCTGGTGAGCAGTGAGAGCCAGTGCCCAGTACTTTCAGCATTTGAGCAGTGAGTGCAAGGGCCCAGTGACTGATGCTGGAGACCAGTGAGATCCAGGGCCCAGTGACTGACGCTGTAGAGCAGTGAGAGCCAGGGCCCAGTACGTTCAGCTTGGGAGAAGTGAGAGCTAGGGTCCAGTGACTGCCGCTGCAGAGCAGTGAGAGCCAGCGCCCTGTGACTGACGCTGGAGAGCAGTCAGAGCCAGGGCCCAGTGACTGACACTGGAGAGCAGTGAGAGCCAAGGCTAGTGACTCATGCTGGAGAGCAGTGAGAGCTAGGGCCCACTACTTTCAGCTTGGGAGCATTGAGAGCTAGGGCCCAGTGCCTGACACTGGAGCGCAGTCAGAGCCAGGGCCCAGTGACTGACGCTGGAGAGCAGGCAGAGCCAGGGCCCAGGGACTGACACTGGAGAGCAGTGAGAGCCAGGGCTAGTTACTAATGCTGGAGAGCCATGAGAGCTAGGGTCCAGTACTTTCAGATTTGGTGCAGTGAGAGTTAGGGCCCAGTGACTGATGTTGGAGAGCAGTGAGAGCCAGGGCCCAGTGACTGACGCTGGAAAGCAGTGAGAGCCAGGGCCCAGTGACTGACGCTGGAGAGCAGTGAGAGCCAGGGCTAATGAGTGATGCTGGAGAGCATTGAGAGACAAGGCCCAGTTCTTTCAGCTTGGGTGCAGTGAGAGCTAGGGCCCAGTGACTGACGCTGGAGAGCAGTGAGAGCCAGGGCCAGTGACTGACGCTCGAGAGCAGTGAGAGCCAGGTCTAGTGACTGATGCTGGAGAGCAGTGAGAGCCAGTGCCCAGTACTTACAGCATGGGAGCAGTCAGAGCCAGGGCCCAGTGACTGATGCTGGAGAGCAGTTAGAGCCAGGGTTATTTACTAATGCTGGAGAGCAGTGAGATCCAGGGCCCAGTGACTGACGTCGCAGAGCAGTGAGAGCCAGTGCCCAGTGAATGACACTGGAGAGCAGTGAGAGCCAGGGCCCAGTGACTGTCGCTGGAGAGCAGTGAGAGCCAGGGTTTATGACTGATGCTGGAGAGCAGTGAGAGCCAAGGCCCAGTACTTTGAGCTTGGGAGCAGTGAGAGCTAGGTCCCAGTGACTGATGCTGGGAGCAGTGAGAGTCAGGACCCAGTGACTAACACTGGAGAGCAGTGAGAGCCAGGGCTAGTGACTGATGCTGAAGAGCAGTGAGAGCCAGGGCCCAGTGACTGAAGCTGGAGAGCAGTGAGAGCCAGGGCCCAGTACTTTCAGCTTGGGAGCAGTGAGAGCCAGGGCCAGGTGACTGAAGCTGGAGAGCAGTGAGAGCCAAGGCCCAGTACTTTCAGCTTGGGAGCAGTGAGAGCTAGGGCCGAGTGACTGACAACGGAGAGCAGTTAGAGCCAGGGTTAGTGACTCATGCTGGAGAGCAGTGAGAGCCAGGGCCCTGTACTTTCAGCTTGGGAGCATTGAGAGATAGCGCCCAGCGCCTGACACTGGAGAGCAGTGAGAGCCAGGGCCCAGTGACTGACGCTGGAGAGCAGTGAGAGCCAGGGCCCAGTGACTGACGCTGGAGAGCAGTGAGAGCCAGAGCTAGTTTCTAATGCTGGCGAGCAGTGAGAGCTAGGGTCCAGTACTTTCAGATTTGGTGCAGTGAGAGCTAGGGCCCAGTGACTGATGTTGGAGAGCAGTGAGAGCCAGGGCCCAGTGACTGACGCTGGAGAGCAGTGAGAGCCAGGGCCCAGTGACTGACGCTGGAGAGCAGTGAGAGCCAGGGCTAACGACTGATGCTGGAGAGCAGTGAGAGCCAAGGCCCACTACTTTCAGCTTGGGAGCAGTGAGAGCCAGGGCCCAGTGACTGAAGCTGGAGAGCAGTGAGAGCCAGGGCCCAGTGACGGATGAGGGAGAGCAGTGAGAGCCAGGGTCCAGTTACTGACGCTGGAGAGCAGTGAGAGCTAGGGCCCAGTGACTGACGCTCGAGAGCAATGAGACCCAGTGCCCTGTGACTGACTCTGAACGGCAATGAGAGCCAGGGCTTGTGACCGATGCTGAAAAGCAGGGCGAGCTAGGGCCCAGTGACTGATGCCGCAGAGCAGTGAGAGCCAGCGCCCAGTGAATGACACTGGAGAGCAGTGAGAGCCAGGGCCCAGTGACTGACGCCGCAGAGCAGTGAGAGCCAGCGCCCAGTGAATGACACTGGAGAGCAGAGAGAGCCAGCGCCCAGTGAATGACACTGGAGAGCAGAGAGAGCTAGGGCACAGTGACTCATGCTGGAGAGCAGTGAGAGCCAGGGCCCTGTACTTTCAGCTTGGGAGCATTGAGAGCTAGGGCCCAGTGCCTGACACTGGAGAGCAGTTAGAGCCTGGATTAGTTACTAATGCTGGAGAGCAGTGAGAGCTAGAGCCCAGTACTTTCAGCTTTGGTGCAGGGAGAGCTGGGGCCCAGTGACTGATGTTGGAGAGCAGTGAGAGCCAGGGCCCAGTGACTGTCGCTGGAGAGCAGTGAGAGCCAGGGCTAATGACTGATGCTGGAGAGCAGTGAGAGCCAGGGCCCAGTGACTGACGCTGATGATCAGTGGGAGCCAGGGACCAGTGACTGACTCTGGAGAGCAGTGAGAGCCAGGGCCCAGTGACTGATGCTGGAGAGCATTGAGATCCAGGGCCCAGTGACTTACCTGGAGAGCAGTGAGAGCCATGGCCCTGTGACTGATGCTGTAGAGCAGTGAGACCTAGGGCTCAGTGACTGATGGGGGAGAGCAGTGAGAGCCAGTGCCCAGTACTTTCAACTTGGGAGCAGTGAGAGCTAGGGCCCAGTGACTGACGCTGGAGAGCAGTGAGAGCTAGGGCCCAGTGACTGACACTGAAGAGCTGTGAGAACAAGGGCCCAGTACTTTCAACTTGGGAGCAGTGAGAGCTAGGCCCCAGACTGACGCTGGAGAGCAGTGAGAGCCAGGGCCCAGTACTTTAAGCTTGGCGCACTGAGAGCTAGGGCCCAGTGACTGACGCTGGAGAGCAGTGAGATCCTGGGCCGTGAGACTGACGCTGGAGAGCAGTGAGAGCCAGGGCCCAGTGACTGATGATGGAGCCAGTGTGAGCCAGAGCCCAGTGACTGACACTGGAGAGCAGTGAGAGCCAGAGCTAGTGACTGATGCTGGAGATCATTGAGAGACATGGCCCATTACTTTCAGCATGGGAGCAGTGAGAGCTAGGGCCCAATGACTGATGCTGGAGAGCAGTGAAAGCCCGGGCCCCGTGACTGATGCTGGAGAGCATTGAGAGCCAGGGCTGGTGACTGATTCTGGAGAGCAGTGAGAGCCAGGGACCAGTGACTGACGTTGGAGAGCAGTGAGAGCCAGGGCCCAGTGACTGATGCTGGAGAGCATTGAGAGCCAGGGCCTAGTGACTGACGCTTATGAGCAGTGAGAGCCAGGGCCCAGTGACTGATGCTGGAGAGACGTGAGAGCCAGGGCCCAGTGACTGATGCTGGAGAGCAGTGAGAGCCAGTGCCCAGTACTTTCAGCATGGGAGCAGTGAGAGCCAGGGCCCAGTGACTGACGCTGGAGAGCATTGAGAGCCAGGGCCCAGTACGTTCAGCTTGGGAGCAGTGAGAGCCAGGGCCCAGTGACTGACGCTGGAGAGCAGTGAGAGCCAGGGCCCAGTGACTGACACCGAAGAGCAGTGAGAGCCACAGCTAGTGACTCATGCTGGAGAGCAGTGAGAGCCAGGGTTAGTGACTCATGCTGGAGAGCAGTGAGAGCCAGGGCCCTGTACTTTCAGCTTGGGAGCATTGAGAGATAGCGCCCAGCGCCTGACACTGGAGAGCAGTGAGAGCCAGGGCCCAGTGACTGACGCTGGAGAGCAGTGAGAGCCAGGGCCCAGTGACTGACGTTGGAGAGCAGTGAGAGCCAGGGCTAACGACTGATGCTGGAGAGCAGTGAGAGCAAAGGCTCACTACTTTCAGCTTGGGAGCAGTGAGAGCCAGGGCCCAGTGACTGACACTTGAGAGCAGTGAGAGCCAGGGCCCAGTGACTGAGGCTGGAGAGCAGTGAGAGCCAGGGCCCAGTGACGGATGAGGGAGAGCAGTGAGAGCCAGGGTCCAGTTACTGACGCTGGAGAGCAGTGAGAGCCAGGACACAGTGACTGATGCTGGAGAGCAGTGAGAGCCAGTGCCCTATGACTGACTCTGAACGGCAATGAGAGCCAGGGCTAGTGACCGATGCTGAAGAGCAGGGAGAGCTAGGGCCCAGTGACTGACGCCGCAGAGCAGTGAGAGCCAGCGCCCAGTGAATGACACTGGAGAGCAGTGAGAGCCAGGGCACAGTGACTGACGCTGGAGTGCGGTGATAGCCAGGGCCCCGTGACTGACGCTGGAGAGCAGAGAGAGCTAGGGCACAGTGACTGACGCTGAAGAGCAGTGTGAGCCAGGGCAAGTGACTCATGCTGGAGAGCAGTGAGAGCCAGGGCCCTGTACTTTCAGCTTGGGAGCATTGAGAGCTAGGGCCCAGTGCCTGACACTGGAGAGCAGTCAAAGCCAGGGCCCAGTGACTGACGCTGGAGAGCAGTTAGAGCCTGGATTAGTTACTAATGCTGGAGAGCAGTGAGAGCTAGAGCCCAGTACTTTCAGCTTTGGTGCAGGGAGAGCTAGGGCCCAGTGACTGATGTTGGAGAGCAGTGAAAGTCAGGGCACCGTGACTGATGCTGGAGAGCAGTGAGAGCCAGGGCCCAGTGACTGTCGTTGGAGAGCAGTGAGAGCCAGGGCTAATGACTGATGCTGGAGAGCAGTGAGAGCCAGGGCCCAGTGACTGTCGCTGGAGAGCAGTGGGAGCCAGGGCTAATGACTGATGCTGGAGAGCAGTGAGAGCCAGGGCCCAGTGACTGTCGATGAAGAGCTGTGAGGTCTACGGCCCTGTGACTGATCCTGAAGAGCAGTGAGATCCAGGGCCCAGTGCCTAACACTGGAGAGCAGTGAGAGCCAGGGCTAGTGACTAATCTGGAGAGCAGTGAGTGCCAGGGCCCAATGACTGACTCTGGAGAGCAGTGAGAGCCAGGGCCCAGTGACTGATGCTGGAGAGCATTGAGATCCAGGGCCCAGTGACTGACCTGGAGAGCAGTGAGAGCCATGGCCCTGTGACTGACGCTGAAGTGCAGTGAGACCTAGGGCTCAGTGACAGATGGGGGAGAGCAGTGAGAGCCAGTGCCCAGTACTATCAACTTGGGAGCAGTGAGAGCTAGGGCCCAGTGACTGATGGGGGAGAGCAGTGAGAGCCAGTGCCCAGTACTATCAACTTGGGAGCAGTGAGAGCTAGGGCCCAGTGACTGATGGGGGAGAGCAGTGAGAGCCAGTGCCCAGTACTATCAACTTGGGAGCAGTGAGAGCTAGGGCCCAGTGACTGATGGGGGAGAGCAGTGAGAGCCAGTGCCCAGTACTATCAACTTGGGAGCAGTGAGAGCTAGGGCCCAGTGACTGAAGCTGGAAAGCACTGAGAGCTAGGGCCCAGTGACTGACGCTGAAGAGCAGTGAGATCCAGGGCCCAGTACTTTCAGCTTGGGAGCAGTGATAGCAAGGGCCCAGTGACTGACACTGGAGAGCAGTGAGATCCAGGGCCCAGTACTTTCAGCTTGGGAGCAGTGAGAGCTAGGGCCCAGTGACTGACGCTGAAGAGCAGTGAGATCCAGGGCCCAGTACTTTCAGCTTGGGAGCAGTGAGAGCTAGGGCCCAGTGACTGACACTGGAGAGCAGTGAGAGCCAGGGCCCAGTGACTGATGCTGGAGTTCAGTGAGAGCCAGGGCCCAGTCTCTGACGCTGAAGGGAATCGAGTGCTGGGGCCCAGTGACTGATCCTGGTGAGCAGTGAGTGTCAGGGCCCAGTGCCTGACACTGGAGAGCATTGAGAGCCAGGGCCCAGTGCCTGACACTGGAAAGCAGTGAGAGCCAGGGCCCAGTGACTGACACTGAAGAGCAGTGAGAGCCAGGGACCAATGACTGATGCTGGAGAGCAGTGAGATCCAGGGCCGTGAGACTGACGCTTGATAGACGTGAGAGCCCGGGCCCAGTGACTGATGATGGAGCCAGTGAGAGCCAGAGCCCAGTGACTGACGCTGGAGAGCAGTGAGAGACAGAGCAAGTGACTGATGCTGGAGAACAGTGAGAGACATGGCCCATTACTTTCAGCATGGGAGCAGTGAGAGCTAGGACCAAGTGACTGATGCTGGAGAGCGGTGAATGCCAGGGCCCAGTGAGTGACGCAGGAGAGCAGTGAGAGCCAGGGCCCAGTGACTGACGTTGGAGAGCAGTGAGAGCCAGGGCTAGAGACTGATGCTGGAGAGCAGTGATAGCCAGGGCCCAGTGACTGAAGCTGGAGAGCAGTGAGATCCAGGGCTCAGTGACTGATGCTGGAGAGCAGTGAGAGCAAGGCCCAGTGACTGACACTGGAGAGCAGTGAGATCCAGGGCCCAGTGACTGAAGCTGGAGAGCAGTGAGATCCAGGGCCCAGTGACTGACACTGGAGAGCAGTGAGACCCAGGGCCCAGTGACTGACGCTGGAGAGCAGTGAGAGCCAGGGCCCAGTGACTGATGAGGGAGAGCAGTGAGAGGCAAGACCCAGTTCCAGACACTGGAGAACAATGAGAACCAGGGTAGAGTGACTTACGCTGAAGAGCAGTGAGAGCCAGGGATAGTGACTGATGCTGGAGAGCAGTGAGAGCCAGGGACCAGTGACTGACATTGGAGAGCAGTGAGAGCCAGTGCCCAGTGCCTGATGCTGGAGAGCAGTGAGAGCCAGTGCCCAGTACTTTCAGCATTTGAGCAGTGAGAGCTAGGGCCCAGTGACTGATGCTGGAGACCAGTGAGAGCCAGGGCCCAGTGACTGACGCTGTAGAGCAGTGAGAGCCAGGGCCCAGTACGTTCAGCTTGGGAGAAGTGAGAGCTAGGGTCCAGTGACTGCCGCTGCAGAGCAGTGAGAGCCAGCGCCCTGTGACTGACGCTGGAGAGCAGTCAGAGCCAGGGCCCAGTGACTGACACTGGAGAGCAGTGAGAGCCAAGGCTAGTGACTCATGCTGGAGAGCAGTGAGAGCTAGGGCCCACTACTTTCAGCTTGGGAGCATTGAGAGCTAGGGCCCAGTGCCTGACACTGGAGCGCAGTCAGAGCCAGGGCCCAGTGACTGACACTGGAGAGCAGGCAGAGCCAGGGCCCAGGGACTGACACTGGAGAGCAGTGAGAGCCAGGGCTAGTTACTAATGCTGGAGAGCCATGAGAGCTAGGGTCCAGTACTTTCAGATTTGGTGCCGTGAGAGTTAGGGCCCAGTGACTGATGCTGGAAAGCAGTGAGAGCCAGGGCCCAGTGACTGACGCTGGAGAGCAGTGAGAGCCAGGGCTAATGAGTGATGCTGGAGAGCATTGAGAGACAAGGCCCAGTTCTTTCAGCTTGGGTGCAGTGAGAGCTAGGGCCCAGTGACTGACGCTGGAGAGCAGTGAGAGCCAGGGCCAGTGACTGACGCTCGAGAGCAGTGAGAGCCAGGTCTAGTGACTGATGCTGGAGAGCAGTGAGAGCCAGTGCCCAGTACTTACAGCATGGGAGCAGTCAGAGCCAGGGCCCAGTGACTGATGCTGGAGAGCAGTTAGAGCCAGGGTTATTTACTAATGCTGGAGAGCAGTGAGATCCAGGGCCCAGTGACTGACGCCGCAGAGCAGTGAGAGCCAGCGCCCAGTGAATGACACTGGAGAGCAGTGAGAGCCAGGGCCCAGTGACTGTCGCTGGAGAGCAGTGAGAGCCAGGGTTTATGACTGATGCTGGAGAGCAGTGAGAGCCAAGGCCCAGTACTTTGAGCTTGGGAGCAGTGAGAGCTAGGTCCCAGTGACTGATGCTGCAGAGCAGTGAGAGCCAGGACCCAGTGACTAACACTGAAGAGCAGTGAGAGCCAGGGCTAGTGACTGATGCTGAAGAGCAGTGAGAGCCAGGGCGCAGTGTCTGACGTTGCAGAGCAGTGAGAGCAGGGGCCCAGGCTGAAGCTGGAGAGCAGTTAGAGCCAGGGCCCAGTGACTGACGCTGGAGAGCAGTGAGAGCCAGGGCCCAGTGACTGACACTGGAGAGCATTGAGAGCCAAGGCCCAGTACTTTCAGCTTGGGAGCAGTGAGAACCAGGGCCCAGTGACTGACGCTGGAGAGCAGTGAGAGCCAGAGCTAGTTTCTAATGCTGGCGAGCAGTGAGAGCTAGGGTCCAGTACTTTCAGATTTGGTGCAGTGAGAGCTAGGGCCCAGTGACTGATGTTGGAGAGCAGTGAGAGCCAGGGCCCAGTGACTGACGCTGGAGAGCAGTGAGAGCCAGGGCCCAGTGACTGACGTTGGAGAGCAGTGAGAGCCAGGGCTAACGACTGATGCTGGAGAGCAGTGAGAGCCAAGGCCCGCTACTTTCAGCTTGGGAGCAGTGAGAGCCAGGGCCCAGTGACTGAAGCTGGAGAGCAGTGAGAGCCAGGGCCCAGTGACGGATGAGGGAGAGCAGTGAGAGCCAGGGTCCAGTTACTGACGCTGGAGAGCAGTGAGAGCTAGGGCCCAGTGACTGACGCTCGAGAGCAATGAGACCCAGTGCCCTGTGACTGACTCTGAACGGCAATGAGAGCCAGGGCTTGTGACCGATGCTGAAAAGCAGGGCGAGCTAGGGCCCAGTGACTGACGCCGCAGAGCAGTGAGAGCCAGCGCCCAGTGAATGACACTGGAGAGCAGTGAGAGCCAGGGCCCAGTGACTGACGCCGCAGAGCAGTGAGAGCCAGCGCCCAGTGAATGACACTGGAGAGCAGAGAGAGCTAGGGCACAGTGACTCATGCTGGAGAGCAGTGAGAGCCAGGGCCCTGTACTTTCAGCTTGGGAGCATTGAGAGCTAGGGCCCAGTGCCTGACACTGGAGAGCAGTTAGAGCCTGGATTAGTTACTAATGCTGGAGAGCAGTGAGAGCTAGAGCCCAGTACTTTCAGCTTTGGTGCAGGGAGAGCTGGGGCCCAGTGACTGATGGTGGAGAGCAGTGAGAGCCAGGGCCCAGTGACTGTCGCTGGAGAGCAGTGAGAGCCAGGGCTAATGACTGATGCTGGAGAGCAGTGAGAGCCAGGGCCCAGTGACGGACGCTGATGATCAGTGGGAGCCAGGGACCAGTGACTGACTCTGGAGAGCAGTGAGAGCCAGGGCCCGGTGACTGATGCTGGAGAGCATTGAGATCCAGGGCCCAGTGACTGACGCTGGAGAGCAGTGAGAGCCATGGCCCTGTGACTGACGCTGAAGAGCAGTGAGAGCTAGGGCTCAGTGACTGATGGGGGAGAGCAGTGAGAGCCAGTGCCCAGTACTATCAACTTGGGAGCAGTGAGAGCTAGGGCCCAGACTAACACTGGAGAGCACTGAAAGGTCGGGCCCAGTACTTTCAGCTTGGGAGCAGTGAGAGCTAGGGCCCAGTGACTGACGCTGAAGAGCAGTGAGATCCAGGGCCCAGTACTTTCAGCTTGGGAGCAGTGAGAGCTAGGGCCCAGTGACTGACACTGGAGAGCAGTGAGAGCCAGGGCCCAGTGACTGATGCTGGAGTTCAGTGAGAGCCAGGTCCCAGTCTCAGACGCTGAAGGGAATCGAGTGCTAGGGCTCAGTGACTGATCCTGGTGAGCAGTGAGTGTCAGGGCCCCGTGCCTGACGCTAGAGAGCATTGAGAGCCAGGGCCCAGTGCCTGACACTGGAAAGCAGTGAGAGCCAGGGCCCAGTGACTGACACTGAAGAGCAGTGAGAGCCAGGGACCAATGACTGATGCTGGAGAGCAGTGAGATCCAGGGCCGTGAGACTGACGCTGGATAGCCGTGAGAGCCAGGGCCCAGTGACTGATGATGGAGCCAGTGAGAGCCAGAGCCCAGTGACTGACGCTGGAGAGCAGTGAGAGACAGAGCAAGTGACTGATGCTGGAGAACAGTGAGAGCCATGGCCCATTACTTTCAGCATGGGAGCAGTGAGAGCTAGGACCAAGTGACTGACGCTGGAGAGCGGTGAAAGCCAGGGCCCAGTGAGTGACGCAGGAGAGCAGTGAGAGCCAGGGCCCAGTGACTGACATTGGAGAGCAGTGAGAGCCAGGGCTAGAGACTGATGCTGGAGAGCAGTGATAGCCAGGGTCCAGTTACTGACGCTGGAGAGCAGTGAGAGCTAGGGCCCAGTGACTGACGCTCGAGAGCAATGAGACCCAGTGCCCTGTGACTGACTCTGAACGGCAATGAGAGCCAGGGCTTGTGACCGATGCTGAAAAGCAGGGCGAGCTAGGGCCCAGTGACTGACGCCGCAGAGCAGTGAGAGCCAGCGCCCAGTGAATGACACTGGAGAGCAGTGAGAGCCAGGGCCCAGTGACTGACGCCGCAGAGCAGTGAGAGCCAGCGCCCAGTGAATGACACTGGAGAGCAGAGAGAGCTAGGGCACAGTGACTCATGCTGGAGAGCAGTGAGAGCCAGGGCCCTGTACTTTCAGCTTGGGAGCATTGAGAGCTAGGGCCCAGTGCCTGACACTGGAGAGCAGTTAGAGCCTGGATTAGTTACTAATGCTGGAGAGCAGTGAGAGCTAGAGCCCAGTACTTTCAGCTTTGGTGCAGGGAGAGCTGGGGCCCAGTGACTGATGGTGGAGAGCAGTGAGAGCCAGGGCCCAGTGACTGTCGCTGGAGAGCAGTGAGAGCCAGGGCTAATGACTGATGCTGGAGAGCAGTGAGAGCCAGGGCCCAGTGACGGACGCTGATGATCAGTGGGAGCCAGGGACCAGTGACTGACTCTGGAGAGCAGTGAGAGCCAGGGCCCGGTGACTGATGCTGGAGAGCATTGAGATCCAGGGCCCAGTGACTGACGCTGGAGAGCAGTGAGAGCCATGGCCCTGTGACTGACGCTGAAGAGCAGTGAGAGCTAGGGCTCAGTGACTGATGGGGGAGAGCAGTGAGAGCCAGTGCCCAGTACTATCAACTTGGGAGCAGTGAGAGCTAGGGCCCAGACTAACACTGGAGAGCACTGAAAGGTCGGGCCCAGTACTTTCAGCTTGGGAGCAGTGAGAGCTAGGGCCCAGTGACTGACGCTGAAGAGCAGTGAGATCCAGGGCCCAGTACTTTCAGCTTGGGAGCAGTGAGAGCTAGGGCCCAGTGACTGACACTGGAGAGCAGTGAGAGCCAGGGCCCAGTGACTGATGCTGGAGTTCAGTGAGAGCCAGGTCCCAGTCTCAGACGCTGAAGGGAATCGAGTGCTAGGGCTCAGTGACTGATCCTGGTGAGCAGTGAGTGTCAGGGCCCCGTGCCTGACGCTAGAGAGCATTGAGAGCCAGGGCCCAGTGCCTGACACTGGAAAGCAGTGAGAGCCAGGGCCCAGTGACTGACACTGAAGAGCAGTGAGAGCCAGGGACCAATGACTGATGCTGGAGAGCAGTGAGATCCAGGGCCGTGAGACTGACGCTGGATAGCCGTGAGAGCCAGGGCCCAGTGACTGATGATGGAGCCAGTGAGAGCCAGAGCCCAGTGACTGACGCTGGAGAGCAGTGAGAGACAGAGCAAGTGACTGATGCTGGAGAACAGTGAGAGCCATGGCCCATTACTTTCAGCATGGGAGCAGTGAGAGCTAGGACCAAGTGACTGACGCTGGAGAGCGGTGAAAGCCAGGGCCCAGTGAGTGACGCAGGAGAGCAGTGAGAGCCAGGGCCCAGTGACTGACATTGGAGAGCAGTGAGAGCCAGGGCTAGAGACTGATGCTGGAGAGCAGTGATAGCCAGGGCCCAGTGACTGACGCTGATGAGCAATGAGAGCAAGGGCCCAGTGACTGAAGCTGGAGAGCAGTGAGATCCAGGGCCCAGTGACTGACCTGGAGAGCAGTGAGAGCCATGGCCCTGTGACTGACGCTGAAGTGCAGTGAGACCTAGGGCTCAGTGACTGATGGGGGAGAGCAGTGAGAGCCAGTGCCCAGTACTATCAACTTGGGAGCAGTGAGAGCTAGGGCCCAGTGACTGATGGGGGAGAGCAGTGAGAGCCAGTGCCCAGTACTATCAACTTGGGAGCAGTGAGAGCTAGGGCCCAGTGACTGATGGGGGAGAGCAGTGAGAGCCAGTGCCCAGTACTATCAACTTGGGAGCAGTGAGAGCTAGGGCCCAGTGACTGAAGCTGGAAAGCACTGAGAGCTAGGGCCCAGTGACTGACGCTGAAGAGCAGTGAGATCCAGGGCCCAGAACTTTCAGCTTGGGAGCAGTGATAGCAAGGGCCCAGTGACTGACACTGGAGAGCAGTGAGATCCAGGGCCCAGTACTTTCAGCTTGGGAGCAGTGAGAGCTAGGGCCCAGTGACTGACGCTGAAGAGCAGTGAGATCCAGGGCCCAGTACTTTCAGCTTGGGAGCAGTGAGAGCTAGGGCCCAGTGACTGACACTGGAGAGCAGTGAGAGCCAGGGCCCAGTGACTGATGCTGGAGTTCAGTGAGAGCCAGGGCCCAGTCTCTGACGCTGAAGGGAATCGAGTGCTGGGGCCCAGTGACTGATCCTGGTGAGCAGTGAGTGTCAGGGCCCAGTGCCTGACACTGGAGAGCATTGAGAGCCAGGGCCCAGTGCCTGACACTGGAAAGCAGTGAGAGCCAGGGCCCAGTGACTGACACTGAAGATCAGTGAGAGCCAGGGACCAATGACTGATGCTGGAGAGCAGTGAGATCCAGGGCCGTGAGACTGACGCTTGATAGACGTGAGAGCCCGGGCCCAGTGACTGATGATGGAGCCAGTGAGAGCCAGAGCCCAGTGACTGACGCTGGAGAGCAGTGAGAGACAGAGCAAGTGACTGATGCTGGAGAACAGTGAGAGACATGGCCCATTACTTTCAGCATGGGAGCAGTGAGAGCTAGGACCAAGTGACTGATGCTGGAGAGCGGTGAAAGCCAGGGCCCAGTGAGTGACGCAGGAGAGCAGTGAGAGCCAGGGCCCAGTGACTGACGTTGGAGAGCAGTGAGAGCCAGGGCTAGAGACTGATGCTGGAGAGCAGTGATAGCCAGGGCCCAGTGACTGATGCTGATGAGCAATGAGAGCAAGGGCCCAGTGACTGAAGCTGGAGAGCAGTGAGATCCAGGGCTCAGTGACTGATGCTGGAGAGCAGTGAGAGCAAGGCCCAGTGACTGACACTGGAGAGCAGTGAGACCCAGGGCCCAGTGACTGACGCTGGAGAGCAGTGAGAGCCAGGGCCCAGTGACTGATGAGGGAGAGCAGTGAGAGGCAAGACCCAGTTCCAGACACTGGAGAGCAATGAGAACCAGGGTAGAGTGACTTACGCTGAAGAGCAGTGAGAGCCAGGGACCAGTGACTGACATTGGAGAGCAGTGAGAGCCACGGCTCAGTGACTGATGCTGGAGAGCAGTGAGAGCCAGGGCCCAGTGACTGACGCTGGAGAAACGTGAGAGCCAGTGCCCAGTGCCTGATGCTGGAGAGCAGTGAGAGCCAGTGCCCAGTACTTTCAGCATTTGAGCAGTGAGTGCAAGGGCCCAGTGACTGACACTGGAGAGCAGTGAGACCCAGGGCCCAGTGACTGACGCTGGAGAGCAGTGAGAGCCAGGGCCCAGTGACTGATGAGGGAGAGCAGTGAGAGGCAAGACCCAGTTCCAGACACTGGAGAACAATGAGAACCAGGGTAGAGTGACTTACGCTGAAGAGCAGTGAGAGCCAGGGATAGTGACTGATGCTGGAGAGCAGTGAGAGCCAGGGCCCAGTGACTGACGCTGGAGAAACGTGAGAGCCAGTGCCCAGTGCCTGATGCTGGAGAGCAGTGAGAGCCAGTGCCCAGTACTTTCAGCATTTGAGCAGTGAGTGCAAGGGCCCAGTTACTGATGCTGGAGACCAGTGAGAGCCAGGGCCCAGTGACTGACGCTGTAGAGCAGTGAGAGCCAGGGCCCAGTACGTTCAGCTTGGGAGAAGTGAGAGCTAGGGTCCAGTGACTGCCGCTGCAGAGCAGTGAGAGCCAGCGCCCTGTGACTGACGCTGGAGAGCAGTCAGAGCCAGGGCCCAGTGACTGACACTGGAGAGCAGTGAGAGCCAAGGCTAGTGACTCATGCTGGAGAGCAGTGAGAGCTAGGGCCCACTACTTTCAGCTTGGGAGCATTGAGAGCTAGGGCCCAGTGCCTGACACTGGAGCGCAGTCAGAGCCAGGGCCCAGTGACTGACGCTGGAGAGCAGGCAGAGCCAGGGCCCAGGGACTGACACTGGAGAGCAGTGAGAGCCAGGGCTAGTTACTAATGCTGGAGAGCCATGAGAGCTAGGGTCCAGTACTTTCAGATTTGGTGCAGTGAGAGTTAGGGCCCAGTGACTGATGTTGGAGAGCAGTGAGAGCCAGGGCCCAGTGACTGACGCTGGAAAGCAGTGAGAGCCAGGGCCCAGTGACTGACGCTGGAGAGCAGTGAGAGCCAGGGCTAATGAGTGATGCTGGAGAGCATTGAGAGACAAGGCCCAGTTCTTTCAGCTTGGGTGCAGTGAGAGCTAGGGCCCAGTGACTGACGCTGGAGAGCAGTGAGAGCCAGGGCCAGTGACTGACGCTCGAGAGCAGTGAGAGCCAGGTCTAGTGACTGATGCTGAAGAGCAGTGAGAGCCAGTGCCCAGTACTTACAGCATGGGAGCAGTCAGAGCCAGGGCCCAGTGACTGATGCTGGAGAGCAGTTAGAGCCAGGGTTATTTACTAATGCTGGAGAGCAGTGAGATCCAGGGCCCAGTGACTGACGCCGCAGAGCAGTGAGAGCCAGTGCCCAGTGAATGACACTGGAGAGCAGTGAGAGCCAGGGCCCAGTGACTGTCGCTGGAGAGCAGTGAGAGCCAGGGTTTATGACTGATGCTGGAGAGCAGTGAGAGCCAAGGCCCAGTACTTTGAGCTTGGGAGCAGTGAGAGCTAGGTCCCAGTGACTGATGCTGGGAGCAGTGAGAGCCAGGACCCAGTGACTAACACTGAAGAGCAGTGAGAGCCAGGGCTAGTGACTGATGCTGAAGAGCAGTGAGAGCCAGGGCCCAGTGACTGAAGCTGGAGAGCAGTGAGAGCCAGGGCCCAGTACTTTCAGCTTGGGAGCAGTGAATGCTAGTGTCCAGTGACTGAAGCTGGAGACCAGTGAGAACCAGGGCCCAGTACTTTCAGCTTGGGAGCAGTGAGAGCTAGGGCCGAGTGACTGACAACGGAGAGCAGTTAGAGCCAGGGTTAGTGACTCATGCTGGAGAGCAGTGAGAGCCAAGGCTAGTGACTCATGCTGGAGAGCAGTGAGAGCCAGGGCCCTGTACTTTCAGCTTGGGAGCATTGAGAGATAGCGCCCAGCGCCTGACACTGGAGAGCAGTGAGAGTCAGGGCCCAGTGACTGACGTTGGAGAGCAGTGAGAGCCAGAGCTAGTTTCTAATGCTGGCGAGCAGTGAGAGCTAGGGTCCAGTACTTTCAGATTTGGTGCAGTGAGAGCTAGGGCCCAGTGACTGATGTTGGAGAGCAGTGAGAGCCAGGGCTAACGACTGATGCTGGAGAGCAGTGAGAGCCAAGGCCCACTACTTTCAGCTTGGGAGCAGTGAGAGCCAGGGCCCAGTGACTGAAGCTGGAGAGCAGTGAGAGCCAGGGCCCAGTGACGGATGAGGGAGAGCAGTGAGAGCCAGGGTCCAGTTACTGACGCTGGAGAGCAGTGAGAGCTAGGGCCCAGTGACTGACGCTCGAGAGCAATGAGACCCAGTGCCCTGTGACTGACTCTGAACGGCAATGAGAGCCAGGGCTTGTGACCGATGCTGAAAAGCAGGGCGAGCTAGGGCCCAGTGACTGATGCCGCAGAGCAGTGAGAGCCAGCGCCCAGTGAATGACACTGGAGAGCAGTGAGAGCCAGGGCCCAGTGACTGACGCCGCAGAGCAGTGAGAGCCAGCGCCCAGTGAATGACACTGGAGAGCAGAGAGAGCTAGGGCACAGTGACTCATGCTGGAGAGCAGTGAGAGCCAGGGCCCTGTACTTTCAGCTTGGGAGCATTGAGAGCTAGGGCCCAGTGCCTGACACTGGAGAGCAGTTAGAGCCTGGATTAGTTACTAATGCTGGAGAGCAGTGAGAGCTAGAGCCCAGTACTTTCAGCTTTGGTGCAGGGAGAGCTGGGGCCCAGTGACTGATGTTGGAGAGCAGTGAGAGCCAGGGCCCAGTGACTGTCGCTGGAGAGCAGTGAGAGCCAGGGCTAATGACTGATGCTGGAGAGCAGTGAGAGCCAGGGCCCAGTGACTGACGCTGATGATCAGTGGGAGCCAGGGACCAGTGACTGACTCTGGAGAGCAGTGAGAGCCAGGGCCCAGTGACTGATGCTGGAGAGCATTGAGATCCAGGGCCCAGTGACTTACCTGGAGAGCAGTGAGAGCTAGGGCCCAGTGACTGACGCTGGAGAGCAGTGAGAGCTAGGGCCCAGTGACTGACGCTGAAGAGCTGTGAGAACAAGGGCCCAGTACTTTCAACTTGGGAGCAGTGAGAGCTAGGCCCCAGACTGACGCTGGAGAGCAGTGAGAGCCAGGGCCCAGTACTTTAAGCTTGGCGCACTGAGAGCTAGGGCCCAGTGACTGACGCTGGAGAGCAGTGAGATCCTGGGCCGTGAGACTGACGCTGGAGAGCAGTGAGAGCCAGGGCCCAGTGACTGATGATGGAGCCAGTGTGAGCCAGAGCTCAGTGACTGACACTGGAGAGCAGTGAGAGCCAGAGCTAGTGACTGATGCTGGAGATCATTGAGAGACATGGCCCATTACTTTCAGCATGGGAGCAGTGAGAGCTAGGGCCCAATGACTGATGCTGGAGAGCAGTGAAAGCCCGGGCCCCGTGACTGATGCTGGAGAGCATTGAGAGCCAGGGCTGGTGACTGATTCTGGAGAGCAGTGAGAGCCAGGGACCAGTGACTGACGTTGGAGAGCAGTGAGAGCCAGGGCCCAGTGACTGATGCTGGAGAGCATTGAGAGCCAGGGCCTAGTGACTGACGCTTATGAGCAGTGAGAGCCAGGGCCCAGTGACTGAAGCTGGAGAGCAGTGAAATCCACGGCCCAGTGACTGACGCTGGAGAGACGTGAGAGCCAGGGCCCAGTGACTGATGCTGGAGAGCAGTGAGAGCCAGTGCCCAGTACTTTCAGCATGGGAGCAGTGAGAGCAAGGGCCCACTGACTGATGCTGGAGACCAGTGAGAGCCAGAGACCAATGACTGACACTGGAGAGCAGTGAGAGCCAGCGCCCAGTGATTGACACTGGAGTGCAATGAGAGCCAGGGCCCAGTGACTGACACTGGAGAGCATTGAGAGCCAGGGCCCAGTGACTGATGCTGGAGAGCATTGAGAGCCAGGGCGAGTGACTGATGCTGGAGAAAAGTGAGAGCCAGTGCCCAGTACTTTCAGCATGGGAGCAGTGAGAGCAAGGGCCCACTGACTGATGCTGGAGACCAGTGAGAGCCAGAGACCAATGACTGACACTGGAGAGCAGTGAGAGCCAGCGCCCAGTGTTTGACACTGGAGTGCAGTGAGAGCCAGGGCCCAGTGACTGACACTGGAGAGCATTGAGAGCCAGGGCCCAGTGACTGACGCTGGAGAGCAGTGAGAGCCAGGGCCCAGTGACTGACACTGAAGAGCAGTGAGAATCAGGGCTAGTGACTGATGCTGGAGATAAGTGAGAGCCAGTGCCCAGTACTTTCAGCATGGGAGCAGTGAGAGCAAGGGCCCAGTAACTGATGCTGGAGAGCAGTGAGAGCAAGGGCCCAGTGACTGACGTTGGAGAGCAGTGAGAGCCAGCGCCCGGTGATTGACACTGGAGTGCAGTGAGAGCCAGGGCCCAGTGACTGACACTGGAGAGCATTGAGAGCCAGGGTCCAGTGACTGATGCTGGAGAGCAGTGAGAGCCAGCGCCCAGTGATTGACACTGGAGTGCAGTGATAGCAAGGTCCAAGTGACTGACGCTGGAGTGCAGTGAGAGCCAGGGCCCAGTGCCTATCGCTGGAGAGCAGTGATAGCCAGGGCCCTGTGACTGACGCTGAAGAGCAGTGTGAGCCAGGGCTTGTGACTCATGCTGGTAGAGCAGTGAGAGCAAGGTCCCAGTGACTGACGCTGGAGTGCAGTGAGAGCCAGGGCCCAGTGCCTAACAGTGGAGAGCAGTGCGAGCCAGGACCCAGTGACTGACACTGAGAGCATTGAGAGCCAGGACCCAGTGACTGACACTGAGAGCATTGAGAGCCAGGACCCAGTGACTGACACTGAGAGCATTGAGAGCCAGGGCCCAGTGACTGATGCTGGAGAGCATTGAGAGCCAGGGCCCAGTGACTGACGCTGGAGAGCAGTGAGAGCCATGATTAGTGACTGACGCTGGAGAGCAGTGAGAGCGAGGGTCCACTACTTTCAGCTTGGGAGAAATGAGAGTTTGGGCCCAGTGACTGATGTTGGAGTGCAGTGAGAGCCAGGGCTGGTGACTGATGCTGGAGACCAGTGAGCGCCAGGAGCCCAGTGACTGATGCTGGAGAGCGGTGAGAGCCAGGGCCCAGTGATTGAAGTTGTAGAGCAGTGAGATCCAGGGCCCAGTGACTGATGCTGGAGAGCAGTGAGAGCTAGGGCCCAGTGACTGTCGCTGAAGAGCAGTGAGAGCTAGAGCCCAATTCCAGACACTGGAGAGCTGTGAGAGCCAGTGTACAGTGACTTACGCTGTAGAGCAGTGAGAGCCAGGGCCTAGTGACTGACGCTTATGAGCAGTGAGAGCCAGGGCCCAGTGACTGATGCTGGAGACCAGTGAGAGCCAGGGCCCAGTGTCTGATGCTGAAGAGCAGTGAGAGCCAGGGCTAGTGACTGATGCTGGAGATAAGTGAGAGCCAGTGCCCAGTACTTTCAGCTTGGGAGCAGTGAGAGCAAGGGCCCAGTGACTGATTCCGGAGACCAGTGAGAGCCTGGACCCAGTGACTGACGCTGGGTACCAGTGAGAGCCAGGGCCCAGTGACTGATGATGGAGAGCATTGAGAGCCAGGGCCCAGTGACTGACACTGGAGAGCAGTGAGAGCCAGCGCCCAGTGATTGACACTGGAGTGCAGTGATAGCAAGGTCCAAGTGACTGACGCTGGAGTGCAGTGAGAGCCAGGGCCCAGTGCCTATCGCTGGAGAGCAGTGTTAGCCAGGGCCCTGTGACTGACGCTGAAGAGCAGTGTGAGCCAGGGCTTGTGACTCATGCTGGTAGAGCAGTGAGAGCAAGGTCCCAGTGACTGACGCTGGAGTGCAGTGAGAGCCAGGGCCCAGTGCCTAACAGTGGAGAGCAGTGCGAGCCAGGACCCAGTGACTGACACTGAGAGCATTGAGAGCCAGGACCCAGTGACTGACACTGAGAGCATTGAGAGCCAGGACCCAGTGACTGACACTGAGAGCATTGAGAGCCAGGGCCCAGTGACTGACGCTGGAGAGCCAGGGCCCAGTGACTGACGCTGGAGAGCAGTGAGAGCCATGATTAGTGACTGACGCTGGAGAGCAGTGAGAGCGAGGGTCCACTACTTTCAGCTTGGGAGAAATGAGAGTTTGGGCCCAGTGACTGATGTTGGAGTGCAGTGAGAGCCAGGGCTGGTGACTGATGCTGGAGACCAGTGAGCGCCAGGAGCCCAGTGACTGATGCTGGAGAGCAGTGAGAGCCAGGGCCCAGTGATTGAAGTTGTAGAGCAGTGAGATCCAGGGCCCAGTGACTGATGCTGGAGAGCAGTGAGAGCTAGGGCCCAGTGACTGTCGCTGAAGAGCAGTGAGAGCTAGAGCCCAATTCCAGACACTGGAGAGCTGTGAGAGCCAGTGTACAGTGACTTACGCTGTAGAGCAGTGAGAGCCAGGGCCTAGTGACTGACGCTTATGAGCAGTGAGAGCCAGGGCCCAGTGACTGATGCTGGAGACCAGTGAGAGCCAGGGCCCAGTGACTGACGCTGTAGAGCAGTGAGAGCCAGGGCCCACTACTTTCAGCTTGGGAGCAGTGAGAGCTAGGGTCCAGTGACTGACGCTGCAGAGCAGTGAGAGCCAGCGCCCTGTGACTGACGCTGGAGAGCAGTGAGAGCCAAGGCTAGTGACTCATGCTGGAGAGCAGTGAGAGCCAAGGCTAGTGACTCATGCTGGAGAGCAGTGAGAGCCAGGGTTAGTGACTCATGCTGGAGAGCAGTGAGAGCCAAGGCTAGTGACTCATGCTGGAGAGCAGTGAGAGCCAGGGCCCACTACTTTCAGCTTGGGAGCATTGAGAGATAGGGTCCAGTGCCTGACACTGGAGAGCAGTCAGAGCCAGGGCCCAGTGACTGACACTGGAGATTAGTGAGAGCCAGGGCTAGTTACTAATGCTGGAGAGCCATGAGAGCTAGGGTCCAGTACTTTCAGATTTGGTGCAGTGAGAGTTAGGGCCCAGTGACTGATGTTGGAGAGCAGTGAGAGCCAGGGCCCAGTGACTGACGCTGGAAAGCAGTGAGAGCCAGGGCCCAGTGACTGACGCTGGAGAGCAGTGAGAGCCAGGGCTAATGAGTGATGCTGGAGAGCATTGAAAGACAAGGCCCAGTTCTTTCAGCTTGGGTGCAGTGAGAGCTAGGGCCCAGTGACTGACGCTGGAGAGCAGTGAGAGCCAGGGCCAGTGACTGACGCTCGAGAGCAGTGAGAGCCAGGTCTAGTGACTGATGCTGGAGAGCAGTGAGAGCCAGTGCCCAGTACTTACAGCATGGGAGCAGTCAGAGCCAGGGCCCAGTGACTGACGCTGGAGAGCAGTTAGAGCCAGGGTTATTTACTAATGCTGGAGAGCAGTGAGATCCAGGGCCCAGTGACTGACGCCGCAGAGCAGTGAGAGCCAGCGCCCAGTGAATGACACTGGAGAGCAGTGAGAGCCAGGGCCCAGTGACTGTCGCTGGAGAGCAGTGAGAGCCAGGGTTTATGACTGATGCTGGAGAGCAGTGAGAGCCAAGGCCCAGTACTTTGAGCTTGGGAGCAGTGAGAGCTAGGTCCCAGTGACTGATGCTGGGAGCAGTGAGAGCCAGGACCCAGTGACTAACACTGGAGAGCAGTGAGAGCCAGGGCTAGTGACTGATGCTGAAGAGCAGTGAGAGCCAGGGCGCAGTGTCTGACGTTGCAGAGCAGTGAGAGCAAGGGCCCAGTGACTGAAGCTGGAGAGCAGTGAGATCCAGGGCCCAGTGACTGACACTGGGGAGCAGTGAGAACCAGGGCCGATGACTAATGCTGGAGAGCATTGAAAGCCAAGGCCCAGTACTTTCAGCTTGGGAGAAGTGAGAGCTAGGGCCCAGTGACCGACACTGCAGAGCAGTGAGAGCCAGGGCCCAGTGACTGACACTGGAGAGCAGTGAGAGCCAGGGACCAGTGACTGACGCTCGAAAGCAATGAGAGCCAGGGCCCTGTGACTGACGCTGAAGAGCAGTGAGAGCCAGGGCTAGTGACTGATGCTGGAGAGCAGTGAGAGACAAGGCCCAGAACTTACAGCATGGGAGCAGTGAGAGCTAGGGCCCAGTGAATGATGCTGGAGAGCAGTGAAGGCCATGGCCCAGTGACTAACGCTGGAGAGCAGTGAGAGCCAGGGCCCAGTACGTTCAGCTTGGGAGCAGTGAGAGCCAGGGCTAGTGACTGACACCGAAGAGCAGTGAGAGCCACAGCTAGTGACTCATGCTGGAGAGCAGTGAGAGCCAGGGTTAGTGACTCATGCTGGAGAGCAGTGAAATCCACGGCCCAGTGACTGACGCTGGAGAGACGTGAGAGCCAGGGCCCAGTGACTGATGCTGGAGAGCAGTGAGAGCCAGTGCCCAGTACTTTCAGCATGGGAGCAGTGAGAGCAAGGGCCCACTGACTGATGCTGGAGACCAGTGAGAGCCAGAGACCAATGACTGACACTGGAGAGCAGTGAGAGCCAGCGCCCAGTGATTGACACTGGAGTGCAATGAGAGCCAGGGCCCAGTGACTGACACTGGAGAGCATTGAGAGCCAGGGCCCAGTGACTGATGCTGGAGAGCATTGAGAGCCAGGGCGAGTGACTGATGCTGGAGAAAAGTGAGAGCCAGTGCCCAGTACTTTCAGCATGGGAGCAGTGAGAGCAAGGGCCCACTGACTGATGCTGGAGACCAGTGAGAGCCAGAGACCAATGACTGACACTGGAGAGCAGTGAGAGCCAGCGCCCAGTGATTGACACTGGAGTGCAGTGAGAGCCAGGGCCCAGTGTCTGACACTGGAGAGCATTGAAGCCAGGGCCCAGTGACTGATGCTGGAGAGCATTGAGAGCCAGGGCTAGTGACTGATGCTGGAGAAAAGTGAGAGCCAGTGCCCAGTACTTTCAGCATGGGAGCAGTGAGAGCAAGGGCCCACTGACTGATGCTGGAGACCAGTGAGAGCCAGAGACCAATGACTGACACTGGAGAGCAGTGAGAGCCAGCGCCCAGTGATTGACACTGGAGTGCAGTGAGAGCCAGGGCCCAGTGACTGACACTGGAGAGCATTGAGAGCCAGGGCCCAGTGACTGACGCTGGAGAGCAGTGAGAGCCAGAGCCCAGTGACTGACACTGAAGAGCAGTGAGAATCAGGGCTAGTGACTGATGCTGGAGATAAGTGAGAGCCAGTGCCCAGTACTTTCAGCATGGGAGCAGTGAGAGCAAGGGCCCAGTAACTGATGCTGGAGAGCAGTGAGAGCCAGGGCCCAGTGACTGACGTTGGAGAGCAGTGAGAGCCAGCGCCCGGTGATTGACACTGGAGTGCAGTGAGAGCCAGGGCCCAGTGACTGACACTGGAGAGCATTGAGAGCCAGGGTCCAGTGACTGATGCT
Organism: Isurus oxyrinchus; assembly: GCA_026770705.1. NCBI lineage: Eukaryota > Metazoa > Chordata > Chondrichthyes > Lamniformes > Lamnidae > Isurus > Isurus oxyrinchus. The sequence continues at coordinate 90,091,646 of JANJGN010000007.1, read as the reverse complement.
GGAGAGCAGTGAGAGCCAGCGCCCAGTGATTGACACTGGAGTGCAGTGATAGCAAGGTCCAAGTGACTGACGCTGGAGTGCAGTGAGAGCCAGGGCCCAGTGCCTATCGCTGGAGAGCAGTGATAGCCAGGGCCCTGTGACTGACGCTGAAGAGCAGTGTGAGCCAGGGCTTGTGACTCATGCTGGTAGAGCAGTGAGAGCAAGGTCCCAGTGACTGACGCTGGAGTGCAGTGAGAGCCAGGGCCCAGTGCCTAACAGTGGAGAGCAGTGCGAGCCAGGACCCAGTGACTGACACTGAGAGCATTGAGAGCCAGGACCCAGTGACTGACACTGAGAGCATTGAGAGCCAGGGCCCAGTGACTGACGCTGGAGAGCATTGAGAGCCAGGGCCCAGTGACTGACGCTGGAGAGCAGTGAGAGCCATGATTAGTGACTGACGCTGGAGAGCAGTGAGAGCGAGGGTCCACTACTTTCAGCTTGGGAGAAATGAGAGTTTGGGCCCAGTGACTGATGTTGGAGTGCAGTGAGAGCCAGGGCTGGTGACTGATGCTGGAGACCAGTGAGCGCCAGGAGCCCAGTGACTGATGCTGGAGAGCAGTGAGAGCCAGGGCCAGTGATTGAAGTTGTAGAGCAGTGAGATCCAGGGCCCAGTGACTGATGCTGGAGAGCAGTGAGAGCTAGGGCCCAGTGACTGTCGCTGAAGAGCAGTGAGAGCTAGAGCCCAATTCCAGACACTGGAGAGCTGTGAGAGCCAGTGTACAGTGACTTACGCTGTAGAGCAGTGAGAGCCAGGGCCTAGTGACTGACGCTTATGAGCAGTGAGAGCCAGGGCCCAGTGACTGATGCTGGAGACCAGTGAGAGCCAGGGCCCAGTGACTGACGCTGTAGAGCAGTGAGAGCCAGGGCCCACTACTTTCAGCTTGGGAGCAGTGAGAGCTAGGGTCCAGTGACTGACGCTGCAGAGCAGTGAGAGCCAGCGCCCTGTGACTGACGCTGGAGAGCAGTGAGAGCCAAGGCTAGTGACTCATGCTGGAGAGCAGTGAGAGCCAGGGCCCACTACTTTCAGCTTGGGAGCATTGAGAGATAGGGTCCAGTGCCTGACACTGGAGAGCAGTCAGAGCCAGGGCCCAGTGACTGACACTGGAGAGCAGTGAGAGCCAGGGCTAGTTACTAATGCTGGAGAGCCATGAGAGCTAGGGTCCAGTACTTTCAGATTTGGTGCAGTGAGAGTTAGGGCCCAGTGACTGATGTTGGAGAGCAGTGAGAGCCAGGGCCCAGTGACTGACGCTGGAAAGCAGTGAGAGCCAGGGCCCAGTGACTGACGCTGGAGAGCAGTGAGAGCCAGGGCTAATGAGTGATGCTGGAGAGCATTGAGAGACAAGGCCCAGTTCTTTCAGCTTGGGTGCAGTGAGAGCTAGTGCCCAGTGACTGACGCTGGAGAGCAGTGAGAGCCAGGGCCAGTGACTGACGCTCGAGAGCAGTGAGAGCCACGTCTAGTGACTGATGCTGGAGAGCAGTGAGAGCCAGTGCCCAGTACTTACAGCATGGGAGCAGTCAGAGCCAGGGCCCAGTGACTGACGCTGGAGAGCAGTTAGAGCCAGGGTTATTTACTAATGCTGGAGAGCAGTGAGATCCAGGGCCCAGTGACTGACGCCGCAGAGCAGTGAGAGCCAGCGCCCAGTGAATGACACTGGAGAGCAGTGAGAGCCAGGGCCCAGTGACTGTCGCTGGAGAGCAGTGAGAGCCAGGGTTTATGACTGATGCTGGAGAGCAGTGAGAGCCAAGGCCCAGTACTTTGAGCTTGGGAGCAGTGAGAGCTAGGTCCCAGTGACTGATGCTGGGAGCAGTGAGAGCCAGGACCCAGTGACTAACACTGGAGAGCAGTGAGAGCCAGGGCTAGTGACTAATGCTGAAGAGCAGTGAGAGCCAGGGCGCAGTGTCTGACGTTGCAGAGCAGTGAGAGCAAGGGCCCAGTGACTGAAGCTGGAGAGCAGTGAGATCCAGGGCCCAGTGACTGACGCTGGGGAGCAGTGAGAACCAGGGCCGATGACTAATGCTGGAGAGCATTGAAAGCCAAGGCCCAGTACTTTCAGCTTGGGAGAAGTGAGAGCTAGGGCCCAGTGACCGACACTGCAGAGCAGTGAGAGCCAGGGCCCAGTGACTGACACTGGAGAGCAGTGAGAGCCAGGGACCAGTGACTGACGCTCGAAAGCAATGAGAGCCAGGGCCCTGTGACTGACGCTGAAGAGCAGTGAGAGCCAGGGCTAGTGACTGATGCTGGAGAGCAGTGAGAGACAAGGCCCAGAACTTACAGCATGGGATCAGTGAGAGCCAGGGCCCAGTGAATGATGCTGGAGAGCAGTGAAAGCCAGGGCCCAGTGACTAACGCTGGAGAGCATTGAGAGCCAGGGCCCAGTACGTTCAGCTTGGGAGCAGTGAGAGCCAGGGCCCAGTGACTGACACCGAAGAGCAGTGAGAGCCACAGCTAGTGACTCATGCTGGAGAGCAGTGAGAGTCAGGGTTAGTGACTCATGCTGGAGAGCAGTGAGAGTCAGGGCCCTGTACTTTCAGCTTGGGAGCATTGAGAGATAGCGCCCAGCGCCTGACACTGGAGAGCAGTGAGAGTCAGGGTTAGTGACTCATGCTGGAGAGCAGTTAGAGCCAGGGTTAGTGACTCATGCTGGAGAGCAGTGAGAGTCAGGGTTAGTGACTCATGCTGGAGAGCAGTGAGAGTCAGGGTTAGTGACTCATGCTGGAGAGCAGTTAGAGCCAGGGTTAGTGACTCATGCTGGAGAGCAGTGAGAGCCAGGGTTAGTGACTCATGCTGGAGAGCAGTGAGAGCCAGGGTTAGTGACTCATGCTGGAGAGCAGTGAGAGTCAGGGCTAGTTTCTAATGCTGGCGAGCAGTGAGAGCTAGCGTCCAGTACTTTCAGATTTGGTGCAGTGAGAGTTAGGGCCCAGTGACTGATGTTGGAGAGCAGTGAGAGCCAGGGCCCAGTGACTGACGCTGGAAAGCAGTGAGAGCCAGGGCCCAGTGACTGACGCTGGAGAGCAGTGAGAGCCAGGGCTAATGAGTGATGCTGGAGAGCATTGAGAGCCAGGGCCCTGTACTTTCAGCTTGGGAGCATTGAGAGATAGCGCCCAGCGCCTGACACTGGAGAGCAGTGAGAGCCAGGGCCCAGTGACTGACGCTGGAGAGCAGTGAGAGCCAGGGCTAGTTTCTAATGCTGGCGAGCAGTGAGAGCTAGCGTCCAGTACTTTCAGATTTGGTGCAGTGAGAGCAAGGGCCCAGTGACTGATGTTGGAAAGCAGTGAGAGCCAGGGCCCAGTGACTGACGTTGGAGAGCAGTGAGAGCCAGGGCTAGTTTCTAATGCTGGCGAGCAGTGAGAGCTAGGGTCCAGTACTTTCAGATTTGGTGCAGTGAGAGCTAGGGCCCAGTGACTGATGTTGGAGAGCAGTGAGAGCCAGGGCCCAGTGACTGACGCTGGACAGCAGTGAGAGCCAGGGCTAGTTTCTAATGCTGGCGAGCAGTGAGAGCTAGGGTCCAGTACTTTCAGATTTGGTGCAGTGAGAGCTAGGGCCCAGTGACTGATGCTGGAGAGCAGTGAGAGCCAATGCCCTATGACTGACTCTGAACGGCAATGAGAGCCAGGGCTAGTGACCGATGCTGAAGAGCAGGGAGAGCTAGGGCCCAGTGACTGACGCCGCAGAGCAGTGAGAGCCAGCGCCCAGTGAATGACACTGGAGAGCAGTGAGAGCCAGGGCACAGTGACTGACGCTGGAGTGCGGTGATAGCCAGGGCCCCGTGACTGACGCTGGAGAGCAGAGAGAGCTAGGGCACAGTGACTGACGCTGAAGAGCAGTGTGAGCCAGGGCTAGTGACTCATGCTGGAGAGCAGTGAGAGCCAGGGCCCTGTACTTTCAGCTTGGGTGCATTGAGAGCTAGGGCCCAGTGCCTGACACTGGAGAGCAGTCAAAGCCAGGGCCCAGTGACTGACGCTGGAGAGCAGTTAGAGCCTGGATTAGTTACTAATGCTGGAGAGCAGTGAGAGCTAGAGCCCAGTACTTTCAGCTTTGGTGCAGGGAGAGCTGGGGCCCAGTGACTGATGCTGGAGAGCAGTGAGAGCCAGGGCCCAGTGACTGTCGCTGGAGAGCAGTGAGAGCCAGGGCTAATGACTGATGCTGGAGAGCAGTGAGAGCCAGGGCCCAGTGACTGTCGATGAAGAGCTGTGAGGTCTACGGCCCTGTGACTGATCCTGAAGAGCAGTGAGATCCAGGGCCCAGTGCCTAACACTGGAGAGCAGTGAGAGCCAGGGCTAGTGACTAATCTGGAGAGCAGTGAGTGCCAGGGCTATTGACTGATGCTGGAGAGCAGTGATAGCCAGGGTCCAGTGACTGATGCTGGAGAGCATTGAGATCCAGGGCCCAGTGACTGACCTGGAGAGCAGTGAGAGCCAAGGCCCAGTGACTGACTCTGGAGAGCAGTGAGAGCCAGGGCCCAGTGACTGATGCTGGAGAGCATTGAGATCCAGGGCCCAGTGACTGACGCTGGAGAGCAGTGAGAGCCAGTGCCCAGTACTATCAACTTGGGAGCAGTGAGAGCTAGGGCTCAGTGACTGATGGGGGAGAGCAGTGAGAGCCAGTGCCCAGTACTATCAACTTGGGAGCAGTGAGAGCTAGGGCCCAGTGACTGATGGGGGAGAGCAGTGAGAGCCAGTGCGCAGTACTATCAACTTGGGAGCAGTGAGAGCTAGGGCTCAGTGACTGATGGGGGAGAGCAGTGAGAGCCAGTGCCCAGTACTATCAACTTGGGAGCAGTGAGAGCTAGGGCCCAGTGACTGAAGCTGGAAAGCACTGAGAGCTAGGGCCCAGTGACTGACGCTGAAGAGCAGTGAGATCCAGGGCCCAGTACTTTCAGCTTGGGAGCAGTGAGAGCTAGGGCCCAGTGACTGACACTGGAGAGCAGTGAGAGCCAGGGCGCAGTGACTGATGCTGGAGTTCAGTGAGAGCCAGGGCCCAGTCTCTGACGCTGAAGGGAATCGAGTGCTGGGGCCCAGTGACTGATCCTGGTGAGCAGTGAGTGTCAGGGCCCAGTGCCTGACACTGGAGAGCATTGAGAGCCAGGGCCCAGTGCCTGACACTGGAAAGCAGTGAGAGCCAGGGCCCAGTGACTGACACTGAAGAGCAGTGAGAGCCAGGGACCAATGACTGATGCTGGAGAGCAGTGAGATCCAGGGCCGTGAGACTGACGCTTGATAGACGTGAGAGCCAGGGCCCAGTGACTGATGATGGAGCCAGTGAGAGCCAGAGCCCAGTGACTGACGCTGGAGAGCAGTGAGAGACAGAGCAAGTGACTGATGCTGGAGAACAGTGAGAGCCATGGCCCATTACTTTCAGCATGGGAGCAGTGAGAGCTAGGACCAAGTGACTGATGCTGGAGAGCGGTGAAAGCCAGGGCCCAGTGAGTGACGCAGGAGAGCAGTGAGAGCCAGGGCCCAGTGACTGACGTTGGAGAGCAGTGAGAGCCAGGGCTAGAGACTGATGCTGGAGAGCAGTGATAGCCAGGGCCCAGTGACTGATGCTGATGAGCAATGAGAGCAAGGGCCCAGTGACTGAAGCTGGAGAGCAGTGAGATCCAGGGCTCAGTGACTGATGCTGGAGAGCAGTGAGAGCAAGGCCCAGTGACTGACACTGGAGAGCAGTGAGACCCAGGACCCAGTGACTGACGCTGGAGAGCAGTGAGAGCCAGGGCCCAGTGACTGATGAGGGAGAGCAGTGATAGGCAAGACCCAGTTCCAGACACTGGAGAGCAATGAGAACCAGGGTAGAGTGAATTACGCAGAAGAGCAGTGAGAGCCAGGGATAGTGACTGATGCTGGAGAGCAGTGAGAGCCACTGCTAGTGACTGATGCTGGAGAGCAGTGAGAGCCAGGGCCCAGTGACTGACGCTGGAGAAACGTGAGAGCCAGTGCCCAGTGCCTGATGCTGGAGAGCAGTGAGAGCCAGTGCTTAGTACTTTCAGCATTTGAGCAGTGAGTGCAAGGGCCCAGTGACTGATGCTGGAGACCAGTGAGAGCCAGGGCCCAGTGACTGACGCTGGAGAGCAGTGAGAACCAGGGCCGATGACTGACGTTGGAGAGCATTGAAAGCCAATGCCCAGTACTTTCAGCTTTGGAGAAGTGAGAGCCAGGGCCCAGTGACCGACACTGCAGAGCAGTGAGAGCCAGGGCCCAGTGACTGACACTGGAGAGCAGTGAGAGCCAGGGACCAGTGACTGACGCTCGAGAGCAATGAGAGCCAGGGCCCTGTGACTGACGCTGGAGAGCAGTGAGAGCCAGGGCTAGTGACTGATGCTGGAGAGCAGTGAGAGCCAGGGCTAGTGACTGATGCTGAAGAGCATTGAGAGACAAGGCCCAGAACTTACAGCATGGGAGCAGTGATAGCTAGGGCCCAGTGAATGATGCTGGAGAGCAGTGAAAGCTATGGCCCAGTGACTAACGCTGGAGAGCATTGAGAGCCAGGGCCCAGTGACTGACGCTGGAGAGCAGTGAGAGCCAGGGCCCAGTGACTGACACCGAAGAGCAGTGAGAGCCACAGCTAGTGACTCATGCTGGAGAGCAGTGAGAGTCAGGGCCCTGTACTTTCAGCTTGGGAGCATTGAGAGATAGCGTCCAGCGCCTGACACTGGAGAGCAGTGAGAGCCAGGGCCCATTGACTGACGCTGGAGAGCAGTGAGAGCCAGGGCTAGTTTCTAATGCTGGCGAGCAGTGAGAGCTAGGGTCCAGTACTTTCAGATTTGGTGCAGTGAGAGCTAGGGCCCAGTGACTGATGTTGGAGAGCAGTGAGAGCCAGGGCCCAGTGACTGACGTTGGAGAGCAGTGAGAGCCAGGGCTAGTTTCTAATGCTGGCGAGCAGTGAGAGCTAGGGTCCAGTACTTTCAGATTTGGTGCAGTGAGAGCTAGGACCCAGTGACTGATGTTGGAGAGCAGTGAGAGCCAGGGCCCAGTGACTGACGTTGGAGAGCAGTGAGAGCCAGGGCTAACGACTGATGCTGGAGAGCAGTGAGAGCAAAGGCCCACTACTTTCAGCTTGGGAGCAGTGAGAGCCAGGGCCCAGTGACTGACGTTGGAGAGCAGTGAGAGCCAGGGCTAGTTTCTAATGCTGGCGAGCAGTGAGAGCTAGGGTCCAGTACTTTCAGATTTGGTGCAGTGAGAGCTAGGGCCCAGTGACTGATGTTGGAGAGCAGTGAGAGCCAGGGCTAACGACTGATGCTGGAGAGCAGTGAGAGCAAAGGCCCACTACTTTCAGCTTGGGAGCAGTGAGAGCCAGGGCCCAGTGACTGACGCTGGAGAGCAGTGAGAGCCAGGGCCCAGTGACGGATGAGGGAGAGCAGTGAGAGCCAGGGTCCAGTTACTGACCCTGGAGAGCAGTGAAAGCCAGGGCCCAGTGACGGATGAGGGAGAGCAGTGAGAGCCAGGGTCCAGTTACTGACGCTGGAGAGCAGTGAGAGCCAGGACACAGTGACTGATGCTGGAGAGCAGTGAGAGCCAGTGCCCTGTGACTGACTCTGAACGGCAATGAGAGCCAGGGCTAGTGACCGATGCTGAAGAGCAGGGAGAGCTAGGGCCCAGTGACTGACGCCGCAGAGCAGTGAGAGCCAGCGCCCAGTGAATGACACTGGAGAGCAGTGAGAGCCAGGGCCCAGTGTCTGACGCTGGAGTGCGGTGATAGCCAGGGCCCAGTGACTGATGCTGGATAGCAGTGAGAGCCAGGGCTAGTGACTCATGCTGGAGAGCAGTGAGAGCCAGGGCCCAGTACTTTGAGCTTGGGAGCAGTGAGAGCTAGGTCCCAGTGACTGATGCTGGGAGCAGTGAGAGCCAGGACCCAGTGACTAACACTGGAGAGCAGTGAGAGCCAGGGCTAGTGACTGATGCTGAAGAGCAGTGAGAGCCAGGGCGCAGTGTCCGACGTTGCAGAGCAGTGAGAGCAAGGGCCCAGTGACTGAAGCTGGAGAGCAGTGAGATCCAGGGCCCAGTGACTGATGCTGGAGAGCAGTGAGAACCAGGGCCGATGACTAATGCTGGAGAGCATTGAAAGCCAAGGCCCAGTACTTTCAGCTTGGGAGAAGTGAGAGCTAGGGCCCAGTGACCAACACTGCAGAGCAGTGAGAGCCAGGGCCCAGTGACTGACGCTGGAGAGCAGTGAGAGCCAGGGCTAGTTTCTAATGCTGGCGAGCAGTGAGAGCTAGGGTCCAGTACTTTCAGATTTGGTGCAGTGAGAGCTAGGGCCCAGTGACTGATGTTGGAGAGCAGTGAGAGCCAGGGCCCAGTGACTGACGCTGGAGAGCAGTGAGAGCCAGGGCCCAGTGACTGACGTTGGAGAGCAGTGAGAGCCAGGGCTAACGACTGATGCTGGAGAGCAGTGAGAGCAAAGGCCCACTACTTTCAGCTTGGGAGCAGTGAGAGCTAGGGCCCAGTGACTGACACTTGAGAGCAGTGAGAGCCAGGGCCCAGTGACTGACGCTGGAGAGCAGTGAGAGCCAGGGCCCAGTGACGGATGAGGGAGAGCAGTGAGAGCCAGGGTCCAGTTACTGACGCTGGAGAGCAGTGAGAGCCAGGGCCCAGTGACGGATGAGGGAGAGCAGTGAGAGCCAGGTCCAGTTACTGACGCTGGAGAGCAGTGAGAGCCAGGACACAGTGACGGATGCTGGAGAGCAGTGAGAGCCAGTGCCCTATGACTGACTCTGAACGGCAATGAGAGCCAGGGCTAGTGACCGATGCTGAAGAGCAGGGAGAGCTAGGGCCCAGTGACTGACGCCGCAGAGCAGTGAGAGCCAGCGCCCAGTGACTGACGCTGGAGAGCAGTGAGAGCCAGGGCCCTGTACTTTCAGCTTGGGAGCATTGAGAGCTAGGGCCCAGTGCCTGACACTGGAGAGCAGTCAAAGCCAGGGCCCAGTGACTGACGCTGGAGAGCAGTTAGAGCCTGGATTAGTTACTAATGCTGGAGAGCAGTGAGAGCTAGAGCCCAGTACTTTCAGCTTTGGTGCAGGGAGAGCTAGGGCCCAGTGACTGATGTTGGAGAGCAGTGAGAGTCAGGGCACCGTGACTGATGCTGGAGAGCAGTGAGAGCCAGGGCCCAGTGACTGTCGCTGGAGAGCAGTGAGAGCCAGGGCTAATGACTGATGCTGGAGAGCAGTGAGAGCCAGGGCCCAGTGACTGTCGATGAAGAGCTGTGAGATCTACGGCCCTGTGACTGATCCTGAAGAGCAGTGAGATCCAGGGCCCAGTGCCTAACACTGGAGAGCAGTGAGAGCCAGGGCTAGTGACTAATCTGGAGAGCAGTGAGTGCCAGGGCTATTGACTGATGCTGGAGAGCAGTGATAGCCAGGGTCCAGTGACTGACTCTGGAGAGCAGTGAGAGCCAGGGCCCAGTGACTGATGCTGGAGAGCATTGAGATCCAGGGCCCAGTGACTGACCTGGAGAGCAGTGAGAGCCATGGCCCTGTGACTGACGCTGAAGTGCAGTGAGACCTAGGGCTCAGTGACTGATGGGGGAGAGCAGTGAGAGCCAGTGCCCAGTAATATCAACTTGGGAGCAGTGAGAGCTAGGGCCCAGTGACTGAAGCTGGAAAGCAGTGAGAGCTAGGGCCCAGTGACTGACGCTGAAGAGCAGTGAGATCCAGGGCCCAGTACTTTCAGCTTGGGAGCAGTGAGAGCTAGGGCCCAGACTAACACTGGAGAGCACTGAAAGGCCGGGCCCAGTACTTTCAGCTTGGGAGCAGTGAGATCCAGGGCCCAGTGACTGAAGCTGGAAAGCACTGAGAGCTAGGGCCCAGTGACTGACGCTGGAGAAACGTGAGAGCCAGTGCCCAGTGCCTGATGCTGGAGAGCAGTGAGAGCCAGTGCCCAGTACTTTCAGCAGTTGAGCAGTGAGTGCAAGGGCCCAGTGACTGATGCTGGAGACCAGTGAGAGCCAGGGCCCAGTGACTGACGCTGTAGAGCAGTGAGAGCCAGGGCCCAGTACGTTCAGCTTGGGAGAAGTGAGAGCTAGGGTCCAGTGACTGACGCTGCAGAGCAGTGAGAGCCAGCGCCCTGTGACTGACGCTGGAGAGCAGTCAGAGCCAGGGCCCAGTGACTGACACTGGAGAGCAGTGAGAGCCAAGGCTAGTGACTCATGCTGGAGAGCAGTGAGAGCTAGGGCCCACTACTTTCAGCTTGGGAGCATTGAGAGCTAGGGCCCAGTGCCTGACACTGGAGCGCAGTCAGAGCCAGGGCCCAGTGACTGACACTGGAGAGCAGGCAGAGCCAGGGCCCAGGGACTGACACTGGAGAGCAGTGAGAGCCAGGGCTAGTTACTAATGCTGGAGAGCCATGAGAGCTAGGGTCCAGTACTTTCAGATTTGGTGCAGTGAGAGTTAGGGCCCAGTGACTGATGTTGGAGAGCAGTGAGAGCCAGGGCCCAGTGACTGACGCTGGAGAGCAGTGAGAGCCAGGGCCCAGTGACTGACGCTGGAGAGCAGTGAGAGCCAGGGCTAATGAGTGATGCTGGAGAGCATTGAGAGACAAGGCCCAGTTCTTTCAGCTTGGGTGCAGTGAGAGCTAGGGCCCAGTGACTGACGCTGGAGAGCAGTGAGAGCCAGGGCCAGTGACTGACGCTCGAGAGCAGTGAGAGCCAGATCTAGTGACTGATGCTGGAGAGCAGTGAGAGCCAGTGCCCAGTACTTACAGCATGGGAGCAGTCAGAGCCAGGGCCCAGTGACTGATGCTGGAGAGCAGTTAGAGCCAGGGTTATTTACTAATGCTGGAGAGCAGTGAGATCCAGGGCCCAGTGACTGACGCCGCAGAGCAGTGAGAGCCAGCGCCCAGTGAATGACACTGGAGAGCAGTGAGAGCCAGGGCCCAGTGACTGTCGCTGGAGAGCAGTGAGAGCCAGGGTTTATGACTGATGCTGGAGAGCAGTGAGAGCCAAGGCCCAGTACTTTGAGCTTGGGAGCAGTGAGAGCTAGGTCCCAGTGACTGATGCTGGGAGCAGTGAGAGTCAGGACCCAGTGACTAACACTGGAGAGCAGTGAGAGCCAGGGCTAGTGACTGATGCTGAAGAGCAGTGAGAGCCAGGGCGCAGTGTCTGACGTTGCAGAGCAGTGAGAGCAAGGGCCCAGTGACTGAAGCTGGAGAGCAGTGAGATCCAGGGCCCAGTGACTGACACTGGAGAGCATTGAGAGCCAAGGCCCAGTACTTTCAGCTTGGGAGCAGTGAGAGCTAGGGCCGAGTGACTGACAACGGAGAGCAGTTAGAGCCAGGGTTAGTGACTCATGCTGGAGAGCAGTGAGAGCCAGGGTTAGTGACTCATGCTGGAGAGCAGTGAGAGCCAGGGTTAGTGACTCATGCTGGAGAGCAGTGAGAGTCAGGGCCCTGTACTTTCAGCTTGGGAGCATTGAGAGATAGCGCCCAGCGCCTGACACTGGAGAGCAGTGAGAGCCAGGGCCCAGTGACTGACGCTGGAGAGCAGTGAGAGCCAGAGCTAGTTTCTAATGCTGGCGAGCAGTGAGAGCTAGGGTCCAGTACTTTCAGATTTGGTGCAGTGAGAGCTAGGGCCCAGTGACTGATGTTGGAGAGCAGTGAGAACCAGGGCCCAGTGACTGACGTTGGAGAGCAGTGAGAGCCAGGGCTAGTTTCTAATGCTGGCGAGCAGTGAGAGCTAGGGTCCAGTACTTTCAGATTTGGTGCAGTGAGAGCTAGGGCCCAGTGACTGATGTTGGAGAGCAGTGAGAGCCAGGGCCCTATGACTGACTCTGAACGGCAATGAGAGCCAGGGCTAGTGACCGATGCTGAAGAGCAGGGAGAGCTAGGGCCCAGTGACTGACGCCGCAGAGCAGTGAGAGCCAGCGCCCAGTGACTGACGCTGGAGAGCAGTGAGAGCCAGGGCCCTGTACTTTCAGCTTGGGAGCATTGAGAGCTAGGGCCCAGTGCCTGACACTGGAGAGCAGTCAAAGCCAGGGCCCAGTGACTGACGCTGGAGAGCAGTTAGAGCCTGGATTAGTTACTAATGCTGGAGAGCAGTGAGAGCTAGAGCCCAGTACTTTCAGCTTTGGTGCAGGGAGAGCTAGGGCCCAGTGACTGATGTTGGAGAGCAGTGAGAGTCAGGGCACCGTGACTGATGCTGGAGAGCAGTGAGAGCCAGGGCCCAGTGACTGTCGCTGGAGAGCAGTGAGAGCCAGGGCTAATGACTGATGCTGGAGAGCAGTGAGAGCCAGGGCCCAGTGACTGTCGATGAAGAGCTGTGAGATCTACGGCCCTGTGACTGATCCTGAAGAGCAGTGAGATCCAGGGCCCAGTGCCTAACACTGGAGAGCAGTGAGAGCCAGGGCTAGTGACTAATCTGGAGAGCAGTGAGTGCCAGGGCTATTGACTGATGCTGGAGAGCAGTGATAGCCAGGGTCCAGTGACTGACTCTGGAGAGCAGTGAGAGCCAGGGCCCAGTGACTGATGCTGGAGAGCATTGAGATCCAGGGCCCAGTGACTGACCTGGAGAGCAGTGAGAGCCATGGCCCTGTGACTGACGCTGAAGTGCAGTGAGACCTAGGGCTCAGTGACTGATGGGGGAGAGCAGTGAGAGCCAGTGCCCAGTAATATCAACTTGGGAGCAGTGAGAGCTAGGGCCCAGTGACTGAAGCTGGAAAGCAGTGAGAGCTAGGGCCCAGTGACTGACGCTGAAGAGCAGTGAGATCCAGGGCCCAGTACTTTCAGCTTGGGAGCAGTGAGAGCTAGGGCCCAGACTAACACTGGAGAGCACTGAAAGGCCGGGCCCAGTACTTTCAGCTTGGGAGCAGTGAGATCCAGGGCCCAGTGACTGAAGCTGGAAAGCACTGAGAGCTAGGGCCCAGTGACTGACGCTGAAGAGCAGTGAGATCCAGGGCCCAGTACTTTCAGCTTGGGAGCAGTGAGAGCTAGGGCCCAGTGACTGACACTGGAGAGCAGTGAGAGCCAGGGCCCAGTGACTGATGCTGGAGTTCAGTGAGAGCCAGGGCCCAGTCTCTGACGCTGAAGGGAATCGAGTGCTGGGGCCCAGTGACTGATCCTGGTGAGCAGTGAGTGTCAGGGCCCAGTGCCTGACACTGGAGAGCATTGAGAGCCAGGGCCCAGTGCCTGACACTGGAAAGCAGTGAGAGCCAGGGCCCAGTGACTGACACTGAAGAGCAGTGAGAGCCAGGGACCAATGACTGATGCTGGAGAGCAGTGAGATCCAGGGCCGTGAGACTGACGCTGGATAGCCGTGAGAGCCAGGGCCCAGTGACTGATGATGGAGCCAGTGAGAGCCAGAGCCCAGTGACTGACGCTGGAGAGCAGTGAGAGACAGAGCAAGTGACTGATGCTGGAGAACAGTGAGAGCCATGGCCCATTACTTTCAGCATGGGAGCAGTGAGAGCTAGGACCAAGTGACTGACGCTGGAGAGCGGTGAAAGCCAGGGCCCAGTGAGTGATGCAGGAGAGCAGTGAGAGCCAGGGCCCAGTGACTGACATTGGAGAGCAGTGAGATCCAGGGCTAGAGACTGATGCTGGAGAGCAGTGATAGCCAGGGCCCAGTGACTGACGCTGATGAGCAATGAGAGCAAGGGCCCAGTGACTGAAGCTGGAGAGCAGTGAGATCCAGGGCTCAGTGACTGATGCTGGAGAGCAGTGAGAGCAAGGCCCAGTGACTGACACTGGAGAGCAGTGAGACCCAGGGCCCAGTGACTGACGCTGGAGAGCAGTGAGAGCCAGGGCCCAGTGACTGATGAGGGAGAGCAGTGAGAGGCAAGACCCAGTTCCAGACACTGGAGAACAATGAGAACCAGGGTAGAGTGACTTACGCTGAAAAGCAGTGAGAGCCAGGGATAGTGACTGATGCTGGAGAGCAGTGAGAGCCAGGGACCAGTGACTGACATTGGAGAGCAGTGAGAGCCACTGCTAGTGACTGATGCTGGAGAGCAGTGAGAGCCAGGGCCCAGTGACTGACGCTGGAGAAACGTGAGAGCCAGTGCCCAGTGCCTGATGCTGGAGAGCAGTGAGAGCCAGTGCCCAGTACTTTCAGCAGTTGAGCAGTGAGTGCAAGGGCCCAGTGACTGATGCTGGAGACCAGTGAGAGCCAGGGCCCAGTGACTGACGCTGTAGAGCAGTGAGAGCCAGGGCCCAGTACGTTCAGCTTGGGAGAAGTGAGAGCTAGGGTCCAGTGACTGACGCTGCAGAGCAGTGAGAGCCAGCGCCCTGTGACTGACGCTGGAGAGCAGTCAGAGCCAGGGCCCAGTGACTGACACTGGAGAGCAGTGAGAGCCAAGGCTAGTGACTCATGCTGGAGAGCAGTGAGAGCTAGGGCCCACTACTTTCAGCTTGGGAGCATTGAGAGCTAGGGCCCAGTGCCTGACACTGGAGCGCAGTCAGAGCCAGGGCCCAGTGACTGACACTGGAGAGCAGGCAGAGCCAGGGCCCAGGGACTGACACTGGAGAGCAGTGAGAGCCAGGGCTAGTTACTAATGCTGGAGAGCCATGAGAGCTAGGGTCCAGTACTTTCAGATTTGGTGCAGTGAGAGTTAGGGCCCAGTGACTGATGTTGGAGAGCAGTGAGAGCCAGGGCTAATGAGTGATGCTGGAGAGCATTGAGAGACAAGGCCCAGTTCTTTCAGCTTGGGTGCAGTGAGAGCTAGGGCCCAGTGACTGACGCTGGAGAGCAGTGAGAGCCAGGGCCAGTGACTGACGCTCGAGAGCAGTGAGAGCCAGATCTAGTGACTGATGCTGGAGAGCAGTGAGAGCCAGTGCCCAGTACTTACAGCATGGGAGCAGTCAGAGCCAGGGCCCAGTGACTGATGCTGGAGAGCAGTTAGAGCCAGGGTTATTTACTAATGCTGGAGAGCAGTGAGATCCAGGGCCCAGTGACTGACGCCGCAGAGCAGTGAGAGCCAGCGCCCAGTGAATGACACTGGAGAGCAGTGAGAGCCAGGGCCCAGTGACTGTCGCTGGAGAGCAGTGAGAGCCAGGGTTTATGACTGATGCTGGAGAGCAGTGAGAGCCAAGGCCCAGTACTTTGAGCTTGGGAGCAGTGAGAGCTAGGTCCCAGTGACTGATGCTGGGAGCAGTGAGAGTCAGGACCCAGTGACTAACACTGGAGAGCAGTGAGAGCCAGGGCTAGTGACTGATGCTGAAGAGCAGTGAGAGCCAGGGCGCAGTGTCTGACGTTGCAGAGCAGTGAGAGCAAGGGCCCAGTGACTGAAGCTGGAGAGCAGTGAGATCCAGGGCCCAGTGACTGACACTGGAGAGCATTGAGAGCCAAGGCCCAGTACTTTCAGCTTGGGAGCAGTGAGAGCTAGGGCCGAGTGACTGACAACGGAGAGCAGTTAGAGCCAGGGTTAGTGACTCATGCTGGAGAGCAGTGAGAGCCAGGGTTAGTGACTCATGCTGGAGAGCAGTGAGAGCCAGGGCCCTGTACTTTCAGCTTGGGAGCATTGAGAGATAGCGCCCAGCGCCTGACACTGGAGAGCAGTGAGAGCCAGGGCCCAGTGACTGACGCTGGAGAGCAGTGAGAGCCAGAGCTAGTTTCTAATGCTGGCGAGCAGTGAGAGCTAGGGTCCAGTACTTTCAGATTTGGTGCAGTGAGAGCTAGGGCCCAGTGACTGATGTTGGAGAGCAGTGAGAACCAGGGCCCAGTGACTGACGTTGGAGAGCAGTGAGAGCCAGGGCTAGTTTCTAATGCTGGCGAGCAGTGAGAGCTAGGGTCCAGTACTTTCAGATTTGGTGCAGTGAGAGCTAGGGCCCAGTGACTGATGTTGGAGAGCAGTGAGAGCCAGGGCCCAGTGACTGACGTTGGAGAGCAGTGAGAGCCAGGGCTAACGACTGATGCTGGAGAGCAGTGAGAGCCAAGGCCCACTACTTTCAGCTTGGGAGCAGTGAGAGCCAGGGCCCAGTGACTGAAGCTGGAGAGCAGTGAGAGCCAGGGCCCAGTGACGGATGAGGGAGAGCAGTGAGAGCCAGGGTCCAGTTACTGACGCTGGAGAGCAGTGAGAGCTAGGGCCCAGTGACTGACGCTCGAGAGCAATGAGACCCAGTGCCCTGTGACTGACTCTGAACGGCAATGAGAGCCAGGGCTTGTGACCGATGCTGAAAAGCAGGGCGAGCTAGGGCCCAGTGACTGACGCCGCAGAGCAGTGAGAGCCAGCGCCCAGTGAATGACACTGGAGAGCAGAGAGAGCTAGGGCACAGTGACTCATGCTGGAGAGCAGTGAGAGCCAGGGCCCTGTACTTTCAGCTTGGGAGCATTGAGAGCTAGGGCCCAGTGCCTGACACTGGAGAGCAGTTAGAGCCTGGATTAGTTACTAATGCTGGAGAGCAGTGAGAGCTAGAGCCCAGTACTTTCAGCTTTGGTGCAGGGAGAGCTGGGGCCCAGTGACTGATGTTGGAGAGCAGTGAGAGCCAGGGCCCAGTGACTGTCGCTGGAGAGCAGTGAGAGCCAGGGCTAATGACTGATGCTGGAGAGCAGTGAGAGCCAGGGCCCAGTGACTGACGCTGATGATCAGTGGGAGCCAGGGACCAGTGACTGACTCTGGAGAGCAGTGAGAGCCAGGGCCCAGTGACTGATGCTGGAGAGCATTGAGATCCAGGGCCCAGTGACTGACCTGGAGAGCAGTGAGAGCCATGGCCCTGTGACTGATGCTGTAGAGCAGTGAGACCTAGGGCTCAGTGACTGATGGGGGAGAGCAGTGAGAGCCAGTGCCCAGTACTTTCAACTTGGGAGCAGTGAGAGCTAGGGCCCAGTGACTGACGCTGGAGAGCAGTGAGAGCTAGGGCCCAGTGACTGACGCTGAAGAGCCGTGAGAACAAGGGCCCAGTACTTTCAACTTGGGAGCAGTGAGAGCTAGGCCCCAGACTGACGCTGGAGAGCAGTGAGAGCCAGGGCCCAGTACTTTAAGCTTGGCGCACTGAGAGCTAGGGCCCAGTGACTGACGCTGGAGAGCAGTGAGATCCTGGGCCGTGAGACTGACGCTGGAGAGCAGTGAGAGCCAGGGCCCAGTGACTGATGATGGAGCCAGTGTGAGCCAGAGCCCAGTGACTGACACTGGAGAGCAGTGAGAGCCAGAGCAAGTGACTGATGCTGGAGATCATTGAGAGACATGGCCCATTACTTTCAGCATGGGAGCAGTGAGAGCTAGGGCCCAATGACTGATGCTGGAGAGCAGTGAAAGCCCGGGCCCCGTGACTGATGCTGGAGAGCATTGAGAGCCAGGGCTGGTGACTGATTCTGGAGAGCAGTGAGAGCCAGGGACCAGTGACTGACGTTGGAGAGCAGTGAGAGCCAGGGCCCAGTGACTGATGCTGGAGAGCATTGAGAGCCAGGGCCTAGTGACTGACGCTTATGAGCAGTGAGAGCCAGGGCCCAGTGACTGAAGCTGGAGAGCAGTGAAATCCACGGCCCAGTGACTGACGCTGGAGAGACGTGAGAGCCAGGGCCCAGTGACTGATGCTGGAGAGCAGTGAGAGCCAGTGCCCAGTACTTTCAGCATGGGAGCAGTGAGAGCAAGGGCCCACTGACTGATGCTGGAGACCAGTGAGAGCCAGAGACCAATGACTGACACTGGAGAGCAGTGAGAGCCAGGGCCCAGTGACTGATGCTGGAGAGCATTGAGAGCCAGGGCGAGTGACTGATGCTGGAGAAAAGTGAGAGCCAGTGCCCAGTACTTTCAGCATGGGAGCAGTGAGAGCAAGGGCCCACTGACTGATGCTGGAGACCAGTGAGAGCCAGAGACCAATGACTGACACTGGAGAGCAGTGAGAGCCAGCGCCCAGTGATTGACACTGGTGTGCAGTGAGAGCCAGGGCCCAGTGTCTGACACTGGAGAGCATTGAGAGCCAGGGCCCAGTGACTGATGCTGGAGAGCATTGAGAGCCAGGGCTAGTGACTGATGCTGGAGAAAAGTGAGAGCCAGTGCCCAGTACTTTCAGCATGGGAGCAGTGAGAGCAAGGGCCCACTGACTGATGCTGGAGACCAGTGAGAGCCAGAGACCAATGACTGACACTGGAGAGCAGTGAGAGCCAGCGCCCAGTGATTGACACTGGAGTGCAGTGAGAGCCAGGGCCCAGTGACTGACACTGGAGAGCATTGAGAGCCAGGGCCCAGTGACTGACGCTGGAGAGCAGTGAGAGCCAGGGCCCAGTGACTGACACTGAAGAGCAGTGAGAATCAGGGCTAGTGACTGATGCTGGAGATAAGTGAGAGCCAGTGCCCAGTACTTTCAGCATGGGAGCAGTGAGAGCAAGGGCCCAGTAACTGATGCTGGAGAGCAGTGAGAGCCAGGGCCCAGTGACTGACATTGGAGAGCAGTGAGAGCCAGCGCCCGGTGATTGACACTGGAGTGCAGTGAGAGCCAGGGCCCAGTGACTGACACTGGAGAGCATTGAGAGCCAGGGTCCAGTGACTGATGCTGGAGAGCAGTGAGAGCCAGCGCCCAGTGATTGACACTGGAGTGCAGTGATAGCAAGGTCCAAGTGACTGACGCTGGAGTGCAGTGAGAGCCAGGGCCCAGTGCCTATCGCTGGAGAGCAGTGATAGCCAGGGCCCTGTGACTGACGCTGAAGAGCAGTGTGAGCCAGGGCTTGTGACTCATGCTGGTAGAGCAGTGAGAGCAAGGTCCCAGTGACTGACGCTGGAGTGCAGTGAGAGCCAGGGCCCAGTGCCTAACAGTGGAGAGCAGTGCGAGCCAGGACCCAGTGACTGACACTGAGAGCATTGAGAGCCAGGACCCAGTGACTGACACTGAGAGCATTGAGAGCCAGGACCCAGTGACTGACACTGAGAGCATTGAGAGCCAGGGCCCAGTGACTGACGCTGGAGAGCATTGAGAGCCAGGGCCCAGTGACTGACGCTGGAGAGCAGTGAGAGCCATGATTAGTGACTGACGCTGGAGAGCAGTGAGAGCGAGGGTCCACTACTTTCAGCTTGGGAGAAATGAGAGTTTGGGCCCAGTGACTGATGTTGGAGTGCAGTGAGAGCCAGGGCTGGTGACTGATGCTGGAGACCAGTGAGCGCCAGGGCCCAGTGACTGATGCTGGAGAGCAGTGAGATCCAGGGCCCAGTGATTGAAGTTGTAGAGCAGTGAGATCCAGGGCCCAGTGACTGATGCTGGAGAGCAGTGAGAGCTAGGGCCCAGTGACTGTCGCTGAAGAGCAGTGAGAGCTAGAGCCCAATTCCAGACACTGGAGAGCTGTGAGAGCCAGTGTACAGTGACTTACGCTGTAGAGCAGTGAGAGCCAGGGCCTAGTGACTGACGCTTATGAGCAGTGAGAGCCAGGGCCCAGTGACTGATGCTGGAGACCAGTGAGAGCCAGGGCCCAGTGTCTGATGCTGAAGAGCAGTGAGAGCCAGGGCTAGTGACTGATGCTGGAGATAAGTGAGAGCCAGGACCCAGTGACTGACGCTGGGTACCAGTGAGAGCCAGGGCCCAGTGACTGATGATGGAGAGCATTGAGAGCCAGGGCCCAGTGACTGACACTGGAGAGCAGTGAGAGCCAGCGACCAGTGATTGACACTGGAGTGCAGTGAGAACCAGGGCCCAGTGCCTAACAATGGAGAGCAGTGCGAGCCAGGGCCCAGTGACTGACACTGGAGAGCAGTGAGAGCCAGGGCCCAGTACTTGCAGCTTGGGAGCATTGAGAGCTAGGCCCCAGACGGATGCTGGAGAGTATTGAGAGCCAGGGCCCTGTTACTGACGCTGAAGAGCAGTGAGAGCCAGGGCCCAGTACTTTCAACTTGGGAGCAGTGAGAGCCAGGGCCCAGTGACTGACGCCGAAGAGCAGTGAGAGCCAGTGCCCAGTGACTGATGCTGGAGAGCAGTTAGAGCCTGGGTTAGTTACTAATGCTGGAGAGCAGTGAGAGCTAGAGCCCAGTACTTTCAGCTTTGGTGCAGGGCGAGCTAGGGCCCAGTGACTGATGTTGAAGAGCAGTGAGAGCCAGGGCCCCGTGACTGATGCTGGAGAGCAGTGAGAGCCAGGGCCCAGTGACTGACCCTGGAGAGCAGTGAGAGCCAGGGCCCAGTGACTGACGCTGGAGAGCAGTTAGAGCCAGGGCCCAGTGACTGACGCTGGAGAGCAGTGAGTGCCAGGGCCCAGTGACTGTCGTGGAGAGCAGTGAGAGCCAGGGCTAATGACTGATGCTGGAGAGCAGTGAGAGCCAAGGCCCAGTACTTTCAGCTTGTGAGCAGTGAGAGCTAGGGCCCAGTGACTGACGCTGGAGTGTTTTGAGAGCCATTGGTCAGTACTTTCAACTATGGAGCCGTGAGAACCAGGGGGCAGTGGCTGAGACTGGGGATCAGTGAGAGACTGGGCCTAGTAACTGAAATGGAGGAGGAGTGTGAGCCAGGACCCAGTGACTGAGACTTAGATCAGAGAGCATTGAGAGCCAGAGAGCAGTTGCAGAGGCCAAGGAGCAATCAGAGCAAGGGCCCTCTGAGTGAGGCTGGGGAGCATGGAGAGCTAGGGGCCAGTGACCTAGGCTGGAAAGCAGTGAGAGCCAGGGCCTAGTAACTGGGACTGAGACCAGGGACCAGTGAGAGCCAGGGGCCTGTAACTGAGACTGGGTAGCTGTGTGAGCCAGGCAACCAGTGCGACTGGGGAGCAGTGAGAGCCAGGGACCATTAACTAAGACTGAGACCAAGAAGCAGTGAGAGCCAGGGACCAGTGACTGAGACCAAGGGGCAATATGAGTCAGGGCCAAGTAACTGAACCTGAGACAGGGGAGCAGTGAGAGCCAGGGGCCAGTAACTACGACTGGGGAGCAGTTATAAAACTGAGGATCTGTGGGAGCCAGGGGCCAATGACAGAGACTGAGGAGCAGTGAGTGCCAGGGAGCAGTAACTGATACTGAGGAACAATGAGAGCCAGGGGCCAGTGACCTAGGCTGAAGAGCAGTGAGAACCAAGGCTCAGTAACTGAGACTGAGACCGAGGAGCAGTGAGAGCCAGGGGCCAGTGGCTGAGACCAAAGAACAGTAAGGTCCCGGGCCCAGTAACTGAGGCCGGGGAAGAGCGATAGCTCGGCCCCAGTGACTGAGACTTAGATGGTGGGGGGGAGTGGGGAGGTGGGGGCGGTGGTGGGGAGCATTGAGAGACTGGGACCAATGTTGAGGCCAAGGGGAAGTGAGAACCAGGGACCTGTCGCTGACACCGAGCAGCAGAGAGAGCCAGCAGCCAGGGACCGAGGCTGGGGAGCAGGGAGAGCCAGGGGCCAGTGACTAAGACAGGAAGCAGTGAGAGCCAGGGCCCAGTGAATGAGACTGAGACCAGGGAACAGTGACAGCCAGGGACCTGTGACTGAGATCAAGCAGTAGTGAGAGCCTGGAGCCAGTGAGTGAAACTGGGGAGCAGTGAGAGCCAGGGGCCAGGGACAAAGAGTGGGGAGCTGTGAGAGACAGGGCACAGTAAATTCGACAATTCCCAGTGGCTCAATGTGTGACACTCTGTAATTATACTTTGGGACATTGTTCCCTGGGACAAAATGTGTGATATTCGGTCATTATATATAGAGACACAGTTCCTGTGATACACTGTGTGATAATCTGTAATTATACATTGGGATATTGTTCCCAGTGACAAACTTTGTGATACTGTATATTTGTACATGTTCCCTATGTGACATTGTGTGAGATTCTTTAATTACAAATCAGAAACTTTTTCCTGTGTCACACTGAGTGATACTGAGTAATTATGCAGGGAGACACTGTTCCCTGTGAGATACTGTGTCACATTCTGTAATTCAACATTGGCAAACTGCTTCCTGTGTCTCACTGTGTGATATTGTGTAATTATACATTGAGACTCTGTTCCCTGTGTTGCACTATTTGATATTCTATAATTATACATGGGGCACAGTTCCCTGTGTCATAATGTACGATATTCTGTAACTAAACAGCGGGACACTGTTCCCTGTGTCACATTGTGTGATATTCTGTAACTACACAGCAGGACACTGTTCCCTGTGTCACACTGTGTGACATTCTGTAATTATACTTTTGGTCACAGATCTCTATGTCACACTGAATGATATTCTGAAATTATATATAGGGACACTGCTCCCCACAACACAATGTGTGATCATCTGTAAATATACATTGGGACACTATTCCTTATGACACAATGATGCTCCGTAACTATATATCAGGACACTGCTCCCTGTGTCACATTCTCTGATATTCCGTAATTATACATCGGGGCACTGTTCACTGCGTCACATTGTATGATATTCTATAACTATACATTGGGACAACATTCACACACTGTGTGATGTTCTATAATTATACATTGGGGCACTGTTCCCTGTGTCACACTGTGTGATATTATGCAATTATACATTGGGAACTTGTTCCCTGTGTCACACGGTGACATTCTGTATTTATACATCAGGACACAGAATCTTGTGTCACACTGTGCAAGATTGTGTAACAATACGCTAGGATACGCTGTTCCCTGGGTCAAACCGTGTAGATTCTGTCAATACAAACTGGGAAATCGTTCCCTGTATTCCAGGTTGCCATATTCTGCAATTATACATCGGGAAACTGTTCCCTGTGACACACTGAGTGTCACTTTCTAATTATACACTGTATGATGTTCTGTAATTGTACATTGGGACACTATTCCCTGTGTCACACTGTGTGCTGTGCTGTAATTATATATATGAACACTGTTCTGTGTGAATCACAGTGAGATATTGTCTAATTATACATTGTGACACTGTTCCCTGTGTCAGCCTGTGTGATATTCTGTATTTATACATTGGATCCCCATTACCAGTGAGACACAATGTAGCTCCTCTCAATACATACTGGGAAGTTGTTCCCTGTGTCACAGTGTGCGATATTCTGTAATTATACATTGGGACACTGTTCCTTGTGTAACAATGTACAAAATTATGTAATTATACATTGGGACACTGTTCCCTGTGATAAAATGTGTGACATTCTGTAATTATACAATGATACAAGGTTCCCTGTGTCACACTGTGTGATATTATGTGATTAAGCATTGGGACAATGTTCCCTGTGTCACACTGGGTGACATTACGTAAGCATACATTGGGAAACTGTTCCCTGTGTCACAATGCTTGACATTGTCTAATTATAAATTGTCACATTGTAGCCCGTGACACATTGCGTGATATTCTGTAGTTATGCATTGGGACACTGTACCTGGGGTGTGACATTATGAAATTGTACATTGGGACACTGTTCCCTGTGTCACAATGTGTGACATTATGTAATTCTACATTGGGTCACTGTTCACTGTGTCACACTGCGTGATACTGTCTAATTATACATTGTGGCACTGTTACCTGTGTCACACACTGTATGATATTCTATAATTATTCATTGGGACACTATTCCCTGTGTCACAATTTGTGATATTCTGTAATTATTCATTGGCCACTGTTCCCTGTGTGAAACAATGTGACATTCTGTAATTATATATAGGAACACTGTTCAATGAGTCACACTCTGTGACGTTATGTAATTATACATTTGGACACTGTTCCCTGTGTAACAATGTATGAAGTTATGTAATTATACATTGGGACACTGTTCCCTGTGTCACAATGTGTGACATTATGTAATTCTACATTGGGTCACTGTTCACTGTGTCACACTGCGTGATACTGTCTAATTATACATTGTGGCACTGTTACCTGTGTCACACACTGTGTGATATTCTATAATTATTCATTGGGACACTATTCCCTGTGTCACAATTTGTGATATTCTGTAATTATTCATTGGCCACTGTTCCCTGTGTGAAACAATGTGACATTCTGTAATTATATATAGGAACACTGTTCAATGAGTCACACTCTGTGATGTTATGTAATTATACTTTTGGACACTGTTCCCTGTGTAACAATGTATGAAATTATGTAATTATACATTGGGACACTGTTCCCTGTGTCACACTTTGCGACACTGTCTAATTATAAATTGTCACACTGTTGCCTGCAACACATTGTGTGATATTATGTGATTCTACATTGGGACACTGTACCCTGTGTCACAATGCGTGATATTCTGTAATTATACATTAGGACACAGCTCCCTATCTCACATTCAGTGATATTCTGTAATAAATCATTGGGACTCTGTTCCCTATATAGCACTGGATGATATTCTTTAATCATTAGGACACGATTCCCTGTGTCACACTGTGTGATGTTCTGTAAATATACATATGGACACTGTCCTGTGTCACACACAGTGTGATATTGCCTAATTATACATTGTGACACTGTTCCTTGTGTCACACTGTGTGATATCCTGTAATTATACATTGGGACACTATTCCCTGCGCCACACGGCGTGATGATCTGTAATTACACATATGGACACTTTTCTGTGTGAAACACAATTTGGTATTGACTAATTATACAATGTGACTCTGTTCCCTGTGACACACTGTATGCTATTGTGTAATTATACATATGGACACTGTTCCGCGTGAAACACAGTGAGATATTGTCTAATTGTACATTGTGACTCTGTTCCCTGTGTCAGCCTGTGTGATATTCTGTAATTATACATTGGATCACCATTACCTGTGGGACACAATGTAGCTCCTCTCAATACACAATGGGAAATTGTTCCCTGTGTCACAGTGAGCGATATTCTGTAATTATACATTGGGACACTGACCCCTGTGACACAATGTGTGACATTCTGTAATCATGCATTGGGGCACTGTTCCCCGTCTCACACTGTGTAATATTATGTGATTAAACATTGGGACTCTGTTGCCTGTCTCACACTGGGTGACATTATGAAATTATACATTGGGACACTGTTCCCTGTGTCACAATGTGCGACATTACATAATTCTACATTGGGTCACTATTCACTGTGTCACTCTGCGTGTTACTGTCTAATCATACATTGTGACACCATTAGCTGTGTCACAGACTGTGTGATATTCTATAATTATACATTGGGACACTATACACTGTGTCACAATCCGTGATATTCTGTAATTATACATTGGCCACTGTTCCCTGTGTGAAAAAATGTGACATTCTGTAATTATACATATGAACACTGTTCACTGAGTCTCACTCTGTGATGTTATGTAATTATACTTTTGGACACTGTTCCCTGTGTAACAATGTATGAAATTATGTAATTATACATTGGGACACTGTTCGCTGTGACATTCTGAAATTATATGTAGGGACACTGTTCCTTGTCTCACACTGTGTGACACTGTCTAATTATAAATTGTCACACTGTTGCCTGCGACACATTGTGTGATATTCTGTGATTCTACATTGGGACACTGTAATCTGTGTCACAATGTGTGATATTCTGTAATTATACATTAGGATACTGCTCCCTATCTCACATTAAGTGATATTCCGTAATAAATCATTGGGACTCTGTTCCCTATCTAGAACTGGACGATATTCTTAAATTAATCATTAGGACACGGTTCCCTGTGTCACACTGTGTGATGTTCTGTAAATATACATATGGATACTATTCTGTGTGACACACAGTGTGATATTGCCTAATTATACATTGGGACACTATTCCCTGTGTCACACGGTGTGATGATCTGTAATTACACATATGGACACTTTTCTGTGTGAAACACAGTGTGGTTTGACTAATTATACAATGTGACACTGTTCCCTGTGTCACACTGTATGCTATTCTGTAATTATACATATGGACACTGTTCCGCGTGAAACACAGTGAGATATTGTCCAATTATACATTGTGACACTGTTCCCTGTGTCAGCCTGTATTTATACATTGGATCACAATTACCTGTGGGACACAATGTAGCTCCTCTCAATATACACTGGGAAATTGTTCCATGTCACAGTGTGTGATATTCTGTAATTATACATAGGGACACTGACCCCTGTGACACACTGTGTGACATTCTGTAATTATGCATTGTGGCACTGTTCCCTGTCTCCCACTGTGTAATAATATGTGATTAAACATTGGGACTCTCTTGCCTGTGTCACATTGTGTGACATTATGAAATTATACATTGGGACACTGTTCCCTTTGTCACACTGAATGACACTGTCTAATTATAATTGTGACAGTGTTACCTGTGACACAATGCATGATATTCTGTAATTATACATTGGGACACTGTTCCCTATGTCACGCTGCATGATACTGTCTAATTATACATTGTGACACTGTTACCTGTGACACGCTGTGCCATATTCTGTAATTATACATTGGCCACTGTTTCCTGTGTGACACAATGTGACATTCTGTAACTATACATAGGAACACTGTTCCCTGAGTCACACTGTGAGACTTTATGTAATTATACATTGGAACAGTGTTCCCTGTGATACAATGTGCGATATCATGTAATTAAACATCGGGACACTGTTCCCTGTGTAACAATGTATGAAATTATGTAATTATATATTGGGACACTGTACCTGTGATAAAACATGTGACATTCTGTAATTATACATTGGGACACTGTTGCCTGTCTCAAGCTCTGTGATATTATGTGATTAAACATTGGGACACTGTTCCCTGTGTCACACTGTGTGACATTATGAAATTATGCATTGGAACACTGTTCCATGTGTCACAATGTGTGTCATTATGAAATTATATATTGGGTCTCTGTTCACTGTGTCACACTGCGTGATATTGTCTAATTATACATTGTGACACTGTTACCTGTGACACACTGTGTGATATTCTGTAATTATACATTGGGACACTATTCACTGTGTCACAATCTGTGATATTCTGTAATTATATTTTGGCCACTCTTCCCTGTGTGACACAATATGACATTCTGTAATTATACATAGGAACACTGTTCCCTGAGTCACACTCTGTGATGTTATGTAATTATACTTTTGGACACTGTTCACTGTGTAACAATGTATGAAATTATGTAATTATACATTGGGACGCATTTCCCTGTGATAAAATGTGTGACACTCTGAAATTATACATAGGGACACTGTTCCGTTTGTCACACTGTATGACACTGCCTAATTATACATTGTCACACTGTTGCCTGCGACACATTGTGTGATATTCTTTGATTCTACATTGGGACACTGTACCCTGTGTCACAATGTGTGATATTCTGTAATTATACATTAGGACACAGCTCCCTATCTCACATTCAGTGATACTCCTTAATAAATCATTGGGATTCTGTTCCCTATATAGCACTGGATGATATTCCTTAATTAATCATTAGGACACGGCACCCTGTGTCACACTGTGTGATGTTCTGTAAATATACATATGGACACTGTTCTGTGTCACACACAGTGTGATATTGCCTAATTATACATTGTGACAATGTTCCTTGTGTCACACTGTGCGATATCCTGTAATTATTCATAGGGACAATGTTCCCTGTGTCACACTGTGTGATATTATGTGAATAAACATTGGGACACTGTTCCCTGTGTCACATTGTGTGACATTATGTCATTATACATTGGGACACTGTTCCCTGTGTAACACTGCGTGACACTGTCAAATTATAAAGTGTTACCTTGCTGCCTGTGACACATTGTGTGATATTCCGTGATTATACATTGGGAACCTGCACCCTGTGTCACACTGTATGATATTCTGTAATTGTACATTTGGACCCTGTTCCCTGTGTTAAAATGTGTGACATTCTGTAATTATACATATGGACACTGTTCTGTGTGAAATACAGTGAGATATTGTCTAATTACACATTGTGACACTGTTCCCTGTGTCAGCCTGTGAGATATTCTGTAATTATACATTGGGACGCTGACCCCTGTGACACACTGTGTGACATTCTGTAATTATGCATTGGGGCACTGTTCCCTGTGTCACAATGTGTGACATTATGTTATTATACATTGGGTCTCTGTTTACTGTGTCACAATGCGTGATACTGTCTAATTATAATTTGTGACACTGTTACCTGTGACACACTGTGTGATATTATGTAATTATACATTGGCCACTGTTCCCTGTGTGAAAAAATGTGACATTCTGTAATTATACATATGAACACTGTTCACTGAGTCTCACTCTGTGATGTTATGTAATTATACTTTTGGACACTGTTCCCTGTGTAACAATGTATGAAATTATGTAATTATACATTGGGACACTGTTCGCTGTGACATTCTGAAATTATATGTAGGGACACTGTTCCTTGTCTCACACTGTGTGACACTGTCTAATTATAAATTGTCACACTGTTGCCTGCGACACATTGTGTGATATTCTGTGATTCTACATTGGGACACTGTAATCTGTGTCACAATGTGTGATATTCTGTAATTATACATTAGGATACTGCTCCCTATCTCACATTAAGTGATATTCCGTAATAAATCATTGGGACTCTGTTCCCTATCTAGAACTGGACGATATTCTTAAATTAATCATTAGGACACGGTTCCCTGTGTCACACTGTGTGATGTTCTGTAAATATACATATGGATACTATTCTGTGTGACACACAGTGTGATATTGCCTAATTATACATTGGGACACTATTCCCTGTGTCACACGGTGTGATGATCTGTAATTACACATATGGACACTTTTCTGTGTGAAACACAGTGTGGTTTGACTAATTATACAATGTGACACTGTTCCCTGTGTCACACTGTATGCTATTCTGTAATTATACATATGGACACTGTTCCGCGTGAAACACAGTGAGATATTGTCCAATTATACATTGTGACACTGTTCCCTGTGTCAGCCTGTATTTATACATTGGATCACAATTACCTGTGGGACACAATGTAGCTCCTCTCAATATACACTGGGAAATTGTTCCATGTCACAGTGTGTGATATTCTGTAATTATACATAGGGACACTGACCCCTGTGACACACTGTGTGACATTCTGTAATTATGCATTGTGGCACTGTTCCCTGTCTCCCACTGTGTAATAATATGTGATTAAACATTGGGACTCTCTTGCCTGTGTCACATTGTGTGACATTATGAAATTATACATTGGGACACTGTTCCCTTTGTCACACTGAATGACACTGTCTAATTATAATTGTGACAGTGTTACCTGTGACACAATGCATGATATTCTGTAATTATACATTGGGACACTGTTCCCTATGTCACGCTGCATGATACTGTCTAATTATACATTGTGACACTGTTACCTGTGACACGCTGTGCCATATTCTGTAATTATACATTGGCCACTGTTTCCTGTGTGACACAATGTGACATTCTGTAACTATACATAGGAACACTGTTCCCTGAGTCACACTGTGAGACTTTATGTAATTATACATTGGAACAGTGTTCCCTGTGATACAATGTGTGTCATTATGAAATTATATATTGGGTCTCTGTTCACTGTGTCACACTGCGTGATATTGTCTAATTATACATTGTGACACTGTTACCTGTGACACACTGTGTGATATTCTGTAATTATACATTGGGACACTATTCACTGTGTCACAATCTGTGATATTCTGTAATTATATTTTGGCCACTCTTCCCTGTGTGACACAATATGACATTCTGTAATTATACATAGGAACACTGTTCCCTGAGTCACACTCTGTGATGTTATGTAATTATACTTTTGGACACTGTTCACTGTGTAACAATGTATGAAATTATGTAATTATACATTGGGACGCAGTTCCCTGTGATAAAATGTGTGACACTCTGAAATTATACATAGGGACACTGTTCCGTTTGTCACACGGCATGACACTGCCTAATTATACATTGTCACACTGTTGCCTGCGACACATTGTGTGATATTCTTTGATTCTACATTGGGACACTGTACCCTGTGTCACAATGTGTGATATTCTGTAATTATACATTAGGACACAGCTCCCTATCTCACATTCAGTGATACTCCTTAATAAATCATTGGGATTCTGTTCCCTATATAGCACTGGATGATATTCCTTAATTAATCATTAGGACACGGCACCCTGTGTCACACTGTGTGATGTTCTGTAAATATACATATGGACACTGTTCTGTGTCACACACAGTGTGATATTGCCTAATTATACATTGTGACAATGTTCCTTGTGTCACACTGTGCGATATCCTGTAATTATTCATAGGGACAATGTTCCCTGTGTCACACTGTGTGATATTATGTGAATAAACATTGGGACACTGTTCCCTGTGTCACATTGTGTGACATTATGTCATTATACATTGGGACACTGTTCCCTGTGTAACACTGCGTGACACTGTCAAATTATAAAGTGTTACCTTGCTGCCTGTGACACATTGTGTGATATTCCGTGATTATACATTGGGAACCTGCACCCTGTGTCACACTGTATGATATTCTGTAATTGTACATTTGGACCCTGTTCCCTGTGTTAAAATGTGTGACATTCTGTAATTATACATATGGACACTGTTCTGTGTGAAATACAGTGAGATATTGTCTAATTACACATTGTGACACTGTTCCCTGTGTCAGCCTGTGAGATATTCTGTAATTATACATTGGGACGCTGACCCCTGTGACACACTGTGTGACATTCTGTAATTATGCATTGGGGCACTGTTCCCTGTGTCACAATGTGTGACATTATGTTATTATACATTGGGTCTCTGTTTACTGTGTCACAATGCGTGATACTGTCTAATTATAATTTGTGACACTGTTACCTGTGACACACTGTGTGATATTATGTAATTATACATTGGCCACTGTTCCCTGTGTGAAAAAATGTGACATTCTGTAATTATACATATGAACACTGTTCACTGAGTCTCACTCTGTGATGTTATGTAATTATACTTTTGGACACTGTTCCCTGTGTAACAATGTATGAAATTATGTAATTATACATTGGGACACTGTTCGCTGTGACATTCTGAAATTATATGTAGGGACACTGTTCCTTGTCTCACACTGTGTGACACTGTCTAATTATAAATTGTCACACTGTTGCCTGCGACACATTGTGTGATATTCTGTGATTCTACATTGGGACACTGTAATCTGTGTCACAATGTGTGATATTCTGTAATTATACATTAGGATACTGCTCCCTATCTCACATTAAGTGATATTCCGTAATAAATCATTGGGACTCTGTTCCCTATCTAGAACTGGACGATATTCTTAAATTAATCATTAGGACACAGTTCCCTGTGTCACACTGTGTGATGTTCTGTAAATATACATATGGATACTATTCTGTGTGACACACAGTGTGATATTGCCTAATTATACATTGGGACACTATTCCCTGTGTCACACGGTGTGATGATCTGTAATTACACATATGGACACTTTTCTGTGTGAAACACAGTGTGGTTTGACTAATTATACAATGTGACACTGTTCCCTGTGTCACACTGTATGCTATTCTGTAATTATACATATGGACACTGTTCCGCGTGAAACACAGTGAGATATTGTCCAATTATACATTGTGACACTGTTCCCTGTGTCAGCCTGTATTTATACATTGGATCACAATTACCTGTGGGACACAATGTAGCTCCTCTCAATATACACTGGGAAATTGTTCCATGTCACAGTGTGTGATATTCTGTAATTATACATAGGGACACTGACCCCTGTGACACACTGTGTGACATTCTGTAATTATGCATTGTGGCACTGTTCCCTGTCTCCCACTGTGTAATAATATGTGATTAAACATTGGGACTCTCTTGCCTGTGTCACATTGTGTGACATTATGAAATTATACATTGGGACACTGTTCCCTTTGTCACACTGAATGACACTGTCTAATTATAATTGTGACAGTGTTACCTGTGACACAATGCATGATATTCTGTAATTATACATTGGGACACTGTTCCCTATGTCACGCTGCATGATACTGTCTAATTATACATTGTGACACTGTTACCTGTGACACGCTGTGCCATATTCTGTAATTATACATTGGCCACTGTTTCCTGTGTGACACAATGTGACATTCTGTAACTATACATAGGAACACTGTTCCCTGAGTCACACTGTGAGACTTTATGTAATTATACATTGGAACAGTGTTCCCTGTGATACAATGTGTGTCATTATGAAATTATATATTGGGTCTCTGTTCACTGTGTCACACTGCGTGATATTGTCTAATTATACATTGTGACACTGTTACCTGTGACACACTGTGTGATATTCTGTAATTATACATTGGGACACTATTCACTGTGTCACAATCTGTGATATTCTGTAATTATATTTTGGCCACTCTTCCCTGTGTGACACAATATGACATTCTGTAATTATACATAGGAACACTGTTCCCTGAGTCACACTCTGTGATGTTATGTAATTATACTTTTGGACACTGTTCACTGTGTAACAATGTATGAAATTATGTAATTATACATTGGGACGCATTTCCCTGTGATAAAATGTGTGACACTCTGAAATTATACATAGGGACACTGTTCCGTTTGTCACACTGTATGACACTGCCTAATTATACATTGTCACACTGTTGCCTGCGACACATTGTGTGATATTCTTTGATTCTACATTGGGACACTGTACCCTGTGTCACAATGTGTGATATTCTGTAATTATACATTAGGACACAGCTCCCTATCTCACATTCAGTGATACTCCTTAATAAATCATTGGGATTCTGTTCCCTATATAGCACTGGATGATATTCCTTAATTAATCATTAGGACACGGCACCCTGTGTCACACTGTGTGATGTTCTGTAAATATACATATGGACACTGTTCTGTGTCACACACAGTGTGATATTGCCTAATTATACATTGTGACAATGTTCCTTGTGTCACACTGTGCGATATCCTGTAATTATTCATAGGGACAATGTTCCCTGTGTCACACTGTGTGATATTATGTGAATAAACATTGGGACACTGTTCCCTGTGTCACATTGTGTGACATTATGTCATTATACATTGGGACACTGTTCCCTGTGTAACACTGCGTGACACTGTCAAATTATAAAGTGTTACCTTGCTGCCTGTGACACATTGTGTGATATTCCGTGATTATACATTGGGAACCTGCACCCTGTGTCACACTGTATGATATTCTGTAATTGTACATTTGGACCCTGTTCCCTGTGTTAAAATGTGTGACATTCTGTAATTATACATATGGACACTGTTCTGTGTGAAATACAGTGAGATATTGTCTAATTACACATTGTGACACTGTTCCCTGTGTCAGCCTGTGAGATATTCTGTAATTATACATTGGGACGCTGACCCCTGTGACACACTGTGTGACATTCTGTAATTATGCATTGGGGCACTGTTCCCTGTGTCACAATGTGTGACATTATGTTATTATACATTGGGTCTCTGTTTACTGTGTCACAATGCGTGATACTGTCTAATTATAATTTGTGACACTGTTACCTGTGACACACTGTGTGATATTATGTAATTATACATTGGCCACTGTTCCCTGTGTGAAAAAATGTGACATTCTGTAATTATACATATGAACACTGTTCACTGAGTCTCACTCTGTGATGTTATGTAATTATACTTTTGGACACTGTTCCCTGTGTAACAATGTATGAAATTATGTAATTATACATTGGGACACTGTTCGCTGTGACATTCTGAAATTATATGTAGGGACACTGTTCCTTGTCTCACACTGTGTGACACTGTCTAATTATAAATTGTCACACTGTTGCCTGCGACACATTGTGTGATATTCTGTGATTCTACATTGGGACACTGTAATCTGTGTCACAATGTGTGATATTCTGTAATTATACATTAGGATACTGCTCCCTATCTCACATTAAGTGATATTCCGTAATAAATCATTGGGACTCTGTTCCCTATCTAGAACTGGACGATATTCTTAAATTAATCATTAGGACACAGTTCCCTGTGTCACACTGTGTGATGTTCTGTAAATATACATATGGATACTATTCTGTGTGACACACAGTGTGATATTGCCTAATTATACATTGGGACACTATTCCCTGTGTCACACGGTGTGATGATCTGTAATTACACATATGGACACTTTTCTGTGTGAAACACAGTGTGGTTTGACTAATTATACAATGTGACACTGTTCCCTGTGTCACACTGTATGCTATTCTGTAATTATACATATGGACACTGTTCCGCGTGAAACACAGTGAGATATTGTCCAATTATACATTGTGACACTGTTCCCTGTGTCAGCCTGTATTTATACATTGGATCACAATTACCTGTGGGACACAATGTAGCTCCTCTCAATATACACTGGGAAATTGTTCCATGTCACAGTGTGTGATATTCTGTAATTATACATAGGGACACTGACCCCTGTGACACACTGTGTGACATTCTGTAATTATGCATTGTGGCACTGTTCCCTGTCTCCCACTGTGTAATAATATGTGATTAAACATTGGGACTCTCTTGCCTGTGTCACATTGTGTGACATTATGAAATTATACATTGGGACACTGTTCCCTTTGTCACACTGAATGACACTGTCTAATTATAATTGTGACAGTGTTACCTGTGACACAATGCATGATATTCTGTAATTATACATTGGGACACTGTTCCCTATGTCACGCTGCATGATACTGTCTAATTATACATTGTGACACTGTTACCTGTGACACGCTGTGCCATATTCTGTAATTATACATTGGCCACTGTTTCCTGTGTGACACAATGTGACATTCTGTAACTATACATAGGAACACTGTTCCCTGAGTCACACTGTGAGACTTTATGTAATTATACATTGGAACAGTGTTCCCTGTGATACAATGTGTGTCATTATGAAATTATATATTGGGTCTCTGTTCACTGTGTCACACTGCGTGATATTGTCTAATTATACATTGTGACACTGTTACCTGTGACACACTGTGTGATATTCTGTAATTATACATTGGGACACTATTCACTGTGTCACAATCTGTGATATTCTGTAATTATATTTTGGCCACTCTTCCCTGTGTGACACAATATGACATTCTGTAATTATACATAGGAACACTGTTCCCTGAGTCACACTCTGTGATGTTATGTAATTATACTTTTGGACACTGTTCACTGTGTAACAATGTATGAAATTATGTAATTATACATTGGGACGCATTTCCCTGTGATAAAATGTGTGACACTCTGAAATTATACATAGGGACACTGTTCCGTTTGTCACACTGTATGACACTGCCTAATTATACATTGTCACACTGTTGCCTGCGACACATTGTGTGATATTCTTTGATTCTACATTGGGACACTGTACCCTGTGTCACAATGTGTGATATTCTGTAATTATACATTAGGACACAGCTCCCTATCTCACATTCAGTGATACTCCTTAATAAATCATTGGGATTCTGTTCCCTATATAGCACTGGATGATATTCCTTAATTAATCATTAGGACACGGCACCCTGTGTCACACTGTGTGATGTTCTGTAAATATACATATGGACACTGTTCTGTGTCACACACAGTGTGATATTGCCTAATTATACATTGTGACAATGTTCCTTGTGTCACACTGTGCGATATCCTGTAATTATTCATAGGGACAATGTTCCCTGTGTCACACTGTGTGATATTATGTGAATAAACATTGGGACACTGTTCCCTGTGTCACATTGTGTGACATTATGTCATTATACATTGGGACACTGTTCCCTGTGTAACACTGCGTGACACTGTCAAATTATAAAGTGTTACCTTGCTGCCTGTGACACATTGTGTGATATTCCGTGATTATACATTGGGAACCTGCACCCTGTGTCACACTGTATGATATTCTGTAATTGTACATTTGGACCCTGTTCCCTGTGTTAAAATGTGTGACATTCTGTAATTATACATATGGACACTGTTCTGTGTGAAATACAGTGAGATATTGTCTAATTACACATTGTGACACTGTTCCCTGTGTCAGCCTGTGAGATATTCTGTAATTATACATTGGGACGCTGACCCCTGTGACACACTGTGTGACATTCTGTAATTATGCATTGGGGCACTGTTCCCTGTGTCACAATGTGTGACATTATGTTATTATACATTGGGTCTCTGTTTACTGTGTCACAATGCGTGATACTGTCTAATTATAATTTGTGACACTGTTACCTGTGACACACTGTGTGATATTATGTAATTATACATTGGCCACTGTTCCCTGTGTGAAAAAATGTGACATTCTGTAATTATACATATGAACACTGTTCACTGAGTCTCACTCTGTGATGTTATGTAATTATACTTTTGGACACTGTTCCCTGTGTAACAATGTATGAAATTATGTAATTATACATTGGGACACTGTTCGCTGTGACATTCTGAAATTATATGTAGGGACACTGTTCCTTGTCTCACACTGTGTGACACTGTCTAATTATAAATTGTCACACTGTTGCCTGCGACACATTGTGTGATATTCTGTGATTCTACATTGGGACACTGTAATCTGTGTCACAATGTGTGATATTCTGTAATTATACATTAGGATACTGCTCCCTATCTCACATTAAGTGATATTCCGTAATAAATCATTGGGACTCTGTTCCCTATCTAGAACTGGACGATATTCTTAAATTAATCATTAGGACACAGTTCCCTGTGTCACACTGTGTGATGTTCTGTAAATATACATATGGATACTATTCTGTGTGACACACAGTGTGATATTGCCTAATTATACATTGGGACACTATTCCCTGTGTCACACGGTGTGATGATCTGTAATTACACATATGGACACTTTTCTGTGTGAAACACAGTGTGGTTTGACTAATTATACAATGTGACACTGTTCCCTGTGTCACACTGTATGCTATTCTGTAATTATACATATGGACACTGTTCCGCGTGAAACACAGTGAGATATTGTCCAATTATACATTGTGACACTGTTCCCTGTGTCAGCCTGTATTTATACATTGGATCACAATTACCTGTGGGACACAATGTAGCTCCTCTCAATATACACTGGGAAATTGTTCCATGTCACAGTGTGTGATATTCTGTAATTATACATAGGGACACTGACCCCTGTGACACACTGTGTGACATTCTGTAATTATGCATTGTGGCACTGTTCCCTGTCTCCCACTGTGTAATAATATGTGATTAAACATTGGGACTCTCTTGCCTGTGTCACATTGTGTGACATTATGAAATTATACATTGGGACACTGTTCCCTTTGTCACACTGAATGACACTGTCTAATTATAATTGTGACAGTGTTACCTGTGACACAATGCATGATATTCTGTAATTATACATTGGGACACTGTTCCCTATGTCACGCTGCATGATACTGTCTAATTATACATTGTGACACTGTTACCTGTGACACGCTGTGCCATATTCTGTAATTATACATTGGCCACTGTTTCCTGTGTGACACAATGTGACATTCTGTAACTATACATAGGAACACTGTTCCCTGAGTCACACTGTGAGACTTTATGTAATTATACATTGGAACAGTGTTCCCTGTGATACAATGTGCGATATCATGTAATTAAACATCGGGACACTGTTCCCTGTGTAACAATGTATGAAATTATGTAATTATACATTGGGACACTGTACCTGTGATAAAACATGTGACATTCTGTAATTATACATTGGGACACTGTTGCCTGTCTCAAGCTCTGTGATATTATGTGATTAAACATTGGGACACTGTTCCCTGTGTCACACTGTGTGACATTATGAAATTATGCATTGGAACACTGTTCCATGTGTCACAATGTGTGTCATTATGAAATTATATATTGGGTCTCTGTTCACTGTGTCACACTGCGTGATATTGTCTAATTATACATTGTGACACTGTTACCTGTGACACACTGTGTGATATTCTGTAATTATACATTGGGACACTATTCACTGTGTCACAATCTGTGATATTCTGTAATTATATTTTGGCCACTCTTCCCTGTGTGACACAATATGACATTCTGTAATTATACATAGGAACACTGTTCCCTGAGTCACACTCTGTGATGTTATGTAATTATACTTTTGGACACTGTTCACTGTGTAACAATGTATGAAATTATGTAATTATACATTGGGACGCAGTTCCCTGTGATAAAATGTGTGACACTCTGAAATTATACATAGGGACACTGTTCCGTTTGTCACACTGCATGACACTGCCTAATTATACATTGTCACACTGTTGCCTGCGACACATTGTGTGATATTCTTTGATTCTACATTGGGACACTGTACCCTGTGTCACAATGTGTGATATTCTGTAATTATACATTAGGACACAGCTCCCTATCTCACATTCAGTGATACTCCTTAATAAATCATTGGGATTCTGTTCCCTATATAGCACTGGATGATATTCCTTAATTAATCATTAGGACACGGCACCCTGTGTCACACTGTGTGATGTTCTGTAAATATACATATGGACACTGTTCTGTGTCACACACAGTGTGATATTGCCTAATTATACATTGTGACAATGTTCCTTGTGTCACACTGTGCGATATCCTGTAATTATTCATAGGGACAATGTTCCCTGTGTCACACTGTGTGATATTATGTGAATAAACATTGGGACACTGTTCCCTGTGTCACATTGTGTGACATTATGTCATTATACATTGGGACACTGTTCCCTGTGTAACACTGCGTGACACTGTCAAATTATAAAGTGTTACCTTGCTGCCTGTGACACATTGTGTGATATTCCGTGATTATACATTGGGAACCTGCACCCTGTGTCACACTGTATGATATTCTGTAATTGTACATTTGGACCCTGTTCCCTGTGTTAAAATGCGTGACATTCTGTAATTATACATATGGACACTGTTCTGTGTGAAATACAGTGAGATATTGTCTAATTACACATTGTGACACTGTTCCCTGTGTCAGCCTGTGAGATATTCTGTAATTATACATTGGGACGCTGACCCCTGTGACACACTGTGTGACATTCTGTAATTATGCATTGGGGCACTGTTCCCTGTGTCACAATGTGTGACATTATGTTATTATACATTGGGTCTCTGTTTACTGTGTCACAATGCGTGATACTGTCTAATTATAATTTGTGACACTGTTACCTGTGACACACTGTGTGATATTATGTAATTATACATTGGGACACTGTTCCCTGTGTCACACCGCGTGATACTGTCTAACTATACATTGTGACACTGTTTGCTGTGATAAACTATGTGATATCCTGTAATTATACATTGGCCACTGTTCCCTGACTGACACAATGGGACCTTTTGTCATTATACATAGGAACACTGTTCCCTGAGTCACATTGTGTGACGTTATGTAATTATACATTGGGACACTGTTCCCTGTGAGACGATGTGAGATATCATGTATTTAAACATCGGGACACTGTTCCATGTGTCACACTGTGTGTTATTATGTGATTAAGCATTGGGACACTGTTCCCTGTGTCACACTGGGTGACATTACTTAAATATACATTGGGAAACTGTTCCCTGAGTCACAATGCTTGACAGTGTCTTATTATAAATTGTCACATTGTTGCCTTTGACACATTGTATGATATTCTGTGATTATACATTGGGACACTGTACCCGTGGTCACACTGTGCGATATCCTGTAATCATACACTGGGACATTATTCCCTGTTTCACACGGTGTGATGACCTGTAATTACACATATGGACACTGTTCTGTGTGAAACACAGTGTTGTATTGACTATGGGACACTATTCCCTGAGTCACACTGTATGATATTCTGTAATTGTACATTGGGACACTATTCCCTGTGTCACACTGTGTGATGTGCTGGAATTATACATATGGACACTGTTCTGTGTGAAACAAAGTGAGATATTGTCTAATTATACATTGTGACACTGTTCCCTGTGTCAGCCTGTGCGATATTCTGTAATTATATATTGGATCCCCATTACCTGTGAGACAAAATGTAGCTCCTCTCAATACACTCTGGGAAATTGTTCCCTGTGTCACAGTGTGTGATATTCTGTAATTATACATTGGGACACTGACCCCTGTGACACACTGTGTGACATTCTGTAATTATGCATTGGTGCACTGTTCCCTGTCTCACACTGTGTAATATTATGTGATTAAACATTGGGACTCTGTTGCCTGTGTCACACTGAGTGACACTGCCTGATTATACATTGTCACATTGTTGCCTGTGACACAGTGTGTGATATTCTGTAATTTTACATTGAGACACAGTAGCCTGTGTCACACTGTGTGATATTATGTAATTATACATTGCGACACTGTTCCCTGTGTCACACCACGTAATACTGTCTAACTATACATTGTGACACTGTATGCTGTGATACACTATGTGATCTCCTGTAATTATACATCGGCCACTTTTCCCTGAGTGACACAATGGGACCTTTTGTCATTATACATAGGAACACTGTTCCCTGAATCACACTGTGTGACGTTATGTAATTATACATTGGGACACTGTTCCCTGTGAGACAATGTGAGATATCATGTAATTAAACATCGGGACACTGTTCCTTGTGTCACAATGTGTGTTATTATGTGATTAAGCATTGGGACACTGTTCCCTGTGTCACACTGGGTGACATTACGTAAATATACATTGGGAAACTGTACCCTGTGTCACAATGCTTGACAGTATCTTATTATAAATTGTCACATTGTTGCCTTTGACACATTGTATAATATTCTGTGATTGTACATTGGGGCACTGTACCCGGGGTCACACTGTGCGATATCCTGTAATCATACACTGGGACACTATTCCTTGTTTCACACGGTGTGATGACCTGTAATTACACATATGGACACTGTTCTGTGTGAAACACAGTGTTGTATTGACTAATTATACAATGGGACACTATTCCCTGTGTCACACTGTATGATATTCTGTAATTGTACATTGGGACACTATTCCATGTTTCACACTGTGTGAGGTGCTGGAATTATATATATGGACACTGTTCTGTGTGAGACACAGTGAGATATTTTCTAATTATACATTGTGACTCTGTTCCCTGTCTCAGCCTGTGTGATATTCTGTAATTATACATTGGATCCCCATTACTTGCGGAACACAATGTAGCTCCTCTCAATACAGTCTGGGAAATTGTTCCCTGTGTCACAGTGTGAGATATTCTGTAATTATACATTGGGACTCTGACTATTGTGACACATTGTGTGACATTCTGTAATTTTGAATTGGGGCATTGTTCCCTGTCTCACACTGTGTGATATTATGTGATTAAACACTGGGACTCTCTTGCCTGTGTCACATAGGGTGACATTGTCTAATTATATATTGTCACATTGTTGCCTGTGACACATTCTGTGATATTCTGTGATTATGCATTGAGACACTGTACCCTGAGTCCCACTGTGTGATGTTATGTAATTATACATTGGAAACTGTTCCCTTTGTCACATTGTGTGACATTATGAAATTGTACATTGGGACACTGTTCCTTGTGTCACAATGTGTGACATTATGTAATTACACATTGGGACAGTGTTCACTGTGTCACACTACGTGATACTGCCTAATTATACATTGTGATGGTGTTACCTGTGACACACTGCATGATATTCTGTAATTATACATTGGGACACTGTTCCCTATGTCACGCTGCATGATACTGTCTAATTATACATTGTGACACTGTTACTTGTGATACACTGTGTGATATTCTGTAATTATACATTGGCCACTCTTCCCTGTGTGACACAATGTGACATTCTGTAATTATACATAGGAACAATGTTTCCTGAGTCACACTGTGTGACTTTATGTTATTATACATTGGAACAGTGTTCCCTGTGATACAATGTGCGATATCTTGTAATAATACATTGGGACACTG
Source organism: Isurus oxyrinchus (assembly GCA_026770705.1). Lineage (NCBI taxonomy): Eukaryota > Metazoa > Chordata > Chondrichthyes > Lamniformes > Lamnidae > Isurus > Isurus oxyrinchus. The sequence goes on along the minus strand of JANJGN010000007.1, from coordinate 90,049,781 downwards.
TTCTATGTGTAACAAGGTATGAAATTATGTAATTATACATTGGTACACTGTTCCCTGTGGTAAAATGTGTGACATTCTGTAATTATACATTGGGACACGGTTCCCTGTCTCAAACTCTGTGATATTTTTTGATTAAACTTTGGGACACTGTTCCCTGTGTCACACTGTGTGATATCATGTAATTATACATTGGGACACTGAACCCTGTGTCTCAGTGTGTGACATTATGTAATTATACATTGGGTCACTGTGTCACACTACGTGATACAATCTAATTATATATTGTGACTGTGTTACCTGTGTCACGCTGTGTGATATTATGTGATTAAACATTGGGAAACTTTTCCCAGTGTCATACTGTGTGATACTATGTAATTATACTTTGGGACACTGTTCTCTGAATAGCAATGTGTAAAATTATGTAATTATACATTGGGACACTGTTCCCTATGATAAAAAGTGTGACATTCTGTAATTATACATTGGGACACGGTTCCCTGTCTCAAACTCTGTGATATTTTGTGATTAAACTTTGGGACACTGTTCAGTGTGTCACACTGCGTGATACTGTCTAATTATATATTGTGACACCGTTACCTGTGTCACACGGTGTGATATTCTATAATTATGCATTGGGGCACTGTTCACTGTGTCACAATCTGTGATATTCTGTAATTATACATTGGCCACTGTTCCCTGTGTGACACAATGTGATTCTGTAATTATACAAAGGAACACTGTTCCCTGAGTCACACACTGTGACGTTATGTATTTATACTTTTGGACACTGTTCCCTGTGTAACAATGTATGAAATTATGTAATTTTACATTGAGACACTGTTCCCTGTGATAAAATGTGTGACATTCTGAAATTATACATAGGGACTCTGTTCCCTATCTCACACTCTGTAATATTATGTGATTAAACATTGGAACACTGTTCCCTGTGTCACACTGGTGACATTATGTAATTATACATTGGGACACTGTTCCCTGTGTCACACTGAGTGACACTGTCTAATTATACATTGTGACACTGTTTGCTGTGATACACTATGTGATATTCTGTAATTACACAATGGGACACTATACCGTGTCACAAACTGTGATATCCTGTGATACATTGACCACTGTTCCATGAGTAACACAATGGGACCTTCTGTCATTATACATAGGAACACTGTTCCCTGAGTCACACTGTGTGACGTTATGTAATTATACATCGGGACACTGTTCCCTGTGAGACAATGTGAGATATCATGTAATTAAACATCAGGACATTGTTCCATGTGTCAGACTGTGTGATATTATGTGATTAAGCATTGAGACACTGTTCCCTGTGTCACACTGGGTGACATTACGTAAATATACATTGGGAAACTGTTCCCTGTGTCACATTGTGTGACATTACGTAAATATACATTGGGAAACTGTTCCCTGTGTCACAATGATTGACACTGTCTAATTATAAATTGTCACATTGTTGCCTGTGACCCATTGTGTGATATTCTGTGATTATACAGTGAGACACTGTACCCTGTGTCACACTGTGTGATATTATACATTGGGACACTGAACCCTGTGTCTCAGTGTGTGACATTATGTAATTATACATTGGGTCACTGTGTCACACTACGTGATACAATCTAATTATATATTGTGACTGTGTTACCTGTGACACACTGCATGATATTCTGTAATTAGACATTGGGACACTGTTTCCTGTGTCACGCTGCATGATACTGTCTAATTACGTATTGTGCCACTGTTACCTGTGATAAACTGTGTGATATTCTGTAATTATACATTGGGCCATGTTCCCTGTGGGACACAATGTGACATTCTGTAATTATACATAGGAACACTGTTCCCTGAGTCACACTGTGTAATTATACATTGGGACTCTGTTCCCTGTGACACAATGTGCGATATCATGTAATTAAACATCAGGACCATGTTCCCTATGTCATTCTGCATGATATTATGTAATTATACATTGGGACACTATTAGGTGTGTAACGATGGATGAAATTATGTAATTATACATTGCGACACTGTTCCCTGTGAGACAATGTGAGATGTCATGTAATTAAACATCCGGATACTGTTCCCTGTGTCACACTGGGTGCCATTACGTAAACATACATTGGGAAAATGTTTCCTGTGTTGACACTGTCTAATTATAAATTGTCACATTGTTGCCTGTGACCCATTGTGTGATATTCTGTGATTGTACATTGGGACACTGTACCCAGGGTCACAATGTATGACATTATGTAATTATACATTGGGTCACTGTTCACTGTGTCACACTGCGTGATACTGTCTAATTATACATTGTGACACTGTACCCTGTGTCACACTGTGTAATATTACGTAATTATACATTGGGTCACTGTTCCCTGTGTCACATTGCGTGACATTACGAAATTATACATTGGGTCACTGTTCACTGTGTCACACTGCGTGATATTATGTAATTATACATTGTGACACTGTTACCTGTGATACACTGTGTGATGTTCTGTAATTATACATTGACCACTATTCCCTGTGTGACACAATGTGACATTCGGTAATTATACATAGGAACACTGTTCCCTGAGTCATTCTCTGTGACTTTATGTAACTAATCATTGGGACACTGTTCCCTGTGTCATACTGTGTGATATTATGTAATTATACATTGGGACACTGTTCCCTGTGATAAAACTTGTGATATTCAGTAATTATACATTGGGACACTGTTCCCTGTCTCACACTCCTTTATATTATGTGATTAAACATTAGGACACTGTTCCGTGTGTCACACTGGGTGACATTATGTAATTAAACATTGGGACACTGTTTCCTGTGTCACACTGCGTGACACTGTCTAATTTTAAATTGTCACATTGTTGCTTGCGGCACATTGTGTGATATTCTGTGATTATATTTTGGGACACTGTACCCTGTGTCACACTGTGTGATATTACGTAATTATACATCGGAACACTGTTCCCTGTGTCACAATGTTTGACATTATGTAATTATACATTGGGACACTGTACCCTGTTTAACACTGCGTGATACTGTCTAATTATACATTGTGACACCGTTTCCTGTGACACACTGTGCGATATTGTGTGATTATACATTGGGACCCAACGCCCTGTGTCACACTGTGTGACATTACGTAATTATACATTGGGATACTGTTCCCTGTGTCACAATGTGTGACATTATGTAATTATACTTTGTGTCACTCTTCACTGTGTCACACTGTGTGATACTGTCTAATTATACATTGCAACATTGTTACCTGTGACGCACTGTGTGATATTCAGTAATTATCCATTGGGACACTGTTCCCTGTGTCACACTGCGTAATAATGTCTAATTATTCATTGTGATACTACTTGCTGTGATACACTATGAAATATTCTGTAATTATACATTGGGACACTATTCCCTGAGTGATACAATGGGACCTTCTGTAATTATACATTGGAACATTGTTCCCTGAGTCACACTGTGTGACGTTATGTAATTATACATTGGGACACTGTTCCCTGTGACACAATGTGCGATATCATGTAATTAAACATTGAGACACTGTTCCCTGTGTCACTCTGCGTGATATTATGTAATTGTACATTGGGACACTGTTCCTTGTGTTCCAATCTATGAAATTATGTAATTATACATTGGGACACAGTTCCCTGTGATAAAATGTGTGACATTCTGTAATTATACAATCGGAACTATTCCCTGTGTCACGCTGTGTGATATTATGTGATTTAACTTTGGAACACTGTTCCCTCTGTCACTCTGCGTGATATTATGTAATTGTACATTGGGACACTGTTCCCCGGGTAACAATGTATGAAATTAAGTAATAATACATTGGGATACTGTTCACTGTGATAAAATCTGTGACATTCTGGAATCATACTTGGGACACTGTTCCCTTTATCACACTGTGTGACACTGCCTTATTATAAATTGTCACACTGTTGCCGCGACACATTGTGTGATATTCTGTGATTCTACATTGGGACACTGTTCCCTGTGTCACCATGTGTGATATTCCGTAATTATACATTAGGACACTGCTCTCTATGTCACATTCAGTGATATTCCGTAATAAATCATTGGGACTCCGTTCCCTATATACCACTGGAAGATATTCTTTAATTAATTATAAGGACACGGTTCCCTGTGTCACACTGTGTGATGTTACATAATTATACTGTGGGACACTCTTCCTTTTGTCACTGTGCATACTATGATGTAATTATACATTGGGACACTGTTCCCTGTGTCACACTGTGTGATATTACGTAATTATACATTGCGACACTGTTCCCTGTGTCACACCGCGTAATACTGTCTAACTATACATTGTGACACTGTTTGCTGTGATACACTATGTGATATCCTGTAATTATACATCGGCCACTTTTCCCTGAGTGACACAAAGGGGCCTTTTGTCATTATACATAGGAACACTGTTCCCTGTGTCACACTGTGTGACGTTATGTAATTATACATTGGGACACTGTTCCCTGTGAGACAATGTGAGATATCATGTAATTAAACATCGGGACACTGTTCCTTGTGTCGCAATGTGTGTTATTATGTGATTAAGCATTGGGACACTGTTCCCTGTGTCACACTGGGTGACATTACGTAAATATACATTGGGAAACTGTACCCTGTGTCACAATGCTTGACAGTATCTTATTATAAATTGTCACATTGTTGCCTTTGACACATTGTATAATATTCTGTGATTGTACATTGGGACACTGTACCCGGGGTCACACTGTGCGATATCCTGTAATCATACACTGGGACACTATTCCTTGTTTCACACGGTGTGATGACCTGTAATTACACATATGGACACTGTTCTGTGTGAAACACAGTGTTGTATTGACTAATTATACAATGGGACACTATTCCCTGTGTCACACTGTATGATATTCTGTAATTGTACATTGGGACACTATTTCCTGTTTCACACTGTGTGATGCGCTGGAATTATATATATGGACACTGTTCTGTGTGAGACACAGTGAGATATTTTCTAATTATACATTGTGACTCTGTTCCCTGTCTCAGCCTGTGTAATATTCTGTAATTATACATTGGATCCCCATTACCTGTGAAACACAATGTAGCTCCTCTCAATACAGTCTGGGAAATTGTTCCCTGTGTCACAGTGTGAGATATTCTGTAATTATACATTGGGACTCTGACTATTGTGACACATTGTGTGACATTCTGTAATTTTGAATTGGGGCATTGTTCCCTGTCTCACACTGTGTGATATTATGTGATTAAACACTGGGACTCTCTTGCCTGTGTCACATAGAGTGACATTGTCTAATTATACATTGTCACATTGTTGCCTGTGACACATTCTGTGATATTCTGTGATTATACATTGAGACACTGTACCCTGTGTCACACTGTGTGATGTTACTTAATTATACATTGGGTCACTGTTCACTGTGTCACACTGCGTGATACTGTTTAATTATACATTGTGACAGTGTTACCTGTGACACACTGCATGATATTCTGTAATTATACATTGGCCACTGTTCCCTGTGTGACACAATGTGACATTCTGTAATTATACATAAGCACGGTGGTCGCTGAGTCCCACTGTGTGATGTTATGTAATTATACATTGGAAACTGTTCCCTTTGTCACATTGTGTGACATTATGAAATTATACATTGGGACACTGTTCCTTGTGTCACAATGTGTGACATTATGTAATTACACATTGGGACAGTGTTCACTGTGTCACACTACGTGATACTGCCTAATTATACATTGTGATGGTGTTACCTGTGACAAACTGCATGATATTCTGTAACTATACATTGGGACACTGTTCCCTATGTCACGCTGCATGATACTGTCTAATTATACATTGTGACACTGTTACTTGTGATACACTGTGTGATATTCTGTAATTATACATTGGCCACTCTTCCCTGTGTGACACAATGTGACATTCTGTAATTATACATAGGAACAATGTTTCCTGAGTCACACTGTGTGACTTTATGTTATTATACATTGGAACAGTGTTCCCTGTGATACAATGTGCGATATCTTGTAATTAAACATTGGGACACTGTTCCCTGTGTCACTCTGCATGAAATCATGTAATTATACATTGGGACACTGTTCTATGTGTAACAATGTATGAAATTATGTAATTATACATTGGTACACTGTTCCCTGTGGTAAAATGTGTGACATTCAGTAATTATACATTGGGACACTTTGCCCTGTGTCACGCTGTGTGATATTATGTGATTAAACATTGGGAAACTTTTCCCAGTGTCATACTGTGTGATACTACGTAATTATACTTTGGGACACTGTTCTCTGAATAGCAATGTGTAAAATTACGTAATTATACATTGGGACACTGTTCCCTATGATATAAAGTGTGACATTCTGTAATTATACATTGGGACACTGTTCCCTGTCTCAAACTCTGTGATATTTTGTGATTAAACTTTGGGACACTGTTCCCTGTGTCACAATGTGTGACATTATGTAATTATACATTGGGTCACTGTTCAGTGTGTCACACTGCGTGATACTGTCTAATTATACATTGTGACACCGTTACCTGTGTCACACGGTGTGATATTCTATAATTATGCATTGGGACACTGTTCACTGTGTCACAATCTGTGATATTCTGTAATTATACATTGGCCACTGTTCCCTGTGTGACACAATGTGATTCTGTAATTATACAAAGGAACACTGTTCCCTGAGTCACACACTGTGACGTTATGTATTTATACTTTTGGACACTGTTCCCCGTGTAACAATGTATGAAATTATGTAATTTTACATTGAGACACTGTTCCCTGTGATAAAATGTGTGACATTCTGAAATTATACATAGGGACTCTGTTCCCTATCTCACACTCTGTAATATTATGTGATTAAACATTGGAACACTGTTCCCTGTGTCACACTGGTGACATTATGTAATTATACATTGGGACACTGTTCCCTGTGTCACACTGAGTGACACTGTCTAATTATACATTGTGACACTGTTTGCTGTGATACACTATGTGATATTCTGTAATTACACAATGGGACACTATACCGTGTCACAAACTGTGATATCCTGTGATACATTGACCACTGTTCCATGAGTAACACAATGGGACCTTCTGTCATTATACATAGGAACACTGTTCCCTGAGTCACACTGTGTGACGTTATGTAATTATACATCGGGACACTGTTCCCTGTGAGACAATGTGAGATATCATGTAATTAAACATCAGGACATTGTTCCATGTGTCAGACTGTGTGATATTATGTGATTAAGCATTGAGACACTGTTCCCTGTGTCACACTGGGTGACATTACGTAAATATACATTGGGAAACTGTTCCCTGTGTCACAATGATTGACACTGTCTAATTATAAATTGTCACATTGTTGCCTGTGACCCATTGTGTGATATTCTGTGATTATACAGTGAGACACTGTACCCTGTGTCACTCTGTGTGATATTATGTAATTATACATTGGGACACTGAACCTGTGTCTCAGTGTGTGACATTATGTAATTATACATTGGGTCACTGTGTCACACTACGTGATACAATCTAATTATATATTGTGACTGTGTTACCTGTGACACACTGCATGATATTCTGTAATTAGACATTGGGACACTGTTTCCTGTGTCACGCTGCATGATACTGTCTAATTACGTATTGTGCCACTGTTACCTGTGATAAACTGTGTGATATTCTGTAATTATACATTGGGCACTGTTCCCTGTGGGACACAATGTGACATTCTGTAATTATGCATAGGAACACTGTTCCCTGAGTCACATTGTGTAACTTTATGTAATTATACATTGGGACACTGTTCCCTGTGACACAATGTGCGATATCATGTAATTAAACATCAGGACCATGTTCCCTATATCATTCTGCATGATATTATGTAATTATACATTGGGACACTATTAGGTGTGTAACGATGGATGAAATTATGTAATTATACATTGCGACACTGTTCCCTGTGATAAAATGTGTGACATTCTGTAATTATACATTGGGACACTGTGCCTTGTGTCATACTGTGTGATATCCTGTAATTATACATTGGGACACTGTTCCCTGTGAGACAATGTGAGATGTCATGTAATTAAACATCTGGATACTGTTCCCTGTGTCACACTGTGTGATATTATGTGATTAAGCATTGGGACACTGTTCCCTGTGTCACACTGGGTGCCATTACGTAAACATACATTGGGAAAATGTTTCCTGTGTTGACACTGTCTAATTATAAATTGTCACATTGTTGCCTGTGACCCATTGTGTGATATTCTGTGATTGTACATTGGGACACTGTACCCAGGGTCACAATGTATGACATTATGTAATTATACATTGGGTCACTGTTCACTGTGTCACACTGCGTGATACTGTCTAATTATACATTGTGACACTGTACCCTGTGTCACACTGTGTAATATTACGTAATTATACATTGGGTCACTGTTCCCTGTGTCACATTGCGTGACATTACGAAATTATACATTGGGTCACTGTTCACTGTGTCACACTGCGTGATATTATGTAATTATACATTGTGACACTGTTACCTGTGATACACTGTGTGATGTTCTGTAATTATACATTGACCACTATTCCCTGTGTGACACAATGTGACATTCGGTAATTATACATAGGAACACTGTTCCCTGAGTCATTCTCTGTGACTTTATGTAACTAATCATTGGGACACTGTTCCCTGTGTCATACTGTGTGATATTATGTAATTATACATTGGGACACTGTTCCCTGTGATAAAACTTGTGATATTCAGTAATTATACATTGGGACACTGTTCCCTGTCTCACACTCCTTTATATTATGTGATTAAACATTAGGACACTGTTCCGTGTGTCACACTGGGTGACATTATGTAATTAAACATTGGGACACTGTTTCCTGTGTCACACTGCGTGACACTGTCTAATTTTAAATTGTCACATTGTTGCTTGCGGCACATTGTGTGATATTCTGTGATTATATTTTGGGACACTGTACCCTGTGTCACACTGTGTGATATTACGTAATTATACATCGGAACACTGTTCCCTGTGTCACAATGTTTGACATTATGTAATTATACATTGGGACACTGTACCCTGTTTAACACTGCGTGATACTGTCTAATTATACATTGTGACACTGTTTCCTGTGACACACTGTGCGATATTGTGTGATTATACATTGGGACCCAACGCCCTGTGTCACACTGTGTGACATTACGTAATTATACATTGGGATACTGTTCCCTGTGTCACAATGTGTGACATTATGTAATTATACTTTGTGTCACTCTTCACTGTGTCACACTGTGTGATACTGTCTAATTATACATTGCAACATTGTTACCTGTGACGCACTGTGTGATATTCAGTAATTATCCATTGGGACACTGTTCCCTGTGTCACACTGCGTAATAATGTCTAATTATTCATTGTGATACTACTTGCTGTGATACACTATGAAATATTCTGTAATTATACATTGGGACACTATTCCCTGAGTGATACAATGGGACCTTCTGTAATTATACATTGGAACATTGTTCCCTGAGTCACACTGTGTGACGTTATGTAATTATACATTGGGACACTGTTCCCTGTGACACAATGTGCGATATCATGTAATTAAACATTGAGACACTGTTCCCTGTGTCACTCTGCGTGATATTATGTAATTGTACATTGGGACACTGTTCCTTGTGTTCCAATCTATGAAATTATGTAATTATACATTGGGACACAGTTCCCTGTGATAAAATGTGTGACATTCTGTAATTATACAATCGGAACTATTCCCTGTGTCACGCTGTGTGATATTATGTGATTTAACTTTGGAACACTGTTCCCTCTGTCACTCTGCGTGATATTATGTAATTGTACATTGGGACACTGTTCCCCGGGTAACAATGTATGAAATTAAGTAATAATACATTGGGATACTGTTCACTGTGATAAAATCTGTGACATTCTGGAATCATACTTGGGACACTGTTCCCTTTATCACACTGTGTGACACTGCCTTATTATAAATTGTCACACTGTTGCCGCGACACATTGTGTGATATTCTGTGATTCTACATTGGGACACTGTTCCCTGTGTCACCATGTGTGATATTCCGTAATTATACATTAGGACACTGCTCTCTATGTCACATTCAGTGATATTCCGTAATAAATCATTGGGACTCCGTTCCCTATATACCACTGGATGATATTCTTTAATTAATTATTAGGACACGGTTCCCTGTGTCACACTGTGTGATGTTACATAATTATACTGTGGGACACTCTTCCCTGTGTCACTGTGCATACTATGATGTAATTATACATTGGGACACTGTTCCCTGTGTCACACTGTGTGATATTATGTGATTAAACATTGGGACACTGTTCCCTGTCTAACACTGCGTGACACTGTCTAATTATAAAATGTCACATTGTTGCCTGTGACACATTGTTTGACATTATGTAATTGTACATTGGGACACTATTCCCAGTGTCTCACTGTGTGATGCTCTGTAATTATACATATAGACACTGTTCTGTGTGAAACATGGTGACATATTGTCTAATTATACATTGTGACACTGTTCCCTGTGTCAACCTGTGTGATATTCTGTAATTATACATTGGTAGCCAATTCCCTGTGAGACACAGTGTAGCTTCTCTCAATACACACTGGGAAATTGTTCCCTGTGTTCCAGTGTGCGATATTCTGTAATTATACATTGGGACACTGACCCCTGTGACACACTGTGTGGCATTCTGTAATTATGCATTGGGGCACTGTTCCCTGTGTCAGACTATGTGATATTCTGTATTTAACACCGGGACACAGAACATGTGTCACAATGTGCAAAATTATGTAAGATAAGCCACGCCGTTGTTCCTTGTGACACACTGTGTAGATTCTGTCAAAACACACTGGGAAATCGTTCCCTGTATCTCAGTTTGCCATTTTCTGCAATTATACATCGGGAAACTGTTATTACACATTGGGACACTGATCCCCGTGTAACAATGTATGAAATTATGTAATTATACATTGGGACTCTGTTCCCTATGATAAAAAGTGTGACATTCTGTAATTATACATTGGGACACTGACCCCTGTGACACACTGTGTGACATTCTGTAATTATGCATTGGTGCACTGTTCCCTGTCTCACACTGTGTAATATTATGTGATTAAACATTGGGACTCTGTTGCCTGTGTCACACTGAGTGACACTGTCTGATTATACATTGTCACATTGTTGCCTGTGACACAGTGTGTGATATTCTGTGATTTTACATTGAGACAGAGTAGCCTGTGTCACACTGTGTGATATTACGTAATTATACATTGCGACACTGTTCCCTGTGTCACACCGCGTAATACTGTCTAACTATACATTGTGACACTGTTTGCTGTGATACACTATGTGATATCCTGTAATTATACATCGGCCACTTTTCCCTGAGTGACACAGTGGGACCTTTTGTCATTATACATAGGAACACTGTTCCCTGAGTCACACTGTGTGACGTTATGTAATTATACATTGGGACACTGTTCCCTGTGAGACAATGTGAGATATCATGTAATTAAACATCGGGACACTGTTCCTTGTGTCACAATGTGTGTTATTATGTGATTAAGCATTGGGACACTGTTCCCTGTGTCACACGGGGTGACATTACGTAAATATACATTGGGAAACTGTACCCTGTGTCACAATGCTTGACAGTATCTTATTATAAATTGTCACATTGTTGCCTTTGACACATTGTATGATATTCTGTGATTATACATTGGGACACTGTACCCGGGGTCACACTGTGCGATATCCTGTAATCATACACTGGGACACTATTCCTTGTTTCACACGGTGTGATGACCTGTAATTACACATATGGACACTGTTCTGTGTGAAACACAGTGTTGTATTGACTAATTATACAATGGGACACTATTCCCTGTGTCACACTGTATGATATTCTGTAATTGTACATTGGGACACTATTCCTTGTTTCACACTGTGTGATGTGCTGGAATTATATATATGGACACTGTTCTGTGTGAGACACAGTGAGATATTTTCTAATTATACATTGTGACTCTGTTCCCTGTCTCAGCCTGTGTGATATTCTGTAATTATACATTGGATCCCCATTACCTGTGAAACACAATGTAGCTCCTCTCAATACAGTCTGGGAAATTGTTCCCTGTGTCACAGTGTGAGATATTCTGTAATTATACATTGGGACTCTGACTATTGTGACACATTGTGTGACATTCTGTAATTTTGAATTGGGGCATTGTTCCCTGTCTCACACTGTGTAATATTATGTGATTAAACATTGGGACTCTGTTGCCTGTGTCACATAGGGTGACATTATGTAATTATACATTGGTGCACTGTTCCCTGTGTCACACTAGGTGACACTGTCTAATTATACATTGTCACATTGTTGCCTGTGACACATTCTGTGATATTCTGTGATTATACATTGAGACACTGTACCCTGTGTCACACTGTGTGATGTTACTTAATTATACATTGGGTCACTGTTCACTGTGTCACACTGCGTGATACTGTTTAATTATACATTGTGACAGTGTTACCTGTGACACACTGCATGATATTCTGTAATTATACATTGGCCACTGTTCCCTGTGTGACACAATGTGACATTCTGTAATTATACATAAGCACGGTGGTCGCTGAGTCCCACTGTGTGATGTTATGTAATTATACATTGGAAACTGTTCCCTTTGTCACATTGTGTGACATTATGAAATCGTACATTGGGACACTGTTCCTTGTGTCACAATGTGTGACATTATGTAATTACACATTGGGACAGTGTTCACTGTGTCACACTACGTGATACTGCCTAATTATACATTGTGATAGTGTTACCTGTGACACACTGCATGATATTCTGTACTTATACATTGGGACACTGTTCCCTATGTCACGCTGCATGATACTGTCTAATTATACATTGTGACACTGTTACTTGTGATACACTGTGTGATATTCTGTAATTATACATTGCCCACTCTTCCCTGTGTGACACAATGTGACATTCTGTAATTATACATAGGAACAATGTTTCCTGAGTCACACTGTGTGACTTTATGTTATTATACATTGGAACAGTGTTCCCTGTGATACAATGTGCGATATCTTGTAATTAAATATTGGGACACTGTTCCCTGTGTCACTCTGCATGATATTATGTAATTATACATTGGGACACTGTTCTATGTGTAACAATGTATGAAATTAAGTAATTATACATTGGTACACTGTTCCCTGTGGTAAAATGTGTGACATTCAGTAATTATACATTGGGACACTTTGCCCTGTGTCACGCTGTGTGATATTATGTGATTAAACATTGGGAAACTGTTCCCAGTGTCATACTGTGTGATACTATGTAATTATACTTTGGGACACTGTTCTCTGAATAGCAATGTGTAAAATTACGTAATTATACATTGGGACACAGTTCCCTATGATAAAAGTGTGACATTCTGTAATTATACATTGGGACACTGACCCCTGTGACACACTGTGTGACATTCTGTAATTATGCATTGGTGCACTGTTCCCTGTCTCACACTGTGTAATATTATGTGATTAAACATTGGGACTCTGTTGCCTGTGTCACACTGAGTGACACTGTCTGATTATACATTGTCACATTGTTACCTGTGACACAGTGTGTGATATTCTGTGATTTTACATTGAGACAGAGTAGCCTGTGTCACACTGTGTGATATTACGTAATTATACATTGCGACACTGTTCCCTGTGTCACACCGCGTAATACTGTCTAACTATACATTGTGACACTGTTTGCTGTGATACACTATGTGATATCCTGTAATTATACATCGGCCACTTTTCCCTGAGTGACACAATGGGACCTTTTGTCATTATACATAGGAACACTGTTCCCTGAGTCACACTGTGTGACGTTATGTAATTATACATTGGGACACTGTTCCCTGTGAGACAATGTGAGATATCATGTAATTAAACATCGGGACACTGTTCCTTGTGTCACAATGTGTGTTATTATGTGATTAAGCATTGGGACACTGTTCCCTGTGTCACACGGGGTGACATTACGTAAATATACATTGGGAAACTGTACCCTGTGTCACAATGCTTGACAGTATCTTATTATAAATTGTCACATTGTTGCCTTTGACACATTGTATGATATTCTGTGATTATACATTGGGACACTGTACCCGGGGTCACACTGTGCGATATCCTGTAATCATACACTGGGACACTATTCCTTGTTTCACACGGTGTGATGACCTGTAATTACACATATGGACACTGTTCTGTGTGAAACACAGTGTTGTATTGACTAATTATACAATGGGACACTATTCCCTGTGTCACACTGTATGATATTCTGTAATTGTACATTGGGACACTATTCCTTGTTTCACACTGTGTGATGTGCTGGAATTATATATATGGACACTGTTCTGTGTGAGACACAGTGAGATATTTTCTAATTATACATTGTGACTCTGTTCCCTGTCTCAGCCTGTGTGATATTCTGTAATTATACATTGGATCCCCATTACCTGTGAAACACAATGTAGCTCCTCTCAATACAGTCTGGGAAATTGTTCCCTGTGTCACAGTGTGAGATATTCTGTAATTATACATTGGGACTCTGACTATTGTGACACATTGTGTGACATTCTGTAATTTTGAATTGGGGCATTGTTCCCTGTCTCACACTGTGTAATATTATGTGATTAAACATTGGGACTCTGTTGCCTGTGTCACATAGGGTGACATTATGTAATTATACATTGGTGCACTGTTCCCTGTGTCACACTAGGTGACACTGTCTAATTATACATTGTCACATTGTTGCCTGTGACACATTCTGTGATATTCTGTGATTATACATTGAGACACTGTACCCTGTGTCACACTGTGTGATGTTACTTAATTATACATTGGGTCACTGTTCACTGTGTCACACTGCGTGATACTGTTTAATTATACATTGTGACAGTGTTACCTGTGACACACTGCATGATATTCTGTAATTATACATTGGCCACTGTTCCCTGTGTGACACAATGTGACATTCTGTAATTATACATAAGCACGGTGGTCGCTGAGTCCCACTGTGTGATGTTATGTAATTATACATTGGAAACTGTTCCCTTTGTCACATTGTGTGACATTATGAAATCGTACATTGGGACACTGTTCCTTGTGTCACAATGTGTGACATTATGTAATTACACATTGGGACAGTGTTCACTGTGTCACACTACGTGATACTGCCTAATTATACATTGTGATAGTGTTACCTGTGACACACTGCATGATATTCTGTACTTATACATTGGGACACTGTTCCCTATGTCACGCTGCATGATACTGTCTAATTATACATTGTGACACTGTTACTTGTGATACACTGTGTGATATTCTGTAATTATACATTGCCCACTCTTCCCTGTGTGACACAATGTGACATTCTGTAATTATACATAGGAACAATGTTTCCTGAGTCACACTGTGTGACTTTATGTTATTATACATTGGAACAGTGTTCCCTGTGATACAATGTGCGATATCTTGTAATTAAACATTGGGACACTGTTCCCTGTGTCACTCTGCATGATATTATGTAATTATACATTGGGACACTGTTCTATGTGTAACAATGTATGAAATTAAGTAATTATACATTGGTACACTGTTCCCTGTGGTAAAATGTGTGACATTCAGTAATTATACATTGGGACACTTTGCCCTGTGTCACGCTGTGTGATATTATGTGATTAAACATTGGGAAACTGTTCCCAGTGTCATACTGTGTGATACTATGTAATTATACTTTGGGACACTGTTCTCTGAATAGCAATGTGTAAAATTACGTAATTATACATTGGGACACTGTTCCCTATGATAAAAGTGTGACATTCTGTAATTATACATTGGGACACTGACCCCTGTGACACACTGTGTGACATTCTGTAATTATGCATTGGTGCACTGTTCCCTGTCTCACACTGTGTAATATTATGTGATTAAACATTGGGACTCTGTTGCCTGTGTCACACTGAGTGACACTGTCTGATTATACATTGTCACATTGTTGCCTGTGACACAGTGTGTGATATTCTGTGACTTTACATTGAGACAGAGTAGCCTGTGTCACACTGTGTGATATTACGTAATTATACATTGCGACACTGTTCCCTGTGTCACACCGCGTAATACTGTCTAACTATACATTGTGACACTGTTTGCTGTGATACACTATGTGATATCCTGTAATTATACATCGGCCACTTTTCCCTGAGTGACACAAAGGGGCCTTTTGTCATTATACATAGGAACACTGTTCCCTGAGTCACACTGTGTGACGTTATGTAATTATACATTGGGACACTGTTCCCTGTGAGACAATGTGAGATATCATGTAATTAAACATCGGGACACTGTTCCTTGTGTCACAATGTGTGTTATTATGTGATTAAGCATTGGGACACTGTTCCCTGTGTCACACTGGGTGACATTACGTAAATATACATTGGGAAACTGTACCCTGTGTCACAATGCTTGACAGTATCTTATTATAAATTGTCACATTGTTGCCTTTGACACATTGTATGATATTCTGTGATTATACATTGGGACACTGTACCCGGGGTCACACTGTGCGATATCCTGTAATCATACACTGGGACACTATTCCTTGTTTCACACGGTGTGATGACCTGTAATTACACATATGGACACTGTTCTGTGTGAAACACAGTGTTGTATTGACTAATTATACAATGGGACGCTATTCCCTGTGTCACACTGTATGATATTCTGTAATTGTACATTGGGACACTATTCCTTGTTTCACACCGTGTGATGTGCTGGAATTATATATATGGACACTGTTCTGTGTGAGACACAGTGAGATATTTTCTAATTATACATTGTGACTCTGTTCCCTGTCTCAGCCTGTGTAATATTCTGTAATTATACATTGGATCCCCATTACCTGTGAAACACAATGTAGCTCCTCTCAATACAGTCTGGGAAATTGTTCCCTGTGTCACAGTGTGAGATATTCTGTAATTATACATTGGGACTCTGACTATTGTGACACATTGTGTGACATTCTGTAATTTTGAATTGGGGCATTGTTCCCTGTCTCACACTGTGTAATATTATGTGATTAAACATTGGGACTCTGTTGCCTGTGTCACATAGGGTGACATTATGTAATTATACATTGGTGCACTGTTCCCTGTGTCACACTAGGTGACACTGTCTAATTATACATTGTCACATTGTTGCCTGTGACACATTCTGTGATATTCTGTGATTGTACATTGAGACACTGTACCCTGTGTCACACTGTGTGATGTTACTTAATTATACATTGGGTCACTGTTCACTGTGTCACACTGCGTGATACTGTTTAATTATACATTGTGACAGTGTTACCTGTGACACACTGCATGATATTCTGTAATTATACATTGGCCACTGTTCCCTGTGTGACACAATGTGACATTCTGTAATTATACATAAGCACGGTGGTCGCTGAGTCCCACTGTGTGATGTTATGTAATTATACATTGGAAACTGTTCCCTTTGTCACATTGTGTGACATTATGAAATCGTACATTGGGACACTGTTCCTTGTGTCACAATGTGTGACATTATGTAATTACACATTGGGACAGTGTTCACTGTGTCACACTACGTGATACTGCCTAATTATACATTGTGATAGTGTTACCTGTGACACACTGCATGATATTCTGTACTTATACATTGGGACACTGTTCCCTATGTCACGCTGCATGATACTCTCTAATTATACATTGTGACACTGTTACTTGTGATACACTGTGTGATATTCTGTAATTATACATTGGCCACTCTTCCCTGTGTGACACAATGTGACATTCTGTAATTATACATAGGAACAATGTTTCCTGAGTCACACTGTGTGACTTTATGTTATTATACATTGGAACAGTGTTCCCTGTGATACAATGTGCGATATCTTGTAATTAAACATTGGGACACTGTTCCCTGTGTGACTCTGCTTGATATTATGTAATTATACATTGGGACACTGTTCTATGTGTAACAATGTATGAAATTATGTAATTATACATTGGTACACTGTTCCCTGTGGTAAAATGTGTGACATTCAGTAATTATACATTGGGACACTTTGCCCTGTGTCACGCTGTGTGATATTATGTGATTAAACATTGGGAAACTGTTCCCAGTGTTATACTGTGTGATACTATGTAATTATACTTTGGGACACTGTTCTCTGAATAGCAATGTGTAAAATTACGTAATTATACATTGGGACACAGTTCCCTATGATAAAAGTGTGACATTCTGTAATTATACATTGGGACACTGACCCCTGTGACACACTGTGTGACATTCTGTAATTATGCATTGGTGCACTGTTCCCTGTCTCACACTGTGTAATATTATGTGATTAAACATTGGGACTCTGTTGCCTGTGTCACACTGAGTGACACTGTCTGATTATACATTGTCACATTGTTGCCTGTGACACAGTGTGTGATATTCTGTGATTTTACATTGAGACAGAGTAGCCTGTGTCACACTGTGTGATATTACGTAATTATACATTGCGACACTGTTCCCTGTGTCACACCGCGTAATACTGTCTAACTATACATTGTGACACTGTTTGCTGTGATACACTATGTGATATCCTGTAATTATACATCGGCCACTTTTCCCTGAGTGACACAATGGGACCTTTTGTCATTATACATAGGAACACTGTTCCCTGAGTCACACTGTGTGACGTTATGTAATTATACATTGGGACACTGTTCCCTGTGAGACAATGTGAGATATCATGTAATTAAACATCGGGACACTGTTCCTTGTGTCACAATGTGTGTTATTATGTGATTAAGCATTGGGACACTGTTCCCTGTGTCACACGGGGTGACATTACGTAAATATACATTGGGAAACTGTACCCTGTGTCACAATGCTTGACAGTATCTTATTATAAATTGTCACATTGTTGCCTTTGACACATTGTATGATATTCTGTGATTATACATTGGGACACTGTACCCGGGGTCACACTGTGCGATATCCTGTAATCATACACTGGGACACTATTCCTTGTTTCACACGGTGTGATGACCTGTAATTACACATATGGACACTGTTCTGTGTGAAACATAGTGTTGTATTGACTAATTATACAATGGGACGCTATTCCCTGTGTCACACTGTATGATATTCTGTAATTGTACATTGGGACACTATTCCTTGTTTCACACTGTGTGATGTGCTGGAATTATATATATGGACACTGTTCTGTGTGAGACACAGTGAGATATTTTCTAATTATACATTGTGACTCTGTTCCCTGTCTCAGCCTGTGTGATATTCTGTAATTATACATTGGATCCCCATTACCTGTGAAACACAATGTAGCTCCTCTCAATACAGTCTGGGAAATTGTTCCCTGTGTCACAGTGTGAGATATTCTGTAATTATACATTGGGACTCTGACTATTGTGACACATTGTGTGACATTCTGTAATTTTGAATTGGGGCATTGTTCCCTGTCTCACACTGTGTAATATTATGTGATTAAACATTGGGACTCTGTTGCCTGTGTCACATAGGGTGACATTATGTAATTATACATTGGTGCACTGTTCCCTGTGTCACACTAGGTGACACTGTCTAATTATACATTGTCACATTGTTGCCTGTGACACATACTGTGATATTCTGTGATTATACATTGAGACACTGTACCCTGTGTCACACTGTGTGATGTTACTTAATTATACATTGGGTCACTGTTCACTGTGTCACACTGCGTGATACTGTTTAATTATACATTGTGACAGTGTTACCTGTGACACACTGCATGATATTCTGTAATTATACATTGGCCACTGTTCCCTGTGTGACACAATGTGACATTCTGTAACTATACATAAGCACAGTGGTCGCTGAGTCCCACTGTGTGATGTTATGTAATTATACATTGGAAACTGTTCCCTTTGTCACATTGTGTGACATTATGAAATTGTACATTGGGACACTGTTCCTTGTGTCACAATGTGTGACATTATGTAATTACACATTGGGACAGTGTTCACTGTGTCACACTACGTGATACTGCCTAATTATACATTGTGATAGTGTTACCTGTGACACACTGCATGATATTCTGTAATTAGACATTGGGACACTGTTCCCTATGTCACGCTGCATGATACTGTCTAATTATACATTGTGACACTGTTACTTGTGATACACTGTGTGATATTCTGTAATTATACATTGGCCACTCTTCCCTGTGTGACACAATGTGACATTCTGTAATTATACATAGGAACAATGTTTCCTGAGTCACACTGTGTGACTTTATGTTATTATACATTGGAACAGTGTTCCCTGTGATACAATGTGCGATATCTTGTAATTAAACATTGGGACACTGTTCCCTGTGTCACTCTGCATGATATTATGTAATTATACATTGGGACACTGTTCTATGTGTAACAATGTATGAAATTAAGTAATTATACATTGGTACACTGTTCCCTGTGGTAAAATGTGTGACATTCAGTAATTATACATTGGGACACTTTGCCCTGTGTCACGCTGTGTGATATTATGTGATTAAACATTGGGAAACTGTTCCCAGTGTCATACTGTGTGATACTATGTAATTATACTTTGGGACACTGTTCTCTGAATAGCAATGTGTAAAATTACGTAATTATACATTGGGACACAGTTCCCTATGATAAAAGTGTGACATTCTGTAATTATACATTGGGACACTGACCCCTGTGACACACTGTGTGACATTCTGTAATTATGCATTGGTGCACTGTTCCCTGTCTCACACTGTGTAATATTATGTGATTAAACATTGGGACTCTGTTGCCTGTGTCACACTGAGTGACACTGTCTGATTATACATTGTCACATTGTTGCCTGTGACACAGTGTGTGATATTCTGTGATTTTACATTGAGACAGAGTAGCCTGTGTCACACTGTGTGATATTACGTAATTATACATTGCGACACTGTTCCCTGTGTCACACCGCGTAATACTGTCTAACTATACATTGTGACACTGTTTGCTGTGATACACTATGTGATATCCTGTAATTATACATCGGCCACTTTTCCCTGAGTGACACAAAGGGGCCTTTTGTCATTATACATAGGAACACTGTTCCCTGAGTCACACTGTGTGACGTTATGTAATTATACATTGGGACACTGTTCCCTGTGAGACAATGTGAGATATCATGTAATTAAACATCGGGACACTGTTCCTTGTGTCACAATGTGTGTTATTATGTGATTAAGCATTGGGACACTGTTCCCTGTGTCACACGGGGTGACATTACGTAAATATACATTGGGAAACTGTACCCTGTGTCACAATGCTTGACAGTATCTTATTATAAATTGTCACATTGTTGCCTTTGACACATTGTATAATATTCTGTGATTGTACATTGGGACACTGTACCCGGGGTCACACTGTGCGATATCCTGTAATCATACACTGGGACACTATTCCTTGTTTCACACGGTGTGATGACCTGTAATTACACATATGGACACTGTTCTGTGTGAAACACAGTGTTGTATTGACTAATTATACAATGGGACACTATTCCCTGTGTCACACTGTATGATATTCTGTAATTGTACATTGGGACACTATTTCCTGTTTCACACTGTGTGATGCGCTGGAATTATATATATGGACACTGTTCTGTGTGAGACACAGTGAGATATTTTCTAATTATACATTGTGACTCTGTTCCCTGTCTCAGCCTGTGTAATATTCTGTAATTATACATTGGATCCCCATTACCTGTGAAACACAATGTAGCTCCTCTCAATACAGTCTGGGAAATTGTTCCCTGTGTCACAGTGTGAGATATTCTGTAATTATACATTGGGACTCTGACTATTGTGACACATTGTGTGACATTCTGTAATTTTGAATTGGGGCATTGTTCCCTGTCTCACACTGTGTGATATTATGTGATTAAACACTGGGACTCTCTTGCCTGTGTCACATAGAGTGACATTGTCTAATTATACATTGTCACATTGTTGCCTGTGACACATTCTGTGATATTCTGTGATTATACATTGAGACACTGTACCCTGTGTCACACTGTGTGATGTTACTTAATTATACATTGGGTCACTGTTCACTGTGTCACACTGCGTGATACTGTTTAATTATACATTGTGACAGTGTTACCTGTGACACACTGCATGATATTCTGTAATTATACATTGGCCACTGTTCCCTGTGTGACACAATGTGACATTCTGTAATTATACATAAGCACGGTGGTCGCTGAGTCCCACTGTGTGATGTTATGTAATTATACATTGGAAACTGTTCCCTTTGTCACATTGTGTGACATTATGAAATTATACATTGGGACACTGTTCCTTGTGTCACAATGTGTGACATTATGTAATTACACATTGGGACAGTGTTCACTGTGTCACACTACGTGATACTGCCTAATTATACATTGTGATGGTGTTACCTGTGACAAACTGCATGATATTCTGTAACTATACATTGGGACACTGTTCCCTATGTCACGCTGCATGATACTGTCTAATTATACATTGTGACACTGTTACTTGTGATACACTGTGTGATATTCTGTAATTATACTTTGCCCACTCTTCCCTGTGTGACACAATGTGACATTCTGTAATTATACATAGGAACAATGTTTCCTGAGTCACACTGTGTGACTTTATGTTATTATACATTGGAACAGTGTTCCCTGTGATACAATGTGCGATAT
The DNA here is from genome assembly GCA_026770705.1 of Isurus oxyrinchus. Lineage (NCBI taxonomy): Eukaryota > Metazoa > Chordata > Chondrichthyes > Lamniformes > Lamnidae > Isurus > Isurus oxyrinchus. Next base: position 90,026,762 of record JANJGN010000007.1, on the reverse strand, counting down.
CTTGTAATTAAACATTGGGACACTGTTCCCTGTGTCACTCTGCATGATATCATGTAATTATACATTGGGACACTGTTCTATGTGTAACAATGTATGAAATTAAGTAATTATACATTGGTACACTGTTCCCTGTGGTAAAATGTGTGACATTCTGTAATTATACATTGGGACACTTTGCCCTGTGTCACGCTGTGTGATATTATGTGATTAAACATTGGGATACTTTTCCCAGTGTTATACTGTGTGATACTACGTAATTATACTTTGGGACACTGTTCTCTGAATAGCAATGTGTAAAATTATGTAATTATACATTGGGACACTGTTCCCTATGATATAAAGTGTGACATTCTGTAATTATACATTGGGACACTGTTCCCTGTCTCAAACTCTGTGATATTTTGTGATTAAACTTTGGGACACTGTTCCCTGTGTCACAATGTGTGACATTATGTAATTATACATTGGGTCACTGTTCAGTGTGTCACACTGCGTGATACTGTCTAATTATACATTGTGACACCGTTACCTGTGTCACACGGTGTGATATTCTATAATTATGCATTGGGACACTATTCACTGTGTCACAATCTGTGATATTCTGTAATTATACATTGGCCACTGTTCCCTGTGTGACACAATGTGATTCTGTAATTATACAAAGGAACACTGTTCCCTGAGTCACACACTGTGACGTTATGTATTTATACTTTTGGACACTGTTCCCTGTGTAACAATGTATGAAATTATGTAATTTTACATTGAGACACTGTTCCCTGTGATAAAATGTGTGACATTCTGAAATTATACATAGGGACTCTGTTCCCTATCTCACATTCTGTAATATTATGTGATTAAACATTGGAACACTGTTCCCTGTGTCACACTGGTGACATTATGTAATTATACATTGGGACACTGTTCCCTATGTCACACTGAGTGACACTGTCTAATTATACATTGTGACACTGTTTGCTGTGATACACTATGTGATATTCTGTAATTACACAATGGGACACTATACCGTGTCACAAACTGTGATATCCTGTGATACATTGACCACTGTTCCATGAGTAACACAATGGGACCTTCTGTCATTATACATAGGAACACTGTTCCCTGAGTCACACTGTGTGACGTTATGTAATTATACATCGGGACACTGTTCCCTGTGAGACAATGTGAGATATCATGTAATTAAACATCAGGACATTGTTCCATGTGTCAGACTGTGTGATATTATGTGATTAAGCATTGAGACACTGTTCCCTGTGTCACACTGGGTGACATTACGTAAATATACATTGGGAAACTGTTCCCTGTGTCACAATGATTGACACTGTCTAATTATAAATTGTCACATTGTTGCCTGTGACCCATTGTGTGATATTCTGTGATTATACAGTGAGACACTGTACCCTGTGTCACTCTGTGTGATATTATGTAATTATACATTGGGACACTGAACCTGTGTCTCAGTGTGTGACATTATGTAATTATACATTGGGTCACTGTGTCACACTACGTGATACAATCTAATTATATATTGTGACTGTGTTACCTGTGACACACTGCATGATATTCTGTAATTAGACATTGGGACACTGTTTCCTGTGTCACGCTGCATGATACTGTCTAATTACGTATTGTGCCACTGTTACCTGTGATAAACTGTGTGATATTCTGTAATTATACATTGGGCACTGTTCCCTGTGGGACACAATGTGACATTCTGTAATTATACATAGGAACACTGTTCCCTGAGTCACATTGTGTAACTTTATGTAATTATACATTGGGACACTGTTCCCTGTGACACAATGTGCGATATCATGTAATTAAACATCAGGACCATGTTCCCTATGTCATTCTGCATGATATTATGTAATTATACATTGGGACACTCTTAGGTGTGTAACGATGGATGAAATTATGTAATTATACATTGCGACACTGTTCCCTGTGATAAAATGTGTGACATTCTGTAATTATACATTGGGACACTGTGCCTTGTGTCATACTGTGTGACATTATGTAATTATACAATGGGACACTGTTCCCTGTGAGACAATGTGAGATGTCATGTAATTAAACATCTGGATACTGTTCCCTGTGTCACACTGTGTGATATTATGTGATTAAGCATTGGGACACTGTTCCCTGTGTCACACTGGGTGCCATTACGTAAACATACATTGGGAAAATGTTTCCTGTGTTGACACTGTCTAATTATAAATTGTCACATTGTTGCCTGTGACCCATTGTGTGATATTCTGTGATTGTACATTGGGACACTGTACCCAGGGTCACAATGTATGACATTATGTAATCATACATTGGGTCACTGTTCACTGTGTCACACTGCGTGATACTGTCTAATTATACATTGTGACACTGTACCCTGTGTCACACTGTGTAATATTACGTAATTATACATTGGGTCACTGTTCCCTGTGTCACATTGCGTGACATTACGAAATTATACATTGGGTCACTGTTCACTGTGTCACACTGCGTGATATTATGTAATTATACATTGTGACACTGTTACCTGTGATACACTGTGTGATGTTCTGTAATTATACATTGACAACTATTCCCTGTGTGACACAATGTGACATTCGGTAATTATACATAGGAACACTGTTCCCTGAGTCATTCTCTGTGACTTTATGTAACTAATCATTGGGACACTGTTCCCTGTGTCATACTGTGTGATATTATGTAATTATACATTGGGACACTGTTCCCTGTGATAAAACTTGTGATATTCAGTAATTATACATTGGGACACTGTTCCCTGTCTCACACTCCTTTATATTATGTGATTAAACATTAGGACACTGTTCCGTGTGTCACACTGGGTGACATTATGTAATTAAACATTGGGACACTGTTTCCTGTGTCACACTGCGTGACACTGTCTAATTTTAAATTGTCACATTGTTGCTTGCGGCACATTGTGTGATATTCTGTGATTATATTTTGGGACACTGTACCCTGTGTCACACTGTGTGATATTACGTAATTATACATCGGAACACTGTTCCCTGTGTCACAATGTTTGACATTATGTAATTATACATTGGGACACTGTACCCTGTTTAACACTGCGTGATACTGTCTAATTATACATTGTGACACCGTTTCCTGTGACACACTGTGCGATATTGTGTGATTATACATTGGGACCCAACGCCCTGTGTCACACTGTGTGACATTACGTAATTATACATTGGGATACTGTTCCCTGTGTCACAATGTGTGACATTATGTAATTATACTTTGTGTCACTCTTCACTGTGTCACACTGTGTGATACTGTCTAATTATACATTGCAACATTGTTACCTGTGACGCACTGTGTGATATTCAGTAATTATACATTGGGACACTGTTCCCTGTGTCACACTGCGTAATAATGTCTAATTATTCATTGTGATACTACTTGCTGTGATACACTATGAGATATTCTGTAATTATACATTGGGACACTATTCCCTGAGTGATACAATGGGACCTTCTGTAATTATACATTGGAACATTGTTCCCTGAGTCACACTGTGTGACGTTATGTAATTATACATTGGGACACTGTTCCCTGTGACACAATGTGCGATATCATGTAATTAAACATTGAGACACTGTTCCCTGTGTCACTCTGCATGATATTATGTAATTGTACATTGGGACACTGTTCCTTGTGTTCCAATCTATGAAATTATGTAATTATACATTGGGACACAGTTCCCTGTGATAAAATGTGTGACATTCTGTAATTATACAATCGGAACTATTCCCTGTGTCACGCTGTGTGATATTATGTGATTTAACTTTGGAACACTGTTCCCTCTGTCACTCTGCGTGATATTATGTAATTGTACATTGGGACACTGTTCCCCGGGTAACAATGTATGAAATTAAGTAATAATACATTGGGATACTGTTCACTGTGATAAAATCTGTGACATTCTGGAATCATACTTGGGACACTGTTCCCTTTATCACACTGTGTGACACTGCCTTATTATAAATTGTCACACTGTTGCCTGCGACACATTGTGTGATATTCTGTGATTCTACATTGGGACACTGTTCCCTGTGTCACCATGTGTGATATTCCGTAATTATACATTAGGACACTGCTCTCTATGTCACATTCAGTGATATTCCGTAATAAATCATTGGGACTCCGTTCCCTATATACCACTGGATGATATTCTTTAATTAATTATTAAGACACGGTTCCCTGTGTCACACTGTGTGATGTTACATAATTATACTGTGGGACACTCTTCCCTGTGTCACTGTGCATACTATGATGTAATTATACATTGGGACACTGTTCCCTGTGTCACACTGTGTGATATTATGTGATTAAACATTGGGACACTGTTCCCTGTCTAACACTGCGTGACACTGTCTAATTATAAAATGTCACATTGTTGCCTGTGACACATTGTTTGACATTATGTAATTATACATTGGGACACTATTCCCAGTGTCTCACTGTGTGATGCTCTGTAATTATACATATAGACACTGTTCTGTGTGAAACATGGTGACATATTGTCTAATTATACATTGTGACACTGTTCCCTGTGTCAACCTGTGTGATATTCTGTAATTATACATTGGTAGCCAATTCCCTGTGAGACACAGTGTAGCTTCTCTCAATACACACTGGGAAATTGTTCCCTGTGTTCCAGTGTGCGATATTCTGTAATTATACATTGGGACACTGACCCCTGTGACACACTGTGTGGCATTCTGTAATTATGCATTGGGGCACTGTTCCCTGTGTCAGACTATGTGATATTCTGTATTTAACATCGGGACAGAGAACATGTGTCACAATGTGCAAGATTATGTAAGATAAGCCACGACGCTGTTCCCTGTGACACACTGTGTAGATTCTGTCAAAACACACTGGGAAATCGTTCCCTGTATCTCAGTTTGCCATTTTCTGCAATTATACATCGGGAAACTGTTATTACACATTGGGACACTGATCCCTGTGTAACAATGTATGAAATTATGTAATTATACATTGGGACTCTTTCCCTGTGATAAAATGTGTGACATTCTGTAATTATACATTGGGACACTGTTCCCTGTCTCACACTGTGTAACATTATGTGATTAAACATTGGGAGTCTGTTCCCTGTTTCACACTGAATGACATTATGTAATTATATTTGGGACATGTTCCCTGCCTCACACTGTGTGATATTATGTAACTATACATTGGGATACTGTTCTCTGTGGCACACTGTGTGAGATTATGTAATTATACTTTGGGACACTGGTGCTTGTGTCACACAGTGTGCCAATCTGTAATCATACATTGGGACACAGTTACCAGTGATCCACCGTGTGATATTCTGTAATTATACTTTAGGACACTGTACCCTTTGTCATACTGTGTAATATTACGTAATTATACATTGGGACCCTGTTGCCTGTGTCACACCGTGTGACATTATGTAATTATACATTGGGACACTGTTCACTGTGTAACACTGTGCAATACTGTCTAATTATACATTGTGACACTCTGATACACTGTGTGATATTCTGTAATTCTACATTGGGACACTACTCGCTGAGTCACAAACTGTGATATTTTGTAACTATACATTGGCCACTTTTTGCTGTGTGACACAATGTGACATTCTGTAATTATACAGTCCCCGAGTCACACAGTGTGACGTTACGTAATTAGACATTGGGACACTGTTCCTGTGACAGAATGTGTGATATCATGTAATTAGACATCGGGACGCTCTTCCCTTTGTCACTCTGTGATATTATGTAATTATACATTAGAACACTGTTCCCTGTGTAACAATGCATGAAATTATGTAATTATACATTGGGACACTGTTCCCTGTGATAAAATGTGAGACATTCTGTAATTATACTTTGGGACATTGTTCCATGTCTTACACTGTGTAATATTATGGTATTAAACATTGGAACTCTGTTCCCTGTGTCACACTGGGTGACATTATGTAATTATACGTTGGGACACTGTTCCCTGTGTCACACTGCGTGACACTGTCTAATTATAAATTGTCACATTGTTGCCTGTGACACATTGTTTGATGTTCTGTGATTATACATTGAGACAGGGTACCCTGTGCCACACAGTGTGATATTACGTAATTATACATTGGGACACTGTTACCTGTGTCACAATGTGTGACATTATGTAATTATATGTGGGGTCACTGTTCACTGTGTCTCACTGCGTGATACTGTCTTATTATACATTGTGACACTGTTACCTGTGACACACTGCGTGATATTCTGTAATTATACATTGGGATACTGTTCCCTGTGTAACGCTGCATGCTACTGTCTAATTATACATTGTGACACTGTTAGCTGTGTGACACAATGTGTCACTCTGTAATTATAGATAGGAACACTGCTCCCTGAGTCACACTGTGTGACGTTATGTAATTACACATTGGGACACTGTTCCCTGTGTCATTCTGCGTGATATTATGTAATTGTACATTGGGACAGTGTTCCTTGTGTAACCATGTGTGACATTCTGTAATTATACATTGGGGCACTGTTCTCTGTGTCACACTGTGTGATATTATGGGATTAAAGATTGGGACACTGTTCCCTGTGTCTCATTGGGTGACATTATGTCATTATACATTGTGACACTGTTCCCTGTGTAACACTGCGTGACACTGTCTAATTATAAAGTGTTACCTTGTTGCCTGGGACACATTGTGTGATAATCTGTGATTATACATTGGGACACTGCACCCTGTGTCACAGTGAGTGATATTACGTAATTATACATTGGGACACTGTTCCCTGTGTCGTAATTTGTGACATTATGAAATTATATATTGGGACACGGTGTGATGATCTGTAATTACACATATGGACACTTTTCTGTGTCAAACACAGTGACATATTGACTAATTATACATTGTGACACTGTTCCCTGTGTCAGCCTGTGTGATATTTCGTAATTATACATTGGGACACTGACCCCTGTGTCACACTGTGTGACATTCTGTAATTATGCATTGGGGCACTGTTCCCTGTCTCACACAGTGTGATATTATTTAGTTATACATTGGGAAGCTGGTGATTGTGTAACACAGTTTGCCAATCTGTAATCACACATTGGGACAAGGTTACCTGTGATCCACTGTGTGACTTTCTGTAATTATACATTGGGACACTGTACCCTTTGTCATTCTGTGTAATATTACATAATTATACATTGGGACACTGTTCCCTGTGTCACACCGTGTGACATTATGTAATTATACATTGGGACACTGTTCACTGTGTCACACTGTGTGATACTGTCTAATTATACATTGTGACACTGTTACCTGTGATACACTGTGTGATATTCTGTGATTATCCATTGGGACACTGCATCCTGTATCAAACTGTTATATTACGCAATTATACTTTGGGACACTGTTCCCTGTGTCACACTGTATGATATTCTGTAATTATCCATATGGACACTGTTCTGTGTGAAACACAGTGAGATATTGTCTAATTATACATTGTGACACTTTTCCCTGTGTCAGCCTGTGTGATATTCTGTAATTATACATTGGTACCCCATTCCCTGTGTGACACAGTGTAGCTCCTCTCAATACATACTGCGAATTTTTTCCGTGTCCCAGTGTGCGATATTCTGTAATTATACATTGGGACACTGACCCCTGTGACACACTGTGTGACATTCTGTAATTATGCATTGGGGCACTGTTCCCTGTGTTACACTGTGTGATATTATGTAATTATACATTGGGAAACTGTTCCCTGTGTCACACTATGTGACATTCTGTATATAACATTGGGACATAGATCCTTGTGTCACATTGTGCACGATTATGTAACGATACGCTAGGATGCTGTTCCCTGCATCACACTGTGTAGATTCTGCCAATACACACTGGGAAATTGTTCCCTGTATCCCAGTTTGCCATATTCTGCAATTCTACATCAGGAAACTGTTCCCTGTGACACACTGAATGACACTTTGTAATTATACACTGGGACATGTTCCCTGCCTCACACTGTGTGATATTATGTAATTATACATTGGGAAACTGTTCCCTGTGTCACACTGTGTCACCCTGTGTCACAATGTAATTATACATTGGGACATGTTCCCTGCCTCACACTGTGTGATATTATGTAACTATACATTGGGATACTGTTCCCTGTGGCACACTGTGTGTGATTATGTAATTATACATTGGGACGCTGGTGCTTGTGTCACACAGTGTGCCAATCTGTAATCATACTTTGGGACACCGTTACCTGTGATCCACTGTGTGACATTCTGTAATTATACATTGGGACACTGTACCCTTTGTCATACTGTGTAATATTACGTAATTATACATTGCGACACTGTTGCCTGTGTCACACCATGTGACATGATGTGATTATACATTGTGTCACTGTTCACTGTGTCACACTGTGTGATACTGTCTAATTATACATTGTGACACTGTTACCTGTGATACACTATGTGATACTCTGTAATTCTACATTGGGACACTACTCCCTGAGTCACAAACTGTGATAATCTGTAATTATACATTGGCCACTTTTTGCTGTGTGACACAATTTGCGATATTATGTAATTATACATTGGGTCACTGTTCCCTGTGTCACATTGTGTGACATTATGAAATTATACTTTGGGTCACTGTTCTCCCTGTGTCACACTGAATGACACTGTCTAATTATAAATTGTCACATTGTTACCTGGGACACTTTGTGTGATATTCTGTGATTATACATTGAGACACTGTGTGATATTACGTAATTATATATTGGGACACTGATCACTGTGTCACAATGTGTGACATTATGTAATTATACATGGGGTCACTGTTCCCTGAGTTATTCTGCATGATACTGTCTAATTATACATTGTGACACTGTTACGTGTGATACACTGCTTGATATTCTGTAATTATACATTGGCAACTGTTCCCTGTGTGACACAATGTAACACTCTGTAATTATACATAGGGACCCTGTTCACTGAGTCACACTGTGTGACATTATATAATTATACATTGGGACACTGTTCCCTGTGAAACTCTGCATGCTATTATGTAATTATACATTAGGACACTGTTCCCTGTAAAACAATGTATGAAATTAAGTTATTATACATTGGGATACTGTTCCCTGTGAAAAATGTGTGACATTCTATAATTATACATTGGGACACTGTTGTCTGTGTCACACCGTGTGATATTATGTAATTATACATTGGGACACTGTTCACTGTGTCACACTGTGTGATACTGTCTAATTATATATTGTGACACTGTTACCTGTGATACACTGTGTGATACTCTGTAATTCTACATTGGGACACTACTCCCTGAGTCACAAACTGTGATATTCGGTAATTATACATTGGCCACTTTTCACTGTGTGAAACAATGTGACATTCTGCAATTATACATAGGAACACTGTTCCCCGAGTCACACTGTGTGACGTTATGTAATTATACAGTGGGACACAATTCCCTGTGAGACACAGTGTAGCTCCTCTCAATACACACTGGGAAATTGTTCCCTGTGTTCCAGATATTCTGTAATTATACTTTGGGACACTGACCCCTGTGACACACTGTGTGGCATTCTGTAATTATGCATTGGGGCACTGTTCCCTGTGTCAGACTATGTGATATTCTGTATTTAACATCGGGACACAGAACATGTGTCACAATGTGCAAGATTATGTAACGATAAGCCACGACGCTGTTCCCTGCAACACACTGTGTAGATTCTGTCAAAACACACTGGGAAATCATTCTCTGTATCCCAGTTTGCCATTTTCTGCAATTATGCATCGGGAAACTGTTATTACACATTGGGACACTGATCCCTATGTAACAATGTATGAAATTATGTAATTATACATTGGCACTCTGTTCCCTGTGATAAAATGTGTGACATTCTGTAATTATACATTGGGACACTGTTCCCTGTCTCACACTGTGTAACATTATGTGATTAAACATTGGGACTCTGTTCCCTGTTTCACACTGGATGACATTATGTAATTATATTTGGGACATGTTCCCTGCCTCACACTGTGTGATATTATGTAACTATATATTGGGATGCTGCTCTCTGTGGCACACTGTGTGAGATTATGTAATTATACATTGGGACGCTGGTGCTTGTGTCACACAGTGTGCCAATCTGTAATCATACATTGGGACACGGTTACCAGTGATCCACTGTGTGACATTCTGTAATTATACATTGGGACACTGTTCCTTGTCACACCGTGTGACATTTTGTAATTATACATTGGGACACAGTTCACGGTGTCACAATGCGTGATACTGTCTAATTATACATTGTGACACTGTTACCTGTGTTACACTGTGTGATATTCTGTAATTCTACATTGGGACACTACTCCCTGAGTCACAAACTGTGATATTCTGTAATTATACATTGGCCACTTTCCGCTGTGTCACATTGTGTGACTTTATGAAATTATACATTGGGACACTGTTACCTGTGACACAATGTGTGATATCATATAATTAAACATCAGGACACTGTTCCCTGTGTCACTCTGTGTAATATTATGTAATTATACATTGGGACACGGATCCCTGTGTACCAATGTATGAAATTACGTAATTATACATTGGGACCCTGTTCCCTGTGATAAAATGTGTAACGTTCTGTAATTATACATTGGGACACTGTTCCCTGTCTCACACTGAGTAATATTATGTGATTAAACATTGGGACTCTGTTCCCTGTGCCACACCAGGTGACATTATGTAATTATACATTGGGATACTGTTCTCCCTGTGTCACACTGAGTGACACATTCTAATTATGAATTGTCACATTGTTGCCTGGGACACAATGTGTGATATTCTTTGATTATACATTGAGACACTGTGTGATATTACGTAATTATACATTGGGGCACTGTTCCCTGTGTCACATTGCGTGACATGCTGAAATTATACATTGGGACACTGTTCCCTGTGTCACGCTGCATGATAATGTCTAATTATACATTGTGACACTGTTACCTGTGATACACTATGTGATATTCTGTAATTATACATTGGCCACTTTTCCCTGTGTAACACAATTTGACACTCTATAATTATACATTGGAACACTGTTCCCTGAGTCACACAGTGTGATGTTATGTAATTATACATTGGGACACTATTCCCAATGATAACATGTGTGACATGCTGTAATTATACATTAGGACACTGTTCCCTGTGTCACACTGTGTGATATTATTTGATTAAACATTGTGACTCTGCACCCTGTGTGATATTACGTAATTATACAATGTGACACTGTTTCCTGTGTCACACTGTATGATATTCTGTAATTGTACTTTGAGACACTATTCACTGTGTCACACTGTGTGATGCTCTGTAATTATACATATGGACACTGTTCTGTGTGAAACACAGTGAGATATTGTCTAATTACACATTGTGACACTGTTCCCTGTGTCAGCCTGTGTGATATTCTGTAATTATACATTTGTTCCCCATTCCCTGTGAGACACAGTTATGCTCCTCTCAATACACACTGGGAAATTGTTCCCAGTGTCCCAGTGTGCGATATTCTGTAATTATACATTGGGACACAGATCCCTGTGACACACTGTGTGACATTCTGTAATTATGCATTGGGGCTTTGTGTGAGATTATGTAATTATACATTGGGACGTTGCTGCTTGTGTCACACAGGGTGCCAATCTACAATCATACATTGGGACGCGGTTACCTGTGATCCACTGTGTGACATTTGGTAATTATACATTGGGACATGGTACCCTTTGTCACACTGTGCAATATTACGTAATTATACATTGGGACACTGTTCACTGTGTTACGCTGCATGATATTGTCTAATCATACAATGTGACACTGTTACCTGTGATACACTGTGTGATATTTGGTAATTATATATTGGGCCACTGTTCCCTGTGTCACACTGCGTGATACTGTCTAATTATACATTGTGATACATTGTCTATAATTCTACATTGGGACACTATTGCCTGAGTCACAAACTATGATATTCTGTAATTATACATTGGCCACTTTTCTCTGTGGGACACAATCTGACATTCTGTAATTGTACATAGGAACACTGTTCCCTCAGTCACACTGTGTGACATTATGTAATTATACATTGGGACACTGTTCCCTGTGACACAATGCGCGATCTCATGTAATTAAACATCAGGACACTCTGCCCTGTGTGTGATATTATGTAATTATACATGGGGAAACTTTTCCCTGTGTCACTCTGTGTGATATTAAGTAATTATACATTGGGACACTGTTCCCTGTGGAACAATGTATGAAATTATGTAATTATACTTTGAAACACTGTTCCCTGTGTCACACTGTGTGATATTATGTGATTAAACATTGGGATTCTGTTCCCTGTTTCAAACTGGGTGACATTATGACATTGTACATTGGGATACTATTCCCTGTGTCACACTGTGTGATATTACGTAATTATACATTGGGACCCTGTTCTCTGTGTCACATTGTGTGACATTATGAAATTATACATTGGGACACTGTTCCCTGTGTCACAATACGTAACATTATGTAATTATACATTGAGTCACTGTTCACTGTGTCACACTGCATGATACTATCTAATTATACATTGTGACACTGTTACCTGTGACACACTGTGTGATATTCTGTAATTATACATTGCGACACTGTTCCCTGTGTACGCTGCATGATACTGTCTAATTACACATTGTGACACTGTTACCTGTGATACACTGTGTGATATTCTGTAATTGTACATTAGGACACTATTCCCTATGTCACATGGTGTGATGTTCTGTAATTACACATATGGACACTGTTTGTGTGAAACACAGTGTGGTATTGACTAATTATATAATGTGACACTGTTCCCTGTGTCACACTGTATGATATTCTGTAATTGTACATTGGGACACTATTCCCTGTGTCACACTGTGTGATGCTCTGTAATTATACAATGGCCAGTGTTCCCTGTGTGACACAATGTGACATTCTGTAATTACACAAAGGAACACTGTTCCCTGAGTCACACTGTGTGGCATTATGTAATTATACATTGTGACAATGATCCCATTGTCTATTTATAAATTCATTCATTGTTGCCTGTGACACATTGTGTGATATTATGTGATTATACATTGGGACACTGTACCCTATGTCACAATGTGTGACATTATGTAATTATACATTGGGTCACTGTTCACTGTGTCACACTGCATGATACTGTCTAATTATACATTGTGATACTGTTACCTGTGACTATACATTGTGACACTGTTACCTGTGATATACTGTGTGATATTCTGTAATTATACATTGGGACACTATTCCCTGTGTCACAAACTATGATATTCTGTAACTTTACGTTGGCCATTGTTCCCTGTGTGACACAATGTGACATTCTGTAATTATACATAGGAACACTGTTCCCTGAGTCACACTCTGTGACGTTATGTAATTATACATTGGACACTGCTCCCTGTGACACAATGTGCAATATCAAGTAATTAAACATCAGGACACTGTTCCCTGTGTCACTCTACGTGATATAATGTAATTATACATTTGGACACTGTTCCCTGTGATAAAATGTGTGACTTCTATAATTATACATAAGGACACTTGTTCCCTGTGTCACACGTTGTGATATTATGTGATTAAACATTGGGACACTGTTCCCTGTGTCACACTGTGTGACACTGTCTAATTATAAATTGTCACACTGTTGCCTGTGACACATTGTGTGATATTCTGTGATTCTACATTGAGACACTGTACCCTGTGTCACACTGTGTGATATCCTGTAATTATACATTAGGACACTGCTCCCTATGTCACATTCAGTGATATTCCGTAATAAATCATTGGGACTCTGTTCCTTATAGAGCACTGCGTGATATTCTTTAATTAATCATTAGGACACGGTTCCCTTTGTCACACTGTGTGATTTATCTGTAAATATATGTATGGATACTTCTGTGTGACACACAGTGTGATATTGCCTAATTAAACATTGTGACACTTTTCCCTGCCTTACACTGTGCAATATCTTGCAATTATACATTGGGACACTATTCACAATGTCACATGGTGTGATGATCTGTAATTACACATATGGACACTGTTCTATGTGAAACACAGTATGGTATTGACTAATTATACAATGTGACTCTGTTCCCTGTGTCACACTGTATGATATTCTGTAATTATACATTGGTAGCCCATTCCCTGTGAGACACAGTGTATCTCCTCTCGAAACACACTGGAAAAATGTTCCCTGTGTCCCAGTGTGCGATATTCTGTAATTATGCATTGGGGCACTGTTCCCTGTGTCACACTATGTGATATTATGTAATTATACATTGGGAAACTGTTCCCTCTGTCACACTATGTGACATTCTGTATTTAACATCGGGACACAGATCCTTGTGTCACACTGTGCAAGATTATATAACGATACGCTAGGACGCTGTATTCTGTGTCACACTGTGTAGATTCTGTCAATGCACACTGGGAAATCATTCCCTGTACCCCAGTTTGCCATATTCTGCAATTATACATCAGTAAACTGTTCCCTGTGACACACTGAGTGACACTTTGTAATTATACATTGTGACACTGTTCCCTGTGTCAACCTGCGTGATATTCTGTAATTATACATTGGTACCCCATTCCCTGTGACACACAGTGTAGCTCCTCTCAATACACACTCGGAAATTGTTCCCTGTGTCCCAGTGTGTGATATTCTGTAATTATACATTGCCACTGTTCCCTTTGTGACACAATGTGACATTCTGTAATTATACATAGGAACACTGTTCCCTGTGTCACACTGTGTGACATTATGTAATTATACATTGGCACCCCATTCCCTGTGGGACACAATGTAGCTCCTCTCAATACACACTGGGAAATTGTTGCCTGTGCCCCAGTGTGCGATATTCTGTAATTATACATTGGGACACTGATCCTTGTGATGCACTGTGTGGCATTTTGTATTATACATTGGGGCACTTCTCCCAGTTTCACACATTGTGATATTCTGTAATTATACATTGGGATACTGTACCATGTGTCACACTAAGTGACAATCTGTATTTATACATCGGGACACTGATCCTTGTGTCACACTGTGCGAGATTAAGTTGCGATACATTGGGATGCTGTTCCCTATTTTACTCTGTGTAGATTCTGTCATTAAACTCTGGGAAATTGTTCCCCGTGTCCCAGTGTGCCATATTCTGCAATTATACATCGGGAAACTGTTACCTCTGACTCAATGTGTGACATTTTGTAATTATTCATTGGGACGCAGTTCTCTGTCTCACAATCTGTGAGATTGTATAATTATACATTGGGATGCTGTTCCTTGTGTCACACTGTGTGCTAATCTGTAATCATATATTGGGCCACGATTACATGTGATCCACTTTGTGACATTCTGTAATTATACATTCGGACACTGTACCCTGTGTCACATTGTGTGATATTATGCAACCATACATTGGGACACTATTCCCTGTGTCACACAGCGAGATACTGTCTAATTATACATTGTGAAACTGTTACCTGTGACAGACTGTGTGATATTCTGTAATTATACATTGGGACATTGTTCCCTGTGTCATAATCTGTGATATTCTGTAATTATACATTGGCCACTGTTCCCTTTGTCACACTATGTGGCATTCTGTAATTATACATAGGGACACTGTTCCCTGTGAGATACTGTGTCACATTCTGTAATTCAACATTGGCAAACTGCTTCCTGTGTCTTACTGTGTGATATTGTGTAATTATACATTGGGACTCCCTCCCTGAGTTGCACTATTTGATATTCTATAATTATGCATGGGGCACAGTCCCCTGTGTTACAATGTGCAATATTCTGTAATTAAAGTGCAGGACACTGGTCCCTGTATCACATTGTGTGACATTCTGAAATTATACATTTGGACATGGATCTCTATGTCACACTGAATGAAATTCTGAAATCATACATAGGGACACTGCTCCGTACAACACAATGTGTGATCATCTGTAAATATATATTGGGACACTATTCCTTGTGATACAATGTGTAATGCTCCGTAATTATACAATGGGGCACTGATCACTGCGTCACACTGTATGATATTATATAACTATTCATCAGGGCACTGTTCACAGTGTCACACTGTGTGACATTTTGTAATTATACACTGGGACACTGTTCCGTATGTCACAACGTGTGATATTATGTATTTCTACATTGGGACACTGTTCCCTCCGTCACACTGTGTGACATTATATAATTATACATTGGGACACTGTTCCCTATGTCACAACGTGTTATGTGATGTATTTATACATTGGGACACTGTTCCTTGTCTCACACTGTGTGAAATTGTGTAATTATACATTGGGACAATGTTCCCTGTGTCACACTGTATGACATTATGTAATTATACATTGAAACAATATTCCCTGTGTCACACTGCGTGATACTGTCTAATTATATGTTGTGACACTGTTACCTGTATCACACTGTGTGACACATTGTAATACTATATTGAGACACTGTTCCCTGTTTCACAACCTGTGATATTGTTTAGTTATACCTTGGGATAATCTTTACAGTGTCAAACTATGTGAAACTATGTAATTATACATTGGAACACTTTTCCCTGTGTCACATTGTGTGACATTCTGTAATTATACATTGGAACTCTGTTCCCTGTGTCAGGTTATGTGATGTTCTGTAATCATACGTTGAGAAACTGTTAATTTTGACACTGTGAGATATTTTGTAAATGTGCATTGGTACACTGTTCCCTGTGTCACACTGTATGACATTATGTGATTATGCATTGGGACACTCTACCCTGTGACACATTATGTGATGTTCTGTAATTATACACTGGAGCACTGTTCCCTGTGACACACTGTGCGATACTTAGTCTTCATACAATGGGACACTGTTCCCCATGACAAACTGTGTGACATTCTGTAATTATACATTGGGACACTTTTCCCTGTGTCATACTGTGTCATGTTCTGTAATTTTTCATTGGGACACTGTTCCCTGTGATACACTGTGTGACATTCTGTACTTATACATTGTGATACTGTTGCCTGTGTCACACTTTGCGAGATTATGCAACCATACATTGGGAAGCAGTTTGCTGTCACACGCTGTAGATTCTGTCAATACACACTGGGAAATTGTTCCCTGTGTCCCAAGTACCATATTCTGCAATTATACATCGGGAAACTGTTCCCTGTGACACTCTGTGTGACATTTTGTAATTATACATTGGGACACAGTTCGCCATCTCACCTTGTGTGATATTATGTAATTATACATTGGGACGCTGTTGCTTGTGTCACATTGTGTGCTAATCTGTAATCATACACTGGGACACTGTAACCTGTGATACACTGTGTGACATTGTGTAATTCTTCATTGGGACAATTTTCTCTGAGTCACACTGTGTGATATTATGTAATTATACATTGAGACACTGTTCTCTGTGTCACACTGTGTGACAATATGTAATTATTCATTGGGACAATGTTCCCTGTGTCACACCATGTGACATTTTGTAATTATGCTTGGGACACTGTTCCTGTGACACACTGTGCGATATTATGTAATTATATATTGTGACACTGTTCCCTGTCTCACAATCTGTGATATTATGTAATTATACATTGGGATATGTGTCACATTGTGTTAGATTATGTAATTATACATTGGGACAAGATTCACGGTGATCAACTGTGTGATATTCTGTAATTATCCATTGGGACCTTGATCCCTGAGTCACACTGTGTCAAATTATGTAATTATACATTGTGACACTGTTACCTGTGACACTGTGCGATATTCTGTAATTATTTATTGGGACACTGCTACCTGTGTCACAAACTGTGACATTATGTAATTATACATTAGGACACTGTTCCCTGTGTCACACTGTGTGACATACTGAAATTATAAAACAAAAACAGAATTACCTGGAAAAACTCAGCAGGTCTGGCAGCATCGGCGGAGAAGAAAAGAGTTGACGTTTCGAGTCCTCATGACCCTTTGACAGAACTTGAGTTGGAGTCCAAGAAAGAGTTGAAATATAAGCTGGTTTAAGGTGTGTGTGTGGGGGGCGGAGAGATAGAGAGAGAGAGAGGTTGGGGGGGTGGTGGTGGTGTGGTTGTATGGACAAACAAGCAGTGATAGAAGCAGATCATCAAAAGATGTCAACGACAATAGTACAATAGAACACATAGGTGTTAAAGTTAAAGTTGGTGATATTATCTAAACGAATGTGCTAATTAAGAATGGATGGTAGGGCACTCAAGGTATAGCTCTAGTGGGGGTGTTTTTTTTTTATAATGGAAATAGGTGAGAAAAGGAAAATCTTTATAATTTATTGGAAAAAAAAGGAAGGGGGAAACACAAAGGGGGTGGGGATGGGGGAGGGAGCTCACGACCTAAAGTTGTTGAATTCAATATTCAGTGCGGAAGGCTGTAAGGTGCCTAGTCGGAAGATGAGGTGTTGTTCCTCCAGTTTGCGTTGGGCTTCACTGGAACAATGCAGTAAGCCAAGGACAGACATGTGGGCAAGAGAGCAGGGTGGAGTGTTAAAATGGCAAGCCACAGGGAGGTTTGGGTCATTCTTGCGGACAGACCGCAGGTGTTCTGCAAAGCGGTCGCCCAGTTTACGTTTGGTCTCTCCAATGTAGAGGAGACCACATTGGGAGCAACGAATGCAGTAGACTAAGTTGGGGGAAATGCAGGTGAAATGCTGCTTCACTTGAAAGGAGTGTTTGGGCCCTTGGATGGTGAGGAGAGAGGAAGAAAAGGGGCAGGTGTTACATCTTTTGCGTGGGCATGTGGTGGTGCCATAGGAGGGGGTTGAGGAGTAGGGGGTGATGGAGGAGTGGACCAGGGTGTCCCAGAGGGAGCGATCCCTACGGAATGCCGAACCCACCCAGGATTACCGGTATCTCCGGGACATAAAACGTTTCTCGGACTGCTGTTCCCGTCACATTCTGAAATCCACACTCAGTGCCATGCGCCACCATATGAACACACTCGACCTCTCCCTCCAGCAGCACCGCCGTACCCTTTTTCAAAGCTGCGCTTGCCCCCAGTTTCATATTATCCTTCGGTTCATCCAACGCCTCAACAAGAAACTTTTTCTCTTTCTCTCAAGTGCTAAGGAACGCAAGCTCCAACAACTCATCGACACCAACACCCATCTAGGACCCTCCACACCTGCCTGTCCCTCCGTCCCCACCCTTTCTTCCAATCCCAACCCCAGCCGTGTATTCACTATACCCCCTGACCTTCCCCTCTCCGATGCTGAACGTTCAGTGCTCAGCAAAGGACTTAGTTTCATACCCTTACGCCCTCACCTCAATGAATTTCGGGCTCGGCATGATACTGAACTCTTCTTTCGCCGTCTTCGTCTCTGGGCTCACTTCTTTGGGCAGGAGTCCTCTCCCAGTTCAACGGATCCTTTTACCCATCTCCAATATTCTCCCTCCACCTGGACCCCTCCCTCTGGATTCTTACCTTCTCTTGATCTTTTCATTGAGAACTGTCGGCGCGCCATTAGTCGTCTCAATTTCTCTGCTCCTCTCACCCATTCTAACCTGTCTCTCTCTGAACTTACTGCACTCCATTCTCTCAGGTCCAACCCTGACATTGTCATCAAACCCGCTGACAAGGGTGGTGCTGTTGTTGTCTGGCGCACTGACCTCTACCTCGCGGAGGCTGAGCGCCAACTTGCAGACACTTCATCCTACCTCTCCCTGGACCATGACCCCACCACTGAACATCAAGCCATTGTTTCCAGGACTGTCACTGACCTCATCTCCTCTGGGGATCTCCCTCCCACAGCTTCCAACCTGATAGTCGCCCAACCTCGGACGGCCCGCTTCTATCTCCTACCCAAAATCCACAAACAGAACTGCCCCGGTAGACCGATCGTCTCAGCTTGCTCCTGCCCCACAGAACTCATTTCTCGTTATCTTGACTCCCTTCTCTCTCCCCTTGTCCAGTCCCTTCCCACCTACATCTGTGATTCCTCTGACACCTTACGTCACATCAACAATTTCCAGTTCCCTGGCTCCAACCGCTTCCTCTTCACCATGGACGTCCAATCCCTCTACACCTCCATCCCCCACCAGGATGGTCTGAGGGCCCTTAGCTTCTTCCTCGAACAGAGGCCTGAACAATCCCCATCCACCACTACTCTCCTTCGTCTGGCTGAACTTGTTCTCACGCTGAACAATTTCTCCTTCAACTCCTCTCACTTCCTCCAAATAAAAGGTGTGGCTATGGGTACCCGCATGGGCCCCAGCTATGCCTGTCTCTTTATGGGGTATGTGGAACATTCCTTGTTGCAGTCCTACCCCGGCCCCCTTCCACAACTTTTTCTCCGGTACATCGATGATTACTTCGGTGCCGCTTCATGCTCTCGTCGGGACTTGGAAAATTTTATTAATTTTGCTTCCAATCTCCACCCCTCCATCATTTTCACGTGGTCCATCTTTGACACTTCCCTTCCCTTCCTTGACCTCTCTGTCTCAATCTCTGGTGATAGACTGTCCACCAATATCCATTACAAACCCACCGACTCCCACAGCTACCTCGACTACAGCTCCTCACACCCCGCTTCCTGTAAGGACTCCATCCCATTCTCCCAGTTCCTTCGCCTCCGTCGCATCTGTTCCGAGGATGCTACCTTCAAAAACAGTTCCTCTGACATGTCCTCCTTCTTCCTTAACCGAGGTTTTCCACCCACGGTCGTTGACAGGGCCCTCAACCGTGTCCGGCCCATCTCCCGCGCATCCGTCCTCACGCCTTGTCCTCCCTCCCAGAAACATGATAGGATCCCCCTTGTCCTCACTTATCACCCCACCAGCCTCCGCATTCAAAGGATCATCCTCCGCCATTTCCGCCAACTCCAGCATGATGCCACCACCAAACACATCTTCCCTTCACCCCCCTTATCGGCATTCCGTAGTGATCGCTCCCTCCGGGACACCCTGGTCCACTCCTCCATCACCCCCTACTCCTCAACCCCCTCCTATGGCACCACCCCATGCCCACGCAAAAGATGTAACACCTGCCCCTTCACTTCCTCTCTCCTCATCGTCCAAGGTCCCAAACACTCCTTTCAAGTGAAGCAGCATTTCACCTGCATTTCCCCCAACTTAGTCTACTGCATTTGTTGCTCCCAATGTGGTCTCCTCTACATTGGAGAGACCAAATGTAAACTGGGTGACCGCTTTGCAGAACGCCTGCGGTCTGTCCGCAAGAATGACCCAAACCTCCCTGTCGCTTGCCATTTTAACACTCCACCCTGCTCTCTTGCCCACATGTCTGTCCTTGGCTTACTGCATTGTTCCAGTGAAGCCCAACGCAAACTGGAGGAACAACACCTCATCTTCCGACTAGGCACCTTACAGCCTTCCGCACTGAATATTGAATTCAACAACTTTAGGTCGTGATCTCCCTCCCCCATCCCCACCACCTTTCTGTTTCCCCCTTCCTTTTTTTTTCCAATAAATTATAAAGATTTTCCTTTTCCCACCTATTTCCATTATTAAAAAAAACACCCCCACTAGAGCTATACCTTGAGTGCCCTACCATCCATTCTTAATTAGCACATTCGTTTAGATAATATCACCAACTTTAACTTTAACACCTATGTGTTCCATTGTACTATTGTCGTTGACATCTTTTGATGATCTGCTTCTATCACTGCTTGTTTATTTCCGCCCCCCCCCACACACACACCTTAAACCAGCTTATATTTCAACTCTTTCTTGGACTCATACTCAAGTTCTGTCGAAGGGTCATGAGGACTCGAAACGTCAACTCTTTTCTTCTCCGCCAATGCTGCCAGACCTGCTGAGTTTTTCCAGGTAATTCTGTTTTTGTTTTGGATTTCCAGCATCTGCAGTTTTTTTTTGTTTTTATACTGAAATTATGCATTGGAACACTGTTCCCTGGGTCACATTATGTGATGTTCTGTAGTTATACACTGGAATACTGTTCCCTGTGACACACTGTGCGATACTCAGTATTCATACATTAGGACACTGTTCCCTGTGACAAACTGTGTGACATTCTGTAATTATATATTGGGACACTTTTCCCTGAGTTATACTGTGTCATGTTCTATAATTTTTCATGGGTACACTGTTCCCTGTGATACACTGTGTGACATTCTGTAATTATACATTAGGATAATTTTCTCTGAGTCACACTGTGTGATATTATGTAATTATACATGGAGAAACTGTTCTCTGTGTCACACTGCGTGACAATATGTAATTATTCATTGGGACAATGATCCCTGTGTCACACTGTGTGACATTATATAATTATGCATTGGGACACTGTTTCCTGTGACACAATGTGCGATATTATGTAATTAAACATCGGGACACTGTTCCCTGTGTCACACTGTGTGACATTCTGTAATTATACATTGGAACACTGTTCCCTGGGTCACATTATGTGATGATCTGTAATTAAAGACTGGGAAACTATTCCCTGTGACAAACTGTGTGATATTCTGTAATTATACATTGGGACACTGCTCCCTGTTTCACACTGTTTAGTGTTCCTTAATGATACATTGGTACGCCGTTGCCTCTGTCAGAATGTGTGCCAATTTGTAATCATACATTGGGACACTGTTCCCTGCGATACATTGTCACACATTCTGTAATTATACATTGGCACACTGATACTTGTGTCACACTGTGCGAGATTATGTAACCATACATTGGGATGCTATTCACTGTCTCACACTGTGTAGATTCTGTCAATTAATACTTGGAAATTGTTCCCTGTGTCCCAGTGTACCATATTCTGCAATTATACAGATGGAAACTGTGCCCTGTTACACACTGTGTGACATTTTGTAATTATACATTGGGACACTGTTCCCTGTCTCACACTATGTGATATTATGTAATTATACATTGGTATACTGTTCTCTGTGTCACACTGTGAGAGATTATGTAATTATACATCGGGACACTGTTCCTTGTGTCACACCGTGTGCCAATCTGCAATCATACATTGGGACACAGTTACCTGAGATAAACTGGGTGACATTCTGTAATTATGCATTGGAACACTGTTCCCTGTCTCACACTGTGTGAGATTATGTAATTGTACATTGGGACACTGTTCCCTGTGTCACACTGTGTGAGATTATGTAATTGTACATTGGGACACTGTTCCCTGTGTGACAAACTGTGATATTCTGTAATTTTACATTGGGAAACTGTTTCTTGTGTCACACTGTGTGATATTACGTAATAATACAATTGGACACTGTTCCTTATGTCATGTTGTATGACAATGTGTAATTATCCATTGGTACACTGTTCTCTGTGTCCCACTGTGAGAGATTATGTAATTATATATTGAGATGCTGTTCCTTGTGTCACAACATGTGCCAATCTGTAATCATACATTGGGACACTGTTACATGTGATAAACTGTGTGATATTCTGTAATTATACATTGGGACACTGTTCTCTGTATCACACTGTGTGACATTATGTAATTATACATTGGGACACTGTTCCCTGTGACAAACTGTGTGACATTCTATAAGTATACATTGGGACACTTTTCCTTGTGTCATACTGTGTCATGATCTGTAATCAAACATTGGGACACTGTTCGCTGTGTCACACAGTGTGATACTATGTAATTATACATTTGGACAAGTTCCCTCTGTCACACTGTGTGACATTATGTAGTTATACATTAGGAGACTGTTCCCTATGTCACACTGTGTGATATTATGTAGTTATACATTTAGATACTGTTCCCTGTGACGCACTGTGTGACATTATGTTATTATACATTGGGACAATATTCCCTGTGTCACACTGTATGACATTATGTAATTATACATTGGGACAATGTTCCCTGTGTCACATTGTATGACATTATGTCATTAGAGAGACCAAACGCAGACTGGGTGACCGCATTGCAGAACACCTTCGGTCTGTCCGCAAGCATTACCCAGACGTCCCTGTCGCTTGCCATTTCAACACTCTACCCTGCTCTCTTGCCAACATGTCCGTCCTTGGCTTGCTGCATTGTTCCAGTGAAGCTAAAGGCAAACTGGAGGAACAGCGCCTCATCTTCCAACTAGGCACTTTACAGCCTTCCGGACTGAATATTGAGTTCGACAATTTTTGATCATGAACTCTCTCCTCCATCCCCACCCCCTTTCCGATTCCACCCTCCCTTTTTTTTCCAATAATTTACATAGATTTTTCTTTTCCCATCTACTTCCATTATTTTTAAATGCATTATTGTCCATTGTTTTATCTCTACCTTTTAGCCTTTTTTATTTCCTTCACCCCACCCCACCCCACCCCCACTAGGGCTATCTGTACCTTGCTTGTCCTGCTTTCTACCCTTAATTAGCACATTCCTTAGATAATATCACCAGCTTCAACACCTCTTTGTCCTTTCGTCTACGACACCTTTTGGTTATCTCCACCTATCACTGGCCCTCTATCCAACTCTAGTTGTCCCACACCCCCTAAAAGCAGTTTATTTTTCACCTCTCTTCTACTTTTACTTTGTTCTGTTGAAGGGTCATTCAGCTCCAAAACTTTAACTGTGCTCCCCTCCGCAGATGCTGCCAGATCTGCTGAGTTTTTCCAGGTATTTTTGTTTTTAATTTGGATTTCCAGCATCCGCAGTTTTGTGCTTTTATATTATTATATCATTATACATTGTTCCCTATTACACACTGTGTGATATTATGGAATTATACGTCAGGACACTGTTCCCTGTATCACACTGTGACATTATGTAATTATACATTGAGGCACAGTTCACTGTGTCACACTGTGTCACATTATGTAATTATACATTGTGAGACTGTTACCTGTGACACTGTGCCATATTCTGTAATTATTTATTGGGACACTGTTCCCTGTGTCACAACCTGTGATATTCTGTAATTATACATTGCCACTGTTCCGTGTATCACACTGTGTGACATTCTGTAATTATACATTGAAACATTGTTCCCTGTGCCACATTGCTTGACATTCTGTAATTATACATTGGGTCACAGTTCCCTCTGTCACACTTTATGACATTATGTAATTGTACATTGGGTCACAGTTCCCTGTAAGATGCTGTGTCACATTCTGCAATTCAACTTTGGGAAACTTCTTGTGTGATATTGTGTAATTATGCATTGGGACTCTGTTAGCTGTGACACACTGTGTGGCGTTATGTAATTATACATTGGGACACTGTTCCCTGTGTCACACTGTGTGACATTCTGTAATTATACATTGGAACACTGTTCCCTGGGTCATTCTGTGCCATGTTCTGTAATTATACATTGGGATGCTGTTGCCAGAGTCACATTGTTTGCCAATCTGTAATCATACATTGGTACACTGTTCCCTGTGTAACAAACTGTGTGACGTTCTGTAATTAAACATTGGGACACTTTTCCCTGTGTCATACTGTGTCATGTTCTGTAATTTTTCATTGGGATACTGTTCCCTGTGATACAATGTGTGACATTCTGTACTTGTACATTGCAACACGGTTCCCTGTGTCACAGTGTGTGATATTATGTAATTATACATCGGGAAACTGTTCCCTGTGTCACACTGTGCGAGATTATGCAACCATACGTTGGGACGCAGTTTGCTGTTTCACACTGTGTAGATTCTATCAATACACTCTGGGAAATTGTTCCCTGTGTCCCAGTGTGCCATATTCAGCAATTATACATCGGGAAACTGTTCCCTGTGATACTCTGTGTGACATTTTGTAATTATACGTTGGGACACAGTTCGCTGTCTCACATTGTATGATAGTGTAATTATACATTGGGACGCTGTTGCTTGTGTGCCAATTTGTAATCATACACTGGGATACTGTTACCTGTGATACACTGTGTGACATTCTGTAATTATACATTGGGACAATTTTCTCTGAGTCACACTGTGTGATATTATGTAATTATACATTGAGACACTGTTCTCTGTGTCACACTGTGTGACAATATGTAATTAATCATTAGGGCAATGTTCACTGTGTCACACCGTGTGACAATATGTAATTATACATTGGGACAATGTTACCTGTGTCACAAACTGTGATATTCTGTAATTCTATATTGGCCACTATTCCCTGTGTCACGTTGTGTCACATTCTGTAATTAAAGATTGGAACACAGTTCCCTGTGTCTCACTGTGTGACATAATGTAATTATACAGTGGGACAACTGTTCCCTATGAGATACTGTGTCACATTCTGTAATTCAACATTGGGAAACAGCTTCCTTTATCTCACTGTTTGATATTGTGTAATTATACATTGGTACTCTGTTAACTGTTTCACACCAGGTGACATTCTGTAATTATACATCAGGACACTGATCCTTGTGTCACACTGTGCGAGATTATGTAACCATTCTTTGGGACGCTGTTCGCTGTCCCACACTGTGTAGATTCTGTCAATACACAGTGGGAAATTGTTCCCTGTGTCCCTGTGTGCGATATTCTGCAATTATACATCGCGAAACTGTTCCCTGTGACACATTGTGTGACACTTTTTAATTGTACACTGAGACACTGTTCGCTGTCTCACACTGTTTGATATTATGTAATTATACATTGGGATGCTGCTGCTTGTGTCACATTATGTGCCAATCAGTAATCATACATTAGGACACTGTTACCTGTGATACACTGTGTGACATTCTGTAATTATACATTGGGACAATGTTCCCTGTGTCACACTGTGTGATATTATGTAATAATACTCCTCCATCACCCCCTACTTCTCAACCCCCAACTATGGCACCACCCCAAGCCCACGCAAAAGATGTAACACCTGCCCCTTCATTTCGTCTCTCCTCACCGTCCAAGGGCCCAAACACTCCTTTCAAGTGAAGCAGTATTTCACTTGCATTTCCCCCAACTTAGTCTACTGTATCCATTGCTCCCAATGTGGTCTCCTCTACATTGGAGAGACCAAACATAAACTGGGCGA
This sequence comes from Isurus oxyrinchus, assembly GCA_026770705.1. Taxonomy (NCBI): domain Eukaryota; kingdom Metazoa; phylum Chordata; class Chondrichthyes; order Lamniformes; family Lamnidae; genus Isurus; species Isurus oxyrinchus. The sequence goes on along the minus strand of JANJGN010000007.1, from coordinate 89,999,592 downwards.
CCGCTTTGCAGAACACCTGCGGTCTGTCCACAGGAATGACCCAAACCTCCCTGTCGCTTGCCATTTTAACCCCACCCTGCTCTCTTGTCCACATGTCTGTCCTTGGCTTGCTGCATTGTTCCAGTGAAGTCCAAAGCCAACTGGAGGAACAGCACCTCATCTTCTGACTAGGCACTTTACAGCCTTCTTGACTGAATATTTAATTCAACAACTTTAGGTCTTGAACTCCCTCCTCCATCCCCACCCCTTTCTGTTTCTTCCCCCTTCCTTTTGTTTGTTCCAATAATTTATATAGATTTTTCTTTCCCATCTATTTCTATTATTTTAAAATATTTTTAAATCTTTTATGCTCCCCCACCCCCACTAGAGCTGTACCTTGAGTGCCCTACCATCCATTCTTAATTAGCACATTCGTTTAGATAATATCACCAACTTCAACACCTATGTGTTCTTTTGTTCTGTTGTCTGTGACATCTTTTGATGATCTGCTTCTATCACTGCTTGCCTATCCCTACAACCACAACCCCCCCCTCCACATCTCTCCCCCCACCCGAAACGCCCCTCCCCCGCCCCTCCTCACACAAACACACCTTAAACCAGCTTATATTTCACCCCTTCCTTGGATTCACCTAGTTCTGTTGAAGGATCATGAGAACTCGAAACGTCAACTCTTTTCTTCTCTGCCGATGCTGCCAGACCTGCTGAGTTTTTCCAGGTAATTTTGTTTTTGTTTTCATTGGGGTAGTGTTCCCTGTCTCACACTGTGTGATATTATGTAATAATACCTGATATAAACAGTGTGACATTCTGTAATTATGCATTGGGAAACTGTTCCCTGTCTCACACTGTGTGATATTATGTAATTGTACATTGGGATACTGTTCCCTGTGTCACAAACTGTGATATTCTGTAATTATACATTTGGAAACAGTTCCCTGTGTCACACTGTGTGACATTCTGTAATTATACATTGGAACACTGTTCCCTGGGTCACATTATATGATGTTCTGTAATTTAAGATTGGACACTGTTCCCTGTGACAAACTGTGTGACATTCTGTAATTATACATTGGGACACAGCTCCCTGTGTCATACTGTTTCATGTTCTTTAATGATACATTGGGACGCTGTTTCCTGTGATACATTGTCACACATCTGTAATTATACATTGGCAGTCTGATCCTTGTGTCACACTGTGTGAGATTATGTAACCATACATTGGGACGCCATTCGCTGTCTCACACTGTGTGGATTCTGTCAATACATACTGGAAAATTGTTCCCTGTGTCTCAGTGTGCCATATTCTGCAATTATACATTGGGAAACTGTTCCCTGTTACACTCTGTGTGACATTTTCTAATTATACATTGGGACGCTATTGCTTGTGTCACATTGTGTGGCCACTCTCTAATCATACATTGGGACCATGTTCTCTGGGTCACACTGTGTGATATTATGTAATTATACATTGGGACACTGTTCTCTGTGTCACAATGTGTGACGTTATGTATTTGTACACTGGGACATTGTTCCCTGGGTCATACAGCGTGATACTGTCTAATTTTACATTGTGACACTGTTACCTTTGACACGCTGTGTGACATTCTGCAAATGTACATTGGGACATTGTTCCCTGTGACACACTGTGCGATATTACGTAATTATACAATTGGACACTGTTCCTTGTGTCACATTGTCTGACAATATGTAATTATCCATTGGTACACTGGTCTCTGTGTCATAGTGTGAGAGATTATGTAATTATACATTGGGATGCTGCTCCTTGTGTCACAGCATGTGCCAATCTGTAATCATACACTGGGACACAGTTACCTGTGATAAACTGTGTGATATTCTGTAATTATACGTTGGGACACTTTTCCCTGTCTCACACTGTGTGATATTATGTAATTATACAATGGGACACTGTTCTCTGTGTCACACTATGTGACATTATGTAATTATACATTGGGACACTGTTCCTTGTGAGATACTGTGTCACATTCTGTAATTCAACATTAGGAAAATGCTTCCTTTATCTCACTGTTTGATATTGTATAATTATACATTGGGACTCTGTAACCTGTGTCACACCATGTGACATTCTGTAATTATACATTGGGACACTCTTTCCTGTGATACGCTGTCACACATTCTGTAATTCTATATTGGCCACTGTTCCCTGTGTCACACTGAGTGACATTCTGTAATTATACAATGTGACACTGTTCCCTGTATCACACTGTGTGAATTTATGTAATTATATATTGGGACACTGTTCCCTGTCTCACATTGTGTGATATTATGTAATTATAATTGGGACACTGTTCCCTGAGTCACACTGTGTGACATTATGTAATTATACATTGGAACATTGTTCCCTGGGTCACATTTTGTGATGTTTTGTAATTATACATTGGGAAACTGTTCACTGTGACAGACTGTGTGGTACTCGGTAACCATACACTGGGACACTGTTCCCTGTGACAAACTTTGTGACATTCTGTAATTATACATTGGGACACTTTTCCCTGTGTCACAACCTGTAATATTCTGTAATCATACATTGGCCACGGTTCCACGTATCGCACTGTGTGGCGTTCTGTAATTATACATTGAAACATTGTTCCCTTTGTCACACAACATGACATTCTGTAATTATACATTGGGACATTGTTCCCTGTGACACATTGTGTGATTCTCAGTATTCATATATTGGGACACTGCTCCCTGTGTCATACTGTTAGATGTTCTTTAATGATACATTGGGACGCTGTTGCCTGTGTCACAATGGGTGCCAATCTGTAATCATACATTGGGACACTGTTCCCTGTGATACACTGTCACACATTCTGTAATTATACATTGGGACACTGTTTCCGGTGATACACTGTCACACATTCTGTAATTATACATTGGGACACTGTTCCCTGTGTCACACTACATGACATTCTGTAATTATACATCGGCACGATGATCCTTATGTCACGCTGTGCGAGATTATGTAACTATACATTGGGATGCTGTTCGCTATCTCACACTGTGTAGATTCTGTCAATACATACTGGGAAATTGTTCCCTGTGTCCCAGTGTGCCCTATTCTACAATTACACATCAGGAAACTGTTCCCTGTGACACACTGTGTGATGTTTTGTAATTATCCATTGGGACACTTTTCCCTGTGTTATACTGCGTCATCTTCTGTAATTATACCTTGGGACACAGTTACTTGTGACACTGCGTGATATTCTGTAATTATTTATTGGGCCACTGTTCCCTGTGTTACAACTTGTGACATTCTGTAATTATACATTGGGACACTGTTCCCTGTGTCACACTATATGACATTCTGTAATTATATATCGGGACACTGATCGTCCTGTCACACTGTGCGAGATTATATTGTACAGCCTTCCGGACTGAATATTGAATTCAACAACTTAAGGTCGTGAGCTCCCTCCTCCATCCCCACCACCTTTCTGTTTCCCCCTTCCTTTTATTTCCAATAAATTATAAAGATTTTCCTTTTCCCACCTATTTCCATTATATAAAAAAAACACCCCCACTAGAGCTATACCTTGAGTGCCCTACCATCCATTCTTAATTAGCACATTCGTTTAGATAATATCACCAACTTTAACTTTAACACCTATGTGTTCTATTGTACTATTGTCATTGACATCTTATGATGATCTGCTTCTATCACTGCTTGTTTGTCCCTACAACCACACCCCCCACCTCTCTCTCTCTCTCTCTATCTCTCCGCCCCCCACACACACACCTTAAACCAGCTTATATTTCAACTCTTTCTTGGACTCAAACTCAAGTTCTGTCGAAGGGTCATGAGGACTCGAAACGTCGTCTCTTTTCTTCTCCGCCGATGCTGCCAGACCTGCTGAGTTTTTCCAGGTAATTCTGTTTTTGTTTCACATTATGTAATGTTCTGTTATTGTACGTTGGAAAACTGTTCACTGCGGCACACTGTGATACTCGGTATTCATACATTGGAACACTGTTCCCTGTGACAAACAGTGTGACATTCTATAATTATACATTGGGACACTTGTCCCTGTGTTATACTGTGTCATCTTCTGTAATTATACCTTGGGACGCAGTTACCTGTGACACTGCGTGATATTCTGTAATTATTTATTGGGACACTGTTCCCTGTGTCACAACCTGTGATATTCTGTAATTATACATTGGCCATGGTTCCGTGTATCACACTGTCTGCCATTCTGTAATTATACATTGGGACATTGTTCCCTTTGTCACACTGCGTGACATTCTGTATTTATACATTGGGACATTGTTCCCTGTGTCACACTGTGTGATATTATGTAAAAATACATTGGGACACTGTTCCCTGTGTCTCACTCTGTGACATTCTAAATTATATATTGGAACACTGTTCCCTGTGTCACACTATATGACGTTCTGTAATTATACATCGGGACACTGATCCTCCTGTCACGCTGTGCGAGATTATATAACCATACATTGGAACGCCTTTCACTGTCTCACACTGTGTAGGTTCTCTCAAAACACACCAGGAAATTGTTCCCTGTGTCCCAGTGTGCCATATTTTGCAATTATACATTGGGAAACTGTTCCTTGTTTCACACTGTGTGATATTATTTAATTATACTTTGGGACAATGTTCCCTGTGTCACAACGTGTGACATTATGTATTTGTACATTGGGACACTGTTACCTGTGTCACAGACTGTGATATTATTTAATTCTATTCTGGCCACTGTTCCCTGTGTCACATTGTGTGACATTCTGTAATTATACATTGGTACACAGTTCCCTCTGTCACACTGTGTGACATTATGTAATTATACATTGGGACACATTTTCCTTTTAGATACTGTGTCACCTTCTGTAATTCAACATTGGGAACTGATTCCTGTGTCTCACTGTTTGATATTGTGCAATTTTATATTGGGACTCTGTTACCTGTATCACACCATGTGACATTCTGTAATTATACATCAGGACACTGATCCTTGTGTCACACTGTGTGAGATTATGTAACCATATATTGGGACGCTGTTCGCTGTCTCACACTCTGTGACATTTTGTAATTATACATTGGGACGCTGTTGCTTGTGTCACATTGTGTGTTAATCAATATTCATACATTGGGACACTGTTAGCTGTGATACGCTGTGTGACATTCTGTAATTATACACTGGGACAATGTTCCTTGGTCACACTATGTGATATTATGCAATTATACATTGGGACACTGTTCCCTGTCTCACACTGTGTGATATTATGCAATTACACATTGGGACACTGTTCTCTGTGTCAGACTGTGTGACATTATGTAATTATACATTGGGACACTATTCCCTGGGTCACATTATGTGATACTCAGTATTCATACATTGGGACACTGTCCCCTGTGACAATCTGTGTGACATTCTGTAATTATACATCGAAACATTGTTCCCTTTGTCACACTGCGTGACATTCTGTATTTATACATTGGGACATTGTTCCCTGTGTCACACTGTGTGATATTATATAAAAATACATTGGGACACTGTTCCCTGTGACAATCTGTGTGACATTCTGTAATTATACATCGAAACATTGTTCCCTTTGTCACACTGCGTGACATTCTGTATTTATACATTGGGACATTGTTCCCTGTGTCTCACTGTGACATTCTGTAATTATATATTGGAACACTGTTCCCTGGGTCACATCATGTGATACTCAGTATTCATACACTGGGACACCGTCCCCTGTGACAAACTGTATGACATTCTGTAATTATACATTGGGACACTTGTCCCTGTGTTACACTGTGTCATCTTCTGTAATTATACCTTGGGACGCAGTTACCTGTGACACTGCGTGATATTCTGTAATTATTTATTGGGACACTGTTCCCTGTGTCACAACCCGTGATATTCTGTAATTATAGATTGGCCACTGTTCCGTGTATCACACTGTGTGATGTTCTGTAATTATACATTGAAACATTATTCCCTTTGTCACACTGCGTGACATTCTGTATTTATACACTGGGACATTGTTCCCTGTGTCACACTGTGTGATATTATGTAAAAATACATTGGAACACTGTTCCCTGTGTCTCACTCTGTGACATTCTGTAATTATATATTGGAACACTGTTCCCTGGATCACATTATGTGATACTCAGTATTCATACACAGGGATACCGTCCCCTGTGACAAACTGTGTGACATTCTGTAATTATACAGTGGGACACTGTTCCCTGTGATACACTGTCACACATCTGTAATTATACATTGGGACACTGTTACCTGTGTGACAAACTGTGATATTATTTAATTCTATACTGGCCACTGTTCCCTGTGTCACATTGTGTGACATTCTGTAATTATACATTGCAACACAGTTCCCTCTGTCATATTGTATGACATTCTGTAATTATACATTGGCACACTGATCCTCATGTCATGCTCTGGGAGATTATGTAACCATACATTGGGACACTGTTCGCTGTCTCACATTGTGTAGATTCTGTCAATACACACTGGGAAATTGTTCCCTGTGTCGCAGTGTGCCGTATTTTGCAATTATACATCGGGAAACTGTTCCCTGTGACACACTGTGTGACGTTTTGTAATTATACTTTGGGACACAGTTTGTTGTCTCACACGGTGTGATATTATGTAATTATACATTGGGATGTTGTTGCTTGTGTTACATTTTGTGCCAATCTGTAATCATACATTGGGACAATGTTCCCTGTGTCACACTGTGTGATATTATGTAATTATACTTTGGGACACTGTTCTCTGTGTTACACTGTGTGATGTTATGTCATTATAGATTGGGACAATCTTCCCAGTGTCACAATGTGTGACATTATATATTTGTACTTTGGGACACTTTTCCCTGTGTCATACTGCGTGATATTGTCTAATTATACATTGTGACTCTGTTACCTGTGACACACTGTGTGACGTTCTGTAAATATACATTGGGACACTGTTCCCTGTGACAGACTGTGTGACAATATGTAATTATACATTGGCACACTGTTCCCTGTGTCACACTGTGTGATACTACATAATTATACAATGGGACACTGTTCACTGTGTCACACTGCGTGACACTGTCTGATTATACAATGTGGCACTCTTACCTGTGACACACTGTGTGATATTCTGTAATTATACATTGGAACACAGTTCCCTCTGTCACACTGAATGACATTATGTAATTATACATTGGGACACTTTTTCCTTTGAGATACTGTGTCACATTCTGTAATTCAACATTGGGAACTGCTTCATCAAACCCGCTGACAAGGGTGGTGCTGTTGTTGTTTGGCGCACTGACCTCTACCTCGCGGAGGCTGAGCGTCAACTCGCAGACACTTCCTCCTACCTCTCCCTGGACCATGACCCCACCACTGAACATCAAGCCATTGTTTCCAGGACTGTCACTGACCTCATCTCCTCTGGGGATCTCCCTCCCACAGCTTCCAACCTGATAGTCGCCCAACCTCGGACGGCCCGCTTCTATCTCCTACCTAAAATCCACAAACAGAACTGCCCCGGTAGACCGATCGTCTCAGCTTGCTCCTGCCCCACAGAACTCATTTCTCGTTATCTTGACTCCCTTCTCTCTCCCCTTGTCCAGTCCCTTCCCACCTACATCCGTGATTCCTCTGACACCTTACGTCACATCAACAATTTCCAGTTCCCTGGCTCCAACCGCTTCCTCTTCACCATGGACGTCCAATCCCTCTACACCTCCATCCCCCACCAGGATGGTCTGAGGGCCCTTAGCTTCTTCCTCGAACAGAGGCCCAAACAATCCCCATCCACCACTACTCTCCTCCGTCTGGCTGAACTTGTTCTCACGTTGAACAATTTCTCCTTCAACTCCTCTCACTTTCTCCAAATAAAAGGTGTGGCTATGGGTACCCGCATGGGCCCCAGCTATGCCTGTCTCTTTATGGGATATGTGGAACATTCCTTGTTGCAGTCCTACCCCGGCCCCCTTCCACAACTTTTTCTCCGGTACATCGATGATTACTTCGGTGCCGCTTCATGCTCTCGTCGGGACTTGGAAAAATTTATTAATTTTGCTTCCAATCTCCACCCCTCCATCATTTTCACGTGGTCCATCTCTGACACTTCCCTTCCCTTCCTTGACCTCTCTGTCTCAATCTCTGGTGATAGACTGTCCACTAATATCCATTACAAACCCACCGACTCCCACAGCTACCTCGACTACAGCTCCTCACACCCCGCTTCCTGTAAGGACTCCATCCCATTCTCCCAGTTCCTTCGCCTTCGTCGCATCTGTTCCGATGATGCTACCTTCAAAAACGGTTCCTCTGAAATGTCCTCCTTCTTCCTTAACCGAGGTTTTCCACCCACGGTCGTTGACAGGGCCCTCAACCGTGTCCGGCCCATCTCCCGCGCATCCGCCCTCACGCCTTCTCCTCCCTCCCAGAAACATGATAGGGTCCCCCTTGTCCTCACTTATCACCCCACCAGCCTCCGCATTCAAAGGATCATCCTCCGCCATTTCCGCCAACTCCAGCATGATGCCACCACCAAACACATCTTCCCTTCACCCCCCTTATCGGCATTCCGTAGTGATCGCTCCCTCCGGGACACCCTGGTCCACTCCTCCATCACCCCCTACTCCTCAACCCCCTCCTATGGCACCACCCCATGCCCACGCAAAAGATGTAACACCTGCCCCTTCACTTCCTCTCTCCTCACCGTCCAAGGGCCCAAACACTCCTTTCAAGTGAAGCAGCATTTCACTTGCATTTCCCCCAACTTAGTCTACTGCATTCGATGCTCCCAATGTGGTCTCCTCTACATTGGAGAGACCAAACGTAAACTGGGCGACCGCTTTGCAGAACACCTGCGGTCTGTCCGCAAGAATGACCCAAACCTCCCTGTCGCTTGCCATTTTAACACTCCACCCTGCTCTCTTGCCCACATGTCTGTCCTTGGCTTACTGCATTGTTCCAGTGAAGCCCAACGCAAACTGGAGGAACAACACCTCATCTTCCGACTAGGCACCTTACAGCCTTCCGGTCTGAATATTGAATTCAATAACTTTAGGTCGTGAGCTCCCTCCCCCATCCCCACCCCCTTTCTGTTTCCCCCTTTTTCCCCCCCTTTTTTTTTCCCTATAAATTTTACAGATTTTTCTTTTCCCACTTATTTTTAAATATTTTAAAATCTTTTATGCTCCCCCCACCCCCACTAGAGCTGTACCTTGAGTGCCCTACCATCCATTCTTAATTAGCACATTCGTTTAGATAATATCACCAACTTTAACTTTAACACCTATGTGTTCTTTTGTCCCATTGTCACTGACATCTTTTGATGATCTGCTTCTATCACTGCTTGTTTGTCTACACAAGCACCTCTGTCTCTCTCTCTCTCTCCGCCCCCCCCCCCCCCCACACACCTTAAACCAGCTTATATTTCAACTCTTTCCTGGACTAGAAATCAAGTTCTGTCAAAGGGTCATGAAGACTCGAAACGTCAACTCTTTTCTTCTCCGCCGATGCTGCCAGACCTGCTGAGTTTTTCCAGGTAATTCTGTTTTTGTTTTGGATTTCCAGCATCCGCAGTTCTCTTTGTTTTTATTATTATTGGGAACTGCTTCCTGTGTGTCACTGTTTGATATTGTGCAATTTTATATCGGGGCTCTGATCCTTGTGTCACACTGTGCGAGATTATGTAACCATGTATTGGGACACTGTTCGCTGTCTCACACTGTGTAGATTCTGTCAATACACAGTGGGAAATTGTTCCCTGTGTCTCAGTGTGCCATATAATGCAATTATAAATTGGGACACATTTCGCTGTCTCACACTGTGTGATAGTATGTATTTATACATTGGGATATAAATAAAATTAAAGTTTAAGGAGAGGGGAAGAATGTAGTTTAGTGATGAGGCTGATTGCTATCAAAAAGTGAAAGGAAGGGACAGAGTTTGTGAACGCCATATAGCACCAAAGAATCATTTAAGAATAGGGAACATTGACAATGGTGCAAACTTGAAGGCTTTGTATCTGAATGCACGTAGCATTCAGAATAAAAATAATGAGTTAACAGCACAAATTGAGATAAATAAGTATGATTTAGTGTTGATTACTGAGGCGTGATTACAGGGAGAACAGGTTTGGGAGTTGAATATCCAAGCATACTCAATGTTTCAGAAGGATAGGCAGGGAAGTAAAGGAGGTGGTGTAGCTTTGTTAGTAAAGGAAGAGATCTGTGCTCTAGTGAGGAATGATATAGGGACTGGAGAGCAAGACGTAGAGTCAGTCTGGGTAGAAATAAGAAAGTAGGAAGCTATAGACCAATTAGTTTAATGTCTGTTACAGTGATCATGGGGGATTTCAATGTGCAGGTAGACTGGGAAAATCAGGTTGGTAGTGGATCCTAAGAAAAGGAATTTGTGGAATGTCTACGAGATGGCTTTTTGGAGCAGCTTGTGGTGGAGCCCACTAGGGAACAGGCAATTCTAGATTTAGTGATGTGTAATGAGGTAGATTTGATAAGAAAGCTTAAGGTGAAGGAACCCTTAGGAGGAAGTGACCATAATATGATGGAATTTACCCTGCAATTTGAGAGGAAAAAGCTGGAATCAGATGTAATGGTATTATTATAAAGGCAACTACAGAAGCATGAGGGAGGAGCTGGCCAGAATTGACTGGGAGATGAGTCTAGCAGGAAAGACAGTGGAACAGCAATGGCAGGAGTTTGTGGGAGTAATTTGGGAGACGCAGCAAAAATTCATCCCTAGGAAGAAGAAGCATACTAAAGGGAGGACAAGGCAACCATGGCTGACAAGGGAAGTCAGGGACAGCATAAAAGCTAAAGAGAAAGCATACAATGCAGCGAAGAGCAGTGGGAAACCAAGGGATTGGGAAGCCTACAAAGACCAACAGAGGACAACTAAAAAAGAAATAAGGAAGGAGAAGATTAAATATGAGGGTAAACTAGCCAGCAATATAAAAGAAGATTGCAAGAGTTTTTTTTAGATATATAAAGGGTAAGAGAGAGGCAAAAGTGGACATTGGGCTGCTGGAAAATTACACTGGAGAAGTAGCAGTGGGGAACAAAGAAATGGCAGAGGAACTGAATAGATACTCTGCGGCAGTCTTCACAGTGGAAGACACGAGTAACATCCTCAAAGTTCAAGAGAGTTGGGGGGGCAGAGGTGAGCATGGTGACCATTACCAAGGAGAAGGTGCTAGGAAAACTGAAAGGTCTGAAGGTGGATAAATCACCTGGACCAGATGGATTACCATCTGAGACCCAGAGTTCTGAAGGAGATAGCTGAAGAGATAGTGGAGGTGTTAGTGGTGATTTTTCAGGAATCACTGGAGTCAGGGAGGGTCCCAGAGGACTGGAAAATCGCTAATGTAACCCCCGTGTTTAAGAAGGGAGTGAGGCAAAAGACTGGAAATTACAGGCCAATTAGCCTGACCACAATCATTGGTAAGATTTTAGAGTCCATTATTAAGGATGAGATTTCAGAATACTTGGAAGTGCATGGTAAAATAGGGCAAAGTCAGCATGGTTTCATCAAGGGGAGGTCATGCCTGACAAATCTGTTAGAATTCCTTGAGGAGGTAACAAGTAGGTTAGACAAAGGAGAGCCAATGGATGTTATTTACTTGGACTTGCAGAAGGCTTTTGACAAGGTGCCGCACAGGAGGCTGCTCAGTAAGATAAGAGCCCATGGTGTTAGAGGCAAGGTACTAGCATGGATAGAAGATTGGCTGTCTGGCAGGAGGCAGAGAGTGGGGGCAAGGGGGTCCTTCTCAGGATGGCAGCCGGTGGCTAGTGGAGTTCCGCAGGGGTCAGTGTTGGGACCACAACTTTTCACTTTATACATTAATGATCTAGATGAAGGAACTGAGGGCATCCTGGCTAAGCTTGCAGGTGATACAAAGATAGGTGGAGGGACAGGTAGTATTGAGGAGGCGGGGAGGCTGCAGAAGAATTTGGACAGGTTAGGAGAATGGGCAAAGAAGTGGCAGATGGAATACAACGTGGGGAAGTGTGAGGTCATGCACTTTGGTAGGAAGAATAGAGGCATAGACTATTTTCTAAATGGGGAGAGAATCTGGAGTGCAAAGAGACCTGGGACTCCTAGTCCAGGATTCTCTTAATGTTAACTTGCAGGTTGAGTCGGTAGTTAGGAAGACAAATGCAATGTTGGCATTTATTTCGAGGGGACTAGAATATAAAAGCAGGGATGTGCTGCTGAGGCTTTATAAGGCTCTGGTCAGACCACATTTAGAATATTGTGAGCAATTTTGGGCCTCGTATCTCAGGAAGCATGATCTGGCCCTGGAGAGGGTCCAGAGGAGGCTCATGAGAATGATCCCAGGAATGAAAGGCTTAATATGAGGGACCTTTGAGGACTCTGGGTCTATACTCGATAGAGTTTAGAATGATGAGGGGGGATCTGATTGAAAATGACAGAATACTGAAAGGCCTGGATAGAGTGGACATGGGGAAGATGTTTCCATTAGTAGGAGAGACTAGGACCCGAGGGCACAGCCTCAGAGTAAAGGGAAGACCTTTTAAAGCAGAGATGAGGAGAAACATCTTTAGCCAGAGAGTGGTGAATCTATGGAATTCATTGCCACAGAAGGCTGTGGAGGCCAGGTCATTGAGTGTATTTAAGACCGAGATAGATAGGTTCTTGATTGGTAAGGGGGTCAAAGATTACAGAAGGCAGGAGAATGGGATTGAGAAACTTATCAGCTATGATTGAATGGCAGAGCAGACTCGATGGGCCAAATGGCCTAATTTCTGCTCCTATGTCTTATGGTCTTATGGTCTATCATTGGGAAATTGTTGGAATCCATTATTAAGGGAGTAGTAATGGGGCATTTGAAAAGTCAAAATGCAATCCATCAGAGTCAGCATGGTTTAATGAAGAGTAAATCATGTTTGATTAATTTGCTAGAGTTCTTTGAAGATGTGACAAGCAAAGTGGATAATGAGGATCCTGTAGATGTAGTATATCTGGACTTCCAGAAGGCCTTTGATAGGGTGCCACACAAAAGGTTAATACACAAGATAAGATCACACGGAGTTAGGGGTGATATATTAGCTTGGATAGGGGATTATCTAACCAACAGAAAGCAGAGAGCCAGGATAAATGGGTCTTTTTCTGGAAGACAAGCTGTAACTAGTGAGGTGCCACAGGGTTCGGTCCTTGGGCCCCAACTATTTACAATCTATATCAATGGCTTGGATTAGGGATAGAAGGTACTATAGCTAAATTTGCAGATGACATCAAAATAGGTGGGAATGTACGCTGTAATGAAGAAATAAGAAATTTACAAATGGATATAGACAGGTTAGGTGAATGGGCCAAAATTTGGCAGATGAAGTTTAATGTGAATAAGTGCGAGGTTATCCATTTTGGTCGGAAGAATAAAAAGGTGACATTATTTAAATGGAGAGAAACTTCAGAATGCTTCAGTGCAGAGGGATCTGGGTGTCCTCGTGCATGAATTGCTGAAAACTAGAATGCAGGTACAGCGGGTAATAAGGAAGGCAAATGGAATATTGGCATTTATTGCTAAAGGAATAGAGTATAAAAATAAGGAAGTGTTGTTGCAACTGTACAAGGTACTGGTGAGACCGCACCTGGAATATTGTGCATAGTTTTGGTCCCTTACTTGAGGAAGGATATAGTTGCATTGGAGGAGGTTCAGAGGAGGTTCTCTAGATTGATTCCAGAGATGCGGGGCTTGTCTTATGAGGAGAGATTGAGCAGTTTAGGCCGATACTCGCTGGAGTTTAGAAGGATGAGAGGAGATTAATTGAGGTATATAAGATGCTAATGGGGATAGACAAAGTAGAGGTGGAGTGGATGTTTCCCCTTGTGGGGCATTCTAGTACGAGAGGCCATAGTTTTAGGCTAAGGGGTGGTAGATTTAAATCAGAGATGAGGAATTACTTTTGTCAAAGGGTCGTGAATCTGTGGAATTCACTAACTTAGAGTGCAGTGGATGCCAGAATGCTGAATATATTTAAGGAGCAGATGGACAGATTTTTATTTAGTAATGGGTTGAAAGGTTATGGGGAGAGGGCGGGAAATTGGAGTTGAGGCCAAAATGTTCCGTGTCAGACAGTGTGACATTCTGTAATTATATATTGGGACACTGTTCTCTGTGTCACACTATGCGATATTCTGTAATTATACATTGGGACACTGTTCCCTGCGTCACACAGTGATTCGGTGTAATAAATCGGGACGCAGTTCCCTTTGTCATAATCTGTGATATACTGTAATTATACATTGGGAGATGGATCCCTGTGTCGCACTGTGAGATTCTCATTAATTATACATTGGCACAGGGAACAATGTCCCAATGTATAATTACAAAATGTCTCAAAGTGTGTCACAGGGAACAGTATAATTCCCCGTGACACAGAGTCTGACATTCTATAATTATATATTGGGAGACGGTTCCCTGTGACACACTGTGGGATATTCTGTAAATATACTTTGCGACACTGTTCCCTGTGTCACCCTGTGCGATACGATGTAATTATAAAGCAGGATACAATTCCCTTTGTCACAATCTGTTATATTCTGTAATTATACATTGGGACACTGTTCCGTGTGTCACACGGTGAGACATTCTGTAATTATACATTGGGACACTTCCCTGTGTCTTTGTGCGATATTCTGTAATTATACATTGGGACACTGTTCCCTGTGTCATTGTGCGATATTCTGTAATTATACATTGGGACACTGTTCCCTGTGTCATTGTGCGATATTCTGTAATTATATATTGGGACACTGTTCTGTGTCATTGTGCGATATTCTGTAATTATATATTGGGACACTGTTCCGTGTCTCACAGTGTGACATTCTGTAATTATACATTGGGACACTGTTCCCAGTGCCACACTGTGAGATGCGGTGTAATTATAAATCAGGACAGAGTTCCCTTAGTCACAATCCATGATATACTTGAATTATATATCGGGAGATGGTTCCCCGTGTCACGCTGTGTGATATTCTGTAATTGTACATTAGGACATTGTTCCTTGTGTCACAGTGTGACATTCAGTAATTATACATTAGGACTCTGTTCCCTGTGTCACATTTTATGATTTTCCATAATTAAACTTGGGGCACTATTCCCTGTGACACATTGTGTGACATTCTGTATTTATAGTTTGGGACACCTTTCCCTGTCTCACATTGTGAGATGCTGTGCAATTTTAATTCAGGACATTGTTGCCTTTGTCACAATCTGAGATATTCTGTAGTTTTTCATCACGACAATGTTCCCTGTGTCACAATGTGTGATACTGTGTAATTATACATTGGGACTTTGCTCCCTGTGAACACTGTGTGACATTTTGTAATTATACATTGGAACACCGTTCGCTGAAAAATGGTTTTACGTTCTATTGTAAAGTCAGGCAGTATTTTCCAGTTCCCAATGTCTGTACAGTCCCATCCCATTGAGACCCAGGGTGTCTCCATTTCACTTAGTGGGAGAGGTGGGTGTGACCATGTGCATAGGATGGGAACAGTTCTATCTCACCCTTCGATGACAAGACGGCTCCAACATCTCCTCCCTTATGTGGCAGGGATCAGAGAAAGGGGCGGCAGGAATTGAAGCTGGAGCTTTGCTATCTTGTCTGGTAAATGCCAGAGTGGGAAACATATCAGAGAATAACAAGCGCTGATCCAAGAGGCCCGGTCTGAAATCGAGCCCAGATTTGAAAAGCATAGTGAGATTTTCTCCCCAATCATCATGCACAAGCAGCAATGAAGGCCAGACTGATGAATAGCGGAGGTCTTTATTTAAGTACAGTACAATATCTGCAGCTGACAATCTGCAACAATTAACAAGGTGTGAATGTGACTGGGTAGGCTAACCTACATTGTTAATTGCACTGGAGTGGCACAGATACCTCCCAGCCCTATTCACACCTGTTGTACTGAGGCTGTCATACTTCTGTTAATGGCTGTGACAATTCACCATTCATACACATAATAAATCACTGAAACCTGGGCTACCGGCACCTCCAAACTATCACAGCATGAACTGTTAATGGAGTAAGAATAAAGCTCATTGCTTTGCATTTCCTGTTGACAAAACTGATCTCATTCTGAAAAGGCGTAGGCTCTATCAAACTACCTCAAACCCAACTTAAAAAAGGCTGGACTGCTACAAGTTTGTCAGTGACTCTTGTTACCTCCTGTGTGCTTTACAACCCTTTCGTTGAGGAATCAAGTATTGACTGAAGATGCCTCATCATGAGGTTCCATCCAATAGCATCAAGAATATGGGAGAGCCCACAATCATTCATCCTCCCGACCCCCCGCCGTCCCCGAGGTGAGGGGCACTGCCCCCACGCAGGGCCTACTGCCTTCATACAGGACACATGGAGGCAGAAATTTCTGCATTGGCCTCTAATTAACTGGGAAGTAGAAAACCCTGCAGCATGGGGCAAAGGAAACCCAATTCTCAGCAATGGTCAGGCAGCTAAGCACCGACCTCCCCCAACAGAGTCAACCAAGAACCTTTCACTACATTGAAAGGAAAACGACGGGCAGAGAACGATAATGGCACTCACTCTGTAGCTTAATACCAGTCAACAGGGGGCCGGAGCCGGGGTGGGAGGGTGAGGGTTCAGTGAGAAGGTCTGGGGTCACCATCACTATCTGTTACTTCATTTAAAATTCTAAAACACTATGTTGCTACTTAAATTAGCAAAAAGTTAAATTTCTATTTTAAATTTATCTTAGAAGCGGTATGGAAGCATTGAGGCTCTTTCTGAGTGTCCCACTCTTCAAGTATGTTAGTCGATGTGGCCGGGATGGGTAAGGGGTGGAGTGCTTGGTTTTCAAGGCAGGAAGGAGGGGACCTGTTGGTCCCTGAGTAATTGCGGCACTATCCATCTGCAGGACATGCCATCCCCCATCTAGCCAGGCTTGGCAGGAGGCAGTGAACTGTACAATTCAAGTTTGTCCCAGTGTGGAGTCTTTCAATACAGATCATTGTAAACAGTTTGAAAAATCCAAATGAAATAAAAACCCTGAATCCATTTCCTGGAATGTGCTCTTATTTCACAGGAAGATACTTCTCAATATTGCAGAACTGGGCCGAGTCAAATAAAACATTCTTTAAAATAAACAAAGTACGCTGTGCACTAAATTTTAGGCAATTTTTGTTATTGTTTTCTCCCCTCCCCTGAGAGATTTGGAATATCGAGGAGGGTAAGTATCGAACCATCAAGCTCTTGGACTTCTGCTCACTTCTCCTTAGTCTGTAGTTGGGCTGGAAGAGAGTTCACGCAGACAGCCAATATACTTATCACCAACCAATTTGATTCGAGTTTCAAATACTATCAGTAAGTCTCAGTCAGGGAAAGAAAAGACACCTTTTTCATCTGTAAACAAATCCACTCACTCTCCATTTGTACAAGTCCTTATACTTCACTGTGGGCTCCATGTTCCAGGCTTGGTGTCATGTGAGAGGCGGAACGAGTCGCCCGATGTAGCCACTGATTACCTGCCAGTTCCTCCAAGCCATGCCCAGAAAGATCAGAAAAAACAAAGTGCTGAACGTCCTGCTTCGTGTCTTCATCAGCGGCAGCAGGCAGTTAGCTAGCGTTGACACAAAGACCAGGATTACCGCCATCATTGCCAGGAGCACATTGATCAGTTTGCCCAGTAAAGTACGGGCTGTCCCATTCTCCAGACCCTCCAACTGGGCCACCTGCTGCTGCTGCTGCTGCAGCTCCATCTTGGAGATACGAGTCTGACAGGCTTCAAGGGCCTCCTGCAAGAGTCACAACGTCACACATGAGCTAAATCTCCGGGGTCGTGTGGAATGGAGAGGGGGGAGAAAATGGGGAGAGGATGGGGGGAGGAAATGGGGAGAGGAAGGGGGAGAAAATGGGGAGAGAATGGGGGAGGAAATGGGGAGAGGAGGGGGGAGGAAATGGGGAGAGGAGGGGTAGGAAAAGGGGAGGGGAGGGGGGAAAGGGGAGGGAGCAGAGGGGAGGGGGAAGAGGGGAAAGGTGAGGGGTCAAAGGGGAGGGGGTGGAAAGGGGAGGGAGAAAAGGGGAGGGGAGAGGAGGGGAGGAAAGGGGAGGGGAGGGGGAAAAGGGGAGGGGAGGGGGAAAAGGGGAGGGGAGGGGGGGGAAAAGGGGAGGGGAGAGGGGAAAAGGAGCGAGGGGAGAGGGGAAAAGGGTAGGGGAGGGGAAAAATAGCAAGAGGAGGGGGAAAATGGCGAGGGGAGGGGGAAAATGGGGAGGGGAGGGGGAAAATGGGGAAGGGAGGGGGAAAATGGGGAAGGGAGGGGGAAAATGGGGAAGGGAGGGGGAAAATGGGGAAGGGAGGGGGAAAATGGGGAGGGGAGGGGGAAAATGGGGAGGGGGGGGGGAAAATGGGGAGGGGAGGGGAGGGGTGTGAAATGGGGAGGGGAGGGGTGTGAAATGGGGATGGGAGGGGGGGCAAATGGGTTCGGGAGGGAGGAGGAAATGGGGAGAGGAGGGGGAAGGAAATGGGGAGAGGAGGGGGGAGGAAATGTGGAGAGGAGGGGGGGAAGAGGGGAGGGGGAAAAGCAGAGGGGAGGGGGGAAAGGGTAGGGGAGGGGGGAAAGAGCGAGGGGAGGGGGAAAATGGTGAGGGGAGGGGGAAAATGGCGAGGGGAGGGGGAAAATGGCGAGGGGAGGGGGATAATGGCAAGGGGAAGGGGGGAACGGGGATGGGAGGGGGAAAATAGGGAGGGGAAAATGGGGACGGGAGGGGATGGGGGAAAGGGGAGGGGAGAGAGGGGAAGGGAGAGAGGGGAGGGGGGACAGGGGAGGGGGAAAAGGGGACGGGGAAAAGCGGAGGGGGGAACAGGGGAGGGGAGGGGGGAAATGGCGAGGAGAGGGGGAAAATGACGAGGGGAAGGGAGGGGGAAAATGGGGAGGGGAGGTGGAAAATGGGGAGGGGAGGGGGAAAATGGGGAGGGGGGGAAATGGGGAGGGGGGGAAATGGGGAGGGGGGGAAATGGGGAGGGGGGAAATGGGGAGGGGGGAAATGGGGAGGGGGGGGAATGGGGAGGGGGGGGAAATGGAGAGGGGGGGAAATGGGGAGGGGGGGGAAATGGGGAGGGGGGAAATGGGGAGGGGGGAAATGGGGAGGGGAGGGGAGGGGACGGGAGGGGGGAAAGGG